>JAJTUV010000257.1:1200000-1800000 GCA_021653895.1 Mastomys natalensis | reverse complement strand
TGTACTTGAAAAAAAAAAGTACCTCACAATGGAAATGCAATTTCAGCAGGAGTATGATGGTTAGAGGGTGGCCCTTATTTACACTGTAGTACTGTTTGTCATTTAGGTCTCTGTGCTTTGTTGAATGCTGCTCAGATCTTAACTGTTTTCTGCCCAACTCCCTCAAGGATTTTGAACCTAGGGCCTGTGCTACCACAAATGTTCTAACTTGGAAAGACACCTGCCCACCTACCCCCGCCCTGTCTGTCTCTGTCTCATGTCTCTGTTTCTCTCTCTCTCTCTCTCTCTCTCTCTCCTCTCTCTCTCTCTCTCTCTCTCTCTCTCTCCACACACACACACACACACACACACACACACACACACACTGTCATGAGTTGCCCTGGCTAGCCTTGAATTTGGAGCCCTCCTGCCTCACCCTCTCAAACAACTAAGGTTATGGACCTGCATTTCCAGGCTTGGATTAGCTGAGCTTTTTGTTACTGGAGGTGGTAGTGATTTGTTAGGAGTTTTTGTTTTGTTTCATGGGGTGTTTATTTTGGCAGAGGTTGGTTTATAACAATTATAAATTATGACAGGGTACTAAAAATCTAAGCAAATACTTTATTTCTCTCTGTAATTACATTGAGCTTTTGTGTATTTTGAAGTTGTGTTTTTAGGCATTTATACACCTATGGTTATCATAAATGCCTAATGAATTAGACCATTATGTTTCTCTTATCTGGAAACAGCCTCTTCTCTGAGATCAGCCATGCATCTTTCCTTCATTACTTCCAGCCCATTTAATTTAATTCTATCCTACTTTTCCATTTATCCTGATGATTTCTGTCTCATTGACAGAGATTCCCTCTGTTCATGTCTAAACCAGTCATAGCATATATGCTTTAAAGAAAGCAAGAGGGAAAGTACTTTTTTTCTACCTGCCTTTCCTTTCCTGTTTCTGGCGTTGCTACACAATGCAAGTTTCTGCCTGACCTTGCTGGGCTCTAGAGAATCTCCCTAGCTTTTCTGGTAGTCTGCTTATTCCATGTCTGCTAGGAATAAGTTCTATACTTTTCTTATCTAGAAATACTTTTATTTTTACTCCTGTTTTCATTTGCTTGCTTGTTTGTTTTGGATTGTGGACGTGTGGTCTTATGCCACAGCTTGTGGGAGTCGATCTCTCTGTCCACCATGTGAAGATCAGGGATCAAACTCAGTTATCAACTGATGTTCTTGTCTTTATTCCTAAGTAATGTTTTCAAAAGATTCATGCTTCTGAGTTGACAGAGTTTTGTGGTTGTATTTGTTTTGTCATCCTTGGTAGCTCTGGCTAACCTGGAACACTCTTCTGTAGATCAGGCCAGCCTCAGAGTCACAGAAGCCTCTGGAGCGCTGGGATTAAAGGTGTGCACCACCATACCCAGTTGTCTTCTATTGATTCTGATGTGGAAATCCATACCAGTTGGTCCTGTTGTTAATTTACTGTATGTCATATGTCCTTTCCTGGCTTGAGATTTTCTCTTTAGTAGCAGTCTATGATGTGACTACCATTGTTTTCTATTTTTTTCTGATTAAGATTTATTGGAGTCTGCATCTGTAAATCTTCTCTTTTATCAAATTTGAGGAGTTTGGGGCTATTATTTCTTCAAATATTTTTTATTCTGTTTCATTCTCTTACTGGCACTCTGACTATTCATGTGACAGGCCTTTGGTTTGTCAGGAAATCCACCTGAGGCTGTGTCTGTTGCTATCTAAGCCTCTCTTCTCATTTTGCAAAGTTTCTGCAAAGTTTTTGTTGCTTCTTAGGTCCTGACTGTTGCCTCCAGTTTTCAGGTTGTTTTTCAGACACATTTTAACTCCAAAACTCTGTTTGGCTATTTTATAGTATCTGCTTTTTTGCAGAAGTGTCCTATATGTTTAGTCATTACAAACCATTTTTCACTTATCCTTGGGCAGAGTTGGTTAGCTGCTCATGATTGCTCTGTTGAATCTGTCATTCAGGTTTATCTCAGCCAGTTTCATTGTTTGCCCTTTCTTGTTGGATGTCCTGTTTTCTTGCTATGTTGGTTTGTTTTGGACATGGTGGGCTATGGAGACTCAGCCTCTTGGTTTATTCCCTTCAAGAGTGTTGGGGGATTTTGTTCTGGGATGGTGGTAAACTTGGCTGGGTCAGATTTTATACACTGTCTTGCCTGTGGTAGTCTGTATCTGAAATGTCTTTTAAAGTTAGCTGTTTCCTCAGTGTTTGCTCTATTCTTACTTAGTTTGGGTGTCAGCTATAGACTTGGACAACCTTATGCAAAGAGACTAGAACTTTGGCTTTCCGTATTAGTTTTAGCTGCCTCTGGTACATGAAGTCCTGATGTTAGGAATAAATCTATCAAAATTAGAGAGTTTCACAGATGTCCTTCATGTACAAGTGTGGAGGATAGACAGTATAAATATGCCAGAGTTTTAGTTCATTCTTTACTAACCGACTAGAGTCAATTATTCATTACCCTTTTCTTCCTCTGTTCTATATTCTCTCTCCTTTCCCTCACCACCCCATCTCTGTGTCTGTCTCCATCTTCCCCCGTCCTCTTAAGTTCAGAACCAGCGGACATTACTGTCATCACTAATGACAGGGTGAACAAGGTCCTTGATAGCATACATTCCCAACAATACCGCTTATCATTCTGTGGGGAATAGTTCCAAATACCTTGGATAGCTGCAAACTGTAGTCACCATAGCTTGTTTAACTTTTAGCAAATTAAAAGATAATCACTTCTTGACTTCAATAATAATTCTCGAGTTAGTGTGATTAATACCTTTCTTGAGTATTTGTTTTATTTAACATTTTGATCTAAATCATCAGCACAGTTGAGATACTGGGACAATAATCAAGAGTTTGTTTTAAAAATGAAATTGTAGCAGAATTGATAATTAAATATTTGAAATTAGTGAAAAAGCAAGAACAACATTAATAAAAAGAGCATAACATTTATTTTTCAAGGCATTTGTCCAGTTTAAAGAACACAGACAGCCCCTGAGGGCAGGTGCACGAGGTTTGTGTGGGAACTCAAGCAGAATTCTCCCAAGTCAGGATGCTCAGTATGAAACATGAACTCCCTTACTGTACTCCGTCATGTTAACAAGAATCTTCTTTCAACTAGATATGAAGAGGCTGAAGTTCGGAAACAACTTGAAGAAAAGGATAGACGGGAGGAAGAGCAGCTGCAGCAACAGAAAAGGCAGGAGATGGGGAGAGAGGACAGCGGTGCAGCAGCCAGACGCTCTGTGGAGAATTTACTGGATTCCAAAACCAAAACCCAAAGGGTATTGTAGGTTTATTGTGTAAACACTGGTCCTGTTTGCCAGGTGACCTGCCTGGAGGAGTTGCCCTGCCACTGTGTAAAGTTCTCTGAGGCAACAAGGATAACATTTCACCTGTTGGTCAGAATCTGAATCAAAGGTCCCAGCTGCGGTTAGTTGCAGTTTTCCTGTAAGCTTCCACAGCAGCCTTGTCCCGGTCATCGGGTATAGTTTCAGCAGTCACTACAGTGGGAGGAGGGCGGAATGAGAGGAAACATCTGTCCGTCTAAGTTCTGGGCCTGTGCGAGTCTTGCTTAACAATTCTTCGGCTCAGGTTTGCCAAATGAGGTCTTAAAACAAGATCTGAGGAGTCTTTTTCCTCCTGATAATCTACATTAAGAGAAAGACAGGTGCCGGGCGGTGGTGGCACACGCCTTTAATCCCAGCACTTGGGAGGCAGAGGCAGGTGGATTTCTGAGTTTGAGGCCAGCCTGGTCTACAGAGTGAGTTCCAGGACAGCCAGGGCTACACAGAGAAACCCTGTCTCGAAAAACAAAAAACAAAAACAAAACAAAGAGAAGGACAGGGCCAGGCATGATGGTAAGGCGAGTGCCTTTTATCCCAGCAGAGGCGGGTGGATATCTAGAGTTCACTCAAGTGAGTTCCAGAGAAATCCTGCCTGGTTTGCTGTTTTATTTGGTCCTAAACTGTTTTTATGTCTGAAGTCTCAGGCACTGCCGTCCATTCCTTTCTTCTTCTTCTGTTCCAGTTTTCCCTTTGTCTGTCCTGCTCAGCATTTCACTCAGTCTTGTTAGCACATGTACAAGATGTCTTTATCAAAAGCCACCAGTGACTCAGTCTCTGTCAGCTCTCACTGTGATCCTTCCTTTACTTTCTCAGAATTACTCTCCCTAAGATGTAAATTGTTTTGAATTGTTGAAATCCTTGAAGACTATGTTTTGCTTCCTCTGATCCTTGTTTTTCCGTAAGGTTTGGTAGTGTTCCCCTGTTGCTAGTGTTGATTACTGTTATTTGGAAGAGCTTTCAGTGGGCTAAGCACTCTGAAACGGTTAAGCAATCTGATCTTCCATTGTTTGTTTATTTATTTATTTATTTATTTTTTTGTTTTTGTTTTTTGCTTTATGGAAAATTTATTGCAGCTCTCCACCGCGCGTTACTTTTTCTTCTCAACGTCCTGCTCCGCAACTTCCTTCGCCCTCTTTGCTTGGATGCCGAAGAGCCGGGCGTTGGCGCGGGCCATGCGGAGACTGGCAAACGCCTTAAAGTTCTTCTTTTCTTCCGTGATGACTCTGGCCTTTTCCTTTTTGAACACATTCCGGATGGGTATCACGGGTCCTGTCAGCTGGGTGGCCAACTTAAGTTCTTCAGCAGAACTGTCTCCCTTCTTTGGAGCAGAAGGCTTCCTGGGGAAAAGTATGAGCTTGGAGCGGTACTCCTTCAGGTGCTGCACGTTGGCCTGCAGAGATTCCGTAGACTTGTTTCGCCTCCTTGGAGTTAAAGACAGTTGTGAGCTGCCATGTGGGTGCTGGGAATTGAACCTGGGTCCTCTAGAAGAGTTAGCAGTCAGCACTCTTAACTACTGAGTCATCCCTCCAGCCCCTTGTTGCCTTTTCAAAAATGGGTAGTCACTTTTTTTCTAATTTAAGACAGAGTCTCTTGTAGCCCAGGCTAGCCCACATTCCCTAAGTAGTCAAGGCTGGCCTTGAATTCCTGCTTTTTGCCTTTACCCCAATTTCTAGGATTATAGGCCTGTGTAATCATGCCCAGTTAATGGGATGCTAGGGCAAGCAAATGACCAGCTGTGCTGCATCTCCAGCCCTATTACTTTCACTTGAACATTTGCCCTACTTTGTCTCCTACACTTTTTTCTTTTTCCTTTTCCTTTTTATTTTTCTTTTTTTCTTTCTTTTTTTTTTTTTTTTTTTTTTTTTTTTGGCAAAATGTAGCTGCTCTGCTACTCTGCTGTACAGCTCACATAACCATAGTCCTTTCCACCCTGCCAACTTAACAATAACTCCTTAATGTTGCCAGGTGCTCATTTGAACTTTGCTGCTGCCTGCACATGATTGGTTCTTAGTTTGATTTGTTGAATCATGATGCAAAGCAATGAACTGTCTTCTGATTGTTTTATCTCTTAAGGCACTAATAATTTCCCTTTCCCTTTTAAGATTCTCTTCCACTGAACCTTCATATCATGCACTTGACTGGGTAAAGACAGTGAACCGCACTTTCTCCACCCAACCTGTAGGTTTTCCTTTATTTCCTGCAGTGTCAGGGCAGGGCTGTTTTGTTTCATGATGAGAATTCTCTGTGGATGGTACCCTGTGTTTCATATGGTGTCATACTAGGATCCAGATGATATATATAACTTATGCAAATGTGCACCTGCAAGTATGTTACTAACTTTGATCCATAGGTCCAAGTGGGTCCTCAGTTTCTCCATTTGTAAAATGAGCTAGCATTATCTTATGTCCTGTTGCCTTGGAAGATGTAACCTGTATAAGTAGTATAAGTAGCATGTTGTTATTACTTGATTTTCCTTTAATTTTATGGTGGAAAACACTGACTAGAATATTAGAATTGCTGTTTCATTTTAAGATGTACGTTCTAATTAAGCACTTGAATTAAATTATATCTGGCACTTGCTTAGGAAAATTTGAGAATGAACAGCGATTCTGATACACTTCTGGTTATTTTAGCTGCTGCCTAGTAAAGCCAGTACTCTGTATCTGAGCTCTTTAGGGCAGAGGGCGTTACCAGGGTCAAGTACTCACCTCATGCACTCGAGGCAAGCACTCTACTACGAGCTATACCTTTTTTTAATGTGTATCTTTTATAAAATGCCATTTCTTTTTTTTTTTTTTCTTTTTGGTTTTTCGAGACGGTTTTTCTGTGTAGCCCAGGCTGTCCTGGAACTCACTCTGTAGACCAGGCTGGCCTCGAACTCAGAAATACACCTGCCTCTGCCTCCCAAGTGCTGGGATTAAAGGCGTGCGCCACCACTGCCCAGCCTAAAATGCCATTTCTTGGCACTCTGTATTTCTTAGCTTTGCATTGCAATGGAGTATCAACTCTTTTTTATGAAATTGAAACTCTTTTCTTCTGTGAACTAGATCAATGGAGAGAAGAGTGAAGGAGGTGCAGCTACAGAGAGAGGTATGTGAGAGAGGATGTTCCTCTGAGTCTCTTCATTAGAATAGACTTGAGTTTGATACAGTGAGAGTCTTCCTAGACTCTTAAGTTCTATATTGATTTACTGCATTATTTTAGTCTGGCATGATTAAATATGGCAATGTGCAGTTTACTTACTTTTTTTTCTAGGTACAGTAGTTAACCATAGCCTAGTGTTTGAGAGATGACCTCTCAGAAGCTGCTCCTTGATATATTGACTATGATACTTACCACTCTACCTCAGTTTCTCCATCTATAAAGTGGTGTTGTATTATTTCTTTTCCTATTACTTAAGGAAGGAAGGGTTTATTTTGGCTCATGGTTCTAAGGTACAGTTGTTCAGAGCAGAGAAATAAGTCCTGGTCTCAGGAGCTCGAGGCAGCTGGGCAGGCTGCACTGGAGTCAGGAAGCAGAGGAAGGTGGGTGCTAGCATTCAATTCATTTTTCCTTTTCACCCAGACAGTACCTCAGCCATGGAACCATGCCATCTCAGCCAACCTAATAGAAATGAGACCGTTCCTCACAGACATGGCTAGAAGTTGTCTCTAAGGTGATTTTAGATCCTGTCAAGTTGACAGCATTAACTGTCAAAGGAGTTAATAAGAAAGCAGTTCATAGTGAATTCAACTGCGTATATTGACCTTTGAGAATCCATAGTAAATTAAGGGCTGTTAGCAGCTATTTGTGACTCTACGTTGTAAGAGTTAATTATTTAGCAGATGCCCTTACACCCTGAAGAAGAAATCTTAACCTGTAATTCTCATGTATCCATACCTGGGATTGATGATCTAGTGACAAGTATATGAGCCACCAATAAGTTAGGGAGTTGACTTCATCTATTAGAGATGTTTTTTCTTTTTCAGAAAAGATATAAATTAAACATAATTATATGTAATGCCAGAGCAGATGTGTACTGATCATACAGAAATTTTAAAAATAAATGACACGTAGTGTAAGGTACCTTCTTAGAAGCTGTTGGTGATCTTAAGATTAGTTTTCATCATCCTTGTAGCTCATCATGCTTAGGTATCATCCTGTTCTCCGTGGCTGGAAAGTGTTTTTAGCAAGCAGCTTTCTGTATCTAAAGTTAAATGTGATGCTTTTGGATCTTTCATTTCAGGTGGTAAAGCTGACAGAAAAATAGCAACATAGTTTTGTTTTTGCCAAATTGCATACCCCATTCCAATTAATAAATAATTGGAAATCTAAGCATTCAAACAGTACTCGTGGCACCTTATCAGAGACCCAAAAAAGAATTAGAAAAGATAAATGAGAGCCTTTGAGACTCATTTGTAACATTTTGAGACAGTAACTTATCTACACAAGACCTGCCTTGAATTTTATATGTAAGGTTGACCTTTTAATGCAAGTACTCCACCATGCCCAGTTTATGCAGTTGCCAGGGATTGAACCCAGGGCCTCATGTGTGCTGGAAAAGTATTCCACCAATTGAGCCATATCACCAGCTCTTGTGACTTTATTAATCATGCATTTTGTGTATGAAATGTTTCTATCTTAATGAGACACATATTGAATTTTCTTTCTTTGAGATTACTAGTAGAACTAATACCAGATACAGTTGGGACCTTGACATGAAGGTTTTAATTGGGTGAAGGGAGTCATTATGGAATCAAACCCAGAACCTAACACTGCTAGGCAGATACTATCCTACTGAGCAATGTGTCCAGCCTGTGTATAAACAGGACATGGAACTTGTCTCTTAATAAATGTCAATAATGAGTTATACTCTGTGTTCATGTAAAAGATACAAAATGACTCTGTGGGTTGATAAGTCTGTGATGCCAAGAATACTTTGCTCTTCCATGTTTGCTAATATGCCAGCACATAGAACTGGGCGTTTCTTGTCATTTACTACTGTGTCTCTCAATTCCAAGGAGCGATCACAGCAAAGGAACTATATACAATGATGATGGATAAAAACACAAGCCTGATTATAATGGATGCTCGAAAAATACAGGATTATCAGCATTCCCGTATCTTGGATTCTCTCAGTGTTCCTGAAGAAGCTATCAGTCCAGGGTAGGTCATTGTGTGCTTAGATAATAATAGACAGAGTCTGCTATGCTAACAGGCTGGCCTTGAATTTGTGATGCTCCCGCTTGGCCTCCCTAGTGTATAAATGACTGTGTCCTTCCAATCAACCTGTGTTCTGACCGTCGTCTCCATTACTGTGTAAGTGCAGTGTGCTTATTACCATTGCTCTGTTCATTCCTTATGTAATGACAATGTGATTTACTTACCTGTTTCATTTTTAGACTTGGCCTTTATATATTGGATATGATGGTACTTTTTCCATGTATACAGGAACATTTAATTGATCAAGTTTCATTTAAAATTAAAATACAGAATAGATAGAACAAATTATGAAGATAATACATAAGAAACTTAAATTTGGGAAACACTTTTTGATTCTATTATTTCCCAACATGTTCACTAAAATACTAAACATAAAAGAACTATGTAGGCAAATAAACACCCCTTCAAAACCTCACATTTCATTTGCTTCCTTTCTGTTCCATTGTAGGTCAAGCATCTTGAACTGTCTCTGTAAGGACAGCTAAAAGATGATATTTTATATCAGCTCCTCCTCCTCTGTACTTCCCAGTAGCTACAGTAGCCAACATTATTACTCAGGAACAGAATTTTTTAATTATATTTTTAGTCCAGAGCCATTTTGTTTTATTTATCGGTAAAAGTTTCACCAGTCCTACTTAGCTTGCTAGTGTTGTCAGTTAAATACTAAATGCCTACTAAATACTGAATGGTTTCTAGAACACTGGCTTTTTTTTTTTTTTTTTTTTTAAACCAACGGGATGGATCTGCATTATTCAATCATTCTGTCATTCAGCAAATATTTTCTGGGCAGTAGACTGGGTTACTGTGGTTCTAAGTGCTGAGGCTAAACCAGTGAACAGATAAAAGTCATTGCCTTTGTGAAACTTTTATGTTAGTGAGGTGGTGTGTGTGTGTGTGTGTGTGTCTGTCTGTCTGTCTGTCTGTCTTTCTGTCTTTCTGTCTTGGAATAGACCCTAAAATTTAGTTTAAGGAAGACTCACAGAAAAGTCCTTAGCAGGTGTTGAACATGTGCACATTCTGAGGCCAGGAGTGGGAGCAAACAGAGGAGACAGCGAGAATAGAGGTCCTAAGCAGGAACAAAGGGGACAAAGCCACTAGAGAAGAGAAGGATGTCGGTAACAGGCTTGCAGTCTGGTTAACAGGCCATGGTAAGGACCTGAGCTTCCATATGAGCCAAAGAATAGCTGAACACTGTCTTCGTAGTTGAGAACATGCTGGTGACAGGACTTAAGTAAGCATAAACCTGAGCTGTAACCACAGGCAGGTTGCAAGACCTCTATATGCCAAGATGCAACAACATGGGGGTAATGTCTCCTGACTGGTAGTGTTGGGAGGACTCAATAAAATCTTAAGCATATGGTGTCTGGCACACTGTAAGGCTATGTGTACTTGCCGACTAAGTTAAATCTTCCTGTTTAGTTATTATAAGTATAGGTAGGCATGAGCTTAAATATGAATAATGTATCCAACGTGATTCTCCAGTTTAGATTTGGCTGAGAAGGGTGTCAGGTGATTTCCTGTTTTCAGTTTTGCTGTGCTCCCCCCACCCCCCAATCTTTTTTTTAAGGAGTTAAAATTGAGTCTGTCTCTTTCCCTCTCTAGTAATTACTAAAAGCACTAACATGCAGTAACGAAGGATAGAATGTCTTTGACTAGTTAATATCTTAATATGGATCTTAACTTGAGGAAGTTTGTCCTGGTATGGCACAAAATCTACAAGGATCATTTTTCAACTTTGCCTTAATACAAATGCTCATTTATTTCAGAGTTACTGCTAGTTGGATTGAAGCAAACCTCTCAGATGATTCTAAAGACATATGGAAAAAGAGGGGGAGTGTGGACTATGTGGTCCTTCTCGACTGGTTTAGTTCAGTGAAAGATCTGCTGCTCGGGACCACTCTACGGAGTCTGAAAGATGCGCTTTTCAAGGTACTGTAACTGCCATTGATTGTTGGGAGTCTGGTTGGTTTGATTGGCTCTGCTAGACTTTTAAACCAACTGTACTCAGACAAAGTTGTGTTCAGTAACCATCTTGGTGGTGAATATTTAATATCGAAAGTCATAATGTGTTCTTGAGCCTGGATTCAGTCGTTCTCTTTTTAGAAATTTTACTTAAGGGGTAATGGTATGAGTGCTTATCTTTGTGTTTATTCCAGCGTGGCCAGGGGTGGTTGGAAGTGTTTAAGTGAGTTATTAAATTTTGAAGTATCTGTGTGTGTGTGTATACACACACACACACACACACAAACAACATAGAGGCAGGAGGAGGCAATCAGCTTTGTTATTTTAGGCTGGTGTGGGGCATGCTTTTAAACCAGCACTCCTGTTTGAGGTGAGGGGAGAGGCCAGCTGATCTCTGTTTCAGGTGAGCCTGGTCTACAAAGCAAGTTCTAGGATAGCCGGGGATATTATACACAGAAACCTTATCATGAAAAACCATTATTTTATAGAAACACATTTTGAAAAGTGTGTGTATATGTGGGAGGTAGAAATAAACTGCAGAATGTAGAAGTGCTATCGGGTCTGGGCACTCAGGGTTAGGTAGGTTTTGTCTTGTAATTATTTTATAACTTTCCTTCTAAGATCATGGATTGTTTTTCAGTTCTTAAACTGTTTATATTGATATCTATCTAATACTTCATTTAATGTTGTATTTTGAATTTAATTATTTTTTTGTTTTCATTTGCCCAACGGGAACAGTTCTACATTTGGGTTTGTTGTGATTTGTGGATTTTGCTGTCAAGAGACTAGTACTGTCTTAAAAAGATCTGTCTTTATTTTGTAGTGGGAAAGTAAAACTGTCCTGCGCCATGAGCCTTTGGTGTTAGAAGGAGGCTATGAAAACTGGCTCCTTTGCTATCCACAGTTTACAACAAATGCTAAGGTCACTCCACCACCTCGGAGCAGAACTGAAGAGGTGTCTGTCTCATGTATGTATGTATGTGAAAATTGTGTTTAAAATTGCTTCAGTACAGAATAAAACACTTATGTGTTCAGGATAACCTTACTTGTATATGCCTTTGTCCTATGAATGCTAGTTTGTTTTCAGGCAAAACAGCACAGACTAGGAGTTCGTGTTCCTTAAGACAGTGGTGATTGCCATTTCCCTCTGTTGGCTCTTACACAGCCTGCATAGCATGTGAATACTGTGTGTGGAGTTTGCGATTCTTAAAACAAATGTATTATTCTTTTGACAATTTTAGTGGATTTTACTTATCCCTCGCTGGAAGAACCAGTTCCTTCCAAACTTCCTGCCCAGATGCCACCTCCTCCTATAGAAGCGAATGAAAAGGCACAGTTGGTAACTGATCAAGACGAAAAGCCGAGACTGTTGACGCAGTCAGCTCTAGCCAGACCTATTGCGGCTCCCAAAGCTGAAGCCTCACCCATAATTCAGCCAGTGCCTGCTACAAAGAATGTTCCACAGGTATTGTCTTGGTTTTTGTTTGTTTGTTTTTTTTCTTTTTTTACTAACTTTATTCTTTTGTTTTAATATCATATTGACATATGATACAAAGAGTTTTATATATTGTCTATGATACCTTAGGATTTGTGCATCTTGCCACCTTTATTTTTTATTTTTTAAGATTTTTATCTTATGTAAATGAGTACACTGTCTATGTCTTCAGACATACCAGAAGAGGGCATCGGATCCCATTACAGATGGTTGTGAGCCACCGTGTGGTTGCTGGGAATTGAACTCAGAATCTCTCTAGAAGAACAGTTTGTGCTCTTAACCACTGAGCCATCTCTCCAGCCCCAGGCACCTTTATGTTTACAAAACCCTTTTATAATAATTATCCCTGTTGCCTTGGCTATAGTAGATTACTTACAAGACTTCACAGCTAGCTGGTGGACATTTCCCATAACCTGAAGCAACAGCTTGTGTTCCAAACTAGCTGGAAGAGCTCAGATGGTGACCTTGCTGTAATTTGACTGGCATGTCTGCCTCAGATGGCTTCCAAGACTGCATGAGAATGACAAAACTTGCAAGTGCTCAGTCCCTCTTACACATCTACATATCACCCACACAGCACTCAGAGCTTAAGTCCTCTCTGCATTACTTCTGGTGGTTACAGATGCTGTATGAATAGCTCCCATGCCGTACTGTTCAGAGTAATGATGAGAAGAGCTCTCTGACATTCTCAGGACAGAAGCGGACGTTTACAAACAAAACATTGCACTGTGGAGGGGAACCCATCACTGTAGAGAGTGGTGTGCCTGCTTTTGTGTATCATGGATGTGAGATGTGAAATGTCGGTATTCTGGTTTTAAAACATAATTCCATTTCATTGGACTTTGAAATGTTAATGATAGTTATTTAAAACTTGCAAAGACATTTAGATAAAAATTTACAGCTGCTTTTAGGTTCTCTTTGAAGAAACAGTAATAAAACTTCCTATATATTATTCAGTATGGATTTGTAGCTTTTATTTCCCTCAGGTATTAACATTTGAAGTGGATTATGCTGATTTCTCTAGAGCTTTGAAAATCATCATTTTTAAGGTTATCTAGCCTGGCGGTGGTGGCTCACGCCTTTAATCCCAGCACTTGGGAGGCAGAGGCAGGTGGATTTCTGAGTTCAAGACCAGCCTGGTCTACAGAGTGAGTTCCAGAACAGCCAGGACTACACAGAGAAACCCTGTCTCGAAAAAAAACAAAAAACAACGACAACAGCAAAAAAAGTTTATCTAATATTTCAGATTAAATCTTTTTTTTTTTTTTTGAGACAGGGTTTCTCTGTATATCAGATTAAATCTTAAAACAAATTGAATAAATAAGTTTCCTTAAAATATAAATGTAAGACATTATAAAGAGAAGGTATATTATTGTACATATCTTCAAGATAATTGAATTCTAATCCTTGTGTATCCCAAGATGACTGAGAAATGTACAATTTGTCCAGTGTATTCTGAGGTCCTTTGCACTCAATAATCTGAGACGCAATTGAGGAAATTCCTATATGAAATGAAAGTTTGTAACTGTGGGTAGGCTGGATTCTCTGCAGTGACTAAGAGAGACCTGTGTAGAGTCCAGTCACAGAATAGTGCACCATTGCTCTGCCAGCCCCCGGGGAGCAGAGCAGGAGAACTGAGTTTCTTTTCCATAGAGAAACAGCAGCTTTCTGGACTCTGAGATCTTAGTGGGGTTTATAGATGCAGAGACTGGTGGAAAAGTGAGTGATTGGGGCAGATGGCCCTTGACCTGCGTAGTTGAGGGTCCATGCTGGAGAGAGGACTGTGACAGTACATGAGACCAGAAAGACAGCCAGTGACAAAGACTTGGATCTAGTTTAAACTTTGCTTTACAGGTATGAGGGACTGAAGACAGAATTGTAAGTTTAAGATAGTATAGTGCTTCTCAGACTGGGGAAGGGTGAGTGAGGCAGCAGATAGGTATAGAAGCTTTGGTTTTGGGTCCTGCTCCACTTTTAGTGTTGACTTCATCTCCACAGTGGTTCTTTACTTCATTTTCAATTGTAGAAAAGAATTGGTGATTTTGTTTATTTGAGGGATTTGTTTGCTTATTTGAAAAAGTAAAAAAGCAAAAGATAAAAGTGAAAAGAAATTGGGATTTTTTTCCCACTAACTTTGTGTAGGAATACAAATTCATTTTATAAGCATGCTGCATAGATCATTTTTAAGAAGTTCTCAGTTAAGTTCTTGCTATTTCAACATACAGTATTTTCAAGAAATGTTAGGGTTACTTCTCACAATATTGTTAGAGCAGCTCATGCATCTCCTAGTGTTCACATTCTAGAATTTGGCAGCTTTCTTAATCAGGTGTGGTGCTGGGAGATGGCTCAGCCAATAAAGAGCCTGTTGTGCAAGTATGAGGATCTGAGGTTCAGGGCCCCAACAGCCACATAAAAGCCAAGTGCAGCATCACACACCTGTAATCCCAGAGCTGGGGAGGCCAGAATAAGGGAATCTTGGGCCTGCTGGATTTTATTAAACAAAAGAGAAACATGGTCAGATTTATTTTACAATGATACTTGGGTGAGTGAGTAGCTGGACAGATAAAGGTTCTTGCCAAATAAGCTTGGTGACTTGAGTTCAATTCCTAGAAGATGTTCCATAAAGGTGGGAGAAAAGAACCAATTCTGCAAAATTGTCCTTTAACTTTTACACTTATGCTGGGCACATGAGATGTGTAACTGGAAATGGGACAAAACAGGTGAGCGGGCAGTGGGAGGCTTTTCTGGAGTTCGGGAAGAGAGGATGATGTTAGGCAGTAGGCTTTTATAGTAGTCTCAGAGGTGGAGGTAAAGCTGAAAGGAATCGACCAGGCAGCAGAAAGCTGTGGGAAGAACATGGCCTAGAGCTGCCAGGTGACTGGTTTATACAGCTGTGTGGAGAGTAAAGGGAAGCTCCGATTTGTGAGCGTCATGCGTTCATTTTTGGCCATGCTGGATGTGAGGCATTATATGTGGAGATGGGGAGGGAGTAGGTGGGTGTGTCAGTATGGAGCTTCAGACTCCTCTGTCACATTTTGGTTCTATGGTCAATCATTAAGACATGTAACTCTTCTGAATCCAGAAGATTCAAACGTGATTGCAAACTGAAACTAAAGTAGTACTCCTAAATTTTGCTGAAGCAAGAGGATTGTAGGTTTGGGGCCAACTTAGCCTATGTGTAAGAACTTGTCTCAAAAACAACACTAAAAGCACATTTTGTTCTATTTGTGTTTCTCTAGGTTGATCGTACGAAAAAACCGGCAGTCAAGTTGCCTGAAGATCATAGAACAAAATCTGAAAATACAGATCAGAGTGGAAGAGTTCTTTCTGATAGATCCACCAAGCCAGTATTTCCCCCTCCGACCACCATGTTAACAGATGAAGAAAAGGCTCGTATTCATGAAGAAACTGCCCTTCTTATGGAAAAGAATAAACAGGAGAAGGAACTTTGGGAAAGGCAGCAGAAGGAACAGAAAGAGAAGCTGAGAAGGGAGGAACAAGAGCGCAAAGCTGGAAAGACCCAGGATGCAGAAGAACGTGACTTCACTGAGAATCAGCACAAAGCAAAGGATGGACAAGAGAAGAAGGACAGCAGACAGACCAGAACGGAAGACAGAGAGCCCTCAGCAGATGGGGCCCAGGAAGCCCCAGGAACCCAGAGACAAAGTAAGAGTGAACACGAAGCTTCTGATGCTAAGGTGTCTGTGGAAGGTAAAAGGTGTCCCACGTCAGAAGCGCAGAAGAGGCCAGCAGATGTGTCCCCTGCATCTATGTCAGGAGAGCTGAGTGCAAGCAAGGTAGGTAAAACAAACAGTAGATGTATATAAGATGGTGACACAGTGGCCTTCTACAGACAGGACAGGCATTCTGAATAGTGCTCTAGTGGGGAGAGACTGTCTTGACCCATTAGTATTTGCTCCCTGCTCTCCTGTGGGGCCTGTGATGATGTACATTAAATGATCGGTTGGCAATTTTGTTTATAAAATGCCATAGATCTTATTATTATTGCTAGAAATAGTTATATTCATTTCTGTGTGTGGTGTGTGACTATCAAAAAACTAGAATAAAATACAATCTCATAATGGAGAAGTAGGTTCCAGTAGGTTGAGGTCATTTTTTGTCCACATAGAATGTATAGTCAGCAACATCATAGCCTGACATTTATTTTTGCATATAATCATATTTTTGGTCAGTCTGTGTGACTTTGTTTCTGGCAGCACTTTAAATCAGCACTACGTTGTTCTGTCCCTAACTACACACTCAAAGGTGGATTGCCTTACTGTTAGAAGGTATGTTCATGGAATGATAGACCTTTAATTCGTTTTCTTTGTGCAGCTAACAGTGTCCTTTCCTTTTGACTACTGTGTAACAGCTTATTTTTACTTACATGCAAGTAAATAGAAAACAATTTTGGTGGTGCAGAAATGACTGCTGGAAAGCAAAATGCTACCTTACAAAATGCCAGATTTTATACCTTTAAAACAGGACTTTAGTCACATTTTCTAGATTAACACTGCATATTAATAGGATGCTTAGGGAACACAGGCTAACCTCACTATAGAACAAAAGCTCCTAGTAGCCAGGTGTACTACACATACCTGTAGGTCAGCTCACTTGGTGTCACTTAAGCCCATGACTTCAACTCAGAGTAAAGCTCGACAGAATACAACCCCTGTGTGAGAATTTTCTAAACACCTACAATTAGAGAGATGAAGTTCTGACTTAAGATTTGAAGTAGTTTAAATACTTCAAAACACTCAAGGCATGCCAAGTATTTGCCAGTATTTTTTAATTTATAGTGTAGCCCCATAAGGTAGTGAGTTTACAGGCAAAACTGAGCTCAAAGGTGGTTGTTTGCCTAAAATTCCATAGGTAGTAAAATTGGAAGACAGCCTCTTTCCCCCTTCCTGTACTGGAGACAGTCTTAAGAACTTAACACTTTCATGTTTGTGGCATCATTTGAGGTGCTGTAAATACCCCTACAAACCTAAGTGGCCCTCAGATTATGACATGTGGGGAGAGAGTACATGCAAACACAGTGTAAAAGGTTTTAGTTAATCAATAGACTTTGCATTTTGAATATGATCTATATAAAATCTGTATTTTCAGCATTCTCTTGCTTATGTTTAAAATATATTAGAGTAAGCCCTTTTCAAGTTAATCAAAACCATATAGGATGTAAGCAGTAGAGTTGGTCGGCGAGAGCATGGTGAATATACACTAATGATTATCAACATTTCATACTGTATTATAAACCAGTGCTTCACATTCTGTTGAGTTTTAGTTTCTTCACTGATTTGTTTTTCTCTTTAGTGGTATGAAATCTCAAATGAACTCAGTTTTAAACTTGACAATAAAATAAACCTTCCAGAGAGACTTCAAAGTTTTCTTTTTTGTTTTTTTTCCTGTTTTTAAATTTTTTGTTTTTATTTTCAGTCTGATAGAGTTGATAAGCTTAATTTACATATAATTTGAATATTATAAAATTTACCTGTTTGTAACAGAGTTAGTCAGTGACAAGAATTTACAGACTATCAGGTAATGGTGGCTCACGCCTTTACTCCTAGCACTGGGGAGGTAGAGGTTCTGTGAGTTGGAGGCCAGGCTAGTCTACAAAGAGAGCTCCAGGACAATCACGACTACATAGCTAGACCCTGTATAAAAAAACCACAAGAAAAAATTAACATAGTACATGAAATTGTTAACATAACCCAATCATAGAACATTTTCACAACACCAAAAAAAAATCACTCTGCCTGTGTATAGTCACGTCCTCTACCCACTCCTCAGCCTCTGACCTGAACCTGCTTCTCCATTGGCTGTCTTTTCTCAGTCTTTAACAGCTGACTTCTTTCATCTAGCACAGTGGTTCTCAACCTTCTTAATGCTGTGACTTTTAATACAGTTCCTCATATTGTGGTGACTCTAAACAATCAGATTGTTTCATTGGTACTTCCTAAGTGTAATTTGCTACTGTCATGAATCGTAATGCAAATATCTAATATACAGGATATTTGGATAATCAGCCCCCAGAGGGGTTGGGACCCACAGATTGAAAACTGCTGATCTAGCTTTTTTTTTTTAATGTGTATGGATGGTTTGCCTGTATGTATATCAATGCCCTAAGGAAGGCAAAGAGCACATCTCGGGAATCAAACCCATGTCCTCTGGAAGAGCAGCCAGTGCTCTTATCCACTAAGCCATGTCTCCAACCCCTTACCTAGCATAGTTTTCTATATTCATTTCACAGCATGAGTTGGTAGCTTGTTTCTTCATGTAGTTAAGTATTATAGGCTCTGCACATACGCACATGTCAGTTTGGATTACTTAGTCATTTGCATTGCTTCTTGGGAATTATTTTGAATAATAATACTGCTACTGTGAACATTTGTGTCTTTACTTTTGAGTGGATACTTAGGACTGGAATTCTTTTTAACCCATTTTGTTAATAAACTGAAAAACAAACAAACGGAAAAAACTTTGAAAGAGCCTGGCATGATGTCACATGCCTTTAATCCCAGCACTCAGAAGGCAGAAGCAGACATCTCTGAGTTTCAGGCCAGCCTGTCTACAGAACAAATTGTAGGACAGCCAAAAAAAAGAACAACAACAAAAGAAACTTAAAAACAAAAACCAAACAACAACAAAAAATTCCCAAAATGTTTTCCAGTGCAACTGCCCATTTTATACCTGTCAACATATATCTGCATCCTAGCCAAAACATTACAACATTACAGACATTACAGTGATTGTAAGATGTAGTTTGTAGTTTTAATGTACATTTCCCTAATGACATTGATGTCTCTTATATTTATCTTAGCTCTTTGTTTTGTTTTCTGAGGTGGTCTCATAGAGCCCAGACTGACCTTGAACTCATGACTTTTTTTCTTCTACACTGCAAAAGCTGAGGTTATAGGCAGTCACTATCACACCCAGCTTATCTGTCTTTGACAAAATCATAGCCAACTTTTAAATTAGACTGCCAGTTTTGACTGAGCTGTATGAATTTATAATGTTCTGATCAAGTCCCTTATTTGAAGATTTCTAACTATTTTCTCCAAGATGAGAAGTGTCTTTCATTTACTTAAGGAAGTATTACAAACAGAAAAGTCCCTAAAGCTAGAAGCATCTATAGTCCCTGCATTTACTTATAGAGAACACTACATGATTTTTGTAAATGGATACAGAAGAAGCTGTGGTAGGAGGGCAAGGTGGCTTAGACTAGGTCAGGAGATAACCATCTGACAGGCTTCTGTGCACACTCATCTCCAGTGTTGCAAACACAGTAACTGCAGAAGTAACCGCATTGTTAAAGTTTTAGGAATTGCTGTTGAAGACAGAGAAGAGTCACACAGCTCTCAGTGGGTGCTCCAGAGCGTAACCTCTGAGTGTCTCCAGTCTCTGTGCAGTGTGGTAATTAACTAAGAATAATTACTCGCCTCTTTTTTTTTCCCAGCTAGCAGCTTCAGTCACAGTCTCTGCTTCCTAGTGGCCTCTCAGCTTCCTTTGGAAATTTCTAGAAATGTTATTACATTTCCCTTTTATTTCACATTCCTCTAACCATTGATATAGTAGACTTTGAGAAACACAAAACTGCCTTCATCTTTGCTGCCTTTAAAAATAAGAAAGGTGGTCAAGAAAGTTTTTTTTTCTGTGTAAGAACTTTAAGTTTATGAATGGGAATTTTTGACTGGATTATCGTTTTTTAAACTAGGCTCAGCGAGAACCTTTGACGAGAGCACGAAGTGAAGAAATGGGGAGAATTGTGCCGGGACTGCCTTTGGGCTGGGCCAAGGTAAATACCAGAGCTCTACAGTAAAGTACATCCTACTTTGTTTTCAAAAGGAGTTTTCTAGTTGTCCATCCACTTTGTTATAGAGAACATAAGCTCTTCCCCTGATTACTACAGAGTGATACTCCTAGTATCCAGCCTCAGATTCGGACTAACCTTTGAGCACCCTGGCAATATAATTTTGAAATTGCATATTCCATTAAGGCAAGCCTAAATTTCTTTGAAAGTTTGCAAAGTGATTATCACTTTTATTCAAGTTATTTTAGGGACTGCAGAATATAAAGTTTGTGTTTCGCAAATTCAGGGCCCTAGCTTTAATCCTTAGCACACACGTTTCAATCATTTCTGTGCTTATATGATTTTCTTACCTTTTTATTTGTTTATTTTTCTTTTCCAAGTTTCTTGATCCAATCACTGGGACCTTTCGTTACTACCATTCACCCACAAACACGGTTCATATGTATCCACCTGAAATGGCTCCTTCGTCTGCACCCCCTTCCACCCCTCCTACTCACAAAGTCAAGCCCAGATCCCTGCAGAGCGGGACAGGGAGCCATCCAAACTGAAGCGCTCCTACTCCTCACCAGACATCACTCAGGCCTTGCAGGAGGAGGAGAAGAGGAGGCCGGCAGTGACCCGACAGTCAACCGGGAGAACAAGTAAGCACTCCCAATTCTAGAACTAAAGCAGTGTCATCAGTTAAACCTGTCTGAATGTCACCTCATAAAAGTTACAGCCTTGGAGGATTCTGTTGTTAGGACAGAAGGAAAAGTAAGAAACAAATGCTAACTTAGTACATGAGACGTTTAATCAATGTATTTAGTATTGATATAGATAGGAAAGTGTTACACATAATTGTTAGAACACTTTCCCAGTATCATGCCCAAGGCCTCCACTTATCTTTCATAGGTCATAATTTGTTTTGTAACTTTTACTTTTATTAAGTGTGTGTGTGTGTGTGTACTTGTGCATTACAGTACTCTCATCTACTATGTGGGTCCTGAGGATTGGACTCAGATATCAGGCTTGGGAGGTAGTGCCTTTATTCACTGAGCTGACTCACCACCCAAGATGGTTTTCATAGGATGCTTGAGTTGCCAGTGTTACAGAACTCAATTTCCAGCCTTTGTTTCTCTCACTCAGTCGTACAGGAGCATTGTCTCCTGTCTGTAAAAATGTAGGCACCATAATCTGTCTCCTTTCCTCTTCCTATCTCTGCTCACAGGGTGATTAATGGGTTTAAGTTTCCCACAGTAGCACATCATTTTCTTGTATTTCTGCCTCTAACTGACAGGCATTGGGCACTTTTGGAGGTGGGATGGAGATGCAGCTAGCCTTTCATGTTCATGGCTTCTGGGCTGGGGTGTAACTCAGTTAGCAGAATGCTTAACATGTCCAAAGCCTGGGTTTGACCCCAGCACTGCATATACATTAGTAATGGTGAGGTACACCTATAAAGCCAGAAATGGAGACAGGAGGCTTAGAAGTTCAATGTTATCCTCAGCCCGCCTGGGCCTACATGAGACCTGGCCTCAGAAAAGAAGAGCAAAAGCATATTGGACTTAACCAATAAGGGACCAAAAATACTGCGGTGGGGGAGGTATAGAACTACTGAACACAAATAGGTGTTAGTCCTTGTCATTGTTTTTAATACAGCACAACAGCTTGTATCGGGTATTAATGAATAATCAGAAGTGGTTTAAAGGAAACAGGAAGAGGTACACAAATTAATGACAACACCATAGATAGCCTTTTATCTCAGGCATGGTGTATCCTTACTGGATATTGGAGTTTTGAGTATATATATTATTTGTTAATTACTAAGGATTTTCAATTGATCTTTTCTGACACATCCCAAAGAAGTAATTGATCACCTTCCTGAGAATTCACCTTACCAGGGAGAGACCTATTTGAAAGAGTTTTTGGAATTAGTACAATTCAGGTATTAGAAATCCTTATAATG
Source organism: Mastomys natalensis (assembly GCA_021653895.1). Lineage (NCBI taxonomy): Eukaryota > Metazoa > Chordata > Mammalia > Rodentia > Muridae > Mastomys > Mastomys natalensis. The sequence continues at coordinate 1,778,229 of JAJTUV010000257.1, read as the reverse complement.
TTATTAAAATTCATTAATTAGTCAGTGTTTTGAAGCTGTCTCATAAATAGCTCATGTATCTTTTATAAGAGAGTACACGAACAGAGAAAGAGCATATAGAGAAAACTGGGATGGTTTGCTATGTTTCCCATACCCTCCTTCATAGGTAGAAAACACTAAGTGGGGATCAGGAAGACGAGGGAGTGTCCACTAGTCGGGGCACCTTTAGCCAGAAGTGCCCAGCAGACACCTCCATGCTGTCCAACATGGCTTTAAAGTTTAACTAATTTAAATGTGGTCATCCTCTGAGATTTAGTGGAATACTACAGGCATAGTTAGGTAGTAGTGCCCAGATAACCTTTGCCTCATTTGAGACCTGTTCTGTGGTTAGTATATACTTTAATTTATGGATAATTTATTTGCAAGAGCATAAATATCTGCCTCTTTATTTCTTAAATATTTTAATACCTACTATAGTGTAAATGCTATGCAAATATAGTATTGAGGAAATAGGTACAAGAAAAATGTCTGCAGACACTCAGTTCAGACATTGCCCTCCCTCCCTTCCCCACCCCAAACTCCCAGCCTCCTCACCACTTCCTTCCATGTCTCGTGTTCTGTGTCTCTCCCCACCTCATTTCCTTGGTTTTTTTCCTGACTGATAGGTTTCTTTCTACTCACCCTAATCCCATTTAAATACACTATTTGGTATTTAGCAGCTGGGATCTACATATGAGAGACACTACATATTATCTTTCTAGACTTGATGTATAATTTATAATTACATATGATTTTATCATATTTAATTCTCTAACATTCTGGTTGAGTTAGAGTATTTCATGATGCTAATGTCTCTGGGCCACTTGGAGAAGTTTGAAAGAGTTTTTTCCTATTGGGCAATGGCTGAATCTGTGGAAGCTAGACAACTTGTCTCAGGCCACCTCTAGAACCAAGAACTCACAGTTCTCGAGAAGTGGTAGGCATGCACTTCGTGGGAGGATCCTGGAACATAGTCAGTTAGCCTAATTGCTGAATGTCTTAGAGCCCATAGCAGTTTAGCCTGTGGACTGTGGACAAGGCTTTCTCTGGTCCAGCTGTTCCAGCTGACTACCATCTTCAGTGTGGACGCAGCCTGAGATGCTCTGCATAAGGCATCTTGTTCTCTCTCTCTTAGGCCGCCATGTTACCCTAAGCTGAGATCTCGAGGCTTTCTGCTTCTCAGATTCGGAACCTCAATCCTGTTTTTGGAGGATCTGGACCAGCTCTTACTGGACTTCGTAATTTGGGAAATACTTGTTACATGAACTCAATATTGCAGTGCCTGTGTAATGCCCCACATTTGGCTGATTACTTCAACCGAAACTGCTACCAGGATGATATCAACAGGTAAGGGAACCTTTCACTTCTGTAGTACACTAGTGAAAAGGATTTAACCATAGTTTCTGTATGCCTCACTCTTGTTTTATGTGGTTATAACATGCAAGACTAGGTAATCATTTTTGTTTATATACAAGAATTTTGATTTTTAAAAATGTGTGTATCTTGAGTGTGACTGTGTACAAACTAGAACACACGTGAAGGTCAGAGGACAGCTTTCAGGAATTGGCTCTGTCTAGTGTAGACTCCAGGATTACGTCATGTCAGCTCTCTCGGTGAACACTACCTGCTGAGCTTATTTCCCCCATAGTTGTAGAGATTTAGAGTTCAGGATGAGCATGCCAATATCTCATCAGGGCCCTTATGCTTTCCCATCCTAGCAGGAGGCAGAAGGGCCCAGGGTGAGCCCTTCATTGTGCCCTTTTCCGCAGACCCAAGGCCATGGCCTATTCAGGTCCTTTTCATTTTTTTTTCATAGTATCTTTAGGAGTGTGTGCATGTGTGAGTATAGCAGCTTTAGGCATCCAGAGAGTATCAGATCCCCAAAACTGGAGTTATGGACAATTGTGGGCCACCATCCGGGTGCTAGGAGTCAAACCTGGATATTCTCCAAGAAACAATTCCTCTTAACTAACATGGATCCATCTCTTCAGCTCCTTAAGGGCCTAGTCCTAGTCTATGTGCAATACCTAAATTTTGGAGGGATGTATTCAGTTGCCACTCAGCTTCAGAGGAGTCAAATTAGTAAAAGAGAAATTATTTTTATCTGTAAGAATACGGGTTGTTATCCCAGCTCTGGTCATAAAGGACAGGAAGATGGCAGACACACTGTCAGGGTTACAGCTTCCATCTTTGACTGCAGCCTGTTGATGTGCGTGAGGAGCAGGGCTTGCAGCCAGGATAAGAAAATGAGTTGGAGGACCACAGCAAAGTCAGGTTCAGATGTGTTTGGTTCAAGCCTGCAGGTGAGTGATTCCTTTGTGTGTTATGTGTGTGGTTTTGTGCTGACATCAAGACCCCACTATAACTTAATTTTTTTTCCTTTATTTTCTGTAACTTTACTTGCACAGGTCAAATTTGTTGGGGCATAAAGGTGAAGTGGCAGAAGAATTTGGTATAATCATGAAAGCGCTGTGGACAGGACAATATAGATATATCAGTCCAAAAGACTTTAAAGTCACTATTGGTAAGATTAATGACCAGTTTGCAGGATCCAGCCAGCAAGATTCCCAAGAGCTGCTTCTGTTCCTTATGGATGGCCTCACGAGGATCTAAATAAGGTGAGAGTGGGTCTCCTCAGCTTCACTTGCTTCCATCTTCACAGCAGTGTAAATGCCTGTTCACCAGTGGTCCTTCCTCAGATAAGAGTGACTGTGTTAAGTGTGGACTGTGCGTGTGTGTGTGTGCTGAGTGTGTGTGTTTGTGCTCTGTGTAGTGGTGCTGTGTGTGAAGGTATGTGTGTACTGTTGTGGAGTCCGCTTAGATTCCTAGAACAAAACTGAATGTTTACATTTTTCTCAAGGAGTGTATATTGACACCACACCACACACACAACACACAAAACCCTGAATTTTAACCCTACTTCCTCCTTACATGACATGTGTTCTCTTCAATACAATGCTTTTGAGGCTAGCAAGATGCTTCAGCTGATGTAAAAGCACTGGCAAAGCCAAGCCTGATGACCTGATTTTGATCCTCAAACCCAAGTAAAGGAGGCAAAGAGAACCAGTTGCACAGAACTGTCCTCTGACCTCCTCATGCATCTTGACACATGTGCCTTTACACATATCATACACACATACACACTCAATGTAAAAGGAAAAAAAAATTTTAAGCTAAACTTATCAACTTTTAAAAAAATGGCATGGACTTAAAACATAATTCTGTATATTTTATATACAGAATATGTATCATATATAATATATAATATATTATGTAATGATAATATATATAACATTATGTATAATACAATAATGTATACTTGTGACATGTTCATACATGTACCTAATATATTTTAAGCCTGTCTACCCCCTTACTCTCCTTGCCCTCCCCCAACTCTCGCTAGTTCCCTTCCTCCTTCGTACTTTTTTTTTTTTTTTTTTCCTTATAATTCAGTGAGTTAATGATACTTGAAGAAGCATGATAGGGATTTGTTTACAGGAGCATGTGCGCCTTGTCAGTGCTATATCACTGAAAGAAATATCTGTCCATCCTCCATCAACCAGTCATTAACTGTTGTCCTCAGGGGAGGTGTGGGACCATGAGCACCTTTCCCTTCCATGTTTCTGGTGTGTGTGATCACAGCTGCTGTGAGATTCCAGTCTAAACACTTGTGCCATGCACACCTCTCTCCCCTCCTTCCTTGTACTCTTCCTCTGTGAGGCTTAGGGTAACGTTTATGTCCTAGCTATGGCTAGGCACTTAGCAGTCATTTGTTCTCAGTGCCTTGGCCAGTTAGAGTCTCTACAGTCAACACCCACACTGCAAAAACAGCTTTGCTCTTGAAACAGAACTGAACTTCTCTGACTCAGGGTCAGTCCACAGACTGTTCAGGGTTGTCTACAGTCTACAGTCTTACACTCTTTAAAAATATGTCGAGAGGTATTATAAAGGCCTGGAGTGATGACCTATGCTTTTAATCTCAGCATTTGGGAGGCAGAAGCAGACGGATCTCTGAATTCAAAGCCAACCTGTTTGCATAATGAGTTCTAGGACAGCCAGGGCTACATAATGAGACCCTGTCTCCAAACAAAATGAGGAGGGAGCAAGGGAAGAAGTTCAAGCCACATCCTTTCAGTAAGTGGGTCTGGGTTTGGGGTAGAATTAATTTTTTGTAGTGCTTACTGAGGTCAGAGCTCCTCAGTGTGGTCAACGATAGAAAGTGTTCAGTGTTATGCCTTGAGTTTCACATTGAACTGTAAGCACCACAGCTGAGACACTAACAGCAGTGAGTTGTCCTCATCCCCAGGCTGACAATCGGAAGAGGCATAAGGAGGAGAACAATGACCACCTCGATGACTGTAAGGCGGCAGAGCATGCCTGGCAGAAGCACAAGCAGCTCAACGAGTCCATCATTGTTGCACTCTTTCAGGGTCAGTTCAAATCCACAGTGCAGTGCCTCACCTGTCACAAGAAGTCTCGGACATTTGAGGCTTTCATGTATTTGTCTCTGCCACTAGCATCCACAAGTAAATGTACTTTACAGGTAAGTTTAGGAGAAAATTGTTATTAAAATGTTATTTGTGTGTGCATAGAAGTGTGCCTCATCCTGACAGGAAAATAGGTGAGCTACCCTCCTACCCTTGTGGGGTTTTGTTACTGTTTTATGTGTTTGCCTGTTTTGCCAGTGTATCTGTGCGCCAACTGCATGCAGTACCCACAGAAGCCAGAAGAGGGTATCAGATTCTCTGGAACTAGAGTTGGTGGGTGCAAACCGCCATGTGGGTGCTGAGAATTGAACCCAAGTGCTCAGTAAGAGCAAGTGCTCTTAACTCCTGAGCCATCTCTCCAGCCTGTAGCCCTTGAGTTTTTGAAATGGGTCTTGCCATGTAACTCAGACCAGTCAGGACTCAACAGTGCTGGGAGGATAGGCATTGTCACTGGAAGCAACTAGAAGTTGGTTGGGAGGGCTGAACCCAGAGCACTGTGCATGCTGGGTAAGCATTTCACCACACAGGCAAACTAAAACGCTTGTATTTTATAGACATTTTGAAAGCTAATTTAGGAAGTTGTATTTGATGTTAACACAGATGTACTTTTTCTATGTACTTACTTGGGATCAGACATGTTGATTTCCACACAACAGCAGTGTAACTAATAGAATAGCTTGTGGTGGTACTCTCAGTCTTTCCTTCCTCCAGTAAGTCCACTGTAATCCCCCAGACTCAGGACAGAGGTCTTGTGTGTGCTGTGCCAACCCTCCACACACCCTACCCATTCCTCTCTGCACCTTGCAACACACTGTTTGTGTCCCTCCTTACAGCAGACACTTATCCACCCTACTGAGATGCCCCAGTAAGTGTCTCGGCATTCCTACAGAAGAGGCCTCCTTAAGGCACTCCATTAGGAAGTGAATCACTGAGTATCTGTGCTTTTTTCCCCCCCACCAGGACTGCCTTAGATTATTTTCCAAAGAAGAAAAGCTTACAGATAACAACAGATTTTACTGCAGCCATTGCCGAGCTCGGCGGGATTCTCTAAAGAAAATAGAAATCTGGAAATTGCCTCCTGTGCTATTAGTGCACCTGAAACGGTAAGGTCTCTCTGCCTGTGTGGTAGCATTTGATGGAGGAATTATCATGGCTACATAATTTGCAATTTGCACATACTGCCTTTTTTTTTTTTAAAGATTTATTTATATTAGTACACTATAGCTGTCTTCAGACATACTAGAAGAGAGCATCAGATCCCATTACAGATGGTTGTGAGCCACCATCTGGTTGCTGGGAATTGAACTCAGGACCTCTGGAAGAGCAGTCAGTGAGTCAGTGAGTGCTCTTAACCACTGAGCTATCTCTCCAGCCCCACATACTGTCTCTTAAAGGAAACCTAAGGAATATTCTCCAGCAAATAAGTAAGGCAGACATGACAGCGGAATAACTATACTGTCACTTTATGTCCATTCCATGCAATTCTGTTTCCTTACAAATAAATGGAACAGAAAATTAATGGAAATAATGGCATTTCAGATAACAAAATTTCAAGTGGAAAATATTACACAGTGTAATTCTAACACAGATGAGTAGATAAAAATTAACATTCAGCTGCTGGAGAGATGATTCAGTGGTTAAGAGAACTGACTCTCTTGTGGAGGACCCAGATTCTATTCCCAGCACTCACATGGCAGGTTACAACTGCCTGTAATTCCAGTTCCAGCAGATCTAGTGCCCTATTCTGTCGTCTGTGACCACCAGGCATACGTGTGGTGCACAGATACATATGCAGGCGAAGTATCCATACACAAAAAAATGATACAATAGTTTTTAACTAACATTCAAATTATAACTATAGCAAAATTAATTCAGTTACGTGTAATACAGTGGCACATACCTATAATTTCAAGCTCTTGAGAAATGGAAGCAAGATGATCAAGAATTTAAGACCAGCCTGGGCTTCGTGAGACCTGTTGTCAAAAAAGTTAAAATGTAAAGTCATTCTTTTAAAAACAAGTCTGTGAGTTCAGGGCATGTGTGCCTTAGCTCATGTGTGACAGTCAGAGGACAGCTCTTGGAAGTCAGCTTTCTCCTACCACCTTCTGAGATCTAGAAATTAAACTCAGATTATCAGGGCTGCACACAGCTGTTTGAGCGTGCTGAGCCATCTCACCAGCCCAAAGTACAGTTTTTAAGTGGGGGGAAAAAAGAAGCCATAATTTTAAAGTCCAACTTTAAGATAAAAATATTTGAATGTTGCCTGTGCTAAGATACAAGCACCGTCTCCAGATTCTGCCTAGTTAGGGTTTTACTGCTGTGAACAGACACCATGTCCATGGCAACTCTTATAAAGGACAACATTTAATTGCAGTTGGCTTACAGGTTCAGTCTGTTCTCCTCATGGTGAGAAGCACCAAGTGGAAGGACAGGGACCCACACAGCAGGACAGTGAGAGCTGCAGTGTGTCTGTTCTCACTCCTCGGAAATCCATTTGGGAAGTTAGGTGTTACAGATAGGCTCTTGCCCGAGTACCACAGGCCAGCTGTGGCCCTGCCTTCCTTGGACTCCCTTAATGCTGATGTACACACCACCACACCCAGTCTGAATTAGATTTTAAAAAACAAAAAACCCTAAAGTTTCGTTTTTGTTGAGAACTATATTTTTGTTCTGGGTTACTGGAGATTCATACCCAGTGGCTTATATCAGTTTTAACATTGACTGTTCAGTTTTCTGTAGTTTAGTCTTGACAAATTTGTTGGCTTCACTTTGAGCATTGTTGTAGTATAAATGGCAATATAGAAGTTTTTAAAGCATAGAACTGTTCTGTTAAAAGTTGTAGTCAGTATTAAACATTATTCCTGGGAGCTCTAAGGCAACTGTATAGATAACTGAGTTGTTGAGAAGCAGTTCATCATTGAAGTAGTTTGGTATATATGATGCCGTGAGTTTGATCCTTGACACTGTAAATAATAACTGAGGTTGGATTTTGGTGTGTTGCTCTCTGTAACCTACATGTCCTTTGTAAAATAAAAAGGAAACATGTCTTCCCTACTAAGACAGGCCTTATTAAAATAATTTTGCTGTGTGTGTTTCTGTGAGTGCAGGCAGACTTGTCATGCTCCACATGTGGAGGGCAGCTTTGCAGAGTCACGGCTCTCCACTCTTACATGAGTTCTGAGCATCAGGTTTGCACAGCAAGGACTTCACCCTCTGAGCATCTTACTTGCTCTCAGATCTGAAGTGAACTTTAAGAGTTTCCTAAAATCCATGCTAAATAGTGAAATCTCATTTTTGCTTTCTCTGTCAGCCTAATCTCTGTGATGTTTGTCCTGCAGATTTTCCTATGACGGTAGGTGGAAGCAGAAGCTGCAAACATCCGTGGATTTCCCATTGGAAAATCTTGACCTGTCACAGTACGTTATTGGTCCAAAAAACAGTTTGAAGAAATATAACTTGTTTTCTGTTTCAGTAAGTATCATGTTGACCCGAAGATGTTTGTAAAACAAACTAATAAAATGGAGGCCCCGGCATTTCCTCACTCATAGGAAAGTGAAAATAGCCAAAACGGGAATACTTGGCACATGTTTTTCATGCTGAGGAATAATTGAGTTTGTTTTGTCTTGCTTGGTACAGAACCATTACGGCGGGCTAGATGGAGGCCACTACACAGCCTACTGTAAAAACGCGGCAAGACAGCGCTGGTTTAAGTTCGATGACCATGAAGTTTCTGATATCTCTGTGTCTTCTGTGAGGTCGTCAGCAGCTTATATCCTCTTTTATACTTCCCTGGGACCACGCATAACTGATGTAGCCACCTAAAGAGCTGTAGGCTGTCGGCGTGTCGATGTTTCCAGTTGCAGCCTCACATCTAATGCTTACAGAGATAATGGATCGCTGCAGCTGCTATGGAGAGAGATTCCAGAACACTGGGGGCTGTGTTACTAGCACCATAGAATTCAGGTCAGTGCTGTTTATCAAAAGGAAGGAAGGAAGGAAGAAAAAAAAAGAAAGTGAAAGAAACCTGACATTTAACAACTATCATAGTACGCATCCCTTACAGGAATCATTTATTTCAAAACAACTTTTTGAGTCTGCCCCAAAGTTAAAATAATTCATTAGCCAGACATTTATTATTCTATTGGTACCAAACCATTGTAACCTCCACTTTCCTATCTATCTACTGCTCTAGCCTCATCTCATTTCCAGTCCCGCTCGGCCCACTATGAGTACTCAGAACTAACTCAGATAGGAATGTGTATGTACATAGTATTGCACCGTTGCACATCAGATTGCTGTACATAGTTTAACATAGCCTTCTGTGAAAGCCTAGAAAGGATTTTTTTTCATTTTCTTTTGGCCTCTTCTAGGTAGCTGCAATGCTTTCTTAGGGAAATGACAGGGCAAAACTATTTTTCTGTTGGCTTTCGGCTGTATTTGTGCACTAAATCTTTATTCTAAAAAAATGAAAACTTTAATTTTTTAAAAATAATTCATTTACATCACATTAAAATCTTAATGAAGAAAAAAAAATTTGAAACCTTGTACATGTTTTGTCTTTTTTTCCCCCCTAAGTGTTTTGAGACAGGGTCTCACTGTGTGTCATATCCTGGCTGTCCTGGAGCTCTTGCTTCTTGTGTGCTTTTACACACACTATTGCCTACACTCGCTCCGGGTTGAGTTACTTATTCTGCAAATTAGGACTTGAGTCCACTCTCTCCATGTGTGGTACTCAGATCTCAAGAGCTTGATGTCAGATGACGTCAGAATTGTGTAGAAGTGATCCCCTCTCTCAGTAGCCATTAATTGTTTGTAGCTCTTCACTGGGGGTGGTACCTTGTGAGGTTATGCTCAACCATTCAGGCATGTCACCTGGTGGTGTCGCTGTGCAGGACTCGTTTAGGCGACCACATTGTTGAGATTGTGTGGGTGCAGTGTCCTTGTCATTGTACAGAAGACTGTCTCATAGCAGATGTCCTGCCTTCTTTCAAGATGTCCCCTGAGCTGGAGGTGTAGCGGTTATGTTGTAGACGTGTCATTCGGAGCCAAGCACCACACAGTCAGTTGTCTGCATCTAGATTAGTAATGGCCTTCTGTGACAGCCTCCATCTGCTGCAGAAAGCTTCTTTGATAAGGGGTGGGAGCTACACGTGATGATAGATACTTAGGATGAAGTTAGGAACTGTGCTGGCAGTAGTAGTCGCTAGGGTCTGTCACCTCCCCAGCTGTGGGTAGTTGATTAGATTTACAGTCTGTTTACCAGGCATGGGGTTCCCTCCTGTTGAATGGTTTAAGTTCTAGACAGCTGTTGGTTGTCCCCAAGAAGTAAGTGCTGCCATTGCACCTGTTGGGATATCCTCTCACGATGGTTCATCTGTGTCACAGCTGACACGACTGTTGATTGCTTCCTCCCTTGGCAGCTTGCGCAGCACCTTGGGATACTATAAGAACTGGTCCTCAAGTGCAGGCGTTCAGGTCACTTCCAGCTTGATTCCTTTAAAGCCTGCTGTCCTCAGCACTGGCCTCAACCTTCCATGCTGTAAGGCAGCCAAGGGCAGTGCAATAGCTCCTATTGTCTTGGGAGTATCTTCTAAATAAAGAGTCTTAGGAAGTGGTTATTTAGCTTAGTGGGAAGGTTAGAGCTGGGGTTTCAAGTCCTCATAAACTTAGTAACTTGAAAGGATGGTCTCCCTAAATTACTGTGTAAATCTTTCAGGTCTTTTTTTGGTTTTGTTTTGGTTTTGAGATAGGGCTTCTTGGTGTAGCCCTTGGCTGTCCTGGAACTCTGCCTGGCAATTGCCTGCCTCTGCCTCCTGAGTGCTGAGACTAAAGGCATGTTTCACCACTGCCTGGCTACATGTTTTGCTTTTTAAACTTATTTGCTTTTAAACTTTTGCCTGTGTGTATATGTACCATCATATGGGTGCTGAGAACTGAATCCTGGTCCTCTGCTAACAGCGGGGCTTATAACCTCTGAGCCTTCTCTTCCAGCCCAACAGGTCACATTCTTACACTCAGAGCCATTTGCACCTAATTTTTTTCTCTGTGACAGCAATCAAGACTCAGGACCTCGTGTATGCTGAAGAAACACTCTGCCACTGAGTGGCAGAGTTCTGTTCTGTTTTGTTTATTCACATGTGTAAACAAAAATTATGTGTTGGGCTGGAGAGATGGTTCAGTGGGTAAAAATGTCTTCCACTAATGCTGAGGAGCTGAGATCAATCCCCAGGACCCACATGGTGGAAAGGAGAATTAACTCCCACGAGCTGCCCTCTGACTTCCACATACACACAGATACAAAATACGTAGAAAATTTGGGGGAAATAACTTAGTACGTGTGATACATTGTAATAGAAACCCATTACAGGGGACATTGACCTTGAAACCTGCAGTTCTTAGGCCCTTGTGGTGGCAGTGCCTGGCCTCCATGTTGCCCTTAGTGAGCAGGGCTGTCTTCTGTGCTGCAGACTTGTTGTATAGAGGCTGTCTGTGAGACGTAGAAACCTTAGCTATGTAAGTAGGTGGTAAGGATTTAATAACAAAGCATATTCATGACCATTTTCTGATAGCTTGCTTGCAGTGATCAGGAGTACTGTCCTAGCTCTTGCGTTTCTGTGTTGGTATAGAAAAAGGCTGGCAGCTATAGAACAGAAGATACGCTGTAGCTGTTTGAACAGAAGTATCTGGAATCTCACTGACTCTGGTGTCATCAAAACTATACCAGGCCTGAGTTACTGAGTTCTTGCAGAAGGCAGTGTAGTGGCCACCATCCAAATCTCCAAAGTGGTTCTAGGAAAGAAAGGATGTAAGGCATGGTTTCCACATGTGAATGCTCTGCTGACTGGGTAAAAATGACAAGGCCAAAAAACATTTTAAAGTGTCTTATACTGAGGAAATAATTTTCTCAAGTCTCGCATACAGTTTAACTTTGAACTGCTTATATATTGTATTCATTGACTAATAGAATTAAATAGGAAATCAGACTATATATACGCTTTTAAAAAATTTTTAAGAGAAGGCTGGAGAGATGGCTCAGCAGTTAAGAGCACTGACTGTTCTTCCAGAGGTCCTGAGTTCAATTCTCAGCAACCACATGTTGACTCACACCATTGGATCTGTAATGAGATCTGATGCCTTCTTCTGGTGTGTCTGAATACAGCTACAGTGTGCTCATATAAACAAAATAAATGAATATGCTTGTGTACCACATGCATGCCAGTGCCTGGGAGGCCTGAAGAAAGCATTGGATTGCCCTGGAACTGGAGTTCTGAGGGCTGTGAGCCTCCGTGTGTGGCTGTGCTTCAGTGTCTCAGTGCTGCAGCAGTAAAACTGAAGAGCTGGCACAAAAGCTCTGATCTCCCAGACCTAAATTCCTAGCTGGTTTTTATAAAGTCTGCTGACCCATCATACAAAAGAAAGAACATCAGATGATAACCTTCAGAACCCTTCCACCTTGTCAAGCTCTAACTGTGCATCTGTTAACAGCAGGAAGAAAGACTTGTCCTAAGCCATACTTCTAATCCTAGGCCTTAGAGAGGTTGAGGAGAAGGACTACCATAAGTTCAAAGCTTAGACCTGTCTCAAAAAGAAAGCATCCAGCTCTTTTATTAATATGTGCATTTCCCAAGTATATGTATACACACCATGCGTGTGCTGGTGCATGTGGAGGAACTAGAGTTACTGCTGGTTGTAGCCATCATGTGGGTGCTGGGAACCAAACCCAGCTCCTCTGCAAGAGCAACAAGTGATCTTAAGCACTGATCAACCATCTCTCCAGCCCGCTTTCAGCCTTTATCAGATATCCTCTGCACTACAGTACAAGGGATGCCCCCTCGTGTTTCCTTAGTCTCCGTCTTGTCTCTTTGTCTATCATGGATCAAAATGGAGGAAGCACACTAAAGAGGAGGAACTGTAAAGTCACATAAGAGCCCTAGAAAGCAGGGCTTAGATTCCAGAACATGCTGGATTGAGGTTTGCCCACCTCAGTGGAAGGACACTAAGGCACTTGCCAGCAAGCCTGATAACCTGAGTTGGGTATCTGGAACCCACATGGGAGGAGAACTAATTCCTGCAGGTTGTCCTCTGAGCTCCATATGTTATGTTCACTGCCATGTGTGCTTCCATACATACATACACATGCATGAGTAAATAACCTTTAAAATGTAAAACCTTTAGCACTAGGCATGGTGGCTGAAATCCCAACACAGGAGGCTGAGGCAGAAGATTGTGAGTTGGAGGCTAGACTGAGTTAGGGGAAAAAGAACTGCCTGAGAAAGAAAAAAACAACCAAACAAAAACCAACAACTAGGGACAAAGCATATGAAAAATGTTCAGTGTGATAGGTAATAAAGGAATTTCTACTCAAAACCACAAGAAATCCAGGTATGGTGGCACGTGACAGTATTCGGGATATGGTTCAAGACTTGCCTGGGCTATAAGAGACTCTGTTTATAAATGAATCAGTAAAATAAATAAATAAAAATTTCCGCTTGTGTCATATTTTTTAAGAGCTGGATAATAAGCATAGAGAATGTGAGTGAACGGGACCTTATACATTGGTGAAAAAAAATGTCACCGTAACATTGGAAATCAAGTTGACAACTCTTCAAGGGTTAAGTATACAGTTACTTATACATAAACCCCTGTGCACCACTGATAATTCTTAAAGCATAGCCATCCCAAGTACCTCTCAGTGACTGAAATGTGTTGTTCACTTAGTAGAATGTTATTGGCAACAAAAGGAAACAAAAGAACATGCTCCAACATAGGGAAACCTGTAAAAACCTGCTGAGGAAAAAAACCCACACAACTTACGCCTTTAAGACAGAAAGACTCAAGGCCAGCCTGCTCTACATAGTGAGTTCCAGGCTAACTACAGCTATGTAGCAACATGCTGTCTCAAAAACCCAAGATAAGTGGTTTTATGATTCCATTTGTGCGTGCCTAAAAATGACAAACCCATAGAAACAGGAAGTCCATTGGTGATTGCTAGGGTTAGGTGGAGAGAAGAAATGAGTAGGAAAGATTCTTTTAGGAATACTGAAAATGTTCTAAGACATAACTATGATGATCATGAATAACACTATACACCAAAACCCAGTGAGCAGTACACACCCAAGTGAACTTACATGCACTTTTAAGTCTGAAAGACAAAACAATAGCTTGCAAACAGCCAAAAATTGAATGAAGGTAATTGTTGAGTACACACACATTAGTATGTTTTGCCACCCAGATTGACGTATGTAGACCTTGTCCCCAAAGTGAGGTGGTAGAACCTTTAGAGATAGGGACTTCTGAGAGGTCCTTAGGTCAATGGGCATGTGTCCCTGTCTCAAGATGAGAGTCCTCACAGGTAAATAAATAGCTATAATGCATTAAGACTTGGTTTTTCCCAGATACTAAGCTTGAGCCTAGGCATGCACACGTGCCAGGCAAGCAGTGTATCCCTGAGTGTTACAACTGCAGACCTGTATTGCAATAAGAAAACACAGGTGACATAGAAAAACAGGCAAAAGACTTGACTTGTTTTCACACACACACAAAAAACACACCTCAGTAGGGCACAATAGTAACACCTGAAATCCCAGCACCCGGGAAGCAAGTTCAAGGCCATCCCATTGTGGAAGATCGAGGACAAACTTCAAGTGCTGTCCCACTATGGGGGCAACTAGAGCAGCCTAGGGAAAGCTACAGAGTACAGTAGGCACGTAGGCAACTACAATTTCCCTTGCTGCTGCTGAGAAGTGAATTGGAACAACTGCTTGGAAATGCCACCAGCCTGAGTTTACTAATGTTTGCATGCCCTCCGCCAGTACCTCCAACTCCTAGAAAGACTCCAAAAGGCTGTATCCATCTTGCCAACATCTGAGAACCACCACAGCAATATTCATGGTCCAAAGCACTCAAGTAGAACACGTGAGTAGGTAATGGTGTCTTCACACAGTGAAAGTCTATCCATGGGAGAACCAACCATCATGTGTGTAGCAATGTGGATAACAGTTTCAAAATTTTGAGCAGAAGGACCAGATCCTAATGATCTGGTCCCTACCGCAGGACTCATTTGCATAAAAAAGCCAGAGTTATCCCATTAGAAGTCTGGTTTCTGCATTCAAAGAGGAATATTTGGATAGTTACACACTGATGAAATTGTCTGAGCCCTGTCTTACTGCATGGATGTGCTCACTGGACAATTTGCCAAGTTGTATACTCAGATTCTATGTGTTTTCTTGTTTTACTTCAAAAACATTGTTTGGAGACAAGGTCTAATGTAGCCCAGGCTAGCATCAAGCTTACCCAGGTGAAGATAACCTTGACCTGCTCCTGCCTGTGCCTCCTGAGTGCTGAACACTTATAGGCATGTGCAGCCAGTGACAGTTTATGGTGCTGGAGATTGAAGCCAAAGCATGTGGATCCTGGGCAAGCACTCTATCAACAGCCACAACCTCACCCCCAATTTCTTATTTAAAAACAAAGACTTTCAGCCTGTCACCGTTGGCATATACCTTTTGTCTCAGCACTTGAGAGGCAGAGACAGGTAAATCTGAGTTCAAGGCCAGCCTGGTCTACAAAGTGAGTTCCAGGACATCCAGGGCTACAAAGAGGAACCCTGTCCCAAAAGACAAAGACTTTCTACAAGGTGATTTAAGCAAAGCACCAGCACTCCCCAGCACCTCCACATAGAACCAAGCAGCAAGTGTAGAGCTTCGTAAGTTACTGAGAACACTGGAAATCAGCAGGAGAAAAACTAACTAAGACCCAGAGATGTGGGGCACCAGCACAGTGGAATAAACAAGACACCCACTCCCACTCCCTACGTTCCATGGCAGTGAATCTACTGTAGGGTGAGAGTGACAGACTGCCCACTCCATAAACAGTGTAGAAGATAGCGGTCACCCACCTCCATGGCAGTGAGGAGTCTTCCTTCTGCAGCGAGGGAGGTTGAACACTCCATCAGCCTCGTTGTGGATTGTGGTTGGCTAATGGAAAGTGACAGGCTCGCAGCTGAACTACATAACGAGCCTGACTGACACTTCCCAAGTAGCCTGGCTCTGGAAACCAGTTTCCATCATCTTCCTGCCATTTCTTTGGGGTGCTGTGGCCAGGAGCCATCTGGATAAGGGACCTGTTGTCTGAATGCAGTGTGCTAGAGAAACCTCACCCTGACTCAGTAAACAACTACATCACAAACCAAGCAGCCCAGCTGACTGGCTCCCACTCAGCCTTATTGACTGGCTAATACAGATGTTGTGACACGGAGAATAGAGAACACCCTCAAGTACTGGGGGGAAGAGAAGCCTTCCCTCAGAGGCCAGGCACATGAGGACTCAGAAGATTCACATAGGTAGCACTGCATCATTTGGGCCACCCCTCCCTGATATTGCTGCATGTGAGCACCTGCCACTCCTCACAGATGCAGAGAGGCAGCATTACCCTCCTTTCGTCAGGGGCAGCACCAAGCTTAAGACCAGAAGGTGGTATTGAATCTGCACCTATTAAATCATTCTGTGAAGGTTTCTAAGTAGTGGACTCTCATCAGATGTCACGTATTGGTACCAACTACAAAATAGTTGTGACTTAGTGACCGAAAATCAAAAAGTGGAAGTTGAGAACTTCAGATCTAGTCCAAGGAGAGGAATGAATCGTCCTGATAAGAGAAGTTCAGAGCCAAGGGACACTTTCTCCAGACAGCACTTAGGCATAGCAACAAGAAATAAGCTCACCTCAGCCTCTGGTAATTTCAACGGCTGGAACTGGGATGTGCTTTTGTTAGCGGTGAGTTGGATAGTGCTGGTGAGTTTGGAGCAGTCTGTGAGTCCTGTGTGAGAGGTGGGGTTTTTTGTTGTTGTTTTTTTTTGAGACAGGGTTTCTCTGTGTAGCCCTGGCTGTCCTGGAACTCACTCTGTAGACCAGGCTGGCCTCGAACTCAGAAATCCCCTGTCTCTGCCTCCCAAGTGCTGGGATTAAAGGCGTGCGCCACCACTGCCTGGTTGTGAGAGGTATATATAGCATAGAGCTGTATGGTCCTGTTTATCAGTCAGTACCAAATGATTAAAGGTGAATGGGAATGTAGATGTGGTCTGTGAAAGTTGTACTTCAGAGCCACAGTAACTAAACAGCACGGTGGTGGCACAAGACCAGATGTGTGATCAGTAGAACAGACTGGAAGAGCCAAGTGTGAGTCCATGCAAATACAGCACCTGATTTGTGTTTGAGATCAATACATTTTTACTTTATGTGTGTCAGTTACCTGTTAGTCTGCACCATGTACATGGCTGGTACCCAGAACCAAAAGAGGGAGTTGGATCCCTCTGGAACTAGAATAAAGTGTTGGGTATCAAATGTGGGTCCCTTCAGAGGAACAGCAAGCTCCTCTGAGCAATCTCTTCAGCTACCTACTTTTTGAAAAAGATGTGAAAAGTACAGACTGGAGAAAAGACAGCATCTTCAACAAATGCTTTGGGGGAAACTGACAGCTGCATGAAGAAGAATGAAGGTAGATCCTTCTCTTTCACAGTGCACCAACATCAACCCAGACAGATCAAAGATTGTAACATAAAACCCAAAACACTAAAGCTCCTACAGGAAAAGGGAGGAGTCTGTGCAAGATAAACACTCACAAGAACTTCACGGCAAGACTTAGCAGCTCAGGAGAAAAGGCAAGTGGGACCTCAGGAAACCAAAAATAGTACAGACATGGGTTTCACCTAGGCAGTCATCTCACGGCAGATGATGAAAGTATGGCCCATACACGCAGTGGACACTCACAACTACAGACGTGCACGTGCACCATGAACACACATACCTGTCCCCACGAACACACCTTCTCAAAGAAAACATGAGGGCAAAGGGTCACAGCATTGTTCTAGGCAATAGCCTTTTTGTATATGATCAAAACTACAGGATAATAGATAAATGGAATGGTGTAGTAAAGAAAATGAAAGAGTGGAGGGAAAACCACAGTGTACAAGAAAATATTTGCAAACCGTGTGTGTGTGTGTGTGTGTGTGTGTGTGTGTGTGTATAAAATAAGAAAACTCAAGAGCAAGATACACCAATTGAGAGGCTGGAGAGGTGGCTCAGCAGTTAAGAGCACTGACTGCTCTTCCAGAGGTCCTGAGTTCAATTCCCAGCAACCACATGGTGGCTCGCAACCGTCTGTACTGGGATCCGATGTCCTCTTCTGCTGTGTCTGAAGACAGTGGCAGTGTACTTGTATAAATAAATAAACATTTTAAAAGAAAAGAAACCCCAATTGAAAAAGCAAGTCAAGGACCTAGGTAGGTATTTCTCAAAGGACGAGGATGTGATGATTACATAGAGATTCAAACAGTGCCTGGTATACAGTGTGACTAGGTAAGAACAGAATAAATCAGCAACCTGGGGGATAAAACCATTAGTTGAGGGGCTAAGAGAGCTCGGCAGTTAAGAGCATTTGCTCTGACAGAAAGTTTGGTTCCCAGCTCACAGCCATCCATAACTCCATCTCTAAGGGATTCAATACCCCCTTCTGGCCTCTGTGGGTACTGTACACACAGGGTACAAACAGACACAGACACACAGAGAGAGACACATGCTTAATAAAAATCTTAGGGAAAAAAAAAGCACAGCACCACATTCAGTCAGGTGTAGTGGCACACACCTGTTAGCTCAGCATTTGAGGGGTGAAGACAAGTCACTAGGAGTTCAATGTTATCCTTGACAAAAAATTCAAAACCAGCTAGGTTATATGAGACCTTGTCACAAAAATGCTCTCAGAATGTTCAATACCACGGGCAGTGGTGGCACATGACTTTAATTCCAGCACTCTTAGATCTTAGAAAGGCAGAGGCAGGTGGTTCTATGTGAGTCTGAGGTCAGCCTGGTCTACAGAGAGTCAATATTACAAAGAGAAACTGTCTCAAAAAGCAAATCAACAAAAATGTTCAATACTTTAAGTAATTTAAAAAATAAGTAAATGAAGAAAGAAAGAAAGAAAAAGAAAGGAAGGAAGGAAAGAAAGAAAGAGAGAGAGAGAGAGAGAGAGAGAAGAAAATGAAGCTCACCCTCTTCCAGGGCTCACACACACTAGAGGGCTCTCCCCCTCTGGTCTAAATGAGCTAGTCGATCAGTGTGTGCATGTCACCCAGCAGCTGAAGTGTGCACTATAGGTCAGGAGGTCTGGAATGGGACCAGGAGCCCTCCATATCTAACAGGTCTGATGCTCTGGCTTTCTTGGGCTCCATGGCTAAAGTAGCCAGGTTCTAGTCACCTTTTTACTACCACCATGCGTTATAATTTGAAAGATGTTTAGTTCTGATCTCTTGATGCATCAGTGATATGCCACAAGCTCTAAATGTCTGCTTCTTTCACAGCTAACTTTCAGTGCCTCAACTTAGATCTATAAATAATAGGGATTTTTTTAGATATTTGGAGTGAGTCTTGCATAAGTGTGCATCTTTCACCACACAGTTACATTCCAAATATAAGCTCCATTTTTTCTGTTAAGATTTTTTTCTAAGTCAGAAACAGTTATAATGAAAAGTTAAAAACTAAGATCTCGAGCCGGGCGGTGGTGGCGCACACCTTTAATCCCAGCACTTGGGAGGCAGAGGCAGGGGATTTCTGAGTTCAGGCCAGCCTGGTCTACAGAGTGAGTTCCAGGACAGCCAGGGCACAGAGAAACCCTGTCTCGAAAAACCAAAAAAAAAAAAAAAAAAAAAAAAAAAAAAAAAAAAAAAAAAAAAAGGGCCAGGCGGTGGTGGCGCACGCCTTTAATCCCAGCACTTGGGAGGCAGAGGCAGGCGGATTTCTGAGTTCAAGGCCAGCCTGGTCTACAGAGTGAGTTCCAGGACAGCCAGGACCAGGAAACCCTGTCTCGAAAAACCAAAAAAAAAAAAAAAAAAACAAAACTAAGATCTCATTGAAACTCCCATTAATCAGCATCTATGAGGAAGAGCAAATGGTGTAAAGCAGACAGGGCCTACAGGGGAGATAGGCAAGCTTTGTAAAAGCTCTCTGTGCCAGAGAGTGTTGCGGCTTCTTCTTCTCTTCTTCCTTGGCGACTCTCTCCGACGACGACCTCTGGAACACTCCTCCCGGCAGCTGAGCCGCCTTTGTTATATACCCTTCCAAGGGGGCGGACCTGGCTGCCTGTTCTCTCAGGATTGGTTAGGGCCAATACCTCATTAGCATAGTAGGCGGCGCCGGCCAAGTTGGAAACCGGCGCCGTCTCTTTGGCCACCTACATCTCCCCCTTATTTATTTTATAAATTTGAAATAGGTTACTTCTGGACCCTTAATTCGTCCTAGGCCTCCCACACCCAAGCATGCATTTGATTGTCAAAAGGCTTTGGAAGGCACTCCTTGAAAGAGCCACTGCTGTGGCAAAAGTCAGCGGGGGAAAGCAGAGGTCTGAGCCCTTGTGCAAGTGTTG
The DNA here is from genome assembly GCA_021653895.1 of Mastomys natalensis. Classification (NCBI taxonomy): domain Eukaryota; kingdom Metazoa; phylum Chordata; class Mammalia; order Rodentia; family Muridae; genus Mastomys; species Mastomys natalensis. The sequence continues at coordinate 1,758,312 of JAJTUV010000257.1, read as the reverse complement.
AAGGCATTGTAATGGGGGGCGCCACCCATACCCGCCTTTGTGCCTTTTTTCAGGGAGAGGTATTTGACACAAAACCTCTATGCACTCAGACATACTTTCAGAGAATCTATCTCAGGATTGAGAACATCTCTAGTCGAGGCACTCCTCGTACTCCTCGCTTCTGAAAAATTGAAATGGTGCCTTAGGAGCCTTATACCATTGGCATTGGTCAAGATGGTCAGGATCTAGGGAAAATGCCTGGACGGCCAATATCGGGTCCAGAAGGTTTCCCACTAGGTCTCCCTAAGGGAGGCCAGCCAAATACTTGGGGAAGCACCTTCCTTCATGGCATTCAGTGCCTGATAAACTACAGCCTTATGTCTTGCATGGTCATGGCATAAGCAACATAGAAACCAAAGGCAGAAACCATATCCTAAGAAACAACAGCTCCCCATACAAATACTCCCGCCCATAAGTCTTTTTAGAGTAACGGGATCTAGGCAAGTGCCGTTCAGAGTGGCAGTCTTGCGACAGGAGCTTCAACATCAGGATCTGCAGTTTCATCATCCCTCCTTTCATCTGGGATCGCCGGACTGGAGATCTTCGGAGTCAGTCTCTCAGGGATCCAGATAGGGTTTTCTTGATCCTGTGGGAAAACACAAACAGAACCTCGTGCTCTTATGAGCACGGGATCGGGCCCTCGCCATGCATTAGTTATGATATTTTTCCATTTTTACCTTTTCTGGCAGAGGGCATAAGTGATTATGATGTCTGTCAGCAGCAGACTGACCCTGAGCATCCAAATTTAGAAAATTTAAAGTAAATAGTGCTAAGGATCGTCTATGCTTGGGGTTAAGGTTGTGGCTTATTCCCTCTTTTGTTTTTGAAGACATTCTTTGAGTGTGCCATGTGCTTGTTCTACAATACCCTGCCCCTGAGGGTTGTAAGGCAGTCCATGAGTGAGTGAGACTTCCATCGTTGGCAAAAGGAAGAAAAAGCTTGAGCCGTATAGGCTGGGCCATTGTCTGTAAATATAAATCTAAATAGGACTGTTATAAAACAGCCAACAACTAATTAATTTACATATCTATTAATAATAGTTTCTTATATTTTTTATAAAATTATTTTTCTATCACCCAAAAAAATTAAGGTTTGTATCTCTCTTGAGGCTTAAATTCTTTTGTGGAGAGCTTAAAAAAAAGATCTTAGCCAATTAGCATCTCCTAGAAACCTTTGAATCTTATGTCACAATTTATTTAGGAATATAGCTGATGTCTCAAATATTAAAAGATATTGTCATACATCTGGTTTTGAGTGACTCCAACTTTGAATTACCAGTTTAAATCTAGTTTTTTATTACCAAAATTATAAATTTGCAATCATACCCAATAACATATTTTTCTTAACCCTAGTTCCCTGTGTTCTGAAGATAGGCTCTTGGAGCTGTGTCATAAAGAGTGATTGCTTAGAAAATATTGCCTCCAGGATCAAAAACTGGGAAGGCCATATGCGCTTCCTTCCAAGTCTGTGGGCAGAATGAGCATTGTGTCTCTGGGGACAGACTGGCCCAAGGAACCTCCACATAGGGAGGCGGGCTAAGGGGTGGAGCCGTGGGCGTCTCCCAAGCATGCGGTTTAAGTTTTTCTGCCATTTTGCCTTTCTTTTTCCTTGAGAGGACCACGGTCTCTATTTAGTTAACATGTCCTCAAGGTCCTCCTCCATCTTTTCTAAGCTCTTTCCTTCCTCTATCTTTTCTAAGCTCTCAGAGCTAGAAGAGTCTCTGTATCCATATCTTTTAGACTAGAGTAAATGTTGGTTATCTTTTTTGGTCCCTTGTTTATTTTACTAACTCCTGCCTCAGAGCCTTCTGACTGAGCCTCTTTTACTTGTTCAAAAACTTCCTGGTTCTTTTTGACAGTGAATTCATAGTCACAATAAGAATTTAGGTACAATCTAAGACTGTATGTCAGGAAAAGCATTATTATGATACCCAAGCCAACCCACTCCGAGTTGACAATAGACATCATAGTTTAGAAATCTGTGGACCTTTTATTGCCGCTTTCCTTATACTCGTCCCTAAACCTTAACTTGTCCCAAATCTAGGGAATCTCTATTCGTCCCAAACCAGGGAACTTCAAACCAGGGATCTTTAATTCGTCCCAACCCAGGGATCCTCCACTCGTCCCTGACTCGTCCCAAAGCAGGGATCCTTAACTCGTCCCAACCCAGGGATCTTCCACTCGTTCCTGACTTGTCCCAAAGCAGGGATCCTTAATTCGTCCCAACCCAGGGATCTTTCACTCGTTCCTGACTTGTCCCAAAGCAGGGATCCTTAATTCATCCCAACCCAGGGATCTTTCACTCGTTCCTGACTTGTCCTAAAGCAGGGATCCTTAATTCGTCCCAACCCAGGGATCTTTCACTCGTTCCTGACTTGTCCCAAAGCAGGGATCCTTAATTCGTCCCAACCCAGGGATCTTTCACTCGTTCCTGACTTGTCCCAAAGCAGGGATCCTTAACTCGTTCCTGACTTGTCCCAAAGCAGGGATCCTTAATTCGTCCCAACCCAGGGATCTTTCACTCGTTCCTGACTTGTCCCAAAGCAGGGATCCTTAACTCGTCCCAACCCAGGGATCTTTCACTCGTTCCTGACTCGTCCCAAAGCAGGGATCCTTAACTCGTCCCAACCCTGGGATCTTCCACTCGTTCCTGACTCGTCCCAAAGCAGGGATCCTTAATTCGTCCCAACCCAGGGATCTTTCACTCGTTCCTGACTTGTCCCAAAGCAGGGATCCTTAATTCGTCCCAACCCAGGGATCTTTCACTCGTTCCTGACTTGTCCCAAAGCAGGGATCCTTAATTCGTCCCAACCCAGGGATCTTTCACTCGTTCCTGACTTGTCCCAAAGCAGGGATCCTTAACTCGTTCCTGACTTGTCCCAAAGCAGGGATCCTTAATTCGTCCCAACCCAGGGATCTTTCACTCGTTCCTGACTTGTCCCAAAGCAGGGATCCTTAATTCGTCCCAACCCAGGGATCTTCCACTCGTCCCTGACTTATCCCAAAGCAGGGATCCTTAACTCGAACCTCGACTCGTCCCAAACCAGGGAGCCTCTACTCGTCCTCGACTCGTCCTAAACCAGGGATCCTTAACTCGTCCCAACCCAGGGATCTTCCACTCGTCCCTGACTCGTCCCAAACCAGGGAACTTCAAACCAGGGATCCTTAACTCAAACCTCGACTTGTCCCAAAGCAGGGATCCTTAATTCGTCCCAAACCAGGGATCCTTAACTCGTCCCAACCCAGGGATCTTCGACTAAAAACTACACCTTTTTACCTCAGTTTCTGAATCCACGAGGTGGTTGTAGTCGGCTCGTTGTCGTTAGTCTTCTGTGGCCGCAGTGTCTTTCTCGTCTCCCGCCACGTCTCTCCGCCGCCGCGTCTCTCTCGTCTCTCCGCCGCCGCGTCTCTCTCGTCTCTCCGCCGCCGCGTCTCTCGCGTCTCTCCGCCGCCGCGTCTCTCGCGTCTCTCCGCCGCCGCGTCTCTCGCGTCTCTCCGCCGCCGCGTCTCTCGCGTCTCTCCGCCGCCGCGGTCTCTCGCGTCTCTCCGCCCGCCGGCTCGCCTCTCCGCCGGGCCGCCTCTCCGCCGGGCCGCTTCTCCGCCGGGCCGCTTCTCTCTTCTCCGCCGGGCCGCTTCTCCGCCGGGCCGCTTCTCCCTTCTCCGCCGGGCCGCTTTTCTCTTCCCCGTACGGGCCACCAGTTGTTGCGGCTTCTTCTTCTCTTCTTCCTTGGCGACTCTCTCCGACGACGACCTCTGGAACACTCCTCCCGGCAGCTGAGCCGCCTTTGTTATATACCCTTCCAAGGGGGCGGACCTGGCTGCCTGTTCTCTCAGGATTGGTTAGGGCCAATACCTCATTAGCATAGTAGGCGGCGCCGGCCAAGTTGGAAACCGGCGCCGTCTCTTTGGCCACCTACAGAGAGCATGGAAGACTAACGACTAATGAATCCCTCTTCAGTATTTCTGAGACAGGGCCTCACTATGTAGCCCTTGTCGTCCTGGAATAAACTATGTAGGCCAGGCTGTCCTTGAACTCAAGAGATCTGTCTGCCTGTCTCTGACTCCTGAATGCTGGTGGTGTACACCACCACACCTGACTCCATTTTTTAATATATTACTAAGCAATAAGATGAATGGGCAGATTCAACAGCAGCATATCAGAGGGTTCACGACCCCCCACCCTCGGACACAACAGCTCATACCATGATCCCGAACCCCAGAGAATGGCTTGCTGCTCAGGTGGCTCTTTTGGGAGGTTCTGCAGAGCACATCTGAATCATGCCACATTGTTTGCTAGGATTCAGCATGAGTCAGAGCTGACTTAAAGCCAAAGGAGCCCTGGAACACTCTAGGACAGGCTTTAGCCAGGCACGGAGTCTTGGAACTGTTAGTACCTAGTGTGGGGATGCTACACTACAAAGTGTTCACGATGACACAAGACATGTATTTACCAAGGACCTGACCTCTGGCAGTGCACGTGGCCAAGATGCTAGGTTGTACAGCAGCTGTCAGGCAGGGGGGGGGGCAGACAATGGGTCTTCTCTCCTTTCAGTATTAAAGCAATAGCATTGAACTCACCACCACTGCACACAGGTTGTACTTGGGATGTTTCCGGAAAACTGGACAGATATAAGGAGTAAGGTCCAGGTTGGTCAGTGGGTAATGGATGTCTGTCCTCAGCTTCTTCTTTACTGTACCCTGAATGTCAAACCTGGAGAGATAACAAATGCAGGAAATCCAAAAGATGTCTGTATGCCTCCTGTGAGGGAGGCCCACATGCCTAAACACATTCCATGGACAGTTAAGGCTAATTTCTGAGCTGATTATCTGGTATGTAAATTCCTTCCTCATCTAAATATATTTACAAATGCCAGACCCATCAGCCTCATCAAAATATGTCTCCAACCTCAGCAAACTATATCTGATGTGGAGAGCAAGCAAGACTGCCAGGGGGGACCGCGCATCGGAGGCCGCTGGGGGCGCAGTAAATCACCCTCACTTCTTTCTTTCCACACGGCCCTCTCCCTGGTATCTCCCCCCTCTCTTTCCCCCTCCCTTTCTATCTCCTCTCTCTCTTCTCCCCCACCTTTCCCTTCCCTTTCTCTCTCCCTTTTCTATCCCCTAGGCTCTTATCAGAATCATTCAAAACCTTTTTAAAAATCACGTTCATGAGGCTGGAGAGATGGCTCATCAGACAAGAGCACAGACAGCTCTTTCAGAAGACCCAGGTTCAATCCCAAACCCACATGGCAACTCACAGCTGTCTGTAACTCCAAGATCTCACGCCCTCACACAGACATACAAGCAGGCAAAATACCAATACACATAAAATAAAAATAAATTATTTTTTAAAAAATCATGTTCACTCAGAAAATGTGCTGATTTAGATCTGAGGCAGGAAAATTACCAGATGAGCTGGGTCATTGTTGGGCCATAAAGCTCACTGGGGGTGGGCTTTGAGGGTTCAGATGCTCAAGCCAGGCCCACTGTCACTCACTATGCCTGCTGCCTGTGGATCCAGATTTAGAACTCTCAGCTATCTCTCAGCGCTATGTCTGCCTCTACACTGCCATGCTTTCTGCCATGATGATAATGGACTAGACTTCTGAACTGTAAGCCAGCCCCAGTTAAATGTTTTTTCTTTATAAGAGTTGTCATGGTCATGGTGTCTATTCACAGCAATAAAACCCTAAGTAAAAAACCCTGTGACCAAGTCTCCTAAGCAGGAGTCATCCCCAGAAACATGAAGAGTTTTCTAGACTACATGGTCATGCTATACAGCAACTTTATCCACAATTGCTCAGACTGAAAACAAGACCAATGTCCATCAGCTAGCTAATGGAGAAGTAACTGCACATGCACAAAAAGGACTAAAACACAGCGGGGCTAGAGAGATGGCTCAGAGGGTATGAGCACTAGCTGCTTTCCAGAGGTCCTGAGTTCAATTCCCAGCAACCATATGGTGGCTCACAACCATCTATAATGAGATCTGGCGCCCTCTTATGGCATCCAGGTGTACATGCATGCAGAATACTATATACATAATAATCTTTAAAAAACAAAACCAAAAACACAGCAATGACAGGGGCCTACCACATAAATACACAAGCCACATCACAGGCATTGTATCAAGGTGAAAGGAGCCAGTCTCAACAGGCTAAAACCAGCATGATGTAGGGTGTTCTAGGAAAGGCAAAATCATAGAGATGGAAAACAAATTAGTAAATCCCTGGGGAGGATGTGGGGCCGGTCTCAGGAAGAGTGTCTGCCATGCAAGCATGAGGAGCTGAGTTCAGACCCAGCACCCGTGCCAATGCTCGGTAGGCATGTGGCCCACCTGTAACCTCACCACAAGAGGGCTCAAGCCAGAGACCCTGCCATGGTATGTAGGGGGTTGTTCTGGTACTGCTATGTATCCAAATGCTAAATACTGGTTCCCAAGATCTGGTTGCTCCCTGACAAAGAAATCTTCATGATCCTCCAAATGATGCTATGTAACATTGGTCCCCAAGTTAATTGGTCTATAAGAGACTAAAGCCTGTTATTGGACAGTAGAGAAAGGTAGGCAGGTTTTCAGTTACCTGGCTAGGAGAATAAGGGGTTGGGGAGGGAGAGAGAGGGAGAGGGAGAGAGAGAGAGAGAGAGAGAGAGAGAGAGAGAGAGAGAGAGAGAGAAGAGGAAGCTGCCATGAGAGAGGAGATGGACCATGAGCACCTGGCCAGGAGAAACAAGTAACAAGGGCCATACGGCTGGAGTGTAAGTTAGAACAGCTCAGGACCTGCCCAAGCTAGGCTCACAGCCTGTAAACAAATACCTGGGCTGTGTGTCTTTGATAGGGGCTAGCTACAATGATTAATTCCTTTTACAATGATAGTAGAAGTGACTGAGAAGGACAGGGACATCAGACTTTGGCCACATACATGTACACACACCACACCCACACATAGGCATCCACATAGTTTTCTTTAGGTAAGTCCTAGGGGTTTATGGCAAAGGGAGAGAATAATGGTAAAGAACCATCAGAGAAGTTTCTGCGGTGACAGGTGTTGTTGATACATGCATTGCAGTAGAAATGATTGTATCCATTTGTACAATTTTATAGACAAAAGAATACATTTTATATGGGTAAATATATCCTTTTAAGAGATTTGTTTATTTTAAAGTTTTATGGACATAAGTGTTTTGTCCTCCTATGTGTGTACACCACATGACTACCTACTGCTTGCATAGACAGGGGATCCAAGAGGGCCTGGAAGTTACAGACGGTTGTGAGCTGCCATGGAACTGAAACCTAGCCCTGTACAAGAGCAGCAAGTATGCTCTTAACTGCTGAGCCGGCTCTCCAGCTGAACAGGAATGGCCCCCATAGACTCATGCGTTTGAATACTTGAACATAGAGAGTGACACTATTAGGAAGTGTGGTCCTGTTAAAGGAAGCGTATCACTGTGACGTCAAGCTTTGAGGTCTCAGATGCTCAAGCTAGGCCTCGTTTAGCATTCACTTCTGCTGCTGTGGATCAAGATGTAGAACTCTCAGCTCCCCGTCTGCTTGCACACTGCCATTGTTTCCCTCCAAGATGATAACAAACTAAATCTCTGAAACTGTAAGCCAGCCCCAATTAAATGCTTTTTCTTTTATAGAGTTGCTGTGGTAGCCAGGCGGTGGTGGCACATGCCTTTAATCCCAGCACTTGGGAGGCAGAGGCAGGTGGATTTCTGAGTTGGAGGCCAGCCTGGTCTACAGAGTGAGTTCCAGGACAGCCAGGGCTATACAGAGAAACCCTGTCTCGAAAAACAAAACAAAACAAAACAAAAAAAAGAGTTGCTATGGTCATGGTAACACTAGCCATTATTTAAACATATCTTAATATTAATAAATGCAAAGCTAAAACTAATGAATGCATTCACAGAACCTGGATTGAAAGGATTGCGCACCCAAGTGCACATGTGGATGAGTGCTGCTTACTGGCTTGCTCAGCCTGCTTCTCAAGGAATCCAGGACCACCAGCCCAGGGACAGCACCACCCACACTGGGCCAGGCCCGCCCATCAATCATTAAGAAAATGCCCTACAGGCTTGCTTACAGCCTGATCTTACAGAGGAGGCATTTTCTCAATTGATGTTCCCTCCATTCAGATGACTCTAGCTTGTGTCAAGTAGCCATAAAACTAATAGGCACACCTGATCCCTTGCAAACTTACAATCACATCAACTTATTAAACATGACCTTCCCTTTCCTGTTGTTCCCAGCATCTCATATTAATATTATAATATAAAACATATTACAGACTTCTCACCAAGACTCCTTCAACCCTTGGGCTTCAATTGCTACTGAAGCTGCACCTTCCCCAATGGCCTCTCCTGGCCTCTCAAAAGTGCCGAGCCTCAGCTGCTCTCCATGACCCATTCATGCCTTCAAAAACCAGTACCACCTGGAAGACTCAACACATAACCTAGTTCATCTGCCAGTACAAGGTACAATCTTGGCTACCTATGGAACACTGCTTCTGTGTGCTAACTTTGCGGAAACACTTCTCAGATTTCACCCCAGTGACACTGGTCTCTTTCTAATCATTATTAATTGTAGGTATAATGTGCTATGTGCTGTGTAAAGTTTACCCTTCTGTTATTCAAATGCTGATTCCTCTGCCCTCACAGGGTGTTTCAATCAGGACATGGCACTGTAATGCTTATACCAAGAATCTCCTGTCTCAAGTTTGTGTAAAAAGTTCTTAGCATTTATTCTCCGCCTCGTCAATAAGTGCTGACCACCCAATAGCTGGGCAGAAGAGAGAATTAGGTTGGGGCGTCCGCCAGCAGAGAAAGAGACAGAGAGAGAAGGGAGAGGCAGATCAGTGGGGAGGATGGAGGAAGTGGAGCCATGAAGAAAGGTTCTGAAGAGTCCAGATCAATAATAAATGCAAGTATCATGGGATGGGACTGGGAGGAGCCAGATTAGCACAGAAGTTTAAGGTACATCATTTAACTGCTCAGCTATTGAGGTGCAGTTTTAAGTAAATCTTTATATATTCTTTATATAATTATTGGGGAATAGCATAAAGTAAAGAAATTCAGTCAACGGATTAATTCATTCCTTTATATTTATATTAAGGATAATTCATTTACTTTTTTTTTTTTTTTTTTTTTTTTTTTGGTTTTTCCAGACAGGGTTTCCTGTATAGCCCGGGCTGTCCTGGAACTCACTCTGCAGACCAGGCTAGCCTCGAACTCAGAAATCTACCTGCCTCTGCCTCCCAAGTGCTGGGATTAAAGGCATGCACCACCACTGCCTGGCTACAATTAATTTCTTGCTTCCAGACAACCGTCATCCATTGTTCCAGTAAACGTAGGTTTCACTCCCATGCTGCTGACTTGTTAATCACAGCTGATTCTTCAGTCCCAGCTGACCAGAACCACCGAGTCTTAATTCAAAACAGCAAATATGCAACAACTCCGATAGTCTCTAATAACTCTCAACCTTCCCTTTGGAATTTCACAAGCCAGGTCTCCATCGTCTTCATTGCTCTCAACATTCTTATCTCCCTAGATCCTACAGAGCAGCCCGCTGAGCTCACAACACTCATTGGCTTTTCTAGCCCAAAGTTCCAAAGTCCTTTCTCAGTCTTCCCCCAACACGACATAATCAAGTCAGTCACAGCATACTCCACTATCCTCGTACCCAGCAATAGGTTACTATTACTGTGATAAAATATCACCAAAGCAACTCAGGGAGGAAACAGCTTACTTAGCTCACCCTTCCATGCCACAGTTCATCATCGAAGAAAAACAGGCAGGAACACAATCAAACAGGGCAGGAACCTGGAGGCAGGAGCTGATGCAGAGGTCATAGAGGGGTGCTGCTTTTTGGCTTGTTCCGCCTGCCTTCTAATGGAGCCCTAGATCACCATCCCAGAAGTGGCACCACCCACAATGCACTGGGTCCTCCCCCATCAATCTCTAATTAAGAAAATGTTCTACAGCCTCGCCTGTAGACTAATCTTATGCAGGTGACTTCTCAATTGAGGTTCTTTCCTTTCAGATGACTCTAGATTGTGTGAAGCTGACATAAAAGTAGCCAGCACAGTCTAGCCAAGAACTGGTAAATCTACAGAGACAGAAAGGACATTAGGGAAGTAGGAACAAGGGAGAGGAAGAACGTGGAGGTGTTGGTTGATGGATGGGTACAGGGTTTCTGTTTGGGGCATTAAAATGTTCTGGAAATTGTGGTGATTGGCTTGAACATTGTTAAAGGTAATTAATACAAATGGCTACACCCTTGAAATGATCAGAATGATAGATTTTATGTTGCATATTTTTTAACTACAAAATTTAAAAGAAATCAGATATTAAATCAAAATCCAATCCATTAAACTGGCTTGGAATCTTTCTCGATTACTTGACACTGAGGACTAAACCCAGGAGGCCTTGCAGCTAAGCACCCGTTTTGCTGCTGATTTTATGACAAGCTACATATTAAAATGGATAAACTATTATCATGTGAATCATGTCTCAATAAAACTGTCCACAAGATTTCAAGATCCATATACCTTTTCAAGTGAAAAACAATGATTTTTGGCACCTTGGAAATAGTGGTCCTTACGGCGGCTTCTTGCTTGATTTCACAAAAGGAACAATGGATTTGGTTGTTCCAGGTCAGCGTGTCTTGTTGGAAAAAACACTGGAGACAGTCCTGCGGGGAGAGAGAGCATTCGGTGGTCTGGGATCCTTGCTGACATTAGAAGAAAAAGCAGAAATCAGCGGTGTTTGCGTGTTGGAGGTGGAGGCAGGAAAATCATTGGTTTGACCAGCCTTTGTAATACAAGGAGACCCGTCTTTCAAACACACAAACAAAACCATAAAAGTTTGGATGTGCTTCTGGGAGTTTTTCTAAAGAACAAACCCAGGAGCTACATTCCATCACCACCCGAGGCCCAGAGTCCTATAAAATCTGCTTAACAACAGTTTTTGTTTGCTGAGCTGGGGTGGTGGCTCACACCTTTAATCCAGAGGCAGGACGAGCTTGTCCAGTCTAAGGCTAGGTTGTTCAGTCTAAGGCTAGGTTGGTCTGCATACCAAGTTCCAGGCCTGCCAGGGCTACACAGTGAGACCCTGTGTAAAAATAAGTACAAATCTACCTAGTAAGAAGTGACGCTTTTTCACTGAACTGCTAGGATAGGCTTAGATTTTTTTTCCCCACGCATAATCTATGAACAGTCACTTTACCTTTTCTGGTTTATTTCAGAATAACACAGACTTTAATCAGACAGCTCTTTTATAATTATATATCGCCTGACTCAACAGGGGGGGCCTGAAAAATGACCACATCTCATGGTTTTGGGTGACACTTTACGGCAGATGAATTAGAGCCCACACCCAGGAAGATAGTGTCTACAGCCAGGTCCTGCTTCTGCAACTTCTTGGCTTAAAGGAGGAGAGTACAGACTGTTTCCATTAGACCTGTCTGTGCCTCAGTCCAGATCTTGTCATTCTTTCCAGTAACCTTTATTTAGCCTTTTGATCAAACGGAAAACAAAACTAAAACATAACAGGGTTCTGTCGTTCCCCAGCTATATATATATATATAAACTATCATTAAAGATGTGCTTTTACAATTTCAAAAGAACAAGACAAATTTGTGTAATTGTGCAAGGAAAGTGTTTCCTGATTCCCGAGTGTCCCTACCCAAGCACTCTCTTCCTGCACCGCAACCATGTCACCCCACGCCGGCTTACAGATTACTCTGAGCTCTGTGATAAAGAAAATCAGACGCCGGGCAGTGGTGGCGCACGCCTTTAATCCCAGCACTTGGGAGGCAGAGGCAGGCGGATTTCTGAGTTCGAGGCCAGCCTGGTCTACAGAGTGAGTTCCAGGACAGCCAGGGCTACACAGAGAAACCCTGTCTCGAAAAAAAAAAAAAAAAAAAAAAGAAAAAGAAAAAGAAAAAGAAAAAGAAAAGAAAATCAGAGAAGCAAACTAAGCTACAGATTCCCCTCTCTCCACACAGTATGCAGCTTGCAGCAGCTTGCAACTTCTGTCCGGCACTCTTGCAGAGGACTCAGGTTTGGAACCCATAAGGTGGCTCACAACTGTAACTGCAATTCCAGGGAATCTGACGCCCTCTACTGGCCTTCTAGGGTACCGAGCATGCATATGGTACACGTATACGCATGCAGGCAAACAAACATACACTTTGTAATAAAAATAAATCTTTTTAAAAAGAGTCTACTATAACTAGTTTTAGCCTTAAACTATAGAGTGTGGAAGCGGAGTGTGGGGGAGTCATGATATTGTCATAAGAAATCACAAACTGCCCATCTCAAGAGACCAATTAAACCTTACCCATATTTATAATATTAAGTGGGGCTTTGCTTTGAGTACATTTAGAAATACAATTACATTCACAGTAACTAAAACCACAGGTTGCTTTTTAAAAATGCTGTTCATTCATGAGCTACCTTTATTTATAGCTTTAAGGCATAAAACAGCCCTCTCTTACTTAAAATTGAAGGAAATAACAGCCATAACTGTAATCCCAGTACCTGAGAGACGCAGGCAGGATTACTTGAGCCCGGTGTCCCAGGCTAGCCTGAATGACACAGCATGAAAACCTTTATCTCAAAAACAAGAAAATGTACTCAGGAGCTGGGGACTCCCTACCTGGAGTGAGCATTCATATTCGGATGGGATGGGGAGGGAAAGGATGGTGAACACTTCATTCTTGTAGGTGCAGTTCTCACACTTTAAACACGTGATGCTGTAACTGAGCTGTCCTTCAAACAGCCGGGTGATGATTGAGGTCTCACGGGCCGGCACCTTCCTGCAGCAGCTTTGGACTGTTCTTTTCTCATACACTCTTCTTCGGCAGTGCTGTGTAAAAGCACAAATTCCTCTTATAAAAAACATGTAAAACAGAATGGCAGCTTTCTCTATTAAAATGATACGTTGGACCAGAAAACACGTAGTTTGGAGTCAGATGGAACACTAAGACACTGGCAGCATAAGTCATGTGTGACATCTGGTGACGCAGCTATTTCCATTTCAGGATGAATCTGAAGAACGATCATAATTGTCTTGACAGGAGATAAGATACTTCACAGAGGGACATTTGCGCCCTCCCTTTGGCTATCAGAACACTGAAAACAATGGTCCTCGAGGAATTGGAATTGCTGCTCTCATGGCTGAACAAAGCTTGGTGTGGGTAGTGCAAGAGCCTGTCTCCCAGGAGGAGACAAACACAGTTGTAACAACTTGTCAAGAAAGATAACACCAATACAATGATGGTTCAGTAATGCAGGCTCGGGCTCTGAACAGGACTCTTAGTTATGTGTACTGCCAGCCACCAATTTAAATCTAAACCTCATGTCAGTACCCCAAAGTTGACCTGGGGATCATGGGGCCTCTTTATGGGTTCTTCCCAGTGTGGGCAAGCTGGAGAGATCCCTGAGTCTTCCCTTCCTCTCACTGTCCTAGTGAAGAAGTTCCTGCCTTCTTCTTGGACCCTAACTTGTTAAAGCTTTGGGCTCAGGCTTTGACCCTTAGAAAATGTTGGTAACAATTTGGCAAGTTAGGCGGCCACTTGGAAGCAGGTTGGCCTTGAACTGCTTTCCTGAGAGGACTTTGATCTCAAGCTTCAGCCAGTATGAGCGCCTTCATATTTAGGAAAAAGAAACAAGTGTTCAGACACTTGTTTTGGACTCAGGTGAATTTCTTCACCTGGTCAGCTGGACCTGGGCTTTTTTTTTGCCTTCCTGTTGGCTTGGAGGAATTTTTTTTTTTTTTTTTTTTTTTTGAGCTGTTTGATTTCGTTGAACCATTTGGGCTGTTATCCTCTGAATGAGCAAATCTGGAGTACTTTTGGGCTCTTGGGCATCTGCCATATCAAGGAAGACTGGAATGTGAGTATTCAGACATCTATAATATCTGCACATGGAGCAGGGCTGAGGCAGGAAGATTCTGAGTAATAGACATGATTGGCCTCCACAGTAAGACTCAGTTTTAGAAAAAAATAAAAGTAAATATAACAAAAATAATTTTAGGAGCTAGACAGATGGTTCAGTGGTTAAGAGCATTGGCTGCACTGGGCAATAGTGGCTCACACCTTTAATCCCAGCACTCAGGAGGAGAGGCAGGGGATCTCTGAGTTGGAAGCCAGCCTGGTCTACAGAGTGAGTTCTAGGACAGTCAGGTCTATATAGAAAAACCCTATCTTAAAAAAACAAATAAACACTGGCTGTTTTTCCAGAGAACCTGGGTTCAATTCCCAACACTCATATGGATGATGGCTCACAATTGTCTGTAACTTCAGTTCCAGGGCATCTGACACCCTCTTCTGGCCTCCATGGGAACCTGGCAAGCAATTGGTACACAGACATACATGCATATACAATAAAACTTTTGAAAAAATTTTTAAATATAAAAAAAGGAAATCAACCAATAAACAACAAATATCCTAACCTAGACATTTTCCTCAGGACCTCCAGCATCAGAGCGTGTCCTACTCAGTGCAGGGCAGGCCATAAAGACTGAATACATGTATGCACATGGCCGCGCGCGCGCGCACACACACACACACACACACACACACACAGGCGTTTCTGGTGCACATCTAGCTCAGGGCTGTTCTTACCTTTTTCAAAGCTTCATGAAGCTCATTGAGGAGTAAATCAGGAACTCCTGCGCATCTTGCTGTGTCTTTTTCAGAAAAGCTGGGTAAAGGCTGCCAACAGCCGACAGAAATATCTCTGGTGAGACATAGTCTGAGTCCCCAAGCCACATGTCTGTCATCAGGTAGGCAAAGGCGGTGGTAACCTCGCTGCAGTCCCTGAGAAGGAGAGAGGGGCAAAGGGCAAATATTCCCCGCTGATTTAATGAAAAGGCCCAGCACGGGATCGGTCCATGCCACTGCATCAGAGCCCCGTCCACCCTGCTCTCCTCACCCTCGATGTACTCTCTGGGGACCTACAGTGCCTGGCTTGTAGCCCTTTACAAGGACCTCACCCGGGTGAGCTGGGGTGGGGCGGACTCAGGGAAGAACTCTTACTTCTGAAGAGCTGTGATGTACTTTCCGGACAGGAAGTACTCCACCAGCGGCGATATGCTGCAGAGGCATTGCAGGATGGCGTTCATGTAGCAGGTGTTGCCCAGGTTCCGCAGTCCCGTCACGCCCTGGAAGTGTGGCTGGGCCTCAGACTCTGGAAGGGAGTCATAGTCTGCACACTCCGCACTGTGTGGGCCACATGGAAGGAGAGTGTTTCCAGGAGAGAGAGTGAGTGCGAGGGCCCGCGAGGGCCCTCGAAACCTCTGAAATAGAAGCGGTCTTTTGTGGCTTGGAGGCAAGGTCTGGTAACCAAGGCTGTCTCCGAATCGTTTCTCATCTCAGTCACTAAAGTTAGAGGCCACCAGCCTGGCAAGAAGGGTTTTGCTCCTTTTTTTTGTGGTAGGGTCTCCCCATGGATTCCCTGGCTGACTCTGTACTGGCTATGTTGACCAGGCTGGGCTTGAACTCAGGAAGATTCCTCCTGCCTCCTGCCTCTGCCTCCTGAGTTTAACGGTGTGTACTGCTATAACTGACTAGGAAAATTCTCTCAAACACACTCTCTACCAAGGATAGAAGGATTTTAACTTAGACCCAGAACTCTGAACAAGTGTCTGACATAAATAAAAGTTTCTTCCTAAAAAGACAGTAAAGAGATAGAGTAGACCAGCCTTCCAGGTCTTAGGATGGCTTGGTTAACATCCAAACTCAACTGCTAAAACCCAAAGCCTTTCCTGTAACAGTAACGTCCACAGACATTTTGTACTTAGTCTGACTATGTTAAGCACTTAACATCCATTTCCCATTAAATATTTGCAACAGTTCTCCTGGGGAGAAACAGTCCTTTTTTTTTTTTTTTTTTTTTTTGTTTTTCGAGACAGGGTTTCTCTGTGTAGCCCTGGCTGTCCTGGAACTCACTCTGTAGACCAGGCTGGCCTCGAACTCAGAAATCCGCCTGTCCTCTGCCTCCCAAGTGCTGGGACTAAAGGCGTGCGCCACCACCGCCCAGCAGAAACAGTCCTTCTAAAATCCCATTTACAGATGGACTAACTGGCTCATGTGAATAAGTCATTTGCCCACAGTAGTAGTATACCAAGGGGATGTGCACAGTGATGTGAAGAAACTAAGATATTTACCTACTTATCTGTCCATTATGTTATATGGAATTATAGCATATACTGAGAATGAATATAACTCTATAGGTGCCATATTGAGAACATGATACATACACATAGTAGGAATATATACATTCATATGTTAAGGGCACAGATATGTATATATGGATACACATGTGTGCACACATGCACATACATACATAGAGGAGAGAAAAAATATAGATGCAAATTATCGCTATGCTAATAACTAGTTATACATATTTACGATCTGGGTTCTTATGCCTGCTCATTTATAACACAGAAACAACGAGCATGTGGAAGTGTGCTTAACATGTGTGAGGCACTGGGTTTGGTGTCGAGCACCTGATCCCCCAGCAAAACAGGGAACACTACTGCCTTCCTGGCAGGGTTGCTGTGAGGGCCATGCAGTACCATGCAAGGTACTTAGACCACATAGTAAATGATATCTTTGAAAAGAATACAACAGATCCCAGCATTGGTGGCATACACCTTTGATCCTAGTGCTCAGGAGGCAGTGGCAGGGGGAATCTCTGAGTCTGAGGCTAGCCTGGTATACAGAGTGGGTTCTAGAACAGAATAGCTAAGGCTACACAGAGAAAACCCATGTCAAAAAAAGTGTATATTTATACACTCATATATACATATGTACATATACATACACATACACATATGTGTGTATATATGTCTATGTGTGTATGTATACACCCATATATACATGTATTTACAGCTATACACACACACATATATACAGATATACACATATATATACACACACACACAGAGTGGGGCCTGAAAATTTGGCTCAGCAGTTAAGAGCACTTTCTGTCCTTTCAGAAGATCCTGGCTCACTTCCCAGCAACCACATGGCAGCTCACAACTATTTGTAACTCCAGTTGCAAGGGATCTAATGCCCTCTTCTGGCCTCCAAGGGCAGTGCTTTGGTGTGCTTATATGCCAGCAAAACATTCATATACATAAAATGAAATCTTTTTTAAAAGAATACAATGACTCATTTAGGATCGCTTAATGGCGAATGGTGGGATTGGGGCAGCTGCCCACTACACACAGATGAGAAACACTTCAGGCCCAGGAGGCCTCCTTGATCTATGCAGCTCCCTCTTATCATCTGACTTATTTCAGTAGGGCCCTCACCACCTTTGTCCTTTCTTCCCATGGCCTGAATCTGAAATCCAGGTCCCATGACACAACGGCCTCACTCAGAGTCTCTGCTCACAATTACGCCCATCTGAAAAGCGCTCACCGAGCAAGCCATTTTCACTCTTACTCTGTGATGTCACGAAGGCCCTAGGCTGACTGATGAGGAAGTACAGTATGTTACCTCTTTTGGATCCTTCATGGGTCAAGTCTGGCAGAGCCCTTTCAAATGCAACAGGTGCCCTGCCTCCTCTGGGTAGGCCCAGCCCCTTCCTAAGGTTATCTATAAAGGCACAGGACATAGAGGCTCACAGGATGTAGTAGGCACCGAAGTCATCTGCAGGGAACGGCCGATGAGACGTCATGTTAATGGGAGCACATCAGGCTTTCACTTCTACTCACAAGCTAACTTTGATCCTTTTAACTTCATTTCTCCAAGACTGTTCCCCTGGCTTGTTTTTGTTTTTGAACAGTTCGAATGCTTCCCCCCCTTTTTGTTGCTGCAGACTGATTTCACTTGACTCAGGCCCGTTCTTCTTGGATGCTCCCCTGCATCACAATTGTTGCCCTTCATACCGAGGTTCTAACGTGTTGTCAAGGGATACCATTATTTGTCTGAGATGCTTCTGAAAGATCAGTTTCTGAGAGAGACTTGCTCACATCTCTGTCCTCCCTCCATTGCTCGGTTTCTCTCACACAAGCACACACAGAGATGTCCATCCTCTAGATCAGGGGACACTGTGTGGCAACATGGCTCCCATAAACCCTAGCGGAACATCTCTCACCCTATGGAGGAGGTAGTGAAATTTTCTTATTCAATGCACACTACAGTGAGGTCACCGGAAGTGTTTACTCTTGAGATGGAGACACAGTTGGACGTGGACACATTACCTGTAGCACACAGGCTGTCTTAGGATTTTACTGCTGTGGACAGACACCATGACCAAGGCAACTCTTAAAAGGACAACATTTAAATGGGGCTGGCTTACAGCTTCAGAGGTTCAGTCCATTATCATCAAGGTGGGAACAAGGGTGTGTCCTGGCAGACATGGGGCAGGAGAAGTTGAGAGTTCTATATCTTCATCTGAAGGATACTAGAAGACTGGCTCCCAGGTGGCTAGGAGGGTCTCATTGCCCACCCCCACAGTCACACTTCCTCCAACAAGGCCACCCCTATTCCAACAAGGTCACACCTCCTAATAGTGCCACTTCCTGGGTCAAGCATATTCAAACCACCACACAGGCTAATTATAGGATTTATAAGCTGTGGCCTCAGGGGCACACATGATTTCCACTGGAGGAAAAGGATAGCATCCTCAACTCTAACTAGAGAAAGCATGTGGCTGTGATCTGGGAGAGCACCTGTGTTGTGCCTTGCTCTAGTGCCAAGCTGCTGCTGGCCTGCTCTCTGAGCATATCTACTGGAACAGCCAGGCACCAGCTGAGAACAGGCAGAGAGCCCTTGGTATGAGTTTATCCCAGGTAGGGACTGAAGACAGGCCAAAGGAAGGATACCATCAAAGTCCAACTTGGTGAACCAATGAGCTTCACTTGGGTCAGTTACAGCATATGGATGGGGAGATCAGAAGCAAATAGAACTCAGCTGTGTCACCGAAGATCTACCCCAGTATGAGTGACAGCTCATGAAAGCTGGGCTCCAGGAGCACACTTGGCCTGCAGGCACTTAACAGGTTGTAGAGTGTCCTTTCTAGGCCTTTTAGTTGCAAGCCACACACTGCAACACACACACACACACACACACACACACACACACACACACACACACTATACCAAACCACCCCCTACAGTGACTAAGAAATATGCATTAGATCCATAAGGATGCCCCTCTGCGTGTGTGCGTGTATGTGTTGAGAATCAGAATTCACACTAATAATCACAACCTTTCTAGATTTATTTTCCCTTCCCATACAATCTAACTGGAAGGCACCTAGCTTCTGTCAGCTCTAGCATAGCCCCTGTCTCATCAATACCCAACGCTAGCTGTGTTCCCACTGCCCAGCATGCGACATTCCTGCCTCAGCTGCACACCAGGGCACCACTGCCCACAGCATGCCCTCCCATCACGTGGCTCACACTATACTTAGAGGGCTTCTTCTTCTTCAGTTTTCCTTCTCTCTTTAGTGGTTTGTTTTAATCTTCCCCTCTTAGACATTTCTTTCTGGTTATCTGAAAGCTATGGGGTATTTTCAAAATCTACTTCTGTAGGAGGAGCTAAGGTGGGAGGATTTAGGAGAGGAAGAGATAAAAGGAAGAGGAGGAAGGAGAGAGAGCAGAGATGTAGGAGGATGAAGAACCACACAGGTATGAAGAGCACTCGTGGGGAACAACTTATAAACTTATAATTAGGTTAGCTAATTGGGATACAACTCTGTTTGTATGAGCATCTTGTTATTAATCATTATCAAACATATAAAGCCTTTGATTAATCTATAAGAATTAGAGTCTCATTCTCTTACTGGGCCCGCATGGATGGTGGAATGGTCTGGGCAATGCCCTGCCTTGTGGAGATAGGTGGAAGATTGGCAGAGCCATCTCTCACCTGGCATCTAGTTGGTGGCAGGGCTGGTGTTTCTGGCGGGCTGGTTCTAGCTGCAGCATGCACTTAGCCTCAGGCCAGAATCATGGTGGCTGGGCTAGGCAGAGCTGCTGCAGCTTAGATAGTCAGATGAACCAGAGGCCATTTTAAATAATTACTTCAACATACTTCCATGTATTTTAAATATTTAGACAATATGAAAGTGTAGTCTGCCGGGGTGGTGGCATTACGCCTTTAATCCCAGCACTTGGGAGGCAGAGGCAGGCGGATTTCTGAGTTCGAGGCCAGCCTGGTCTACAGAGTGAGTTCCAGGACAGCCAGGGCTACACAGAGAAACCCTGTCTCGAAAAACCAAAAAAAAAAAAAAAAAAGAAAGTGTAGTCTATGTTCTTTCCACGTGTTTATGTTAAGCTAAAGTCGAGTAGCAAGGGTGACTATGTTATTCCAACCCACTTGTTTTTTTTTTTGTTTTTTTTTGTTTTTTTGTTTTGAAAGATTTATTTTATGTATGTGAGTACACTGTAGGTGTCTTCAGACACACCAGAAGAGGGCATCAGATCCATTACAGATGGTTGTGAGCCACCATGTGGTTGCTGGGAATTGAACTCAGGACCTCTGGAAGATCAGTCAGTGCTCTTAACCACCGAGCCATCTCTCCAGCCCCAACCCACTTGGTTTTTAAGCTCTGGGTGATACATAATGGATTTTTTTGTGAACGTGTAGATGTTAATCTACTTAACATCTCCTGGTGCGGCTGGGAGGTAAGGACTTCCATGTGGGGTAACAACAGAAACTGCTGTGTCTTGGCAGTGAGAATGCTCCCTGGTTAAACATCCTTGATGCTGCAACTTAGGTTCTTCCTGCTGGATTGGGAATTAAAGTGGCGGGCACTTTCCAGGTTGCCGCTCTGGTATAGTTACAAAGAACTCGTAAAGCAGGACTGCATCACAATTCCAAGTCTATACCATCCTTTGCAGTCTGTGCAGTCCTTTGTCGTTTGCATTGCAGTTTGAGAGCCCTCCTCTTGTAGGCTCTTCTAGAATATCACAGGGCATTTTTTAATAAAAGGAGAGATCAGGTGCAATGACTTTGGAGGAAAGTACTCCACTTCACCCCTATGAATACAAAACCCATTTCACAAATAGTGATAAAGCCTTGTAAAAAGTCCCCAGCACATAATCTGGTGGGCTGACCCTCCCTGCTCAGCCAGCCCATCTACCCCAGACTCTCTGGGGTGATAAATTTATACTTGAACAGTCTGCAACATAACTGAATTATTTCCTTCAAGAAGACAAGGACCACCAGGCAGTGGTGTCTCACGCTTTTAATCCCAGCACTTGGGAGGCAGAGGCAGGAGGATTTCTGGTTCGAGGCCATACTTAAAATAATTTTCAATATGATGCAGTTTTGAGATCACTGAGACCTATCCCCATCCAGATAGCTATGAACCAGAGACTTGGGTTTCCACAGACTATGCACCAGTGAAAGTTAACGCAAGGCTGTGGCTCTTGAATTCTCTCACAATTTTGATGAATAAAAATCTAAAGTGAAAACAATCTTTCTTGGGAGAAATCAAAGAAAAGTGAGAAACTAGGGAAGAACAAGTGTATGTGGGGGTTCCCAAGAAAGAAATAAACAGTGAGTTGCTTGGTTGTTTAGGGGCTTTTTATAGGAGTTAGACCAGAAACTGGACAAAGACTGAGAATCCCAGTTGGGCATAATGGCACATGTCTTTAATCAAAGCACTTGGGAGGCAGAGACAGGTGGATCTCTGAGTTCAAAGCCAGTCTGGTCTACAGATCAAGTTCCAGGACAGCCAGGGCTACAGAGAAACCCTGTCTCAAAAAACAAACAAACTTAGACTCCTATTACAATTGGTTGATTCTCTGCACATGTCAGGGAAGAGGGCAATTAAAGGTTTACATACTCTGCATGTTCTTCTGGCCCATTCACATAGGGGAGTGGTCACTCTCTCAAGCCACCTCATCATCTGACTTGCTTTGTTGAGCTTGACTAGTTTGCCGGCCATCAGCCTGGTCTGGCAGTGCCAACTCTGCCAACCTCGCAAATATTGCTGCTGACCTAGATGGGGTCTGTGAGTGTTCATCAGCTCTCAACTGTCATGTGGTATAGCATAGCATACTGTCAGTTACTGGAGATGTAACCACAGGGGATGTGTCCTTTAGGAGTTTTGTGGCGCCTTCTTCTTCACGACTCTTCTGGACGACCCTCTCCGACGACTCCTCCGGACCACCCTCCCCCGGCAGCTGAGCTGCCTTTGTTATATACCCTTCCAAGGGGGCGGACCTGACTGCCTGTTCTCTCAGGATTGGTTAGGGCCAATACCTCATTAGCATAAGCCCTCTCAGGAGGGGCTTGAACCTGACACATGCGCAGTAGGCGGCGCCGGCCAAGTTGGAAACCGGCGCCGTCTCTTTGGCCACCTACATCTCCCCCTTATTTATTTTATAAATTTGAAATAGGTTACTTCTGGACCCTTAAGATTCGTCCTAGGCCTCCCACACCCAAGCATGCCTTTGATTGTCAAAAGGCTTTGGAAGGCACTCCTTGAAAGAGCCACTGCTGTGGCAAAAGTCAGCGGGGGAAAGCAGAGGTCTGAGCCCTTGTGCAAGTGTTGAAGGCATTGTAATGGGGGGCGCCACCCCATACCCGCCTTTGTGCCTTTTTTCAGGGAGAGGTATTTGACACAAAACCTCTATGCACTCAGACATACTTTCAGAGAATCTATCTCAGGATTGAGAACATCTCTAGTCGAGGCACTCCTCGTACTCCCCGCTTCTGAAAAATTGAAATGGTGCCTTAGGAGCCTTATACCATTGGCATTGGTCAAGATGGTCAGGATCTAGGGAAAATGCCTGGACGGCCAATATCGGGTCCAGAAGGTTTCCCACTAGGTCTCCCTAAGGGAGGCCAGCCAAATACTTGGGGAAGCACCTTCCTTCTTGCATGGTCATGGCATAAGCAACATAGAAACCAAAGGCAGAAACCATATCCTAAGAGAACAACAGCTCCCCATACAAATACTCCCGCCCATAAGTCTTTTTAGAGTAACGGGATCTAGGCAAGTGCCGTTCAGGGTGGCAGTCTTGCGACAGGAGCTTCAACATCAGGATCTGCAGTTTCATCATCCCTCCTTTCGTCTGGGATCGCCGGACTGGAGATCTTCCGAGTCAGTCTCTCAGGGATCCAGATAGGGTTTTCTTGATCCTGCGGGAAAACACAAACAGAACCTCGTGCTCTTATGAGCACGGGATCGGGCCCTTGCCATGAGTTAGTTATGATATCTTTCCATTTTACCTTTTCTGGCAGAGGGCGTAAGTGATTATGATGTCTGTCAGCAGCAGACTGACCCTGAGCATCCAAATTTAGAAAATTTAAAGTAAATAGTACTAAGGATAGTCTATGCTTGGGGTTAAGGTTGTGGCCTATTCCCTCTTTTTGTTTTTGAAGACATTCCTTGAGCGTTCGATGTGCTCGTTCTACAATACCCTGCCCCTGAGTGTTGTAGGGCAGTCCATGAGTGAGTGAGACTTCCATACGTTGGCAAAAGGAAGAAAAGGCTTGAGCCGTATAGGCTGGGCCATTGTCTGTAAATATAAATCTAAACAGGACTGTTATAAAACAGCCAACAACTAATTAATTTATATATCTATTAATAATAGTTTTTTATATTTTTTATAAAATTATTTTTCTATCAGCCAAAAAAAATTAAGGTTTGTATCTCTCTTGAGGCTTAAATTCTTTTGTGGAGAGCTTAAAAAAAAGATCTTAGCCAATTAGCATCTCCTAGAAACCTTTGAATCTTATGTCACAATTTATTTAGGAATATAGCTGATGTCTCAAATATTAAAAGATATTGTCATACATCTGGTTTTGAGTGACTCCAACTTTGAATTACCAGTTTAAATCTAGTTTTTTATTACCAAAATTATAAATTTGCAATCATACCCAATAACATATTTTTCTTAACCCTGGTTCCCTGTGTTCTGAAGATAGGCTCTTGGAGTTGTGTCATGAAGAGTGATTGCTTAGAAAATATTTGCCTCCAGGATCAAAAACTAGGAAGGCCATACGCGCTTCCTTCCAAGTCTGTGGGCAGAATGAGCATTGTGTCTCTGGGGACAGACTGGCCCAAGGAACCTCCACATAGGGAGGCGAGCCTAGGGGCGGAGCTGTGGGCATCTCCCAAGCATGCGGTTTGAGCTTTTCTGCCATTTTGCCTTTCTTTTTCCTTGAGAGGACCACGGTCTCTATTTTAGTTAACATGTCCTCAAGGTCCTCCTCCATCTTTTCTAAGCTCTTTCCTTCCTCTATCTTTTCTAAGCTATCAGAGCCAGAAGAGCTCTCTGTATCTATATTGGTTATCTTTTTTGGTCCCTTGTTTATTTTACTAACTCCTGCCTCAGAGCCTTCTGACTGAGCCTCTTTTACTTGTTCAAAAACTTCCTGGTCCTTTTTGACAGTGAATTCATAGTCACAATAAGAATTTAGGTACAATCTAAGACTATATGTCAGGAAAAGCATTATTATGATACCCAAGCCAACCCACTCCGAGTTGACAATAGACATCATAGTTTAGAAAATCTGCGGACCTTTTATTGCCGCTTTCCTTATACTCGTCCCTAAACCTTAACTTGTCCCAAATCTAGGGAATCTTTACTTGTCCCAAACCAGGGAAATTCAAACCAGGGATCCTTAACTCGTCCCAACCCAGGGATCTTTCACTTGTTCCTGACTTGTCCCAAAGCAGGGATCCTTAATTCGTCCCAACCCAGGGATCTTTCACTCGTTCCTGACTCGTCCCATAACAGGGATCCTTAATTCATCCCAACCCAGGGATCTTTCACTCGTTCCTGACTCGTCCCAGACCAGGGATCCTTAACTCGAACCTCTACTCGTCCCAAACCAGGGAGCCTCTACTTGTCCTCGACTCGTCCCAACCCAGGGAACCTTGACTAATAAATATTCCTTTTTTTTCCTGACTCGTCCCAGACCAGGGATCCTTAACTCGAACCTCTACTCGTCCCAAACCAGGGAGCCTCTACTTGTCCTCGACTCGTCCCAACCCAGGGAACCTTGACTAATAAATATTTCTTTTTACCTCAGTTTCTGAATTTATGAGGCTGTTGTCCTCAGTTTCCTCATTGTCCTTGGCTCGTTGTCGTTGGTCTTTAGCTGCACGTCTCTTCTCTACCGGCGCGGGTGTCTCTGCCAGGGCCTCCGCGTCTCTTCACTGCCAGCGTCGGGTGACTCCGCCGGGGCCGGGTGACTCCACCGGGGCCGGGTGACTCCGCCGGGGCCGGGGGTGGCCGCCGGGTTGCCGCCGCCCGCCGGGGCCGGGTCGCCGGCGGGACGCCGGCTCGCCTCCGCCCGCCGGGACGCCGCCGCCCGCCGGCTCGCCTCTCCGCTGGGCCGCTTCTCCGCCGGGCCGCTTCTCCCTTCTCCGCCGGGCCGCCAGTTGTGGCGCCTTCTTCTTCACGACTCTTCTGGACGACCTCTCCGAGGACTCCTCCGGACCACCCTCCCCCGGCAGCTGAGCTGCCTTTGTTATATACCCTTCCAAGGGGGCGGACCTGACTGCCTGTTCTCTCAGGATTGGTTAGGGCCAATACCTCATTAGCATAAGCCCTTTCGGGAGGGGCTTGAACCTGACACATGCGCAGTAGGCGGCGCCGGCCAAGTTGGAAACCGGCGCCGTCTCTTTGGCCACCTACAGAGTTTCTTGTTAAAATCCTCACCTACACTTCAGTTTGTTACATTTAGCTACATTAGAAGCAAGTGTGAAATCACCCTGCCTTGTGTATGTTCTCCTGGGCTCCCTGTAGCTGGCCAGTCAACTTGCAAACATCAACTTGCTTCCCAGAGTCCCTGGTTTCCTGTTTGGTTGTCTCATCCAGCTGCAAGCTATCTTAGCTCTCCTTCCCAATGTTACCAACCCCAGTCTCTATCTCTGTACCCCTCAGCACTGTGGTTACAACAAGTATACAATCCCATTTGCTCAGTAAGCACCCCTACTTGCTAAGACAGCTCCCCAACTCTTCCCACCCTTCTTGAGACAAGGTCTCAGTGAGCAGCCCAGGCTGGCCTTGAACTCATGATCTTTCTGCCTCCTGAGTGCTGGTATTACAGGTTTAAAATATTCACATTAGGCCGGGCGGTGGTGGCACACGCCTTTAATCCCAGCACTTGGGAGGCAGAGGCTGGTGGATTTCTGAGTTCCAGGCCAGCCTGGTCCACAGAGTGAGTTCCAGGACAGCCAAGGCTACACAGAGAAACCCTGTCTCGAAAAACCAAAAAAAAAAAAAAAAAAAAAAAAAAAAAAAAAAAATTCACATTAGACCTTATGATCTTTGAAAGTTTGGATGCCAGCTGTGTTTTCCAACGCTTGCTTATTCCCATTACACTTTAAAAGTATTTTCTAATGTATGAGTGTTTTGCTGGCATGCACATATGTGTACCATCTATGTACCTGGTGTCCTCAAAAGCCAAAACAGGGTGTCAGATGCATTAGGACTGGAGTTACAGGTGGCTGTGAGCCACTATGTGGGTGGGAACTAACTAACCCTGGATCCTTTGCAAGAGCAACTGGTGCTCTCTTTTGAACACACAGTTTGTGTACCAGTATTTTATCTGGGTGTACATCTGTGCACCACCTGTGTGCATGGTGACTGTAGAGCCAGAATAGGGGAGAGGATCTCCTGGGTCTGGATTTACAGATGGGTGTGAGCCACCATGTGGGTGCTGGCTATCAAACCTGGATCCTCTGGAACTGCAGCCAGTGCTGTTATCCACTGAGCCATTGCTCCAGCCCAATTAAGACTTCTTACAAGAGTTCTTTACGGTTGTTTGAATTCTTTTCTATTCTCTCCTTTCTTCCTGTGTTAGGTAGAACTTAGGGCCTCCTGCATGCCAGTCAAAAGTTCTACTCAATCTTTTTTCTAGTTCTACTCTTAAAAGTTAACCATAAAATGCCTTCAAACGTTAAGAGATGATGAGTTTTGGGAGACGGCTCATGAGGATCATGAGAAGTGGTGGCAAGTGCACATAATCTTTGTGTTAAGGAGGCAGATAAATAAGATCCCTGGGATAGCAAATCTAGTCTACTTGTTGAGCTTATAGAGACCCTATCTTTAAAAGCAAGGCGAATAGCTCCAGGGGGAATGCCTTAGTTTGATCTACAACTTCCACATATACATGTATATCCACACACAATATAGATCCACATATGTAAATATTAAAAATAAATCAGGGTTGGAGAGATGACTCAGTGGTTAAGAGCATAGGCTATTTTTCTGTTCTCAGCACTCATGGCTGCTCACAAATGTCTTTAACTCCAGTCTCAAGGGAGCCAAAGCCCTCTTCTAGCCAGGCATGCTGTGGGACCAGGTAGCAAGCCCTGAGCAAGAGTGGGACCAAGGCATGTGCAAACCCTGTAAATCTCATCCTGCGATCTGCAATAGGATCACTCCTCCTGCCCTGGGCCTTTGTTTCTGTGCACAACCATGTGTCCCATCCTTGCCTCACCGGAGGTCATGAAGCACAGTAGCCAGGTTAACTTCCTCTCTCCTTGTAAGTTCAAGTCCAGCAGCATCTGGAATTTCTCCTTATGCATCCCCAGTACCTAGGCCCTGGCCAATGATGTACACTCACACCCAATGGCCTCTACTTATCCTACAAAAGGTTTAAATAGCTTTTGTTCCCCCATTAGACAAGCTGTCTCACTGAAGCTGCCTTTCCTTCCTACTGCCTGTGCCTGCGGTTCTTCCACTCCCAGCCATCCCACCTGCCTTCTCCTCCCAGGTTCTTTTTGTTATTGAGACATGGTTTCTCTGTGTAGCCCTGGCCATCCTGAAACTCACTCTGTAGACCAGGGTGGCCTCGAACTCAGAAATCCACCTGCCTCTGCCTCCCAAGTGCTGGGATTAAAGGCGTGTGTCACCACTGTCTGGCTCTCCTCCCAGGATCTAATGGTTGCAATTGTTATGGATCACACCACTGCAGATGAAACAGCAGACCCTGAATAGCAGCATACAAGTGTGCAGGCATGCATGTGTGCAGGCAAAACACCCATACACAAAGAAAATTAAAATGTATAAAGTTGAACATGGAAGGCTGGAGAAATGACCCAGCAGTTAAAAGCAATGACTTCTCTCTCAGGAAGATTGGAATTCAGTTTCCATCGCCTGGGTTGAGCAGCTCACAACTGCCTGTAACTTCTGGAGAATCCACTCTTTGGGCCTCCACCAGCACCCAGAACACACAGTACACATTCATATGCTGGCACTATACACTTCAAAAAGTGGAAGGGACTGAACATGGAGTCTGTGTAAACACTTTGATATACATTATACATGCCTACATGTCTCCTAGGTGTGCATGCTTATACTTTTACTAATGGAAGCAGCTATACCATGATACATTTGTTGGGGGAAAATCTGTCTCAAAAGATAAATATGCTTCTTTAATTGTGAGTTCAAGTGCAGTGTGTTCTATACAGTGAGTTCAGCCTGCCTGTGACTCCCTTGTGCTGGGATTAAAGTGTGCCACCATGCCCAGTTGATATATATGCTCTTGTCTATCTAGGATGCTTTAATCCGTGTACTTCGTATGCAATATGTGACATGAAAATCCCTAGGGAGAAGACAGCTAGCTGTTGGGTAGGAAAAGACACGTAAGTCATGTTGGTCTTGGTGAGTGCTGCACACTAACAGAGAATCTCTGCCCTCACACCATGATAAAGGCTTACTAAGCAATGCTTCATAATTAACATCCTGAGCTTGGAATTCTCCTAAGGAAAAGCTCACAGACAATGTGGGATTTTCCAACACAAGATGTGAAAATAATTAAGTTGCAGTAAATAGAAAAAAGGAATCTCCACACTGCAAATAGCTTTTCTTTTTTAAAAAGATTTATTTATTTATTTATTTAACGTATACGAGTGCACTGTAGCCGTCTTCAGACATACCAGAAGTGGGCATCAGATCCCATTACAGATGGTTGTGAGCCACCATGTCACAACTCAGGACCTCTGGAAGAGCAGACACTACTCTTAACCTCTGAGTCATCTCTTTAGCTAGCCCTTGCAAATAGCTTTTCTATTATACTTTTTTTTGGGTAGGTGGGTGGTTCAAGGCAGGGTTTCACTGGCTATCCGGAACTCTGTACACAAGGCTGGCTTCAAACTCAAGAGACCCACCTGCTTCTGCCTCCCACCACTGCCCGGCTCCATCAATGCTTCTAAGTGATGAACAGCCACAGGAGTTCTTGCTGTACCTGACCCACTCAAACACATTTCACATCATTGTTTAGGATTGTGATAGTTTTTCAAAAAATATTTTGAGCCTATGGAGTGTTTTGCCTAATGTATGTACCTGCAGCATTTTTGTGTCTGATGCCTTTGATGGTCAGAAGAGGGCATTTGATTCAACAATCAAAGGCAATACTTGTTTGGGACAAAAAATGCCATTTACAGGTCATTCTCCAGAATAAACAACAACAAAAAGGTCAAACGAAATAAGTCTGAGTAAATGTTCAAGAAATGGCACTTCTAATAGTTTCATTTTTGTTGTTGTGATAAGATTTCTGGACAAAATGGAAGTTAGGAAAGGAGGGGTTTATCTGGTGTACTACTCCCTGCCACACAAACACACACCCACACAAACTGACACTGACAAACCATACATTTCAGAATGAGTAAACTCATTAAACATCTGTAAACAAGAATAAATTTAATTTCTTTTAAAGATTTAATGATATACAAAATGTATATGGTATAGTATCTTTAAGTAATACACCTTTTCTCTCCACATCAACATTAAACACTATTTAACGACTTATCTCTGCGGCCTTGTCTGTATCTATGAGATACACTATTGAATACAAATAAGCTTTACACTGCTCCCTTCCAAATAAAAATTAAAATTAGTACCTAGGAAATGAAAAGAAAGAGAAAGCATAAAACTTGAGTCAAATGATAAGCTTTTCTTGTTTCTAAATATGCAAAAATATCTGGGCAATTAAGTTATATTTTATTGGCATAAAGTTGTACTGTGATCTCCCTATACCGTATAAGGATAATCCAACAACTGATTTCTTAAATAAGTACCAGAAACAGAATTCACATTGACACATTCCTATAGAATTTTAAATGTGAGCGCTCACATGACACTCTGATTTGATACACTAAGTCTGTAAATCTTTGGAGATGTATGCAACTGCAGGCTGTTACAACTGTAACCTTCCTCACAGGAAACACCCATTGAACAATGAGTTAATTCTTATTTACCATGGCTTTCTTTTACTTAACATTGATAAATGTTTAAAAAAAAAAAAAAAACCTTTTGCACAATTCAGGTTTTGTTTAACAAAAACTTGCTGTATTCATAAACATAGACTCTAAAGTTGATTCTTAAATAAAATGTCTCTTAGAAAATGGTTTTCATGAGGCCCTTGGATTTGATCCTCAATACTATAGGGAAAAGAGAGGGAGGGAGGGAAGACAAATGGTTTTCAGTGCAGGCTTTGTAACATGCCTGTGAAGCAAAATTGTAAGGAGTAGTTTTCCTGTGGCCACAAACATCTAGTTGAGAGCTAACATCATTATCACAGAGCACAGACTGAGGAAGACTTCAGCCATTTAACCAAAAAGCTGCGCAATTGAGTTTCTTTAGTTGAATGGCTGTTGACTGAGCAGCCAATAAGATCTGAAGACACTTGACTTTGGTTAATGGTACTGCACCAAATGACAGAGAATCACCACCCCCCACAGCAAGTTTCAGGTTCTTCACAAGCTGAGAGCACTAACTTTCGTCACGTTAACATTTCCCAGCTGTCATCTACAGCCTCAAGGCGCTTTTCAATGAGAACATTACCTCTACACTATGTGTGGGGCCAGCAAGCTCATTTTGCACACACCTTCCTATATCATCAATTCCCTTCTGAAAGGAAAAATGACAGTCACACTTTTGTGAAGTGTAGGCAAAATCAATGATTCAGTACTATAACATCAGACGGACAGAGTTTGTTGCTTCTGATTCTTTGGTGGAATTTCCAGATTGAAGATTCAGATCTGATGACCATCCTGAGGAAATATGATTTTATCAGGCGTGTAGTCATTCCTCTTCAGATCTATATGCACAACCCCAGCCGGAAAAAGGAGAAAAAAAAAAGCTTATAAATGAAGAAATAACATTTTCTACATTAATTTTCTTCTAAATGTGTCACATCTAATTCCTTAAATTACATACTTAATAGCTATACGTTTCTATATAATTATTACATAAGGACTACAAAATCAGTAAATCATGTAAATATAATATAGCAACAGTGTATAAGGTGTGTACAATTGTATTGAAAACGCCCATGTTCATGCACTGTTATGTATGGTTAAGATTGTGAAAATGGCTATTCCACCAAAAGCAATCTACAGATTCAATGTAATCCTATCAACATTCCAACACAATTCTTGACAGAAATTGAAAAAGAATCTTAAATTTCACATGGAAACACAAATAAATTAGCCAAAACTCTTTCTCCTGTTGTTTTCATGATCATTAAAAAAAAAAAAGAAAGAAAGAAATTTATCATCCAGATTTCAAGAAATACTATAGCATACTATATAGATATAGATATAGATACTGACTAGCATAATGTCAGACCCACTGAACAATGGACTAGAACTGAGGGCCCAAGTATAAGTACACACTCCTACATCCACCTGTAAGACGCCAACAAAATACTGAAGAGTGAGGGCATAGTCAACAGATGTGCTTTACAAACTAGGTAGCTACATGTAGAAGAATGAAATTTGATACTTATGTCTCATCCAGCACAAAATTCAACTCCAAATGGATCAAGAAACTCAACATAAGATCTGATGTGCTGAATCGGATATAGGATACAGTTGGGAATAGGCTTAAATTCATTGGTACATGAAAGGGACTTTCTCAATAGGATCCTAGCCATATAATATTCTTAAGAAACAAAAAGAAAAAATATTTTCAATTTAATCAAAGTGTAAAAATATAGTTAAAAGCTTTAAAAATATTTAAACTGACACTTTAAAAAAATTTTATTTTGGGGGCTGGAGAGATGTCTCAGTGGTTAAGAGCACTGATTGCTCTTCCAGAGATGCTGAGTTCAATTCCTAGCAACCATATGGTGGCTGACAACCATCTGTAATGGAATCCGATGCCCTCTTCTGGTGTGTTTGAAGAAAGCGACATTGTTCTCAATAAATAAAATAAATAAATCTTAAAAAAAATTATTTTTAAGTAAAATTAAAATAATTTTCTCTAAGTCCAGTTTACTTTTCTAGGTGTCTAAGTGTTTTGCTTGCATTTATGTATGTGTATCATATGTATGTCTAACGCCCTCAGAGGCCAGAAAAGGGAAGCCAAATCCTCTGGAACTGGAGTTATGGAAGAAGAGTTCATGTGTACTTATAAAGGAGCTACCACAGGAATTCCAGGTCAATTACCGAAACCTTTGTACCTCTGGTCTTTTTATAGTAAACACCGTATACAGCATATGGATTTAAATCCTATAAGCTAGGCATGATGGCAAATGTATATAATTCCAGTACCCCAGAGGCTAAGGCAGCCAAATATTGAATTCAAGCTAGTTTGGACCACACAGCAGAAAAAGAGTGAAAATTTTTACCTGGAAGTTTAAGCTTTCGACAGCAAGAATTACA
This sequence comes from Mastomys natalensis, assembly GCA_021653895.1. NCBI lineage: Eukaryota > Metazoa > Chordata > Mammalia > Rodentia > Muridae > Mastomys > Mastomys natalensis. Next base: position 1,725,677 of record JAJTUV010000257.1, on the reverse strand, counting down.
GTGATGTTTGGCTCTGAAGTTTTTTATTGCATCTTCTCCTAGATTGGCAGGGCCAAAAACCATGTCACAGGATCTGCAGAATTGGCGAATAAAGAAAGGAGTTTAAGTTTAAAGAAGTGGAAATGTGGAGTTTAAAATAGCAAATTATGCCACAACAAAATAGTAAAATCTTATTACCTGTTTTCTTCAGCTTTTATCACAGATGGGTCAGTCAAGTTTTCTCCTACACCTTTAAATGTATACATAAAATAGACAAATAACATGTATTACGCAAATGATATAAACATTTACGCTCACATAATAAAAAGGTTTGGAGAGATTTTATAGTATCATTCTTCATCACAATGTTAATAAAACTGCACTAATCTCTCAAGCCAATTTAGGAGCCCACTGACAAGTGAGAGCAGCAACAGCTCTGCTATAGAAGCAGAGCTAAAACTGAAAGTCTACCAACACAGACATGTATCATGTACCTCCACACTACTAATTTATCCAACACCTCAGACTTTGTGAAACTTAAGAGTAGTAGTAGTACAGTGTCAGCCTAAGGTGTGAAAACCACATGTGAGGGAGGAATAGGTAGAAAGAACCTGAATAGGCCCTTGTTTTAGCTTTTTATCACTAGGTGGGTTGGCTCACACGTTTAATCCCAACACTCCTAAAGTAGAGGAAGGAGGAAGTGTAGTGAGTGCCATGTCAGCCAAGGATACAAGGATACACTCCAAGTCTGTCTCAAAAACCAAAGAACCAGGGCAGGGGAAAGAGTCTGAACTTTTTCTCTTGGAAAAAGCAGCTGTCATGCAAGAAGTCCAACTACCTAAAATCATCCTACCATACGAAACCCCTAAATTTTAGTCACACTGATAGGTAGTGAATGGAGATCTAAGATATTTAATTCCAAATAAACTACCCAATGTCTTCAGCAATTCAAGCCCTCAGAAAGGACAATAGAGACGGGCTATCCCCATTATAGTCTATCTAAACTCTGGAAGCATGGGGCTTAAGAAATGGCTCAGAGTATAAGAGCACTTACTCCTCTTCCCAGCACCCACGTAGAGGCTCACAACTGCCTGGAACTCCAGAGGTTATTCTAAGAACTGCAGTTCCAGGGGATCTGCCGCCCTCTTTTGACCTCCATGGGTTTCTGGAAGCCGTGAGTTAAGCAGTTGCTATTTTAAGCTACTAATTTATTTTTGGATAATTTAGTGAAAGATAATATAAAACAAAAACCAAAGACACTCATTACTGCTTTGGTAAAAAATTATTTTTATACCTATAAAATACTAAAAGCTGGACACCTAAGAGTATTTTGATAGATTTCACGCAAACATGTATCATCCTATTAAGATAGCCAGGCTAGGTGTGGTGACACATCCCTTTAGTCACGGAACTTGGGAGACTCAGATGGGAAGGTCACAAGTACCAGGCCAGTTTGGGATGCATAGTAAAACTATACCTTAATAAAAGGAAAGACAACCAATCTCATTATCCAAAACCCAGTGACTATACTTTTATGATTGTAAATGAGTCATTTTACACTTTCTATCAGCCTAAGACTTTAAATTAGCATGTATCTGTATATCATGTGTAATATACAAGTAGGTGAGAACTCAATACATAACTTCACCTCAGTAATTCAATTAGTAATAGATTTACCTTGTAAGTCAAGGACCAGTAACTCCCCTCTGGTATATTCATAGGTCCAGTGGCTAAAGGCTAGCATGATCTCTTCCAGAGTGTTCGTTGGAATGATTTCATCACCATTATTATTGTTGTATTTTCTAAATTCACCAGTCATGCACTCTTCTACAGCAAACCACTGTCCTGCTGAATGGCAGTACAGCAGGAAAACTTCAAGGAACCTTACAAAAAAAGTCAGATATCACCAGGAGTTGTTAGTGAAACTCTAATCGATAAGCAGCATGTATAATAAATACACAGTAGCAATAATGAGTGCCATCTAAGTAATACTAAGTCCCCAGCAAATGTAACCATTTACCTTGGAGAATATGGTATAGATTTGGGCTTCATCTGATTAAAGGCAAATGTGAGCTTCTGTGCTGCTCTCTGTTGTTGTATTTCCTACAGAAAAGGGGAAAGGCCCTGATCAATATGTAAATAACATTTCATTTGGTTTATTCACATTTCCAAAGTTAAAATATGAAACTCAGATTATAGCTTACAGTCACAAGCTCATTGACACTTACTCTGAGACAGAGATGTAGAACCGTATCTTCTTTATAAATGCTTGACCACGTATTTATCACCTCAGGAAGAAATGACTTAATGATATAAAGATGCCCTGATTTCAGGATATCATGCTCTGACCAGGTACACAGTACTTTGACTGCTCTTCGTAAACCGCCTCCCATTTCCTCTTTACTTAAAAACTCAATTTTGGCACAGAGGCCTAGCTGAGACCAAGAAGACATGCTGTTATTCAGTATACTGGGAGAACTCTCCTCCAGACGATAAACTGTGACAGGCTCACCTGTAACACAAATGAACAGTTTAAGATCAAATCATAACTTTAAAAATGACAAAGGAGAGTAAGAATTTGTAAGTATCTATGGTTAATATTAAACAAGGAATAAAAACTCCAAAGTTGCAATTTTACAAGAAGTGGTAAGTGACAGAAATAAAAATACACTTCCTTTAAAAGGGATGTGGCTAACTGGATAAAAATGCTTGTTGGACAAATCCAAGAAGACCAGTGCATGGGCAACTGTAACCCAGTGCTGTCTGGAGCTCTAGGCTTTGCTGGCTGTCAGCCTAGTTCCAGGTGCAATGAGAAACAAGGCACTGAGTAACAGAGCAGGACAACCGACGTTCTCCTCTGGTCTCTGTGCATAAGGTGTATGCATCACACCTTATGCATACATATTACATTTTTAAAAATATCATTGAACATACGTTTAAAGACAAGCATTTTTCAAATTGTAGCATGTAAAGACAACCTGTGTGGGGGAGCACATATACACATACATAGGCGGGTGCTGGAAGGGAATGTCAGTGCTAGACTATTTACTATTCCTCAGCAGGCATCCATCCACATTATTTTTTGGAACATGGTCTTTAATTGGCCCTGAGCCAGTGATTAGGCTAGGCTGGCTGGCCAGAGTGCCAGAAATGACAAGACATACTGGTGCACCTGGTTTCTTCACAGTGTTTTGGGAATAAACTCATCTTCTTACTGACTGGCTCATCTTCCTAGCTCTTGAGGATAAATTTTTAGGAAGCAAGTCAAACAGTTCCAAAGTAAATGTTAGTTAGAGCCATCTGTCTCACACATCCCATAATGTCAACTTCCCAGGTTTTGAAATAGAACAAAGAATGGTTTCTAATGCTCTCCCATATTTTAGCACACTGTCCTTCTGATAGGCTAAGAAGGTGCACAAAGCAGTACTTCTTCACAGGAATCCTCCTCATTCTGTCCTGACCTATGTTCTTCTAAGTTAAGATTAGAGACCAGTGATGGTTTATGATTTTGGGATTTACCTCGTGGAGGTACAGGAACGAAGGGAATACTCTGTGACAATCTCATCAGGTTATTTCTTTCCACAGCTGCATTGAAATGAGAGACAAATGATGAAATCTCTAAAACCTCAAAGATCAGTAAATTTTATTTTTAGTATCACTGACCTGAATAATAGTAATTTGTATCCAAAACGGGCTTAAATGGAGAAGCAAGACCTAAAATTGTAAATAAATCAGACTTTAAAAAGCACCTGTGCAGCATAAATTTATGTTCAGATATTCTCAAATAATAATCTTACATTTCTTTCATAGCCTATCCTATCAGGGGAAAAAAAGAAAGAAAGATAACAAAAAACTACTATCATATGTCACATTTCACTAGGTAAATAAAGCAGTAGCCACTGCGGTGCAAACGTCTGGGAAGAAGCACATGCTCCTCCAGTCTCCGACTTGGCATCAACCGCACTCTCACACCTGCCACTTGAAAAGAAAAATTGTTCTGTTTTTTACCCTTTGGGTTTGGGGACAATAACCATCTAACTATTTTAGGTGTTCTAATGTGAGAAGTGAATTGGGATATAAGGATACCCCAGATCCCCTTCTCTACAGCTAAATTTTATGTATTTATTGAGGATTTTACTTTTAATCTTAGGGAGAAGAGATGGGAGAACAATAGATCTGTGAGGTACTAAGTTCTAGAATATAAACAAGAAGGAAATCTGCTCTCTCAGAATAAAAGCCACCAGTTTTAACACTGCAATAATATAAAGAGATATAGTATATACAGACACCTATACATGTGCACCATGAGGACTATAGCGGAGGATAACTTAAGGCTGCCTGGTTAATAAGGGCAGAGGGGCAAGAAATAGCAATGTGCAAGGCAGTGGATTTTTAGGGATACATTTACAAGAATATCTGAAGTGCTAAAGTACATGCTACATTTGAGAAACCCCAGGCAGTTTAGTATGAATGACTATGTACAATTAGAATAGTTTGTGGAGCTATTTGAACATCACCCACTGACAGTCCACAGTATCTAATTCTACGGGTCTGTGGCATTACACAGATGACTTTACAGTGATCTGAATATGCAACCAAGATTGCAAATTAACGAGCAAGAGCATAAGCATACCTGAAGGAGGTGAAGCTACAGAAGCAGGCAATATCAAATTGTGAAGAGCCTAATATGTCATGCAAAGAAAGGACACTGCATTTTACTGAATGACAATGGGAAAAATGTAAAGCAGAGGAGTGGCAAGATCAAATCTTTTAGGAGAAATTATTTTGGTGGTAGAAGATAGACTAGCAGTAAATTACAGGAAGAAAGCCAGTATGGAATAACTATTCTGAAAACCTATCTGGCAGGTAGTAACTACTGAATATGAACATATGCATAAGCTATGACCCAGCAATTCCACCCCTAGGCATATAACCATGAAAAGCAAATTTATGTTTACCAAACAACATGAACAAGAATGCTCATAGCAACAGAAAGGGTAATGATTACGCACTGGAAGCTGCTGAAATGTCCATCAAATAGAATGGATAAATTCAATATATTCCAACAAGGAAATACTATGAAATACTAATAATCCACAAACTACACTAATACAGTAATAGTGATGAATCTCATAACAGTTACGTCTGCATGACTCCATTTATGTTGTACCACAAACCCACATAAAGTAAGCCACTGTGTTATTTACAATGGAGGCCACAGCCAGACCTTAGAGTGTTAACAGTACAGGTTTGGGTGCTGGTTAAGTGGGGAGTGGTAACAGAAAAGTGGTCATAATAATTTACAGGTGGGTCATGTGTCTGTAAAATATCTATATTAAAGATGAGGGAAGTCTTCTAACTTCCCTTGCTTTTGAAAACTTTAAGTCTAACATGTCTTACCTATAATAATATGATAAATGCTTTAATTATGACCTTTAATTTTCATATTAAATCTACCACACGGACTCACCATTTAATGTTCCTCCTTCAGATGGCCTAAAGAAATATAAAAATAATATAAGCTGTGCAATAAACTTAGTTTTGACTATCATTTAACTTGTAGTTTATAAGGTTATAATTATTTAATGAAATGTAATTAATGGAATACAGATGTTCAAATCTGTTTGTCTGAACACTTGCCAGTCCCCCACTCCATATACAGACATGTATATATTTACATGTAACGTATCCATGTTACCAACAACTTGTATCTCCACTATATGGCTACATAAATATAATTTTGGTGCTAAATTGATGGCAACTAGATCTTAGTAATGTAATATTTTTATTTCATAGCTTAGTATTTGTAAAGACTCATTCAGTACTGTGACAATGTCAGGAAATTATTTTCTATGATTCTAGAAGTATTCCAACAGACTGACTAGAAAAAGACTGAGGCATCATCATTTTGCGAGATTCAATTTCCAATATGCAATCCATTCATTTATAACAAGTCTTGGTTCCAAATGGAAGTTCTTAGAATCCTAAGATCCCTGTGCAAATGAGACAGGTATAATGAAAAAGGGAGTGGGGTGTGACCAGGATGAACTCCAGGCTGAGTGAGTCCTGCCAGTACAAAGCTTTGAGCCTCGTTTGAGACATCACAAACTCGATCCAAAAGGACTCTGGAAATATAGAGCCACCATGGTCTCTTCCCAATTCCCAGAATCCAACTGGCCCTGAAGGTCCTCTTCACTTTAGTAAGGGAAAGGTTTTCTTGTAAGGAGCATTGGTCCAGCATTATCCCCTTTCTTGATGCCGATGAGCCACTCTTCTTTGTACTTGACTCAATCCCCAGCACCAAATTAACTTGTATTCTGTGTCTATTTCCTAAGCCTTTGGTTATAGCTGTCTTACAAATGACAGTAAGAGATGGAACACACAAACAGAGCTGCCTATTTTTGTTAACACCATTTACTTTCCTCTATGTTCATACTTCTTCAGATTCACAAAGAGGAGACACTGAAATACATACTACATGAGACTGGCCATTCTTCCCCAGTAGTACTTTTCAAGAACAATTACCATCAATTTGTTTTGTTTTTAACTCTTCTGGTTCTGGATTTGTTAGATAATTTCAGTACCCAAGATTTCTAAAGTATTCTCTGTATTACTGCTCAAATCGAGGTATTTTCCACTCACAGTTAATGTTTGGTTAGACTGATTGATAAATATATTAATATTAACCAAGTACAAACTAAAGATACCACACAGGTTTTTCACCAAAGTTAGTTAAGAGAAAACTGAAATAAGATAAATTTGTATAACTATATAGGAAGATTATAATAAAGTTCCTCCAATTTCATGTCTGTAAAGATGAGAAATGCTACAACAATCTTTAAAGAGGAAAGACAGACAAGAACAAAGACAGTATTCATTAACTCCGATACTTTTCAGGTCATTAAGACTTACATTTCTCTGTTTGATGGTCTATTTCGTAACCAATCCTTTAGTCAAAAAACAAACAGAAAAATAAATATAGATGAAACAGTTCTATACAGTCAATGTTAACTAGTTAACATTTGTTTCTTAATATGAGAACTTAATATGAAGTCCTTGTTTCATAGTCCCATGAAGGGGAATAAGCAAATTCAGGAATGTTATTTTCTACAATAGTTGTGTGTCTTTCTGAGCACCCGTGTAGGTGTCTTCCTCTATTCCATGCTTGGCTTTTACATAAGGGCTGGTGATCCAAACCCAGGTCCTGAGGCTTGCATAGCAAGCCCTTTACCTAATTGACTCATCTCCCCAGCCTTCAGAATTTCTAGTTCTTCAGATTCTTTTTTTAAGATGACATTATTAGTCTCCCAGCATGTTTCTGATTTTACAAGTAATTTGTGCTTCTTGCCAAAAGAATACCAAAATATGAGCAGAAAAATTAAAATCACACCAACTAAATACAAATAAAGTGATGAAAAGATAAGCATTAAGACACTGCAGCCATTTCATATACCAAGTCATGTGGTTTCTCTTCGGCAAACTTATGTGCTTTCTTCTGTTTGCATTCTGGCTCTACTTAGTAATTCTCTTTAGATTGCCTCACCTGTTCTTGGCAAAATATTACTGTGTAGCCAGGTTGATCTGCTATCTGCTATGTAGTAAGACTGTCCTTAAACAGGCTCCCTTCTCTCTGTCCCCAGGGACTAGGATTACAGGCATGTGCTCTACACCCACGGAATATTTGAATTATCTTTTTGGTCTTGTGAGACACGGTCTAATGGTGTAGCCCTGGCTGTTCTGGGATTTGCTTTGTAGACCAGGCTGACCTTGAACTCCCAGAGATCTACCAGCCTCTGCTTTGTGAGTGCTGATATTAAAGATGTGTCACCAGGCCGGGCAGTGGTAGCGCACGCCTTTAATCCCAGCACTTCTATGTACTTTTCAAATTTCTGATATTTTTGAATAGTATCTTTACCTTATCTAATGTTTTAATCACTTTAAACACAATTTATTATTTATAATCAGTTATACTACTATTAATTACTAGAGGTTGAATAGTCTCAGAAAAGGAAATAATAAGACTTTAGTGCAATATTGTACAATTCAAATTTGCAATAGACTCCTAGACAGCAGTATGTGTCATTGTGAAATTCTACTAACAATTCCATTTCCTAACATTTAAAAAAGTATATGGGTTTTTGCTTTGCTTTTTAAGACATGGACTCACGATCTAATCCAGGCTGGCTTCAAATTTGAGATCTTCTGCCTCAACCTATGGATTATTAAGATTACAGTTCTGGGATTGCAGATGTGTACCAAAGATGCAGTGCTTTAGTAAAATAATCAACTATAAGTTACTGTACTATTGATTATATTTTATGAATGCTGATTTTTAGATACTTATCTGCCTTCACCTGAGCTATCTATCTTGGTTGTCCATCTAGTTTTAAGAAAAGTTTATGAAAATAAAACAACACAGGTGGCTTGGAATGAATTAATAGCTTCAATTTAATAGGTCTTGCTTTTCTTCTGTGTAAAATTTCTGACTACTCATGGCAGGAGGTGAGTTTTCTCTGTCACCATGTACTGAGGTCAGTTTTCTAAGAAAGAGCTTGATCTAACTGCACATAAAATATTTACTACCACTTTAGATATTCATTAGTAAGTGTATGTACTTGTTAACATGCAATTTAATTGAAATGTACAAACCGGTAACAAAGCTGCTTTAGAATCTACTTCTGGAGAGTCTTCTGTCGATGCTCTTCTACTACAGCTTTCTGCTACAAGAAATTAAAAAGATGTAGTTGAACAACTCAAGTATTCACTAATAAAACAAAGTGTTTCTAGGTAGAGTATAACCTTCATAAGATTTCTTCTCAAGAGTTATAAGAGGCCTATAAATTCTTCAAGCTACAAAACTTATTCTAATCATTCAATTTATTGTGAAAACCAAGTAAGAAACAAAACATAAGCCGGGCGGTGGTGGCGCACGCCTTTAATCCCAGCACTTGGGAGGCAGAGGCAGGCGGATTTCTGAGTTCGAGGCCAGCCTGGTCTACAGAGTGAGTTCCAGGACAGCCCGGGCTACACAGAGAAATCCTGTCTCGAAAAACCAAAAAAAAAAAAAAAAAAAAAAAAAAAAAAAAACATAATTTAAAAGCAAGTCAATATGATGCCCAGGTTGTCTCCATCTTAAAGATGACCTTTCTACCTCTGTCACTTGAGTAGCCCTAACTACAGTTTCTGACACTGTACAAGATTTGTTTAGGTTTTATTTTATTGACTTTAAGCCTGGAGATGTTCCATGAAAGGACACAGGATGATGATAATGAGGATGATAATTATTATTATTTCTCTTTCTTCTTTGTCAAATCATCATCACCATCACCATTACCATCATTATCATCTTACACAGTGTTTTACTTTGTCGCCCTGGGTAGCCTGGGATCTGATATGTAGAACACTTACCTACAGTTTACACAGATCCACCTGACTGCCTTCTTATCATTAAAAATTTTAAATTAATTAAGATTCTCTGGTTTGGAATTACATATGACTATAAACCTCCATGTGGGTTCAATGAGAATCAAACCTGGATCCTCTAAAGGGCAGCCCATCACTGCTCAGCCATCTCTCCATCCCAACTAATCGTTGACTCTGATGATAAGTGTCACAATGTTCCTTCCACTCTTGACTTAAAATAATACTCTGTTGTCGCAGGCTTTTTTTTAAAAAAAAATCTCAAGTGAACTTGAAAATGTAAAGTATTTTTGGCAAGGTCAAGAAAATTAAAAGTCTCAGAAAAAGTTCTACACCAAGTACACAAGGTAAAGTCAGCTGTGGTGGTACATGCCTTCAATTTCGGCACTAAAGAGGGTTAGGCACGGTGACTACCTTGAGGTCAAGGGCCATAATAAAACCCTATAAAAAAACAAAAATAAAGTAAAAAATAGTAGGTTAAAATATATTACAAAATGCTGGGCAAAACTTTTTCAATAACTTGACAACGAAAGAATATTTAGTCAAACAGAGACTTTAGGATGCTGATCTGACTAAACTGGTGACATGACTGCACTGGGAGAAAAGGATGAAGGTGTACATACTTGTGTGTTATGTGTTCAATCTGGAAACAATAGGAAAGAGAATTCAGTTTCCACTTAGTTAAAAAAGCTAAGAGCCAGGCACAGTGGAGCACACCTTTAATCTCAGCTTTCAGGAGACAGAGGCAGGTAAACTGCTGTGAGTTTGAGGTTAGCCTGGTCTAGATCTATGAGTCCTGGGACAGCCAGGGCTATATTGGAAGATCCTGTCTCACACACAAACAAACAACAAACTAAGAGATGTGACCTAAAACTGAAACAAGAGGATTGAGCGATATTTTTGTGTTACTTTTAGAAATAAAACACACACTATCTAAAATACTATCTGACAGTCTCACCTTTTCCTTGACAATTACTTCTGTCTTTACTGGCCTTATTTACAGGACTAGACTACAAAATACAAACAGGTACAACTTCTGTCTTATTTCTCATCTTAGTTCTCAATATACCATGATAAAATGTGACTTGTGTTAAGTTTTTACAGATAACTTTTATTGTAATTAAAGAACTCCATTCATACATTACTAAGTAAGATTTATTCATGAACACATGGCTCAATTTTATCAAATACCTTTACTGCATCTATTAAAATGACATGATATTTAGGCTTGAACATGCTGTTATCATGCACTGTGGTAAATTACATACTATTGATTACTATGGTGCTTGGCAAATATACACTTAAAGCTCTGTATGCTTGCTAACAGAAATAAGGTCAAACACTCACCTTGTTCTGAGTGAAGAGAAATAGAAGTCTTATGACACTCACTATATCCAGCAGCACCCACATGCTTCAGAGTGTTTTCAGGAGTATCATTCTGTATAGATTGTACGTGCACATAAATTTTAAAAGCAACTGAATTCAACATACTTTATTCTACTTGATCATTAAAAGGTATGTAACAGATCTGGTTACTTCAGTGTGAAACTCACAAACTACTTGAAACTACCAACTCATCTGAATGAATCCTTTTCATATTAATATAAATTCTCAAGATGTTTGGGAAAATATAGAAAAGTAGGGAAAAACTGAAACCAAAACTATTATTACTTGATAAAGTAGAAGTAGATGCCAGTGTGGCTTACTGCATACTATTTAGTAGGAACTGTTTGTTAAACCTTAACTTCTCTTTAAACCTGTTCTGATATAATATTTCAATCCCTTTGAAAGGTTCCTTATTGTTTAATATTATTCTTACATTTAAGAGGCCTGATGCCTTTTTGGCCTACTAATTACTTTAGTGAATGTGACAACACATACCTGCAATCCCAGTTCTTGGGAGGCAAGGCAGGTAAGGACTTAGAAATTAGCCAAGTATAGGCTACAAGAGATTCTCAAAACTACAAAAAGATTTAAAAGAGGTGAAGAGGAACTGTGAGCAAAGAAGAGTCTCTGATTGGCTCACTAAACTTACATTGATTTCCTCCATTTAAAACGTTATGTAAATGTAAACTGAGCTTCTGACTCCCCCACACTAATGATACTAGATATTCAGGCACCTGTGAATGCACCATGACCATGTTTTCTATATCATCCTGCTGCTTCTCTTGGAAGTGAGAAAATCATACAATTATTTTCAAACTTTATGGTAAATAGAAAAGGAACACAAAACCATTGCTTCCCAATTTGCAGATATTTACCAATTAAATTTCTAAATTACAGCACCTACTTACTAGATATTATGTTCATCATTTTAGTACAATGTTTTTATGAGAATACATGTCATTATAAATACAAATGTTATCATTACTATTAAACTGCATCTGAGCCTGCCTTTTACATGCAGGGTAGTATATAACATGCCTGATAGCAATGAAACAGTTAACTCTGAGTCGTATGAGGAGGGATGACTCAAGTTACTCCTTATTATGTCCTTGGCTATATATTCAGAAAAAAAAAAAAAAATCTTGTTTTACTGTTTGTCATTTGATCCTTCCTGAAATGTAAGTTCTAGGGACAGAATAGTTAAAGCATTTCAAGACACTCATGATGTAGCTAGCTGTATCACTGCTCTTAAGGCAATTTATGACAGCAACAGAAATAAAAACTAATTTTCAGGCATGAAATACCTAATTTTTTTTTTTGCCAATCATTACATATACTCATTAAACATTAGTAAGAATTTAACAATCTACATATGTACATTTTATATACAGCTTTGTAACTTCTAGATTTCAAGTTCTTTGAGAGCTAGGATCATGTTCTAATGAACTTTAAGTCCTGGAAGAAAATTAAGATTAGTGATTACTCCATAAAATAGGAAACAGAGAAAAGCATTTCTTAAAAAGGAAAATGTTAAACATTTTATTTCAGTTAGCAAAAATGCAAGCTACTTTAAACTTTCTCATGTCTCCCTTTTGAAACATAACCATTTCAAATATCTGGGGTAATTTTACTGAAGACAATCTTAGCTAACCTACTTTTTATTAAAAAAAAAAAAAAAGTTTAATTTTCTTTAGAAGAAATGATCATAAAAGTGAAATTACATTGAATTGTGTTGTTATAAAGTGTCTACTTACAGACAGTAGTTCTCGTATTTTGTTTGATGTTTCTTTAAACCTCTGTAAATCCATACTATCTCTGTGTCCTTAACGGGGAAAAGAAAGAAAAAAAAAAAAAGTTGCAATGAAAAACTTTTTCTTCCCTATTAAATGAAATACAACCTTAGAAACAAATGATTTATGTTGATCTTTCAAGTAATTTTCAGGCTTGCAAACTTTGTTTTGTTTTGTTTTTTATAGTCATACTGAAAATAGCTACCAAAAAGATACCCAACAACAAACAACCAAGCTCTCCTGTTGAGAACTCCATACAAGTAAACCTTGGAATTAAAAGAGAATATTTTTACTCAGACTGAGCTGGTGTACACCTGCAATCCCTAGCACTTGTAAGGTGGAGGCTGGACCACACAAGCCTAAGGGAAACTTGGAAATGTTATTCAATTCTCCAGACAAACTAACAATAAATGTTAAGTATGTTTGGTACTCAGATAGCATGCCAGGTTGGCCTTAATATGGATATTCTACACAGTCTTATTAACATGTTCTCCAGCTAAACATTACAATGTCCACAGCTTGGTAAATCTGCAGGATGGAAAGCTAGAAAAGCAGTTAAAAGATAGGAGAAGCCAGACAGGAAAAGGCAAAAGGCCTCAGGAAGCTTTTAGAATAGTATGAATACTACTCCAGGAGAGCCGGTTATTCCAGAAACTTCTTTAGTTAAATACTTTAATACTCTTATCTACCAAGAGATGATTAGAACACTACATGCTCCCAAATCACCGAACTAAGCTCGTCCTATGATACTTTCTTCAGTTATTTATTCTCCTCTATGTGGCATATAGTCAGCACTTAAATATGCTTAGGTCTGTCTACATTACTATTTAATGTAAGACAATCTGTTCATTATGATAGACTATGCCATGACTGGGGAAGCTGAGGCAGGAGAATTCTAAGTTCAAGGACAACTTGGGCTATGTAGCAAGACCCTGTCTCCAAAAACCAAACAAAAAACCAAAACAAAAATATCCAAATAAAACACCCTAAGCATAAAAATCAATGTAGTTCCAATGCTTCTTCCTCTCATAACTAAGCTTTTAAGGGACTTGTCCTACTACCCTTTATATACTCTCCTCACACTCACATTTATTTATTTCATTATAGTCTAGTTCTTCATCAGTTCCCAGGGCAAATAATTTTCACAAATGTTATTAATTTAGGATTACTGTACTGTCAAAAGAGCATATTTTGCCATTAGTTAAGTGATCACAGTTATAAGATTTTCTTTTGCACCAGTCTTCTCTGCTCTAATGGTGGCATGACTGCTATAGAATAAATTGTTTTCTAATGGATCTGAGGCCTGCTACTATATAGAATCAATGCCTGATACTATAAATCCATATCAGGGTAGGTGATTGGCCATAATGTAGATCTTACTATACTATTACTTTGGTAACTGATGATGTATCAAACTATCTTCTAGATGCTTGCTTGTACTGACAGACCTGGGCTGTTCTCAACCATGGTAAGAGAAGTTTCATTATGCAGCAGGTAGGCAGCAGGCAGTATTGAGTTAAGTGAGAGACACAGTATTGGTTAAGACACTGAGAATAAGTGACTGGGAGTACTAACCCTTAAATGAGATGTTCCCACTACTCAATGCTCAGGGAACATTGTGCAAAAGGTGGAAAAAATAGAAAAGATTCCTCCTTTGTGCTGGTTCTGTAGTGTATAAGATAGCTGATAAAAGTAGGAAAGGGAGCTGGAGAGATATCTCAGTGGCTAAGAGTTCTTGTTCATCTTGAAAAGGATCCAGGTTCAGTTCCTAGCACCCACATGGTGGCTTACAACTACTCATCCATATCTTGACTTTCAGGGGATCTGATACATCCATGGGTAACAGACACACTCATGGTGCACAGACATATATATGCAGGCAAAAACTCATAGGTATAAAGAAAAAAATTTTAAAAAGAACCATGTTTTCATCTTTGTGGATACATAATTGAGTAGACCATAAATACAGACATATATTTGATTTGTAGGGTAATAAAATTTGCTATTAGGCAAACCATTTTTCTGTTTTAATTAAAGTTATTCATATGATCATGTTGCCTAATGTATCATTGTTAAGTAATGAATGAGTATGTTGCCCCTGTAAGTCCTAACATAATGACTTGTAGTGCACCTTTCACTTTCTACACTGTCCTGGTTTGTAAAGGAAACTACACACTGGCCCTATCATACTGGTGTCAGCATCTAACCTCCCTTATAGCCCTCTACTTTCAGTCGGATCCCTCCAATAATTAACAAACCCAATTGAAGACATATTTAAATTCAAAAGACTGAGTCCAAATGAGTTTACTATAATTAATGGCACCAAGTCGGTACCTAACAATATGCTTTTTCAGCCCAATTCAATTGATTTTTTAGTATTTCTGATCCTGTCATACACTATATTTTTATATAGTGTATAATTACTTTTACTAATTACTAATTAGTAAACTAGTTAGCTAATTACTTTTCTAAGGTAGTATTTCTGACATGAAAAACAATACTAATATGCAGTAAGAGTTTGCCAAACTTACCCACAAATGCTCCAAATTCTATGTTATCCCCTTCTGCAGCTTTATAGAAAATGGGTTCTGGATCTTTGGTTGTGGATTCCAAGTGGCTTTTGCAACTTGGCTGGGATGGGGTACTCACAGAAAATTTGTTTGGTGGGGAGGACATATGTGGTGAACTATTAGGTGAACTGCCTAATTTTTGATTTTTATTAAATATTTTTAACATTTCTACCCCATGTCTTCTCTGTCGTAATTCTGGGGAGAAACAGCACTTGGGAATAAGGCACCACAGGAGGAACCAGCCTCTGGAATGTTAAATTCTTTTCTCTGGGGTATCACAGGTAAATCTTGTCCAAACAGGTTATACTGGGGGTCTTTTTCATCTTTCATAAATATATTACAAAGAAAAGGATTATTACTTTCCTGATCACCATGAGGAAGAGAGGAACTCAGTGTATTTACAACACTAGGCTTCTTCCACATCGGTCTTACAGGAACATCATCAATAAGATTCTGAGCCAAGTGTTTGGAAATACTCAATTCCCGTGTGATCTCATTGTGCACTTTGCTAGCTTCTGAAGCTTTCTGGGCTGTAAGTGTTTTTAATGTATCTACTGTTAGGGCTGAGAGATCTTGCAGATGACCAATCTGAGAATCTAAAGACTGTAATGATCTTTTTATGTAGTTGACACGATCTCCAACTTCTTTAATCTGAATGCTCATCTGCTCCACTCTGTAGGGGGATAAAAAGGGCATTTTACAGATGTTAAAATTAATGGAGATGGGACAGGAGACTGGCTCAGTGGAGAGCAGAGTTTGAGCTCAGGAATCCACATGGGTGCATAAGGAAAGAACACCTCTGCAAGCTTGTGCTCTAATGGCTACACTTGCGCCAAGGCATAAGAGCTCACCCCAAACAACCAACCACCACATCATCCATACATAGGTGCAATAATTTTTTTTTTTTTTCGAGACAGGGTTTCTCTGTGTAGCCCTGGCTGTCCTGGAACTCACTCTGTAGACCAGGCTGGCCTCGAACTCAGAAATCTGCCTGCCTCTGCCTCCCAAGTGCTGGGATTAAAGGCATGCGCCACCACCTCCCGGCACAATAATTTTTTAAAGAAAAAATAGATTTTTTTTTTGTAATCTAAATGGATCATAGTAGAGTAAGAGAAATTTTACTTTTTAAACAAATACATTGCAAAAATAAAGTATGGTTAAAAATTTGTACAAATCACACCTTGTATTTCAGAAGGATGTAGAGCTAATGCTATCATAATTAAAACACAAAGGGTTTTGTTTTGGAGACAGGGTTTCTCTGGCTGTCCTGGAACTTGCTCTCTAAACCAGGAAGGCCTCATTTACGAACTTAAGAGATCCACCTAGCTGTCTCTGAACGATGGGATTAAAGGTGTGCACCACCACTACCTGGCTTAAAACACAAAGTTTAAAAACAAATTTTGTTTCATAAGCTATTTGAGTCTATTCACAAAATCAATATACAACTACATATACAAAGGACCACCATCAGCATCATATACAAACATATGCTTATACTATGAAACAAAAACAATGTAAGGAAAATAAAAGCTTTAAAATAGTAATGACACCTTTATTTTTCTCTTCCTGGATAATTAAGAACACAAACTCTACTCTCCTTTGCAACTACAGTCAAAACACCAGAGTGCTAATGCTCAGCACCAGACTTGACCCCCAGCACCACTGAGAATCAAGTGGGTTAGATAGAGGCTGAGTTGTTAAGAGCACTTGCTGGTCTTTCAGAGACCTTTCTAATGGTGGCCCACAATTGTCTGTAATGCCAGTTTCAGGGGATCCAATTCCTTCTTCTGACCTCTATTAAAAAGATATACGTCTTCTTCTGACCTCCATTAGAGACAGACAGACAGATAGACACACACACACATACACACACACATACACGCAAGCAAAACACACATACACATAAAATAAAAATAAATAAAAGTTTAAAAATATATTTATGAAAAGTGAAATAAAAGCTTATAATAAGAGATCTATCTACTGGGTTAAATGTAGTAAATGTAAAGAACTGACCTGTTTTCTCAATGTGTAAATATGAAACTTTTTACTCAACAATGAACATATTATCAACTAACAGGATTCATTGTGACACACAGTCAGTAACAATTAAAGAGCACACACACCTTTCAAAGGTGACACGGATTCTCTCTTCACTCCCAGAATTGAATTTGTCATCTTTCTCATCAAAATACATCTCAACACACTGCTCTTCAAAGTCATGGAGTTTCTTTTGATCTTCTTCTGTTAAGAAAAGTTCTAAGGAGAAGCCCAGAAAGAAATTAGAACACAAAACATAAAGGCTATGTCTATCAGGTTTTCAAACTTCAGTGTTGTCTTGTCTTCTTATTTATCTATCTATTTGGACAGGGCTCCTCTACACAGCTTATCTATCATCCATCCATCCATCCATCCATCCATTCATCCATCCACCCACTCACCCATCCAATAGACAGGGTTTTTCTACAAAGCCTGGCTGTCCTGGAGTTCACTATGGCAAACTGGCCTGGAACTCATGGATACCCCTTTGCTTCTGCCTCCCAATGCTGGGATAACAGGCTAGCACCATGTCCACCAAGTTATATACATACATACATACATACATACATACATACACACACACACACACACACACACACACACACATATATGTGTGTATATATATATATATATATATATTTATTTTTAATTCCACTTTTCTTACTATACCTCTTTCCTATTTCTCTCAGCTCTCTTGTTACGTATCTTATCAGAGAAAGAAAACCATGAAAAATTTAAGCACAACTGACACAGTGATTTACCCCCAAGTAGTATAAAGCTGCACTAAATTTGTTTTTTTGTTTTTTTTAACAGAATGTTAAGAATAGCTTCTAGAACAGATAAAACATAAAAGCCCTTTCATGAAGATTTTATAGTACCAGAACAGAGAAAGTAAAAAAAAAAATCAAGGCATTTTTCAAATACACATAACAGACAGCTGTAAGGCTCAGATATGACGTGATGACTCTTAAACCTTTTGACTGGTAGAAAATTAGGGTGTTAAAGTCAACACATTTTAAAATGTTTTATCTGTAATCAAGATGTTAAGTCTGACACAGGGTGGGAAGTGGAAGGTGGCTGTAAGGAATAGCTATTTAGCAGGCTAAGAATAGCCCAAGATAAATAACCCACAGCATTTCACCCTCTGCACAGTCACTGACATTTTAATCAGTCAGTCTGCCTTTGCAGGTACAGCTTCTTTCCTGGAATTCTCATTCAGTTCCCCAGTGGTTGAAACATCACATTTTGTGCATGTGGGAAGGGGTCATATATTACTATCAAATATTATAGTATAAATCCCTACATAGCTAGGATGGGTTATTCATAGTATCTGATTTAGTTAGCAGATCAGCAGATCCCGATCTAGATATGACTTTATATCTCTGTATAGCTAACATAACATTTACATGTGACATAAAAAGACTATTATACTTAAAATAATCAAGAACCCTGCTTGGTTAAATAAAGTAAAAGTAGCAGATAAAGGAAGCAGGAGTGCTAATCAACCAAAGTGTCCTGACGTGGCTCATCAAACTCTTTAAACAGACTGATACATTATTCCCTCTGTATCTAGTTATTTGTACTTTATGAAATACTTGATGTTTAAAGCATTTGTAATAATTTACTATTTTTTAATTCTAGTCTTCCTCTGGCCAGTTTGATTTCATAGCTATCCTTTATGTGCTTGGCCTAATTCTGAAAAAACTAGTTTTCAACATCCAAGTTATCACAGTTCTTATTTGCAGATACTCAATTTGTACCTAAAAACTATTTTATATTTTGGCAAATTTTAACTTTCCACAGTAATTTAAAAAAAAAAAAAAAATCAATACTTAGCCTTCAGTATAATATTGAAAACCAAGAAAAATATTTTCCATATTTCACTTACTTGGCCCATCAGATGTCTTATCTTTCTTTCTTCTTTTACATACACAGCAAAACAGTGAAACTATATGGCTGAGAATGATAAGAGGAGGGGGCAGGACTGGTTTTTCATGATAAGCCATAATAAAATGATATCGCTGATACTTCCATACAATATTGGAAATTGCCTTCACTTGTAAATATACATTACTAGAATGGAAAAAAAAAAGTGAAAAATTATATCCTGCACCTTAAATACTAAATATTAAATACTAAAGATTTCACTTTATTTAATTCTGCACTATATACTTAAGGATATTTTCATTAAAAAAAAAATATATATATATATATGCAACCAAAAGGCTGATGTTGTTAGGACCTTAATAAAACATCAGAAAACTGAGTAGGAAAAAATGACTTTAAGCTTTTAAAATAAATTATGTATATGGATAAAACAAGAAAAACTCTTGCTGAATGCCATGCCATACGCATGTACTTCCAAGATCAAGAATTCAACCTCAACAGGAATGATGTCAAATGCCTTTAATCCTGGCACTTGGGAGACAGAAGCACACATATCTCTGAGAGTTTGAGTCCAGCTTGGTTTACACAGCTAGTTCTAGGACAGCCAAGGCTATGTAGAGAGATGACTTGGTGGTTTAGAGTACTTACTATGCAAGCATGAGAACCTGAGTTTAAAAGATTAGCATACAAGTATAAATCAGGTATGGCTGCACAAGTAACATAACCCCAGTGTTATGGGACAGAAAAAGTGCATCCTAAGAGCTCATTAGACAGCCAATCTAGGTGAGATGGAAAGCTTCAGCTTCAGCGAGAGACCCTGCCTCAAGAGAATAAAACTGACAGCTACATGTGTGCATGGACCAATATATGTGCACACACATGTGCACATGCATGGGCGGGCGTGCGGGCACACACGGGTACACACACACACACATCATCACTACCACAATCTAATGGAGTAGTTTAATATACTGGCTTGAAATATGGTCTAGACTGTGGAGAATGACAGTCATTCAAAACTGATAAATGAAGCCAGGTGGTGGTGGCACATGTTTTTAATTCCAGTGCTCAACAGGCAGAGGCAGTTGATTTTGATTTTTGATTTTTGAGGCCAGTCTCGTTGACAGGGCTAATTCCAGGAAAGACAGGGATACACAGAGAAAAAAACAGGAAAACTAAACTGTAAGATTATTTTGAGCTCTACAATTTCTATATTCACAAAAATGATACATGAACGTCACATAAAAACCAAGTAAAATTACATGAGTTCTTTGTTTTTCTGTAATTCCCTAGCAACCGAGGAAAATTTGCTGATAAAGATTAAAAATACAAAAAACATCTTTCTTCCTTACAAGTGCCATGTACAGGTTATGTGCAGAACTCTCTTTACCATGTAGGTCCTGGGGAATCAAACTTAAGTCATCTGACTTATTGATAAGCATCTTTACCAACTCATTTCGCCAGCCTTTTTGTTTGTTTGTTTCCTAAAAAACTATTTTTATAAACAAAGTACATGTTGAGGCACGGTGAGATAGGCAGATCGCAGGCTCACTGGCTAGGCAGCTTAGCCAGACTGATAACCTCCAGGTTCAGCAAGAGCCTTTTTAAAAAAATAAGTTGGAGGGCTAGACAGACGGCTTAGCAGTTAACAGCTCTGGGTGCTTTTTAACAAAGTTTGATTTGCAACATCCACATGGTAGTTCAAAACAGTCTGTAATTCTAGTTTCGTGGGATCTGACACTCTTTTCTGGCTATCATGTATATTGCACCAATGAAGAAAAAGCATGCAAGCAGGCAAAAAACACCCAAACATAAAATAAAAAAATAAATTTTAAAATAAATAAAAGGTGGAGAATGGATAACAAAGACACCCAACATTTACCTCCTACCTTCATTTAACACACACAATGACATGCACATGGATGAGTACATACTTATTTTTTCTTTTCTTGGTTTTTAAATTATTATCATTTCTTTTAACTTATTCACTTTATATCATGCTGACTGCCCCTTCCCAAAACACCCCCTTAGAGAATCCTTTCCACACTCCCTCCTTCTCCTCTGAGTTGGTAGGGGCTTCCCTGGGTATCTGCCCCCGCTCTTGGCACAGCAAGTCTCTGTGAGGTTAGGAGCATCCTCTCCCACTGAGGTCAGATAAGGCAGCCCAGCTAGAACATAACTCATAGACAGGCAATAGATTTTGGGATAGTCCCCACTCCCATTGTTCGGGAACCCACATGAAGACCAAACTACATATCTGCTACATACAGAGCATATACTTAGTAAATACACACTTTTTATATTGAAAATAATAAAAACACAACATTTAAAATTCCTTTGATTTGAAAAATCATGTCTTATTTATAATTTTTTCAAAAATAATACTCCATTAAAACAGAATTTAAAGTGAGAAAGTATCTCATCCAAAATGAGAAATGTATCAAATATAGTAAGTAAATTCTTACTTGAAAAATGCGATCAGAAGATTAACCATAATGATATACTGTACAAAGAGGTAGACTGCTTGAAGAAATGGAGTCAACCAAGTTCCAGGACCACAGATTGTCGGGAGAGCGGAGTCATTTGCACACACTTTGGAAGAGAGAAAAGATCTTTAAATATAATAGATCAGTATATAAGGTTTTAACAGAAAATTTTGAGCACATGTAAATCTGCTTAAGAATTTAAAAGAAAAGAATCTTTGAGAGGTGGCTAGTCTTTGAGCTCTGCCTTATGAAGCCTCCGACAGACACTTGAGGGCTGTGGGACTTTCTGCTCTGCCTCACCACTGCACAGCACTTAAGCTCCAGTATTATATCATTGGTAGGCAGGCTTAGACTGAGGATAAAGGTAGATAAAATCACTGGATACTGTGAAAATATAACATTTATGAAAGAAAAATATCTGAATCTAAAAAGTACATGATAGACTCATAGTAAACCTATGAAGTTACAGTCATGAAGTTCTTTATATCCACAAAGAGGACTAAAATGTAATTTAAATAGAAAATTACTAGATTTGAGGTCTGCAGAGATGGCTAAATGGTTAAAAGTGAAAAACTGAATTTATTTTAGCACACGTTAGGTACTTAGAAGCACCCATGTAACTTGAAATTTAGGTAGATCCCATGCTTCTTTCTGGCTTCCATAGGCACCTACACTTAGGTGCACAAACTCACATACAGACATAAGAATAGACATATAACTAAAAATAAACATGTATTTTTAAATCCCTACATTTGAATTCCTTGGTATTCATTACTCATGCCTGAAACCCTTTTGAAGCTAGAACATAGCTAAACACATATTCACCACAGCTACAAGAAGTAATATCAGATTCATTTGAATAGGAAGGAGATGGAACTACCATGAATTAGAGACAATTCTTATATAGACTTACAGTTAATATTTAGTCATTAAAGAGTGGGCATTAGGGAAGTTATCATCATAATCACCATCATTCCTTGAAGTGGCTTTGTAACTAAACTGAACTTTTTGTTATGTGAGTTAGTAAATATCTTCATTGTCTAAGATAATTAGAACAGACTTCTAATGCATATGGTTGAACAATGTTCAAAACAACTCTTTATGATCCTTAGGTTTTTTTTGTTTTTTGCTGTTGAACGCATTGTACGGATATTTAGGTTGTAAGTCTGACTGGAAAATATGCAGTATTTTTAGAATATAATCCTGATTTTATAAAATAACCAAAAGACGATTTTGCAAACATAAATCCTTACCATCAATTTCATATGCATAAACTTCACCAAATATCATCCAGTATGGATGAAAAACTATATCTTTAGCAAGAGACCAAGATGGTTCTTCATGTGGATAAAGTATTGCTTTTCTGGGAACACCAAAACTAAGTAATACAAGAGCCATTATCACCACAATGTAGAACATATTGGCCACCTGTTTTTTAAAAAAGAAAAAAGAAACGTGTTAAGACACAAGAGAATTTAATTCTTTTAACAAAATTTATCCTAAAGAGTGTTTCTAATATTGTAATAAGTAAGTACAATATTTGAGTTTCCATTTACTGCTAATACCATTCAGGAAAATGCTATCATTGCATAAGCCTTATGGAGGAGATTGTCTCTGTAATAAACTATACCCATAGTTCAAAATACAGCCCATCCCTTGCAAATATAAGACAAACCCAAAACTATAGTTACAAGGGCAAATTTGAAGACTTAATTCCAATAAATGCCAATTCTTATAGCTTGTCAATTAGCAATGGAAATGCAGACTTTCCTCTACCTGGCCTCATATATCTATACTTTGCTCACTTCATAGAAGCTGGACTAGAGACATGTACCACCATGCAAAGGCCTTTGTGAGTACACCACAAATAAGAGTCCAAGAACATATGAGATAAAGCTTAAAAGGAAGGAATGGAAATGTAACCTTCAGAAAGGCTACCAGGATTCTAATTATTTCCATGTGAATGGAGTTGTAAGAAATATCTGTATACAGATATTTACAGTTAAATATCTGTATATATCTAACTTATCTCAAAACTAAAAAGGGGGGAGCTAAAGAGGAGAAAAGATGGGGCTCAAAAGGGGGAGTAAAGGGAAGGAAAGAAGGCAAGGACACAAGGCTAGTGTCAGTCAGAGTCCTTGTCTACAGGAATAAGATGAAGGGTGACAGAAGACAGCCAATGTCACTTCTGTCCACTGCATGTGTGCATATGTACCCTCACACTCATGAATACACCACAGACACACTCCACACAAGCACACATACTGATAAAATATCCTTAAGGAATCGTAAATTCAGATGAGGCAAATAAATATGAACTAACAGAATTTGTGAGGCCAGGTAAAGCTATATGAAAATATAGATTTTTAAGAAAACAATTCATACATATTAGTAGGCATTTCAACTTACCATTTTTCCAATCATCATTACATAAGGTCCTGCCTGTTGATTTACTGCTAGAAAATCTAGCAAACGCACATACCAAAATATTATATTGAGACAGTAAATTAATCTTCCAGCCACAAAAACATGATTATCATATGCATTAATAAAGTTCCATTTTGCTCCAAATCTTAGTCCAAATCCAACGAAGAAAGAAATTATGGCAATTGTGTCACTGACATTGAAGTAGTCACTAAACCATACTTTGATCTTCTGGCTGATTTTCCCAGCTTCAGACATAAAGACCTAAAGGTTTAAAAAGAAAAAAACGTTGAATCAAATCCTTTCTATTAACTCATATATAGGACCTGATTATAACTTCATAGAATAATTTTAGCTATATTTTAATGTTTCAAAGTATCTGAGATTTCATTTGGTAAGAAAACAGTACAATAACAGATAAAAGAGTCCTTACAGGCAGGTCTGGTGGCAAATACCTTTAAACCTAACACTCAAGGGACAGAGACAGGCAAAACTGGCAGCCAGGGCTATATATATTGAAAGCCTGTCACAAAACAAACAAACCCCCACACCACCACTTCTTATAAATGAATGATTTGCTCAGCAAGGTTATATAGCTAGGAAGCTATAGTGATATATGTGAAATGCTTTCGAAATGTTTTATTTCAAGTTAAACCAATATCTGAACACACTGGCAGCATATTCCAAAGATGCCTTATTTGTACAAAGTAATTAAATGACTTAAATATTGTATATATCTAACTTATTAAAAATATCTACTATCCTTGAGTAATTTTTAAAAAATTACCTTAGCTACAAAATAAGAATGTTTCTCAATCGTAAGGTCTACTTTTGCTTTTCTCTCTCAGGCAATTTCCCTCTCCACTAAAGGCAGATACAATTAATATCATTCTCATAAATATATGCAGAAGATGTTATGAATACACTTCAAAAGGACCCCAGCTTGACTGGTAGCACCTACATGGCAGATCATAACTCATCATCATAACTCATCTAGGAGATCTGATGCCCTTTTCTGGCTTCTTTGGGCAACAGGCACACACACAGTACACAGACATACATGTAGTAAAGACACTCATGCACATAAAGTTAAATAAATAAATAATAATAAATAGTTTGTTTTTACTTTTGAAACAGTGTCTCATACAGCCCAGGCAAGCCTCATATCTCCACTGTATAGCAGATGATCCTAAACTGCCTTCCAATGCTGGAATTACAGATATGTACTATGATACACTGCCTTAAGCATTTAAGGAAAAGAAAAAAAAAATTCCCCTCAAAATCAGATTGTCATACAATTGAAGATTTTAAAGTGGAAAAACATCTATCTTTCAACTTCCTGACTACCTACATGCACATTTAGTATTTCTGAAGAATAACTTATCACGTGAAACAAATAAATCTTTGCTTTCAGAGACTATTATATAGACTACTATATAATAGTGGGCAAAGTGAACATAATTTATTTATAACCATTCTTTGTTTTGTTTTCTTGAGACACCTTAACCTCAGCTGTCCTTGCTCTGTGAGACTAGGCTGGTCTTGAACTCAAGAGATTCATGTGCCTCCCAAGTGCTAGGATTAAAGGTATGCACTACCATGCCCAGTTTAACCAAAAATATTTAAAAACAAAAAACAAAAAAATAAAACATGGTTTTTAGAACAGCAAAAACCAACATGTTCCATATTTCTTTGTATCACCCATTGAAATAACAGTAACATAGCCACACCCACAACAAAATTAAAAGAATCCTGCATTCATACACAGCTTACTGGAAAGAAAAACTATAGACATACCTCACGGACTTTTTCAATAGCATAGGTAAAAATATAAGCGATAACAATCCATTCTTGAACTGAAGGTAACTGTTCCATTTTTACAAGAACTACAAATGTATAAAGCATCAGAAATCCTAAGTATGCCAACTAATAAAAAAAAAGAAAAAAGTTACATGAATAAAATCAACTATAAAATAAAATATATTATGGACATTTAATGTATACACAAAATCTAGTTTGAGCTATGGTAGGCTAGTTAAAATGCAAAAGATGGTAACCTTCATTATTTGCATTAGTGGGACAGAATTTAGATAGCAGACAACCAGTTTGCATTATCTGCATATAGGACTGAGAACTATAATAAATCAATCCCAAAGTAATAAGTGTGAATCACAAGGATTGAAGGAAGAAACTCTCATTTGTCAACTTTGGCAATTGTCTAATACTGATGAAAAGGAACAAGCAACATTACTTGTTTTCCTGGGAAAGGGAATAAAGAGTCATTCTCTCAAGCCAGGTATGATGGTACATGCCACCATATGCAAGCATTGTAAATTTCTACTCCCAGCACTTGTAGGGTAAAGGCAGGAAGATCAAGAGTTCAAGACCAGCATTGCTTACTATCAAGTTCAAGATCAGCCTGGCTACATGAAACCCTTTTTTAAATAACCAAAAACCATGTCAGATGAAGTCTATGTTTTAAAGGAGAGACTAAATTCAAGTGTTTCTTCAGATATGTTCCTCCCTAGAGGATACCTCCAACAAGACAGCCAACTAGATGTTTTTAGAGAACCAGCAATGAATAAAACCTACATTTCAACATATGGATACATTCTTCTATGGATTTGTGCTTTTGTCAATCCTAGAGAAAAGGAGAAAGCAACAGAGCACATGACTAAAGAAATGGCTGGATTTCAGAGTGATCTGGATTACTCTCTGCCTTCTATTTTAAAGCAGCAGACTTATTTCTAAAGACTTTAATGTGCTATCTGCACAACCTTAAAACACAAATCACAAAGTGTATGGATTTGAACTGAGCTTTCAGAATCATTTTTATTATGATGTGTATATATGATACTTGTGGAGCGTGTGTGTCACACTGTGTACATGTGGTGGTTAAATAACTCTGTGGATTTGGTTCTCTCCTTCTACCTTTACAGCCATGTTGCTGGCTGTCAGCATTACTTTAGATTTTTCCCACCCCCATCAAGTACAGGGGGGTTGAATGTAGGGCCTCCTCACACATGACAAGCATGTAGCTCTACTATTGGGCTATATTCACAACTGTATTTATTTAGGTTTTTTGAGACAGGGTATCTCTGTGTATATCTGGCTGGCCTAGAACTCCCTCCACCAGGTTGGCCTGGAACTCACAGAGATCCACCTGACTACCTCCCAAGCTGGGATCAAAGGTGTGCACCACCACTCACAATTTTATTCTACATTTCCTAGCTCATAATCTTATTTTTAATAGAAAATTTAAATTTGTTACCTTTTATTTGTTTGTGGTTTTGGTTTATTTATACTTTCAGAGACTCTCTAACATGTAGTTTTGGCTGTCCTGAAACTCATAGACCAAGCTGTCCTTGAACTCCCAGAGGTCTCAACTGCCTCTGCCTCCTGAGTGCTGTTGAGTCATGTGCCACCACACCTGGCTTATGCTTGTTACCTTTTAGAAAGGCATATACTACATTAATACATTTTGTTTCTAATCAGAACTAAAATTTGATTATTCTAGACATTGGCAGCTCAGATGAAAGTAAGCCAAAATTAATGCTCTTTTATTAAACAATGTATTTTCAGTAATCTAAATTAAATGAAGATTAATATGGATTCCAGACTAAAAGTTCTCAACTCAACTTTAAAAAAAAAAAACAAAAACAAAAAAACAACACTATGCTCTCCCAGAACTAAATAACCAATAAAACACCACCACCAAACCAAGCCATGAAAAACAATTTAAAAACATACTGTGTTAAACCAGAACTTTACAATTGGTGCATGATAAAAGGCATAAAATTTTCGTGTGATTGGAAGCTTTTTTGATTTAATATGTATCTCCATTTCATTCTTTCCTTCATTGCTGTCCAAAATCTTTACTTCTTTAAATATTTCCTAAAATTAAAAATATGTGTTTAGTTTCCGTTCAGTGCATAAGAAAATTTACATATGCTCTGAAGTCTTTCATCCTTACCATGGGTATCTCCTCTGTGATGTTGTGGAAATTGTTTTCACTATCCTCCATGGTCATTTGATGAGCATCTTGAGATTGTGGGATATGGGACATTTCAGCCTTGGTTTTATACTCTAGCATCAATATGGCAGGTGGAACTAAAATGCTTAATATGACCTAAAATTTTAGAAAGTTTGTACTTTAAAAATCAATGACCTTTGTAAAGAAATACAGTAACTCAATAGAGACTGAATCAGTAAGTTACGTATTGTGTATCTTGTGAATGCTACTCATTTTACCTTACAAGTGTCGGGAAAACTAAAGATTCATTTTTTTCTTTACATACTGACTGTATCATCTGAGTATTATGATAGTAACAGTTTGAATTTAATAATCAGTACAGACTTGTCCTTTGAATAAAATCTGTTATTGTAATAATTTGTAAAAATATTTTTAATTTAGATGAAAATCAAGCATTATGAAGGTGCTATTATTTTACCTGAGACATGCTATAGCATGAAGATTTATTATATAGCTATAAACCAAAAGTTTATTTCTAAACTTTACATATCACAAAATCTCTGCCCTCTAATTTTGTACTATAATAAAAGTAAAAAGGAAGTTTAAAATAGTATTCTCTCACAATGACAAAACTGAAAAGACTTGCCATTTACCCAAATTTTTAACATAAAAACCCTGCATACATTGATACACTATAAACTAGGCACATGGATACATTTATTCAGTACTAACTAAAAGTAATACAGTAAGTTAGTAGATGAAATGTCTGGAATTTTAGAAATTAGAAACACTTTTAAAAACCAGTAACTCCATAGGACTACCTGGAGAATAAATGTCAACATTCCCTATTTACTGCCTTCATACTTTTGCTCGGAAGAGCAATAATCATACACAAATTACAAAACATTCAATAGTTAAGAGGTAGAGAAAAAATATACATCATCCCAGGATGAAATGCCAATCACCATTTCCTCATCTTCTAATTTCTATCTGTTACCCTTGCAAATCATTTTACTACATATGTGTATGATAATTTGCTTACACTTTGTAATCATTAAATACTTTAATTTTTAAGATATACCTTATACCAGGAATTTTTTCTCATATTCAGCCGTCCCATCCACATATCAGATAACAACATCTGTGTACAAGTATGAGCTACAAAAGGTCTAAGTCTTGAAGAAACTGCTAACTTGAGGCAGGTTGAATTACTCCAGTTTTTCAGTTCATAAGTGAGTAATTTCATAGCCATAGTTTCATCTTGTCTGAAGGACTGTTCCAGTAATTCAACTGCAAGTTGGCCAAAATCACTAAAAAAACAAATAAACAAACAAAAACAAAAACCCCTAAAGTATATACAGATAAAGAAACTGTAGAGTTGTTTTGTTTTCTGCTGAGAATCAGGCAGATTTAAAAGCATGTTAGACAGAAACTCTACTAATGTCCTCAAACATAAGAATAAATAAAATTTAATTAAAAATCAGAGGAGGAGAGATGGCTTAGTAGTTAAGAGCACTAGCTGCTCTTCCAGATCTCCTGGGTATGATTCCCAGCAACCACATAGTGCCTCACAATTGCCAGTACCTCTGGTCCTGGCAGAAGTCGGTGGATATGACACCTTCTTCTGGCTTCCTTGGGTGTCAGACACACAAGAAGTACAATGACATACATGGAAACAAAATACCCATACACATAAATATTACAAATTATATTATTCTATTAACTTTGTTTCCTTTAATATTTACTTTTACATTGTTATGGTTATGTGTGTGCCTGAATGTATGTATGTGCATTACAAGTGTACAGAACCCACAAAGGTCAGAAGAAAGCATCAGATCCTCTGGAACTAGAGGTACAGGGAGTTTTGAGTCATTGTGTGGGTGTTAAGAATTGGCCAGGTCTTTTCCAAGAGCAGTAAGTGCTCTTATATACTAAACCATCTTTCCAGCACAATTTTATTGTTTTTAATATTTTCACACACACTTACGGAACTGTGAAGCACTAGAATTATGGTAACTCTAGCAAGTATTTATATCTATATGGAAATCTCAAAATACTAAAATATATCACACCAAGTATAAATGTTACTAGGTGAATCCAGAACTCTTTTTCCTGGTCTTATAAATAAAATCATATGTTTTACAGAAAAACAAAGTTGACAATAATACAATATTCTGTTCAAAGTATCTATACATTATTCTTTAAATTTTATTTTTTAAAAATTTATTTTTATTTTATGTTCATTGGTATTTTGCCTCCATTTATGTCTGTGTCAGATGGTCAGTATCCCTGGAACTGAAATTGTGACAGTTGTGAGCTGCCATGTGAACCCAGGTACTCTGGAAGAACAGCCAGTGCTCTAGCATCTCTCTAGCTATTTTACATTGTATTTCAAACATGGAAACAAGAACAAAGTATCTAGGGGCTAACTTACTCATGAAGAATAAATTGTAAATTTTCACTAATCAGAAATTGAATCCCTAGCAGAGCTGTTTTCAACAACAACCACTAATCTCTCCCCAAATTTGGCTTACTTGGAGCTAAGAGAAAGGAAGAGTTTAATACCTATTATAAGACTTTCAAAAAACACCTTTCCAGATTAATATGAACACTCTATATCTCCCTAAGCAAATTATAAACTTGTTGAATTATTTTACTCAGAATGTCCTCCCAGCTTAAAATCAGTTCATTAAAAACACACCTCAAAAACATCCTTTTATAGTCCAAATGGAATTCTTAACATAATTGCTACTTCATTACTATATTTAACTTCTTCCATTTTTTAAATTGCTTTCTGAAATGTTTAATATATCAAACAGCAAAACAGTTTCTTTCCAATTTTTAAAATTACCTAATGCAACTAAAAAAATATGTCTTAGTTACACCAATAAACTCTACACCTCCACTGACCCCTATATACATCTCTGTTAAGGACATTACACCATAAATGCAGGCAAACACTGTATCATCTGCTAAAATGTCACTTACTTGGAATACTGTTTCAGTTCCTCTGAAGTATCATCTACCAGGTCACTCTGCTTTGCCTCATAAGCCATTGAACGATAGATTTTACAGGCAACTAATGCTTTAGCCATTGATTCTTCACCATGCTGCCATAAAAAGCGGGCCATGACCTGCCTCTTCATAAGGCAAGCCCAAATTAGTAATTCATTAAGAGGATAAGGAAAGCGCTTGGTTTCTGGATCATCGATATCTACAATTTCATCTTTGGTTCTTTTCTTCTTTCCTTCTTCCATAGATGCATCCATCTTCAAAGGAAACAAATACTGTTAAGACTCATAGTAGGGCCATATAAGGGCTAGGGACATTAACTGTTGGACATAGGCTGCTTAGTATGTAAAGAGGCCTGGATCTCACCTCCAGCATCTTAAAACAGTAGAGACAGTAATAACAAGGCCTCATGACAATTAATTAATAATAAAAATATCCTATATTAACTTCATAATACAGGATAAAGTTAAAAAACATTACTTTTTATTATAATGTATCATTCATTTTATAAAATGCCTTTTCAACAAAAATGTTTATAGTCATAATATCTAAAAAATGGAAATTTTAAAGTTTAGATAATACTTTTCTTCTTTATACAGGATAAAACTAGTCAAAAATTTTTAATTTGGTTATTATCATGGCTAAAACTGGACAACCTTAATAGAATCATTAATTCATAATGATTATCTTTCTTTATGGAAAAATGAAGCATTAAAGATACAAAAATATCCCAAACCAAAAGATAATTCTCAAGCCTGGTATGGTGGTACGCCAGCCTGTTCTATAGGAACAGAGTTCCTGGACAGTCAGGGTTTCACCAAGAAACCCTGTCTCATAAAACAAACAAAGAAACAAAGCAAACAAAAGGAAGATGATTCTCACTAAATCAAAGTTTTTACATAGAAATATTAATTAGTAAAAAATAAAACTTTAGAAGAGATAGTTCCATCTTTAATAAGCAAAATAAATGTGTTTTCTTTAAAGAATAAACAAACATACCTTTGGTCTGTAGGGTTGGGCTGTTTTAATGAAATGATTATGTCTCATTTTTTCCTTTTTGTCAGCTCTATTACCAAAAGTTTCATGACTCTTTCGCAACTGGGGGGTGCTGCTGGAGGCATTTCGACCCGACCTCTGAAAATGAGAGCTTATTATTTTTTTAAAAAAGTTAAAATATGCTGAAATGTTTTGTTTTGTTTTTTTTTTTAAATTCCAGGGTAACTCGTAAATATTCGAAAATATTTGTCAATGTATAAAAATAACTGCCTTAGGAATGATGACTGCATTCATCTAGTCTCTAGCTATAGCTTTTCTTTCTATCTGTGATGGATCTCTCTCCATGATACCAAGCCTGATTGTAATTAAACTGACATTCTCAAGTGACTGACCTGTCAGAGCTACCCAAGGAATTGGAATTACATGTATGTACATGCTATAATCCAAAATATTTTTAATTACTTTAGTTTAAAAATCAGGGTTTCTGTGTGTGTGTCTGTGTGCGTGACAGTTTTATGTAGCCCTGCTGGCCTAGAAGTCTTGAACTCAGAGATCCTCCTGCTTCTACTTCCTAAACACTGGGATTAAAGGTGTGCGCTGCCATATCCAGATAGAAATCTCACAACTGAAGACAATATCACTGTCACTATTTTTTTGTTTTATTTTGTGTCTGTTTTTTTTTTTTTTTTTTTTTTGAGACAGGGTCTTTCTGTGTAGCCTTGGCTGTCCTGGAACTCACTCTAGACCAGGCTGCCTTTAAACTCAGAGATCCGCCTGTCTCTGCCTCCCGAGTGCTGGGATTAAAGGCATGCGCCACCACCGCCTGGTTAACTAACACTCTGTCCTTTTTTATGGTGCTGGGCAACTACTTAAAGACTAATACAAACTAGGGAATCATTCTACCTTGGAACTACTTCTATCCCCTTAATTTTGTTTTGAGACAGGGTTTTACCAGCAGTTCTGGCTAACCTGTAAACTCGCTGTGTAAATCCAACTGGCCTCAAATTCAGCCATTCTCCTGCACCTCCTGCCTCTCAAATGCTGAGATTACAGGCATGCCCCATCACACTCAGCTCCTGTAACTAATTCTTAAGATTAACCACCAAAATTATACATACCCGGTTATTTCCACCAAGACTATTATATATTAATCGAAAACGTTTTCGTGTGTATGTGCATCTGTAGGTTCCTCCCATGAGATATTCAATCACAAGTCCTATATCAATTAGAGTGATCTTGTACCCTGGAGGAAGATTACCCTAGAAACAAAATATTAATAGAATAATAGTACTTACTATTACTTTGTCAGGCCTAGGAATAGACATAATCTGCCAAATTAGGAAATATTCATTTGCTATAAAAAGTTGTGTTGCCAACAGTTATCTTTACAAAAGAAATGAATGATTGTTTCTCTTTTCTTATATGAGATAAAAAAGGGGGCTGGAAAGATGGTTCAGCAGCTAAGAGCACTGACTGCTCTTCCATCCTTAGTTCAATTCCCAGCAAACCACATGGTGGTTCACAACCATCTGTAATGGGATCTGATGCCCTCCTCTGGTGTGTCTGAAGATAGCTACAGTGTGCTCATATACATAAATTTAAAAAAGAGAGAGAGAGAGAAAGAAAGAGAAAGAGAGAGAGAGAAGATTCATGAGGAGATGACATTTGAGGTCTTAGGTATGGTTACCCTCCATGATTTCACACACAGGCTATAAACTTTTAAAGCTAAATATATTATCTCACAAACTACATTTTCTACAAAAATGTATTATGTTTCTAGACTAGAATGAAATATTCATAAATGCCTTTTTAAACAGACATTCTCTCAGCTATACTGCATATCACAAATTTTTATATCCTTGTCCAGGATTTAACTATCATTTGCAATTTCATTTTTCTAGAACAATAAATTAACAAATGAACTTCTAGAATATGTCATTCATGAAATCATTAAAATGTACATACTATAAAATTTTTAAATTTTCATTAAATATTAAAGACAATCTACCAGATGAATGCTATTTATTAATAACTAATTCTGCCTTCACATTAATACCATTCTCCTAAACATTGCCTTTTAAATGTTTAAATTCGTAACTTTCAACTCTCTAAAGTATAAACTACCCACTTTTTAAAAGTTTAAGTTCGTTCTGTATTACAAAAAAAATCAAAAAGCCACAAAAATGAAAATTTTACGAAGTTTGATTTATTACCAGGTGTCGGTGGCATAACTCTTGAATCCTAGCAATTATGAGGCAAAAGCAGACAGATTTCTGTGATTTCCAGGCCATCCTGGTCTACATAGTGAGATCCAGGACAGCCAGGTCTATGTAAAAAAACACTGTCTCAAAAAACAGGGGAGGGGGCTGGAGAGATGGCTCAGCGGTTAAGAGCACTGACTGCTCTTCCAGAGGTCATGAGTTCAAATCCCAGCAACCACATGGTGGCTCACAACCATCCGTAATGAGATTGGATGCCCTCTTCTGGTGTGTCTGAAGACAGCTACAGTGTACTCATAAGTAAAATAAATAAATAAATCTTAAAAAAAAAAAAAAAAAAAAAAAAAAACAGGGGGAGGGTGGGGGTAGGTTTATTAATAGTATACTCACAACAGAACATCAAAGTTTTTACAAAATGAATTTTTGAAAGTACTTTAAGCCAGGTAGAGTAGCATATGTCCAGCACTCAGGAGGCAGAAGCAGGTAGAGCTCTATGATTTCCAGGGCAGCCAGAGTAAGACCTTGTCTCAAATCAAAATGAAACAAGACAAAATATTTTGGTTTTAGAAATCTTCAAATATTTGAATTACTGTCTGGTATGGTAGTGCTTGGAACTTGGGAATAGGTAGGTGGATTTCACAAACGAAAAGAAAAAAAGTTGTATTTGACACCAGTAATTTAAAAGACTCTTAAAATTGGTTAAGAAATGGTTAAAATGACTAACACACAGTACACCAAGAGAAGAAAAGAGGTGTCATACTGCCTCTACTTATTCAGGTACACAGATTCCACTGAGGCTAACGCTAAGGAAGGGAAGCACATTTCAGCCTTTCTTCAGCACTGAAGATCAATATTTAGCGCATCACTCACTCACTCTCCTTTACAGTTAGACAGTAAGAGTCTAAGAAGATATTTCTGAGAAGAGAAAGATGACATTCAATCACTCATCTTCATTTCCTGGACTAATTAACATAAAATGTATCATATTCTATCTAATATGACTAGAAGTTTAGGAAATTAGTATTAATTTCCTAAGCTTTTTTTTTTAAACCATAAACTTTTGTTTAATTTATGTGTATGGTTATTTCATATGCATGTCTGTCTGTGGACCACATGTGTGCCTGGTACCCAGAAGCGGGCACCAGATGCTGGGAAACTAGAGTAACAGATAGTTACTAGCTATCAGTGGGTGCTGGGAATAGAATCTGGGTTCTCTCTTTCATCTGAGCCATCTCTCCAGCCTCAAAGCTCCTATGACAAAGATAATTCTTTGTTTTTGGTTTTGTTTTTCGAGATAGGATTTCTCTGTGTAGCCCTGGCTGCCCTGGAACTCACTCTGTAGACCAGGCTGGCCTCGAACTCAGAAATCCGCCTGTCTCTGCCTCACAAGTGCTGGGATTAAAGGCGTGCACCACCACTGCCCAGAGATAGTTCTTATTATACGTTGTACAAAAAGCTGTTGTTTGTACTGCCATTTTTAAAATGCACTTAGGTGCTTTGGAAGCAAAAATAAAGTACAGAAAGACTAAAAGATAAGATTTTACTATAACAAAGAATCTCTTACCTGCTTGACATCCCGAATGAGATGGAACAACATTGGATTGGTTGGACCTTGTTTCTTTAGGGAAAAACATAAGTAAACTATTAGATTTAGTTTAAAATAAACAATCTCCCTTTTTTGTTAATTATAGGACTTACAAAGAACCTCCTGAACAAACTCTAAAGACTTCTTTGCTCAAAGGATCAATTTTTGTTTTTTTTTGTTTTTTGTTTTTTTTGAGACAGGGTTTCTCTGTATAGCCCTGGCTGCCCTGGAACTCACTCTGTAGACCAGGCTGGCCTCGAACTCAGAAATCCGCCTGTCTCTGCCTCCCAAGTGCTGGGATTAAAGGTGTGTACCACCACCACCCGGCCAATTTTTGTTTTTATTGTTTTATATTTGATTAATATTTCAGAGTTAAAATTCCATAAACGCGGGCGGTGGTGGCGCACGCCTTTAGTCCCAGCACTTGGGAGGCAGAGGCAGGCGGATTTCTGAGTTCGAGGCCAGCCTGGTCTACCGAGCGAGTTCCAGGACAGCCCGGACTACACAGAGAAACCCTGTCTCGAAAAAAAAAAAAAAAAAACCTCCATAAACAGTGAACAATCCTTTTAATTTTTACATCAGTTAACAAGAGACAGGACACATATAAGGATCAGGGTAATTATACTAGATAGAACTAACAAATAAAACCAAAATAAGAATATAATCCTATTTAAAAGAAAAATTTAACCCACAGGAGAAGATGTAATTGTTCTTAACTAGTCTAGCAGGTTTCTTGGAAGTAGCAGAATATGTATGTGAGCTGCTTTAAGCACAGAATAAAATCTCAATAAATGAAGGCTAGATAGAAAAAGGCAG
This sequence comes from Mastomys natalensis, assembly GCA_021653895.1. NCBI lineage: Eukaryota > Metazoa > Chordata > Mammalia > Rodentia > Muridae > Mastomys > Mastomys natalensis. The sequence goes on along the minus strand of JAJTUV010000257.1, from coordinate 1,689,097 downwards.
GCCAGCATAATCAATGCTTTTCTAAAAAGCTTGTGTTTAGAAAATATACTGAGAACACACAGTATCTGAGGTTGAGGTACTGAATAAAAAGATTAAGTGAGGAAAACAGGTAGGGCATAAATGTGGCTACCATTCATCCAACGTAGTGACACAGGCCTTTAATCCCAGCACTCTAGAGGCAGAAGCAGCCCAACTTTTGAGTTCTAGGCCAGCCTGATCTACACTGAGAGTTGTAGGCAAGCAGGGTCTATATAGTGAGACCCTGTCTCAGAATTTTAAAATAATCAAACTATCTATTTCAATCAAGCAATATGGTACAGACACAAAAGGTTTCTAAATTACAGAAAGACATAGTAAAAAAATATTATTTTTTAAAAAAAGAATTTGATCAAGGAAAGAGATTAAAAAGATATAGATAAGAAAATTAAAATGTTTCTAACAGTGGTAGTAAAGTCAGTTAGTACAAAGACACCAGGAATAAAAATGCAATAAAAATTCATGAATTAATATACAGGTTTTTAGAAATTATAAACCTTGGCTCTGTTAGTATTCTTCACAGCAGAGTTCAATTAAATTATTACTGGAAATATTTACCCTTTTCAGTAGTACTGACATGAAATATGAAATAAAAATATTAAATTTTTACAAGAAAAATAAAAAGCAGCTCACCAAAAGAAATACCAGAAGGTCAACAATAATGAATTTAAGAAACAAGAAGAAAATTATAGTGTACATTTTACAAAAAAAAACCAAAAAAACAAAAAACAAAAAAAAAATAAAAATAAAACAAAAAAAGCAGCCTGTAAGTAAGAAGTTGATCCTATTCTTTTAAAAGGTATAAAGGGAAAACAAAAATGGGTTATTAAGTCAGCATCACTTTTACTATATGACCATGTTAATAGAGAAGGGCCTCTAAAACAGGATAACACAATAACCATTATCGAACAGAGCATTTCTCCCCCCATAACAGCCAAGACACTAAAAACTTTATCAATAGGCATATGCATTTTAGGTAAAATGGCATTTAAAAGACAATAAAACAGTGAACAAAGAAATATCAGACTTACAGTGTTATAAAGTTCTTCCAGCCTGGGAATGGTAAGGAATTTATGCATGCTTACTCCATTTTCAATAAGAAGTTTTACAAATGAAACTCTATCCATTACAAGAGCATCAAGCATAGCTTGTTCCAAAGATCCAACCTAGAGTATCAAATTAATAAATAGATTTCACATCTTCCAACTATTGATTACTTAAATACAAGTCCTCAGGATTTATACTTATATATTCTCAAATAATTTAGGAACAGAATTAGAAGGATGCAAACAGTAATTAGAGTATGACCTAGAGAATGGATAAAAAGGCCTACCTTTCACAGCACCCTCTAAATAACATTACACAAATGTTCTGTCTGTAAGACAGCAAATGTTATTATGGGCCTGGGAGAAAGGAGCTACAAAAGGCCCACCATCAATTAAATGGAGAAATGGGGTTAGGATGGTTCAGAGGGTAAATGTCCCTGCTTCCTGCCTCCATCTCTAGTGTTGGAAGTAGAGAAGTGTGTCCACACACCCAGTTCATGCCATGCTGGGTATGGAACTCAGAGTTTCCCACAAACTAGACAAATTGTTACATTTGAGTTACTAAACTACATCTCAGCTATACTTTCAATACTTCAGCATTAGATGTTTAAAAAAAAAAAAAAAAAAAAAAAACTCTTTGTAGCAAAAGATTATTTTGGAAATCACTATTTTAAATATTTTGATTCTGTCCCCAGAGGTTTGTCATACAACTACACAATTTCCCTATAGTATCTTATATCACTATCTCCAATTCATCCTTAATTTTCTTTACCTAGAGGAGGGTATGGACTCTAATGTACATTTATTTACTTAGTAACCACACATATTAGCTGCACATGATGAAATTAAGACAGAAGCATTTTTTTTTAATTTTTCATTTTTCAGTTCTTTGACAAGGAAAATATTTTGATGTTATACCCAAAAAAAAAAAAAGAACTTATAAAGAATGAATTTTTCATTTATGGTTGAATTAGAAAATATCATCCTGAGTGAAGTAACCCAATCACAAAAGAACATACATGGTATTCACTCACTGATTATTGGATTTTAGCTCAGAAGCTTGAAATACCCAAGATTCAACTCACAGACCACATAAAGCTCATGAAGAATGACGACCAAGTATGTGTGTGGGGGGCTTTAGTCCTTCTTAGAAGGAGTAACAAAATACTCAAGGGAGCAAATATGGAGACACAGTGCAGGACAGAAACTGAAGGAGGGGCTGTCTACAGACCATTCCACCTGGATATCCATCCCATGTGCAGTTACCAAAGGTAGACGTTGATGTGGATGTCAGGATGTACATGCTGACAGGAGCCTGATATAGCTGTCTCCTTAGAGGTCTGCAAGAGTCTGACATACTCAGAGGCAGATGCTCACAGCTAACCATCAAACTGATCATGGGGTTCCCAATGGAGAAGATAGAGTGAAGGCTGAAGGAGTTGAAAGGATTCATGACACCATGAGGAAAGCAACAATACCAACCAACCAGAGCCCCCAGGGTCTAAACCACCAGCCTGGGAGCACTTATGGAGGGACTCATGGCTCCAGCTATATATGCAAGGGAGCTATATATAAATGGGAGAAGAGATCCTTGGTCCCATGAAGGCTGGGCGTCGTGGGGGTGGGAATATTCGAGGGTGGGGAGGTAAGATATGGGGAGGGTGGGTGGGGCTACAACAACGTGGAGGCAGGAGGAGGGGGGGGAAGGGATAGTGAGTTCCTGGGAGGGAGGGGGGAAATGGGGTAAGGAGAGAACATCTGAAATGTAAATAAAATTTCCAATAAAAAAAAAAAAGAATTTTTCTATAAATAGCCTATAATTTATCATAGATATTATTCCTATTTTATGTTTATCTCATCACATGCAAACTATTATTTATTCTTACTTATTAATGTTCACATTCTAACCTACTTTATTTTTACTCTGATTCTCTGATACATTACACATTTACCCTATTTCCCTAGGGATTTAGACATGTAACAAAAACTAGCCAGATACTTTGCAGGCAGTAAACATGGTGTGTGGAGTGTGAGGATGGGGGTGGGTAGAGAACAGGACACAATTAAAAATACTCTTGAACTCACAAAATTTATTTTCTAGGAGCAGAAAGATAATTATCAATAAATAGTAAATGGGAGGGACTACATAGGAACTGAACTAACACCATGCATATTATAGTGAATTCTGTACACAGAACAAGAGTTCCAAGACTTTTTCAACTGTTGAATTTTTACAGATTACCTTATTAAAATTACCTTTTACAGATTTACCTTATTAAAAAACAAAGTTGTTAAGGAAATATGACTCACTAACATTTATACTTGTGTAATAAGGTAAAATATGAGTGGAAACACAGTCTTATAAATATTTTTTTATTACAATCACTCCCTTTTGTGTGGGACTATTTTAAGGACCCTCTTCAGAGATCCAAATTCATAGATGATCAAACTTTTAACACAATGGTGTATGCTGTCTGTGGTGACAAAAATATCTTATCTCTAGATTACTCAAGATATTTTGTTTAATAGAAGCAGATATTAAAACTGTATTGGTTATGGAATAAGAAAGGAAACATCTATACATGTTCAGTGGACTTGACAACAGAATACTTATTTTGTGGTTAGTTAAATCCATGGATATAAAACCTGTGGCTAATATTAAGGGTCCACTGTGACTAACTGCATTAAATAAACTGTGTGTATTTAGATTATCTCCATACCAGCCACTGTTGTCCATAAACAAATACATGATTTTTGGCAATATCAACTCTGTCCCATGCCAGTGTGAGGATGAGCTGGTCAAACGCAGATGCATTAGTACCTAATTGAATAAAGAAAAACAGTTGGTAAGTATATCTCCATTAACTTCTAAGACTTACAAACTCTCCCTAGAACCCTTTAATTTATACAGATCCTATATACCATCATGGGACATTACTGTTAAAAAAATATATTTAAGTATAAAAATTATACTGCCTAACCAGAGGTGGTGCACACCTTTAATCCCAGCACTCAGAAGGCAGAGGCAGGCTGATCTCTGAGTTTAAGGCCAGCTTGGTCTACAGATTAAGTTAACCCTGTCTCAAAACAACAAACAAACAAACAAACAAACAAACACCTCAGGGAAAAAAACAACCAAAAAACTGCCTCAATTGAAAAGAAAATCAGAATGCAGAAATTGTGAAAACAAAAATGATTTGTTTCCATCACAGACACAATACTCAATACCTTAAGAATTCTGAAAAATGTTTTTTTCAAGTACTTTTGTGCACATATGTAAGTATACCCATATACTTTAAATTATTAAGAAAGGGGTACACCCTGCATTAAGTGGGATCTGATGATGGCTCAGCGGGTACAGGCACCTACTGCCAAGCCCAACAACTTAAGCTCCATCTTCTGGCTCCACATGGTAGAAGGAGAAACCCAACTCACGTTGTTTTACAACCTCTACACATTCATCATGGCATGCTCAAATGTGCACACACCACAGACAAATTCATGTAACTTATGGCAGATTGGATAAAGGATTTGCTATGAGAACATGAGAACCTATGTTCAAATCCCCAGCACCTTTGAATAAAATCAAATAAATAAAAAGATATGGTGACACATCTGTGACCCTATGGCTTAGGATGGGGCTAGGAAAGAGAGAGACAGTCTACCCACAACTATACACACACACACACACACACACACACACAGAGGGAGGGGGGAGAGGGAGGGAAAGGGTAATAGATGATGATATGTAACAGTTGTAATCCTTGCTCTGGGGAGGCTGAGTGAGGAGGACTATCATGAGTTTAGAGCCTCGTAAAATCTAAAATATGATTAAAAACACAAATTTAGTAGCTGCCTTATCAGACTATTATACATGTCATATATATATACATATACATATATATATATGTATATATATATAATCTTTTAAACATGAAATAGTTTAACATTTCAGTACACAGATGTTTAGGTTACTCTGAAAAATTTCCAAGTCCATATTTTAGTCCATATTTGATTATTTACTGAATATAAGAATATCACTTTAAGGTTTCTGATACATCCAAAGCGTGCTTCAGGATGCTTGCACCATTTACCTACGGCAGAAGATCTTCAATTTTCTGTTTGGAAAGGGAAGTATTAGCACTTATTTATAATTCATCTCTACTTTATTATTTTTAATGAATGAAATTCATGTCTTGGGATGACTACCCAGTGTTGCATAACCAACTGTAGCACTTCTTCCTGGTGAAGACTGAGTCTCCCGGTCTCAGCAGTGGTTAACTGCCTGTGGCTCTTTATCCAGGGGTAGTGCTTGTGAGATTCACAAATGTCAATGGTGTTGTCATTGTTTTCGTCTTGTTTAGATTAGCAATATTACCGAGATTTCATGTGGTAACACTGTCTTATCTAGACAATACAATACTTCCTAGTACTCTGGCTCTTAACAGACTTCCTCTCCTCTCTTACAAAATGTTCCCAGTCTTAGGTTTACAGTTATGTTGTAAATGTAGTAACTGAGATTGGGTATCCCACTGACAGTTATTCTCTACATTTTAAGCAGATATAGCTTTTTGTGAAGGTTCCTATCTTATGTAAAAACAAACTTCTTGATAAGAATGGAGAGCTACACAGAATGTCTCATTTCTATTTTTATATAATAGGAATATAACTCCATTATCTAAGTATTTGGATTCTTCTTCAAATTTTCATATTTTTCCATATTTATTTTTTCTTTAAGTTACAGCTTTTATTTTGTGCATGTGTGTGTGCATGTGTATGTCTGACTATGTGCATGACACAGCAATCATAGCTCAGAGGGCAACTTTCACGAATTGAGTCTCTCCATCCACTATGGATTCCAGGGACAGAACTAGGGTTGTCAGACTCATGTGGCAAGTGATCCACTAAGGCATCTCAATCGGCCAATATAGGTGATTTTAAAATTCCTTGACTTTATCACTGATTCCTTAGATTCTTCCTTTGTAAGATGAAGAAAAGACAAAGAAAACAGGCCATGTAGAACCACTGGAAGGCTAAAATAAGGATATGATCCACTTATGTCCAGGGCTAGCATACAGAATACCTATGGCAAACAGTACAGATAAATAGTGTTCTGTTATTATCTTATGTTGTGATATTTATGACATCTCTTTCTTACTATGTCTATGGTTTCTGAACACTTATGCATCTCTTGATCCAAGATGATTTATACTTAATTATATTATGTTTAAAAACATAATGTTAATTTTTTATAGTCTATTTGGGACACTTTAATGGACAATAAGACTTTGTTCCTACCCTATCTCCAAATATGTGGTTTCCTGATAGGACACAATTTTCATTTCTCATTTTTGAAAACACTTATCATTCTGACATTTTTTTAAACCAATGGATATCTGTAGTATTTGGAAAGACATTAGTTCATATTTTCTTCAAAAGAAATTAGTATATTTAAATAATCTCTTTTATATCAATCAACTAAATACTTGATTACCTTTAAAGTCAGTTTTTTGAAATACATCCCATTTCATGTGTGTATGTATATAAAAAAACACATGAACCAACCAATTCATCCATCCATCCAGTTAAATCTACAAGACACAAAACTCTTAAGTCTACAAAACTAATTTGTTGTCAACTTAAAAAAAAAAAAGATTGAAAAATCAACTTCTCTGACTTTGATACAAAAAAGTCCTACCTTTTATAAATAGGACATGCGATAAAGATAACAGATTTTTAGAATCTTACCTTTTTAGTTGAGCACTGTGGCTCATACCTTAATCTCAGCACTTAGGAGGTAGATGCAGGAGGATCTATGTGAGTTGCAGGACAGCCGGGGCTAGGTAAAGACCCTGTTTCGTAACAAAATCAAAATCCCTTACCTTTTAGCAGTGCAGTAAGAATGGCCACATCTATATCTTGATGATCCTCTGATCCAATGTGGAAAAACAGTGATCTATTTAAAATATATTAATATTATATCTTTATTTTTAAAGCTAAGATATCATAAAACAAAAAGTAATTTCAAATAATATAAGGAGAAGTATTTATATGTAGATTTATATAGAAACACATATTTATAGGTCTGGCAAGATGGCTAAGTGGGTAAAAGTGTTTGACATATATTACAATTTGAATGAGAATGGCCCCTGTAGGCTCACATGATTGAATGCTTAGACCCCCATTAGTAGAACTGTTGGAGAAGGATCAGGAGATGGTGCCTTGCTGGAGAAGGTTTGTTATTGGAGGTGGGGCTTCTAGGTTTCCAAAGCCTTCATTCCAGAAGTTAGCTTCCCTGCTTTAAGGTTGTCTCAACATGTAAGCTCTCAGCACTGCTACAGGTCCATGACTTCCTGTCAACATGGTCCCTATAATGATCACGAACTCACCTCTGAAATTATGAGAGCCCATTAAATGTTCTTTTATTAAGTGGCCTTGGTTATGGTGCCTTTTCACAGCAACAGAAAAGTTAACTAAGACACCATACAAACCTGACAACTAAGTTCAATCTCCAGAAGTCATTAAAGGTGGAAAGAACTGACTCCACAAAGAGATCTCCATGCATGCATGCCCACACAACCACATACACAAAATGTTTTTTTTTAACAGAGAAAGGTTTTTGTAGTCACTTACATATCTCTATAACTATACAGATCTTTAAATCTATAGATGCAAGTGATCTAATATCAGTTCAACTCTTAAAACAGAAAATTAAGATTTCATTACTTACATCACATTAACAGACATATCCAAAACCTATTTTCTTTTTCCTTTTGTGTTGTTTGTTGAGACTGGGTTTCCATGTGTAGCCCTGTTTGTCCTCTGCCTCCTGTATCACTAGGCTAACTGAAGGCATATGGCTTGTTTGTTTCATATCATATTTGCTTCTTTTTACCCTATCTTATATCTGTTAGCTGACATTAGCAATTTGTGGGTAGAGGCAAGAGATTACTATCAGAGCAAATCTTGCCATTCTTTATACAGAGTGAACACTTACTCCAGTGATTAATGTATTCCTTTATCCATCCATCCATCCATCCATCCATCCATCCATCCATTTTAGAAAAGTTCTTAGGAAGTTGTGCTAGTTGTACTAGGACTCAGAGCCCTCATGCCTCAGCCTCCAGGTACTAGATCACAAGTGTGGACCACTATGCCTTACAGCACATGTATTCTTGGGTGAGGAACGTAAAGTAAGTGAAATATAAAACTGTTTAGGAAGCTTTTACCTAGATACTTTTCAGAAAGTAAAAGATGATTATTATACTACTAAAAAGTTCAACTAATTTCACTTCATGGAGAACAAAGCTTACAATAAAAGTCAAAACAAGGTAAATCAACACCTGTTCAAGGCCCAAAGGCCGAGAAGTGACAACAAATCCATGTTTCTATGTACTGACAGAGCCGTTATTTTATCTCTGAAAATATAAGCCTATGTTTACATGTATAAAATTAAGCAGCACTGACTTCTTTTTTTTTTTTGCTATTTTTTTTTTTTTTGGTTTTTCGAGACAGGGTTTCTCTGTGTAGCCCTGGCTGTCCTGGAACTCACTCTTTAGACCAGGCTGGCCTCGAACTCAGAAATCCGCCAGCCTCTGCCTCTCAAGTGCTGGGATTAAAGGCCTGCGCCACCACTACCTTGCTCACCACTGACTTTTAATCTAGTAGTCTTGCAAATACTTTCCCAGACATTTTATAAGTCGCTAGTCACTAGGAACTACAATTCTCTTTCTCTGTCTCTCTCTCTCTCTCCACCCCGTGTGTGTGCGAGGGGAGAAGGTAGGGAGAGACAGAGAGATTTGCACACAGCATCCATAAGCAAGCCAAAGGGCAATTTGTGACATTTGGTTCTCTCCTTACACCAGGTGAGTTTCAGGGATCAAACTCAGGTCATCAGATTTGGTAGCAAGCACCAGTGGCCACTGAGCCATGTTGCTTGTTTTCCTGCATTCTTCTTAAATACTAGGCACAGTCAGTTGGGACTCAGTTATAAAACTTCCTTTAAAAGAATAAATATACTCTTCTTAATATGATATGAAAATTAGCCTTTCTATGTCAGCTGAAGACCAATAAATAAGGAAATGACAGAACAGCTTTAAAAACTTAAAGCTCAAAGATGAAATAATGTATGAATTAGAATAAATTATTCTGCTGAAATCTACTCACAAGCTCTTTTTTTTTCATACACTCCATCATTGTTTGAAATAAATGAACTGCTTCACTTTGGCCAAAGTTAAATGTTTTTTTGATAGTTGATATAATATCAGGTTCTGCTGCATCAGGAAGATTCCTGGTAGAAGAAGAAAATCAACTTACTTCATTCAATTCATCTTCTCTGCAGGATGAAAATGAAATACAGGTAGACCAAAGAAAGGTTTCTATAGATTCTGTACTACTATTAATAATAATTTCCTGAGATATCTATTATTAATCTATGGCATAAGAAGAGGAATAGAATGCTTTAACTTTGAATTATTTTGTGATTATTTTAACAAAGTATGTGATGTAGTATTAGTACCTGGAATTTACAAGGTATCATAAAGGTAATTCTATACTATGGCTTATAAAATAATTTTCCAAGGTATCCTAAACATGGACACTCTACATCCTCAGAGTATCACAATGCAGAGGTTCATAATCAGAATTTCCTTTTCTATTCTCTCTTTGCCTTCTACACTTCAGCTCTTTTCAGCAATCACTGTTAGCCTGTATGATGCTCTGAGATCTTGTTTAGTAATGTAAGTCATTTTCTTCTTAACTCTTCTTAAAAGTAAGGAATGCTTTACAGGTTTTCATGTCATCCTTGCATAAGGGCTACACCACTCTGTGCATCATGCCAGTTTGTGTGTGTGTGCTGCCATAGCTGAGTAATCTAACACATATTGTTACTCAGCTGCAATCATTCCACTGTATAGACATGCCATAACTTACTTAAGTCTCTTTTGGTAGATGTTCTATGTCTTTATCTTGTACAAATAACCCTACAACAAAAACTTTATTCAAGTGTTTACTTGTAGAAACCATTATCCGAAATTAAACTATCGGTTCAAAGGTATTTTGATTCAAATAATCTTTTGAATAAAAAAAATCAAAAAGATGATTATACTTTCATTCCAATAATGTATGAGACAAGCTACTAACAAAGCATTTTACTGAGTCTTAGATTTTCATTCTCATTAAATAAACAAAGGAACCCAATACTGCATAAGCTGCAACACTCTCTATTGTAAAGTCTGCTATACCCTACACTCACCCTCCTTCCTCTGTCTGTTTATGGATATATGCGAGTAAATCTGCAGCTCTGCCTGTTCCTTCACACACAACAACTGGAACAGGGGGGCTTTCCTGAAGGTACTCCAGTACTGTAAGGATGACATTTGGCCCGCCTTCAAATATCAAAGCCACCACAGGAACACCTTGCCCAATTCCTGAAAAGGGTAAAAGTTTAATTAGTAAATCTAACAAAACTCAGTAAATTAACCTTATTTATTTTAAATAAAAACTTAAATTAAAATCATTTGTGAGACAGTTGGGTTTACTTTGAACATTAAATGTTAGCAATAGCCAGTATATATATAAATAACTGAGCACCAATATAAACAGAGCACTAAACATTTATTCACTGAAATCTGTTCTGAGTGAGAAAATTAAGAAATTCAATATATGATTTAACACCAATTAGACTGTGCATATCAACTGAAAATAAACCTTTGTGTATTGTTAACTAAACTTTTGAAAAGATATGCCAGATTTAATTTGTGGCTTAGTATGTCTAGTTTTTGCTTTTTCTTACTTTTGAAAGTCTTACATGTAACCCAAGCATGCCTCTAGTCTCAGCCTCTTGAGAGCTATGATTACAAGCATGAGCCACCAGAGGTGGGAGTATTTTATTTTAATACTGCATTGGCTGAATTTCTAACATATATCTATTTTTATTTATTTTTATGATGCTTTTTATTCAAAATAGTTGAAGCATTAGTATAAAAATTAATAGCAAACAGAGCTACATACGTAAGTGGAACTGATCCATAAGAATAGAAGACTTTTATAAGAGAAATAAAATTAGTGAAAAATACTAGTTTTCATTTGTTACAATAACCTTAAGTGTGGTGACAAAACACAAAATATGTCTAACTGTAGATTTGTAAAGCACTGCTAATGCTCAGGGTGAGCACGATGCTTCAGTTAACAAAGCTTTGACAGTTTGAGTTTAATCCCCAAGTCACACAGAGTGAACCCTGAGAACCAACTGCCAGGTGTATCCTGTGACCTCCACAGTCATCCAACAAGGTGGGGGAGAGACAAAATTTTAAATTTTTATTTACTTTTTTGAGATCTGTTTACTTATTTGGCTAAGTGTTTTACCTACCTGACAATCTATGAACCACATGTGTGCCTGCTGCCCTGGGAGGTCAGAAGAATATACTGTATCCCCCAGGAATGGAATTATAGATGGTCTAAGACAATGAATGGGTGCTGGGAACTGAACTCAGAACTTCTGCAAGAATAACAAGTGCTCTTAGCCACTGAGCCATTTGTCCAAGCCCCAAAATATTTTTAAATTACTCAATGTCACAAACAGTGTATGTAACTCTACTATTTGTGCTCTTCTGTTATTTTATATTCCTGTATCACTTCATCAGAGTTCACCTCATATACTAGGGTTATGGAATTACTTCAGATTGTAACAAAATATGGATGTTGAAGGAGAAAGTTCAGCCACAGTTGGAAAGGAAAATCTCTTCCAAGAATATCAACTTTTAAGACCCATTTGCCAACAGCAATAGAGACTTAGTCATGTATTAGAATGACCACAAACATTAAGACTGTTAGTAAGTACCTTGAGCTACAGTGTTTTACAATTATCAACATAGTTAAAAACAAAAACAAAACAAAAAAACAAAAAAACCACAATGAGAACAACAACAAAACTCTTTTTTTTTTTTTGAACTTGGACTGAAAACCTAAATATGAAACTTGGCTTAGGATGTCTTTTCCTAGGTCTTACCATTTTATTTAGGATCAGCCATTTTTGGCTGCTTTGTAGGTTCTCTTGCTATATAAAGAAAAGTGTCCTTACTTCAAAGAACATGCTACTTTTCAAGTATGCTGCTGGCTTACACCTTTGAGTAATTTAATTAATACACCTTTGAATAATTTAACAGTAAAAAAAAAAAATCTATGAACTCCCTTACTAGCATGAATTCTTTGCTGGTTAATGGTTTTTTCAAGTTCTCTTCTCAGTCTGACTTCTGCCCCATACTTTCCAACAGTGCCGTCATCCACCAAGATGAAATGGGAATGTAAATTATTTAGAACATTCAATTTGCTCAAGGGATTCAATAGGGTTTGATAAGGAGCAACCACCTAAACAATAGTGAAACAAGAGTCAATGGAAGGAAGCTGAATGTAACATAGTATAAGATAAATTCTGAAGTGACCCACAGATAAAAGGTACAATTCTATTTTCATTTATATATAAAGAAAAAGAACTTTTAAGTATTTGAAGATCAATAATAAATTGAGCCATGTTTTTATCATTGCATGCAAATGGAGCAGAAAAATATACAGTGCTAATTATAAATTTGTTTAAATGAGTAAAGTACAATACAGAAGACAATAAAAAAGCAGCAAAATGTGAAAGCATATTTTTTTTGCAAAGCATAAATAGAGCCTTTTTAAGCAGACAGTAGAAATTCAGTATCATCTGAAAATGATTGCCATAATTTAGATATTTTTTTTTTTCCTTTTGGTTATTTTTTAAAGACAGGATTGCATTAAATAGCCTCAATAGCCTGGAACTTTGCTATGTAGATCAAACTGGCTTCAACTAAAACTCAGAGACTGGTCTGCCTCTGCCTCTGTGTTCTGCACGCTGGGATTAAAAGCCTGCAATGGCACAGTTATATCCACTGGGAATGCTAAGAGTCATGAAACCAGCACAGTTGCTTGATAGAGTTCCAACAAAGCTGAGAAGATTGCTACAATCTCTGTCCTTTTATCTCTAACTTTTGGGGGTTGGTCTCTGTGTGTTGCATTCTTGAGAACTTTCTGCATTACCATTAATTTTATTTCTTTTACTGAGAAAAATTATATCTGAGTCCTTTTAGGAAAGTCCTAAAATTAACTTTATCTGGCCACTACCTGCAAGTCTTCCTTATGCCCTGGACATCATTAAGCACAGATGAGCACATAGCTAGAAGAGGCCATTACTCCAGGAATCTGCTTGGGATATCTGCCCCTGAGCAACCTCAAACAGCTTAATTGGTACAGGGTAAACAGAGTCAATTGACAAACTGACTAGCTAGGAGAATAGGTTACAGATTCAAGGTCTCTTTTTATTATAGGCTTCCAGCTCTCTGAAAATGTATTTTAAAGATAGAGGGTTGTACAATGTACACACCTGAAGAAATACAACTCAGTAAATAAGACAGATTGGCTAAAATAAACTTTTATTACTTTACAGTGTAAATGATGAAACACATAGTAAAATAAGTTAGGTAGTAGTATTTGTTATTCATAAAAAGACTGGTTCAGATATTTTCTGTTTGCCTGGAGTGCCTAAAAGCAGGCTGTCATATAATAAATGGTTTGCCTCGAAGGAGACATTCTTTATAGTCTTTAAATTGGAGTTATAGGGCTAATAATAAAATCCGTTCTGTTTGTATTTTCTAATTGCAACTAAACTTACAACCATGGACATGTAATGAAAAATCAAAAAAATATTCTGTACCACTTGCGATAATCATTAGTCTGTCTTTGTTCTGTGAAACTTGTATAAATAAAGAAGCACTTGAAAGTCAGAACTGCTAAATTCCCCTGATCACTGAGTGACTCTCTCCCTCCCTTTGGTGACTCCTTATCTCCTCTGTGGGTGCCCTATCAGCAAAGAACCTAAGACCCTCAGCCAGGTAAGCCTCCACACCAAAGCCCTTGGCACTGCACCACCACGCCCAGCAAGTTTTACTTTAATAGATTCCTGATCAATATCTATAAACAGTTCACATCTTCAATCTATTTGAATAAAGTACTAACATTTGATTCCTACTCTTGGTGACAAGATTAATCCTGAACATTATAATAAGCAGTTAGATCTCTAAGTTAATGGCTAGCCTGGTCTATAGAGCAAGTTCCAGAACAGCAACAGCTACATAGAGAAACTCTGTCTTGAAAAACCAAAAGAAAAATATCAATTACAAATACTAATATTATATGGAAAGCATGTTAAAATAACACTCTACATTAAAGACAGGAAACAAAAAGGACCACCATTATTATAAGCATTTATATTGATAAACATTTTTCAAAGGATCAAAAAAGACAACTGGAAATTTTGTTTTAAACTTAGTGCGAAAGTATGATGCAGTCTACCAAGTTGGCTAGCATTATTCCTGTTTATATACAAGCTCAAATTTAAGACATTAGAAAAAAAACTTTCTTACATCTCTCCCAACAAGATCATTTCTGTTTTCTATCACTCCCCAGGGAGCTATTCCAATAGTGCAAATTTTTCGGGATGATCTGGAAGCATGTTCTTTGAGGGCATCACCAACATGTTTTGCCACACCTGTTTTATACAAAAATTTATATACCATTAGAAAAATCCTAGCTGGATGGTGGTTGTGTATTCCAGCACTCGGGAGGCAGGCACATCTCAGTTCAAGGCCAGCCTGGTCTACAGAGAGACTTCAAGGACAGCCAGGGATACAAAGAGAAACCCTGTCTTGAAAAACCAAAAAAAAAAAAAAAAAAAGACCTGTACTTTCTTTCTAAAGTTACAATTTATGACATTTGTTTAAAAAAAGATTCTAAGGCTGTAAGATCCAAATCCAAGCTTATAAAAATTGTAAGATAAGATAACTAAACAGATTACAAAACCACATAGTATCTAATCCATTGCAACTGTCCAAAACCCATGTAAACTGAATCCTACCACATTGGTAAATCTAATCCTAAAAAAATGATGTATAATTTGCTTCTTGTAACATATTAGATCTCCTGTTTCACATAAGACAAAGAAAATAACATCATCTCTGATTTGTTCCTATTGCCTTGCTTGCTTAAAAATAGTCCATTTTCAAAACACATTCAGGTAATCTTTGCTCTTACCAACTAATACCTTAAAATCTTCCCCAACTTATTCAAAAGTAAAAGCTATAATGTCTGTTAATGTCCTGTAAGACCTTAAAAAGTTGTCTGTTACTTGTAACATACCATGCTTCTCTACTACCCCAACTCCTAAGAGCTTCTGACTAGCACTCCTTGTTTACTTCCCTTAATGTTACATAGGGAACTTTACTTGTAATACACCAGTAATTTCTTTTCTACATGCTCTATCCCAAGTTTTTCTTGTTCCTTTGTTTATTTCCATCTTTTTAAAAATATCATATCAGTAAAAATCTGCTTACTCTTCTTAATCATCAACTTGACTGTACTGAGATGTTAAGAGACTGGTAAAGCTCAAGTCTGGGTATCTAATGGTTCCAGACACATCTGATCACAAGGGCTGTGATCTGATTAACAGATTCATAGTACAATGGCTTTATTTGGAGGCTGTCAAAGGTAGGAGGTAGGGCCAAGCTGAAGAAAGTATATCCTTAGGAATGTGTCCTTGTTCCTTCTATTTCCTCCTCTCTGCTTCCTGGTCACTATGACAGACTGACATTTCTAAAACTGTGAAGTCAAAATCAACAGTACCTCTCTTTAAAGGAAGTTCTTCTCAGGTATTGGTAACATCAGTGAGACTGATACCATAGTAGTTTCTCTATCATCCTGTGCAACATTTCTTTATCCCACTTGTCTACATATCACTGATCATCTTATACACTACACATATACCCTAGTATAATACTCAAGGTGTCTATTTTGAAGAACAATACACAGCCTACAGCTCAAAGGCTGTCTTACAATGAGCATAAACAAATAATTATCAATAATGTATGAATAAGATGATTAAGGTGATTTAAGTAAATAATTATGTTTAACTTCAATTATTTAAATTGCCCATCCCCTGTAAATTCAAAGTTTAAACATTATACAAAAGACCTTGAAGGGGGACTAACAAATGGAAAAATAATTTTTAAAAACATTAATTTATTTAATTTTGTTTGTTTACTTATGTTTTTTGACACAGGGTCTCACTATGTAGCCCTGGCAGTCCTGGAATTCAATCTGTAGACCAGGCTGGTCTCAAACTCACAGAGATCTACCAGCCTTTGCCTCCCTGGTGCTGGGATTAAAGGCATGCACCACCACTGCCAGGCTGAAAATTTAATTTCTGAAGGCCACTTTTCATTTTTACAATTTTATTTTTACGGGTATACATGTCTGCATGTATGTGAATCACATACATCCCTAGTGCCCAAAAAAGCCAGAAAAAGGTATCAGATTCCCTGGAACAGATAGTTGTGAGATACCATGAGAATGGTGGAAACAAAACTCATGTCCTCTACAAGAACAGCCAATGTTCATATCTGCTGAGCCATCTCTCTAGCCCCCAAAGGACATGCCTTTACCACTACCAAAGGAGTATCAGTAGTCAGAAATGATAATACTTTACAATAGAGTCAGCAAATGTTTTGGCAATAGACAAGCATTAACATTTGGGCTGTGTACAGTATGTACTTACTAGTCTTTGTTACAAGTATAGACAAATGAATGTGGCTACATTCAAATAAATCTTTATTCATAACAACAGGAATTACCTAAGCTGAATCTGGCACCCAGGTCAACTTTGCGAACTTTTGCTCTAAAGTGTGTATTTTAAAGGCCTAAATGACAAGCAAAAAGATTAAGTTATTTTTATCAATGAAATTACCAAAGATTATAGAATAGCAGGAGAATCAAATACTTAAACTAATTTATTATTTCAAATGCCAAACTGACATGAAAGATTGGCAAACATTAAGTAAACTGGATAGTGTTCACATTACCTGTATTTACTCCTCCAGTTAAAATCCAAGCTCCGGTTGTAACTGCAGCTTTAATAAGACCCTTTCCAAGCAACTGCTTGATTCTTGGATGAAGCTCAAATTTCTGCATGCCTCCATGTACAGAAATAACAAGTTTGGGTAACTCCATTTGCCATTCTTTAAGCAGAAGTTGCAGAATGATTTCAGGTTTGGTATCATATGATAGTCTCACATACTAAAACAAACAAATGGCCAAAATAACTATGTTTGCAGATTTAGTAAAGAAACATTATCTGATAATCAAAAAAAAAAAAAAAAAAACAACAACAAAAAACTTAAATTAGATCATGTAAAAAGTTTTCATGGGCCATTTTCAAAATATTTACACTTCTAGAAATATAAAATAGCAAATGGCTTTAAAATTTGGAAAAATTCTTGCGATATTTATAGTACTAGCATCATAACTCACCAAAATCAATATACAGATGTCAATTTGTCTATTTATACTCAATTATCAATTAACCCATCCATTACACTTATTGCCCTGTTTAACTATAAATACTCCAAGAGTAGGGGGTGCTAGGACAAATACCATGTGTTTTTTGGAATCAGTCAAAACAGTTAAGTCAAAAACAGTTAAGAACTTATGGAAAATAAGAAAACTTGGAGATAAGTATGATGTCTTAAGACAAGGAGGAAGATGAAAAGGTTATAAAATGATTAACAATTAAATTACAGAATTTTAAAATATACAGAATTTAAATGTTTGCTAAAAATGCACATAAGTCACAAGAGAAATAATGGAGTTACAGATGTTCTTAAAGTTCTTACATTGTTGAATGGTAAAGTGAGGAGTAGGTAATTTTTAACAGAGAGCAGTAAGTAAAAACTGTATTTATTACAAGATCACGTTAAAGAAGAATAACGTATGAACAAAAGGAAGCTAATCAAAATAATATAAGACAAGTGAATAAAGAAAAAAAGGAAGACAAGTAGATAGCTTATACTATAATGGTTAAACTTAAACTCAAATACAAAAATTTGATTTTAAAAGGCTATCTATATATGCTACTAAAAAGATACTTTTGGGGACTTGATTTTCTTTAGCACAACAGGGTTTTCCCATACTGCCTAGCCTGATCCCAAAAGTGGGTTCTCAAGTAGCTGGAATGTCAGGCATATGTCACAATGCCTAAAAAAATGAGGCCTTTTACCTTAAGAAAATGTTAAAAGAGAAATAAAGGAGATTTAAGTTTCCTTTGAGAAAACAGGTTCTGACAATAAACATGAAATTAAGACTTTTTATAATGATGATTTGATCCACAAATAATTCTGTATTAATGTCAACCCATGTTAAGAACTTTACCTTACTCTGTTTGGTACTACACATATTACAAAATAAATGAAATAAATAAATCAAATAAGTGACATACCTTAGCTCTGTAGGAATGAGAACCCCCTTGAAAATTGATGACTCCATAAGCATCTGTTGGGCTTTGCTCCGTATGCTTTTCCACAGACCATTCTTCTATTGCCTGGTTAAAGTGTTCACCCAATTTCACATCTGAGTATTTCATGGCAAGACTTGCAGTAAAGCATGCATGCTGCTTGACCAAACGACCACAGAAACATCTAAAGGAAAAAAGCAAAGAGTTTATAAAGAGACCTTTCAAAAAATCGAAAGTGAAAGAAAAGTAGGTAGGAAGGGTAACAGAACACCTGTGATGTGAAAGTAACAAGGGAGGACTGGCAACAAAAGGGCTTCAAGCCGGGATGGGAAACAGGGATATGAGAGGAGGATGGAGGCGAGGGCACAACCCAAACTATGTACGAATGTAAAATGCTGGTAAGGAAACATGCTAATTTGTAAGATAATTAGAAAGTAAATTTTAAAATTAAGTTTATTGAAAAATTGAATTAAAATGAATGAATATTAAAAACAGCTTGCCATTTTGATTTTAGGGTATCTATAAGTAAATATTTTTAGCACAGTATAGGAACAGAGTAAGCACATTGGTGTATAATAATAAAAACTGTAATGTAAGCCATCAATAAAATGTGGAACAGCTACTTAAGAGAAATAATATTCGCCGGGGGTGGTGGACGCACGCCTTTAGTCCCAGCACTTGGGAGGCAGAGGCAGGCGGATTTCTGAGTTCGAGGCCAGCCTGGTCTACAGAGTGAGTTCCAGGACAGCCCGGGCTACACAGGGAAACCCTGTCTCGAAAAAAACCAAAAAAAAAAGAGAAATAATATTTAGCTATAGAATGAGATGAGATTTGAATAGACACAATAACGGATGAAACTCCTGTTGCCTGTGACCTACACCAAACACCACAATGAATGTATGACTCCAGGACTACAGAATTCAAGAAAACAAAAACTAACCTACAGAATTACCAAAGAGTAGGAAATCATTGCCTGAGGCTAGGAGCACAAAGAGCGATGGTGTGCTACCTAAAAGTACCTACTGGACCATTATTGCAAAAAAACAACAACAGGAACTGTGCAGTTCGACTGATCTGACAGAATATGAAAACAAAGAGAGTTTAAAACTGGGAAAGCAGTAACAGGAAGGTGATCCTAGGAAAAAGAGTTCTAAATGCCTGCAGACAGACCATCTATATAAGAACAATCCTGAAACTCATCCAGGGCACGGAAAAGTTTGCACAACTAAAATGAACAAACAGCCTTCTGATACATAAGTCCTAATACAGGCTTGTGAGAAGAGTTTTGTCTAATGAACCTGTTAGACTTAGATAGCACAAGTCCTACAATGAAAAGCAAAACTTCAAAGGACTAACCTGAACCAAATTCACCTAATTGCTTGCTAAAGTAAGTCCAAAATTCTAAAATGTAATATAACAAAATGTAACCCCTCCAAATCTTAAAATTCATTATGTACAGTACTAATCAAAACTTCTCAGCATGAAGCCACACATGCTGGCCCAAAAGTACTTGGGAGAACAAGGAAAAATGACTACGTCTGAGTCTTGTAGGGTATATGCAATAAAACCTATCATAAACAAAATAGCAACAAAACTGAAAAAAATATGTTTATCCTAGGCATATAATAAAGTAAAAAGTATTATTAAAGGAAATAAATGTCATTAAATAAAATCCAAAATGACAGATAATATAAAACAAGTACTAGAAATAAGGTCCAAATATCAAAAATATGTCCCAGATAGTTAAGGAAATGTGAACACACTGAAAGACATCTCAAAAGTTAGAATAATATCAAATAATTCAACACATATAATTCAAGCCGTAAAAAGAAATGGAAATAAAAATTTAGAAAACACATTGAAGAAAAAGAATTCTAAATTTGAAAATTCTTGAGCCGGGCGGTGGTGGCGCACGCCTTTAGTCCCAGCACTTGGGAGGCAGAGGCAGGCGGATCTCTGAGTTCGAGGCCAGCCTGGTCTACAGAGTGAGTTCCAGGCCAGCCCGGGCTACACAGAGAAACCCTGTCTCGAAAAACCAAAAAAAAAAAAAAAAAAAAAAAAAGAAAGAAAGAAAGAAAAAAGAAGAAAAAAAAAAAAAAAAAGAAAATTCTTGAATCCATGTATCTCAGCAATTCAACAAATAAACATAAACAAAACCATACCACAGCCAGGAGTGGTGGCACATATCTTTAATCCCAACACTTAAGAGTCAGAGGCAGGCAGATCTCTGTGAGTTACTGGACAGCCAGAGCTACACAGAGAGAACTTGTCTCAAAACAAAACTAGGACACTGCTGAAAACCAATGGTAAGTAAAGGAAAGAAGTCTTAAAACAAACTAGAATAAAACCTAACCAAAAAAAAAAAAAAGGAACTGATAGATTTGGCAAGGTGTGGTGTAGCACATAACTGTAACCCCAACACTTGGGAAATGGAGGCAAGACAGTAGGAACTTAAGGTCAGCCCTGGTCCAGGTGTTTGAAGCCAGCATGGACTACATGAGATCCTGTCTCCAACAGAGACAACAAACACGAAGAAAACAATGGCTGCAAAGGGAGAGGGGAGAAGAAAATCTAGCATGTTAATTTATGTGTGTGAGTGTTTATCTGAATTATGTATGTGTACCACATGTAAGAAAAGCCAAGGATGCTAGAAACAGACACTAGAACCCCTGGGACTAGAAGTAAAGACAGTTGTGAGCTGCCATTCAGCTGCTGGGAATCAAAGTTGGGTCTTCTTCAAGAGCAGCCCGTGTTCTTAACCAAGGATTCAACTCTCCAGTTTGCAACTAACCTCTTTTAACAGAAAATCAGAAGTAGTAAGATATACTATCTATTAAGCCCTAAATGATCTAGTCCCTACTCATTTCTAATTTTTTTTTGGGGGGGAGGGGAGACAAGGAATTACTGTGTAACCCTAGCTGGGTGGGAATTCACTATATGTGAACAGGCTAGCCTTGAGCTCATAGAATCTGCCTGCCTCTGTCTCCTGAATGCTGGTAGTCCAGCCTACCAACCACATTCTATTTCTTACACTGTAGTTTCTTGATTAAATCACAGGGTCTTTAACTGTCAGATCTTCCCACAGCCTGTTTTGCTTGTCAGATTTCCCTGTCCCTTCCCTCTCTGTTCAAATAACTCTCACTTTCAGAACCCTACTCTGGTAGTTTTAAGTTTGAAACAAAATTGTCAAATGTTTGAGTAAAATGTCTTTCAAAAAATAACATCAATTTTATCATACTGTGCTATACCTGGTGTTTCTAATATATCAGTTAAGTTTATTTTTCAAAATTTCTCCAATGTATAATAAACTCACCTGACAAGTTGCTGACAAATCTGACATCCTGGAAGACATCTATAAAATGTAGAAAGATAAATTATTAGTTCAAGAAAAAACATTTTAAAATAAATAATATTAAGTTCATTAAAAAGTATAAAACAAAACTAATATATACATTTACCTTCAATAAATACTATAAATCATGCACACATGGTTTATACATTCAACTAACCTTTTAAATTTGCATAAAATTATGTATTAAGTATTATTAATTTTGAAATAAAATGAAGAAACAACAAAGTAAAGTAACAAATTAAGTATGCAAAAAAATGTTTACATGTAGGAAAAATTTGCAACTAGTAAGACATAAACACAAAGTTTCCCTAATAGAGCTTCCTCAAATCAATTTGTTAAAAATCTAACATAAAAATGGAAAAATAGGAACAGAGTTCACAGTAAAAACATACATATGAAAGACTCAAATAGGAATTTTTTTTAATACTTAAATAGTTTCATGAAAACATAGGACAGTCTTATCTGCTGGTGAAAAATATATTAATATTTTTATGGACAACAATTTGACAACACTTGTCAAAATTAAAAAATATCAATTCCTCACATTCTAACTCAAATTCTAAAAGTATGGGCCAGGTCTGTGCATATAGCTCAGTGATAGAACACCTTCCCAACAGGAATAAAACACTGGGTTCAACTCCTCAGCACTGATAACCAAAAAGTTTAAAAGCATGTGCTAAAGTCTATCTAAAATATCTGAAGTATATGTAAAAATAAACAAATATATGTAAATACATTATAGCACTTCTAACAGAGAAAACAGAATATAACTAAAATGTTCATCAATAAGGTACTACTGTATTAACATAAATGATTTAGACATACAACTTATAACATGCAACAAATTACTATAAAGTACTAAGCTGGAGATAGACCTTGGCAGTAGAGTACGTGCCTAGCATGTGTAAGGCTAAGAGTTCTATCCCTAGTACCACTAAAAAAGTGTAAAAAAGTGTGTGTGTGTGTGTGTGTGTGTGTGTGTGTGTGTGTGTGCGCGCGCGCGCGCGCGCGCTTGAGTGCACCAGGTGTGATAGTGCATGTGGGAGACAGAAGGATGTCTGTTAAGTTCTAGGTCAGCTTGATCTACATAGCCAGGTGTCAGGTCAGTGAGAGCTACACAGTAAGACCCTATCTTTAAAAGAAAACAAAGAATGAAGCAATAGTCTCCAAGATAACTAATAAACATCAGGAACTTTGAAGTTGATGAGAAGGATATATATAAAATCTACTTGGACATGCAAAGACTATTTCTAGAAGGTATGGGGCATATGTATATGCATACAATTATGCAAAATTGAAAGCCAAGGGCTTCCTTGATCACTTCTCTAACTTTTTATTTTTATTTTTCTGGTTTTTCGAGACAGGGTTTCTCTGTATAGCCCTGGCTGTCCTGGAACTCACTCCGTAGACCAGGCTGGCCTTGAACTCAGAAATCCGCCTGCCTCTGCCTCCCAAGTGCTGGGATTAAAGGCATGCAGCACCACTGCCTAGCCCAACTTTTTATTTTTAAGATTTATTTTATATGCATAGGTGTTTTGCCTAAATGTTATGTCTGTGGATCACATGTATATAATGAATGCCCTTGGAAGCCAGAAAAAGGAAACTAGATCACTTGGTACGGGAGTTGTAAATCAGTTCTGAGCTGACGTGTGGAAGCTGGGATTTGAACTTAGATCCTCCAGAAGAGCAGTGTTTTTATCTAGTAAGCCATCTCTCCAGCCTTCCACATTGTTTTTTTTTTTTTGTTTGTTTGTTTGTTTGTTTGTTGTTTTTGATACAGGGTCTCTTTCACTCAACCTGGGGGCTGCTGTTTTAGTTCGACTAGCTGGTGAGTGTAGCCCCTGGATATGCCTATTTCTGCCTACCACAGTGCTAAAAATACAGACATGTGATACCACACTTAGTTTTTAGTGAGTGCTAGGGAGCTGAACTGATAATGATTGTACTTTATCCAAGTCTCTCTGGAAGTTATGTCAAGGAATGGACAGTACTAGAATATTTCGTGAAGTTATGGCTAAAGAGTGGTAGTAAAAGACTTTGAGCCGGGCGGTGGTGGCGCACGCCTTTAGTCCCAGCACTTGGGAGGCAGAGGCAGGCGGATCTCTGAGTTCGAGGCCAGCCTGGTCTACAGAGTGAGTTCCAGGCCAGCCCAGGCTACACAGAGAAACCCTGTCTCGAAAAACCAAAAAAAAAAAGACTGAATTAAAATATTTGTAATAGATTGTTGTTTCTTTAATGTCTAGTGAGTGCTTATATTATTTCTACTGCAGAGTAAAAATAACAAAACCACAAGAAACAAACTCCCCATCACTAATACAATCTTGTTTTTGTTTTGGGCAAAGGGTCTCACTATATAGTTGTCTTAGATAGACTGGAAACTGATAATATAGACAAAGTTGGCCTCGAACTCGGAAACCCACATCTCTGTCTCCCACGTGCTAAAATTAAATAAAAGGCTTGCACCGCCACAACCCATCTACTGGGTTTTGTTGATGATGGTGGTGGTGTTTTGGGGGAAGGGTCTTGGTGGATTTTCTGTTTGTTTTGTTTTTACAGTTTCTTTGTATAGCCTTGGCTGTGCCGGAACTCACTCTGTAGAACACTCTAGCCTACTGCTCCCACCTCTGCCTCTAGAGTGCTGGGGTTAAAGGCAAGTAGCACTACCCCTGAATCTGAATCTATTGTTTTTAATAAAGCAAAAACCACACTTTCCTGGGAGAAAATGGTGTCTTAGAACTAGGACCCTAAATATTAACCCCAGTGTTGGGAATATTGTATCATGTTACCTGTGATGTAACAACAGAACCTATCTTTAGTAAGCTTTATTAGAAGAAAAAAAAAAAAAATCACAGAATGTAATTATTTCAGGGACATTAAGACTAATGACTGAAAGAATTAAAAGCCTTTGCAGGGTCTGGGAAGTTGCTTCAGTCAGTATACTTCTTGTCACACAAACATAAAGACCTGAGTCTAGATTCCCAGCATCAACATTTACAAATGAGAAGGGAGGAGGTGCTAGACACAACAGCATGTGCCTGCAACCCCGGAGGGCAGACAGGGGAAGTTCCTGTCATGGTTTGAATATACTTACCCCAGAGAGTGGTACTATTTGGAGGTGTGGCCTTGTTGGAATGAATAGGTGTATCACTATGGGTGTAGGCTTTAAGACCCTCATCCTAGCTGCCAGGAAGTCAGTATTCTGCTAGCAGCCTTTAGAAGATGTACAACCTCAGCTCCTCCTGCACCATGCCTGCTAGATGCTGCCATGCTCCTGCCCTGATGATAATGGACTGAACCTCTGAACCTGTAAGCCAGCCTCAATTAAATGTTGTTCTTATAAGAGTTGCCTTGGCCACAGTGTCTGTTTACAGCAGTAAAACACAACTAAGATAGCTTCCAGCTACTTTGTAGATCAGTCAGCCTAGCCACTTGGTGATCTGCTTCAGAAGATGGATGGCTACTACATGTAGCTTAGACCACTGGGGTTCAGAGAAAGTTTGAGAAAAGAAATTCTAGAGCACTGGTACCTTGCTAAGTCTCTTTTCCCGTTCTCAAAAGAAAAATTAATAGTAATCTCAAATTGTTATGTGCATTTGTTTGCTAAATATAAATAACAATAAATTTACATCTAAATTTCTAGAAAAAAAATCAATGTATGCTTACCTGTGAGGGTCTTTGGAGCTTGGTATAATATACACACACTCCCTCTTGGTCAAAGTGCTCTCTATCCAGGATTTCTGGGACTAAAAGAGAGTTCAAAGAGTTCAAAGATGGTTTACAAATTTACAGCCTGCTAATCTGAGGAAGTAATTTTACAACAGAGACACAAAAATGTGTGTAGTATTTTTGTTTTAATCTACTAAATAGGTATGATATATTATTCTCAGTGATGGCACACCTAAATCATTAAAATAATTCCACTTGAATCCAATATGATTTAACAGTGTTATGCCAAAGGAAACAAACCAAGTATGAGAGTCTCAGAATAAGGCATAAGCCTCAAGAATTAATGTGATCCTGAACCATTTAAAGAGTCAAAAGTGACGACCATATTTAATTTAGAGAAAACAAAGCCCAGCCTAAGCTATCAGGTATTTCTAGAAAGTTTAAGGGCATGTATTGGCTAATGGTACTCTGATACAAAAGGGCAGCAAGCATAATTCTAGTCAAAGGAAAGATAGCAGGAAAAACTGTTAAGCATCAATAGAAATAGAGCAAGTTATCTATGATCCACCAAGACAGTAGCCTTATCTCATCTGATGTTGTAGGCTAAACAAGGTTGAGCTTTTAAGTACCTGGATGGGAGATACAGTAAATTATTAAATAATTTCAAACCTCTAATCTACCAAATTCATGTGTCAATCTTATGATCAACCACAATCAGATTTAAAAAAAAAAAAAAAAAAAAAGCAAAAACTCAGTGAGGAAAATTTCAACAACTCTAGATCACATAAGTTTAAACACATTTCTATCTAATCGGGAAGGTATATAAAAGGTTTTAAACACAATTAACAAGTTTATTTTGACAAATATGTGCCCATTTCTACATTCCACATAAAAAAAGATGTATTTACTTTCTTTAGACACACATAGGAAATTACATATATAAAATATACAGACTGATCACACTGTAATTAATAAATAAAATTTGGTCCTCAATACTTAAAGTACTTAGGAATCAAAATAAAAATCACAAGTATCAAGTCAGGCCTTTAATCTCAGCACTTGGGAGGCAGGCAGATAGCTCTCTGTGAGTTTGAGGCCTACCTGGTCTACAGATAAAAGTTCCAGGACAGTCAGGGATACAAAGAAAGAAACACTGTCTTGAAAAGCCAACCAAACAAGCAAACGAATACAAGTATCTAAAGTTCTTAGATGTGAATAATGTGTCACATATTTTGTTCTAGTTTGCTTTCTTGTTTCTTGTAGTGGTAAAAACATCACAACCAAAAACAACTCAAGGAAGAAAGGTTTATTTCATCTTATACTTCCAACTCACAGTTCATCACTGAGGAAAGTAAAGGCAGAAACTGAAGCAGAGATCATAGGGAAATGCTGCTTACAGTCTTGCACAGCTACTTTTTTATACAGCCCAGGTTCATCTAAGGACAGAACCACACCCACAGTAGTCTGGGCCCTCCTGCATCAAGTATACATTAAGAACATGCCTCACAGTTATGCCCATAGGCCAATCTGAAGAAAGATATTTAGTTGAGGTTTCATTTTCAGAGATGTGTAAAGTTGACAACTGAGGCTGTAAATATAGTCTAAATTGTGTGAAGTGAAAGTACAGCCTTAGGGAATGGATGCAGGGAATAATTGAGGAGCTAATGAAAAAGACTAGCTAAATGTCCAAAATAAAAAATATAATGAGCCGGGCGGTGGTGGCGCACGCCTTTAGTCCCAGCACTTGGGAGGCAGAGGCAGGCGGATTTCTGAGTTCGAGGCCAGCCTGGTCTACAGAGTGAGTTCCAGGACAGCCAGGGCTATACAGAGAAACCCTGTCTCCAAAAAACCAAAACAAACAAACAAACAAAAAACGAAACATCACAGCTCCCTAAGTGCAGAGAGTACAATCAAGTGCCATCAAGCCCAGAAGCCACGCAAAATTATAAAAAAGAAAACTACACCTAAAATGCCTCTATCAGATTGCCTCTAGGCAAGACTATGGGAACATTTTCTTGATTAATGTTTCTTATAGGAGGGCCCAATGCACTGGGGTCACTGCCATCAATGCACAGCAGATCCTGGTTTATATAAAAAAGCAGGATCAAGCCATAAGAACCAAGTCAGTAAACAGGTTTTCCTCCATAACTTCCGCTTCCTGAAAATTCCTGCTCTGACTTCCTGTAGTGAATGGTAGAGTATGACCTGAAAGTTACATACTGAAAACAAAGCAGATAATAGAGGCCTGGCTTGTGGAGTTTCAGGGGAAAGTCCCTTAAAAGACTATATGGGGGTCATTCCATGATTCTGGTCAGTTGGTACAGAAGAATCAGCTTTCATTAACAGGGACCAGAGACATTAGAGTGAAATCTTTGCTTTGCAAGGACAACCCATATTGATCAGCTAGAGTAGAATAATAATGAGCTACAATTAAGAAAAGAACAGCTCTTTTTTTTGTGGCATCTCTTAAGTGGTCAGCCACATCAAGATGAATATATCCTTCCCAGCCATCAGCTGTCAGAAACTCATTGAAGTAGGCAATGAAGGCAGACTTTGTACTTTCTATGAGAAGCACATGGCCAGAAGTAGCTGTTGTTGTTTCTGAGAAAAAAGTAGGGAGGTTATGTGGTCAGAATCATCAGTGGGAACAACAAACAAGGCTTTCCATGAAGCAAGGTGTCTTGACCCACAGAAGAGTGGATCTGCTGTTGAGTACGGATTGTTATAGACCAAGGGAAACTGGGGAAAGGAAGCCTAAGTCTATTGTGGGACAAACTGTAGATGGCAATCTGAGCACTCTCAACTTGGGTATTGTTATAAGAGAGGGTGGGGAGAGAGGGTGAAGGAGAGAGAGAAAGACAAAGATGAGAAAGAGGAGCATGTGCATGCCAGGGTGTGTGTGGGTGTGTGTGTGTGTGTGTGTGTGTGTATGGGGAGGGGGGGGAGGGAGTAGGGAGACAGACAGACAGAGAATGAAAATGAGAGAGAATATTCCTGGACTAACAGATACTACTGTGCTTCAATCACTGGGGCCCAAAAGAGCTCAGAGTCTGAAAGTTTTTCTATATCTTTAAAGAAGATGATGTCCACCAATAGGCTGTTGGATAGTCCTTGAACAAAGAATATAAGGAACTCAAGACCAAAGCACCTAAGATTGAGCATCTTGTTACTCCACATGTCCTCCAACACAAATGTCAATGTATTACTCTGAAGAAACAAGAAAAACAAGATTTCAGAACATTACAAACTTTAGCCAAGAGAATGAAGGAAGTCAAAGAAATATGCCAGAGACAGATTGCCAAGAGACATAGATGCGGGCTGTCTATGAGTTTCTACTTCTAAATATGAGTCCAGTAAGAAATAAGTCTTTAAGAATAACAAATAATCCAGGTGTGGTAGCACATCCCTTTACCCCTTTAATTCTAGCACTTGTGTGGCAGAGACAGGTGGATCTCTGAATTCAAGGCCAGCCTGGTCTACTGAGTGAGTTCCAGGAGTGCCAGGGCTATGCAGAGAAACCCTGTCTTGAAAAACAAAACCATACCAAAAATAAAATAAAATAGATGACTAGACCTTGAAAAAAATGAGGAGGAGGAAGAGAATAGCATCACTGAGGCAAAAATCTTCTGGGACGTGTTCCCTGAGGGTCAGTACACAGAAGCTGTGGTCCAGAGGGGACCAAGGGTGTATCTCATGTTGGCAGCCAAACTTGGTCATGTATAAAGAGTGATTCTGAAGGCATGAAATGGTCAAGGGGAGCAGCTGGGGATTGGCACCATAATATGAGAGGCCAGTGTAAAGGTGCAGGCTCAGTTGTAGAAAGTTTAGGAATGAAGAGGCTATGGAGGAAAGTTAAAGCTTGGTACCATGTGATAGGGTCAGAGTCCCTGAAGAGAGCCCAGGGGAGGATACTGGTGAAAGTGCAGACTAGTTGCAGAGAGACTCCAGAATTTTGGAGATGCCAGTTATCATGGAACAACCATCAAAGTCAAAAACAGTTGTAAAACGAAGCTGGGCTGAGCCTATGAAACATGCTATGTGAAGAGACAGAGGAATGGAGTTACTCATGCCCTTTGAACGCAGAAGATCATTAGTCCCACATGTCCGACACTTGGCTTTACCGCTGGACTTTGGTTTTGCTCTGATTTGAATAACTATGCCCTGGTTCTTCCCTTCTGAAATAAGAAAGAATTTAACTTGTTTTTATATTTTACAGGAACTCAGTTATCAGACCTTCTCTATTTTAGACTTTGAAATTTTAAGGTGTTTTAATTTTTAAAAACTGCTGGATTTTTAAAAGTTGGAATGTTCAAACAAGAAAGCAAGAGTTACAGTTTAATAGCAATGTAGTGGTGTCAAGTTGACAAGTCAGCTGCCCTGACTGTTATGTCAACTTAATACAAGCCAGAATAACATCTGGGAAGAGGAACCTCAGAAAATGCCTTCAAATTCCAAGCCTAAGAGGCATTTTCTTGATTAATGATTGACTTGGAGGGCACAGTTTACTGTGGGTACTGTTACCCCTGGGCAGCTGTATAAAGGAGGCAGAGCAAGTCATGAGGGGCAAGCCAACAGGCAGCACTGCTCCAAAGTCTCTGCTTCAGTTCCTTCCTTGAATTACTTTCCTCCATGATGGAGTGTGACCTGAGTTACAGATGAATAAAGTCTTTTCTTCCCAAATTGTTTTTGGTAATAGTGTTTTATATAGCAATAAAAACACTAACTAAAATACTTTTTTAAAAAATGATTTATTTTCATTGTATGTATACTGGTGTTTTGCCTGCATATGTCTGTGTGAAGGTGTCAGATCCCCTGGAACTTGAATTACAGACAATGAACTGGCAAATGAGTGCTAGCAATTGAACCTGGGTCCTCTGGAAGAGCGGCCAGTGCTCTTAACCACCAAGCCATCTCTCCAGCCCAACTAAGAAGACAGTTACTAATGAAACTTCAAATTACAAAAATTAAAAACAAAATTACTTAAACAAAAATATAATTTACCAGAAGTATCCTATCTTAATTAGGGTTTACACTGCTCTGAAGAGACCATGGCAAGGCAAATTGGGGCTGGCTTACAGTTTCAGAGGTTCAGTCCATTATCATTATGGCAGGAAGCATGACAGCGTGTAGGCAGACATAGTGTTGAAGGAGCTTAGAGTTCTACACTTTGATCCAAAGGCAACCTAAAGGAGACTATCTTCTGCAGGCAGCTAGGAGGAGGCTCTCTTTAACACTGGACAGAGTTTGAGCACTAGGAAACCTCAAAGTCTGACTCTACAGCAACACACTTCCTCCAACAAGGCCACACCTATTTTAACAAAGACACACCTTTAAATAGTGCCTCTTCCCATGGGCCAGACATTTTCAAACCACCACATAACCATGAACTATTATAAATTATAAAAAACCTTGAAGTTTATATTGGCTTTTGATGCAAAATACCTGTAGATAGTTTTTATAATTTGCTGTCCCAATTTCTTGTGCTTTCTTTGTTTCCTATGTGCAGATAAAATTTGATCTCTCTGCTTCCTGACTGTCAGGTACACCTCTTGCTCCTGCTGTCAGGCCTTCCTCATCATGTTGGGCTCTATCCCTCTATAAGACCCCCAAACCCCTGGCTCCCTATGTCAGAACAGAAAAATAACTACTACATTTTCCAAGGAATCTTCTTGGACTCAACTAAAGATAAAAACTTCAAAACTCCAGATGCTGCTGGATAGATGGCTCATTGGTTACAAGCACTGGATGCTTCTTCCAGAGAACCCAAGTTCAATACTCAGCACTTACATTGTGGCTCACAACAATCTGTAACTCCAATTCTAGTGTGTTCGATGCCCTTTTCTATCCTTAACTACCACTGCTCACACACGGTACACATACATGCAGGCAAAACACATATATACATAAAATAATAAAAATCAAATAAAAATTTTAAAAAGGTCTCGAATTATCAACAAGTCAGCAACTACTATTCTTTGTTGGTGAGAGTTCTTAGATCAATCATAGAGCAGATAGATATAATCCCGTCTTTGACCCCCAGTGGGAGGACCATTTCTTTAACTGATCTTTAACTAATCCCAGCACTTAGAAGATGGAGACAGGAGGACTGGGGGACTGGGCTACACAGAGAGCTCCAATCTAACTGGGTTGCAAGCTAGACCCAGTTTCAAAACAGTAGAAAAGTAGTGTATCTTCAAGGTATACAATTTGATGTTTCTATTCATGCTGTGAAGTGATTGTGATTAATATATTGTCCAAATACACTCTCAGCAGATTTCAAGTACAAAACATTAGTATTACTCACCATGTCGATTAGGTTTCGAGATTGTATTCTTCTTATGACTAAATTTAAACACTTTAAACATTATCCCTTGATTCTCTCCCAATGGTAGAGGTGTGGCTGAGTCTAGAGGCTCCTGCTAAGTATTTAGGTTCTTACGCCTCACAGCAAAGAATTGGACCAAAACTAACAGACAGTTCATATCTTCTAATATGGTTGGGGAGGCTGAGAGGAGTGTCTCATATATATGATCTCTACAGTATGAGTGCCAGCACAGCAAGGGCTACATAGAGAAATCCTGTCTCCAAAATCAAAAACAAAATAAACAAACAAAAAACCCCACAAAGTAGAGATTCTCAACCTTCCTAATGCTGAGACCCTTTAATACCGTTCCCGATTTGTGGTGACCCCCAACCCTAAGATTATTTTCATTATTACTTCAAAACTCTAATTTTGCTACTGCTATAAATCACACATAATTTAAGTATTTTTGGAGATAGAGGTTTGCCAAAGAGGCTGAAAACCAGAGAACTGCTGGGCTAGAGAGACAGCTTACTGTTAATAGTGCATATTGCATATATTATTAGTTATCTTCCTGTTGCTGTGATAAAATCCCACGAATGTGGCAAATTACAGAAGAATTTATTGGGACTTAGAATTCCAGAGGGATAAGAGCCCATCATGGCAGGGAAACAGCATGAGCTCACATCCTTCACTACAAATATACAACAGAGAAAGAACTGGAAGTCAGCTAGACTTTTTCATCTCAAAACCCACCCCTAATGATATACTTTTTTCAGCAAAGCTGCACCACCTAACCCTACCCAAACAGCACCATCAACTGTGAAGCAAGTGTTCAAATGCCCAAGACTACAGGGGACATATCTCACTCAAAGCAGATGATTGGAGGTAGATTCTCTTAATAAAGTAATTTTCTCCTAACAATGCAGCAGATACATTAAATAAATGGATCCACCCACCAATAGCCAATGATAATATTTGGATTTATAACAAAAATTAATCTGAAAGGGGGTTACCTAAAGAAGTACTAAGGCACTATCTACTAGAATGCCTGGGTTTTACTCTGTGAGCAAATACTATTAACACATTGTCTATCTCTGAGTATTTTGACAGTTCTTTATTAATACATATTTCTCAGTCCTTAATACAGAATTTCTTCTCAAAGAAATCCATTTGGTTTAGTAGATAACTTCTCCATTCTCCTAAGAACTCCCTCACATACTCTGTCAAAGTAAAGTACATAAAATGGAGTTGCATATAACCTGTCGATATGTAAGGAACTTAGCAAAAAAGGAAATTCTTCTAGATTTCATGTCACTGGAAGAAAATATAATATACTAATATAAAAAAAAACACTTTTAGCAATTTTTAAATGATTTTACTTTTTTAAAACCAAGATTTACTATGTGTATGTCTGTATGTGCCATGTGCTTGTTGATACTCTCGGATGCCAAGATGGTATTAGATCCCCTGCAGCTGGAATTCCAGTGGTTATGAGCCTCCCAATGTAGATGCTAGGAACCATACTCTGATCATCTCCAGCTTCCAATTTTACTTTAAAACAAACAAAAAACCTTATAACATTAATACCTTTCACCTGAGAGTTGACAAGTACACATCTCCTTAAATAACAAGCTCTACTTCCAAGCATCTGGTTTGGCAGATCAGCATCTACCTACCAATTAGTAACTTCGTGGTGTTTTGTTTTGTTTTCAAGACAGGGTTTCTCTGTTTAGCCCTGGCTGTCCTTGAACTCACTCTCTACACCAAGCTGGCCTTGAACCTCAATTCCACCTGCCTCTGCCTCCACCTCCTGAGTGCTGGGATAAAAG
Source organism: Mastomys natalensis (assembly GCA_021653895.1). NCBI lineage: Eukaryota > Metazoa > Chordata > Mammalia > Rodentia > Muridae > Mastomys > Mastomys natalensis. The sequence goes on along the minus strand of JAJTUV010000257.1, from coordinate 1,655,505 downwards.
CTTGTGCAGCGGTTGCTGCCACCACCAGCAGGCTTAACTTGAGGATCTTTAATAAGTGATTGTGCAATTAAATGACAAGTGTTCATAGTTCTGAGTGAACAGTATGTAATAGACATATGTAAAACATTTAGAAAGACAGCCATACTGAAATGGTAATATCTACTAGCTAATCATATCAAATTTTGTTTCAAACCCATTAGACACTTACAAGAATATCCTGTGTCTGTTATAGTAAATTTATATTCTTAAAGATAACAAAGACTTGATTCACATGCTAAAGATAAGGCAAAGCTCTCTAATCTAAAAAAGAGCTTTTCTAATCTCCTCCTCATAGTAACAGCTTCTTGGCTACCTTTCCTTCTATCACTTTTGGCACACTACAAAACTGTCAGAAAAAAGTGGGTAACTGAGTCTGTTAAATTTCATTTTGTACATTTACAATAAGTAAATTCTGTCAAGGTTGCTAAGTTCCTGATATGGCTTGGCTTAGGAATCTTCTTTCTTTCCATGAGTAAAGAAAAAGGTTGAGGCTTCTAGAAGTCTGGAATTTAGATAGCTGAGGTATTAGGGTATTAGTGTGTTTAAATAATGGTAGGAGAGATAAAAAGTACTTCACAGACTTTAATCCTAACATAGCTCCTGACGTCAAATAGAAAAAAAGGACCATCTACCTTTAGAAGTTAATGATAGCAGGTTATGATATGACATTAAACCAGGTGGAGCAGCACACAACTAGTTACAGTTATCCAGAAAGTAGAGACATAAGGATCCATCCCTTAGGCCCTTAAGAAACCAGCCTGGGCAAAATAGCCAAACCCATCCTTAAAAAGAAAAAGAGATAAGATAAAGATAAAAAGATGATTCAGTAAGAGCCAAGTCTACCAGAAGAACTTCTCACCTTCAAACAGCAAGACTTAATAGGTTCTAAAAATTCTAAAGCCAGGTGTGGTGGCAACATGCCTTTAATCCCACCACTTGGGAGTCGGAGGCAGAGGCAGGCGGATTTCTGAGTTCTAGGCCAGCTGGATCTACAATGCTAGTTCTACGACAGCCAGGACTACACAAAGAATTCCTGTTTCAAAAAACAAGGCAAAATAAAAATCTAAATCTTCAAAGAACTGAGCATACTACCCAAAACCACGATGTATAGATGGAGAACCTTTTCTAAATTCAAACTGAACAGAACCAGAGTCAATAAATCCCTGAAAGTACTAATCTACTTCAAATCAGATTTTTTTTTTTTTTTTATCTTTTAAAAATAAACTGAAAGATTCAATTCTCCAATACATTTGTATATGTGAGCCATTCAAACTAGTTTAATAGTTGCAAAGTACTATTTAAAGGTGATACACTGCTTGGTGGTGCACCCTTTTAGTCCCAGCAATCAGGAGGCAGAAGCAGATGAATATCTAGAGTACAACACCAGTTTGATCTACACAAGTTCCAGGCTACACAGTTACTTAGTGATATCCCTTTAAAAAAAAAAAAGTAACACCTAGTACTGGAGGGATAGCTCAGCAGTAAAGAGCACACACTGTTCTTCTAGAGGATCAGAAATCAATGCTCAATCAGATAGCTCACAACCGCCAGTAACTCCAACTTCAGGGGACTCTACCTCTGGCCTTTGCAGACACCTGCACTAATAAATTAAAAAAAAAAAAAGTGACATTCATGTAAATTTTGGTATACTCACATAAATGGAAAGCTTAAACCCTCATAATGTTTATATTCTAACCTAATCTTAACCACTCTGAAATTTACTTCCAGATAGCAAACTTAAAACATACTTTAAAAAGAGAAAACACAAAACACATGTGCAGCATACTCAATGTTGAAAGTTCCCTAAAAAGAAAGAAAAGGAACCAAGACTGAATAATTATCAATGGCAAAAATCATCAAAGTATTATGTGAATGAACTAAGAAAAATTTTACAACTAAGGCTAATAACAAATCCACTGGTCAATCTTTTTTTTTTTAAAGACAAGTATATATAATCTAGTGTTCAAATACTGGACAAAAATATAAGGGTATTGTGTCACAATATCTTTGACTAGAACATTCTAATTTCAGCTTTGCAAGTGCATACCTGGATAGACCACTTCAAAACTTTTATTATCCATTTCCAATATTAAAAATTGAACCAAAGCATAATACATACTAGGTACGCAATCAATATGCCAGTGAATTATGTACTCAGTAATAAGCCTTTTTTTCAGTTTATATTTTAAGTAATGCCTTCAGCCATTATACCTGCACATTTTAGACAATGACCATTTACAACATGGTTTCATTTTACAGTTGGTTATGAACAACACTAGAAATACTAGTCCATAAAAGTTACCTATTTATTTTTTTGGTTTTTCAAGGCAGGACTAAACTCAGAGATCTGCTTGCTTCTATCTCCTCAGTGCAGGGATTAAAAGTGTGAGCTACCATGCCTGTCATAATTCTTTGATTTCTGACATCTTAATCCCTTTCTTTTCCACCTTTACCCAAGGAACCATCTCCATGGCCTGTAATAGACTCATGAAAATAACAATTTACAATAAGAATTATACAGTATAGACCCATTATTCCTTTTGGACAGACTGACCTAAAAGGTGAGGAGACTGAATTGAATTGTTGAATAAAGAGTCCACCTTTTAACCAGGCATAGTGCTGCAAGCCTTTAATCCCAGCACTCAGGAGGCTGATCTCTGAGTTAGAAGCTAGCCTGGTCTTGGAGGGGAAAAAAAAAAAAGACGACAATGAGGGAGGAGGAGGAAGAGAGGGAGGAAAAAAAAAACAAAACACAACAAAAAAACCACACATTTTAAGCTATCCTAAGGTTTTACTATAACTCAAATGCATAGTGTAATATAACCACTCAACTCACTATTAGGAATTAAGCAGGGAAAAAAAAAATTAACACTCTTAATTTTAAATTTTAAAGTGAGACTGTTCTCCTTACAGAATCAACAAGTTTATGCATGTCCAAACAATATTAAGTTCATTACAAAACTAAAGCTATTGTTTTTTTGGGGGTTGAAGGTCTTTCATCTGTTAATGAAAACATTTTTTAAAATATTTAACCAGTATGTTGAAATGTGTGCTGTTTACCATCTAAAATGAAAAACCAGATATATCACTACTTAACGGCTTGCAAAACACTTGGATTCAACTCACCCTTCAGCAGAGTCCCTTAAATGAAAGCCACAAGTATTTAAATGAAATGATTTAGCAGAGGTAGGTAGAGGGATTTGAACTTTCCTTTCAGGAAATAGGAAAAGCTAGGCGACAGATACCTGTAATTCCAGAGCTTAGGAGATGGAGGCAAGAGGATAAAGAACTCAATGTCGGCCTCGGGATTTGAGGCCAGCCTGGGCTACATGTAACCCAGTCTCAAATAAAAGTAGTCTTCAATGACTTTACAAACGAAAGTGAGAAATGAAGTATTCATTCACATGTACTTTATAAGTAAGACACTTCTAAACCTAGTCCGCTGTGGTGGCGCACGTCTTTAATCTTGGGAGGCAGAGGTAAGCGGATCCGAGTTTAAGGACAACCTGGTCTACACAGTGAGTTCCAGGCCAGCCAGGGTTACAAGCGAGACCTTGTCTCAAAAATAAAGAGGGAGAAAACTAAACCTGTCAAACTTCGGCAAAGGAACACCAGCTTGCATAAAGCCTATCAAGTTAAACTACTGAGTAGGAATGCCTTTCCTGCTCAGATTCTAGATCTAAATGGTTTTCTTTGTAAGAAATCTCCAAATCCGGTTCTTGGCCTTAACAACAAAAGCTCTAGCCAACGCTGCAACACACCGACTCCCTCCAGTCTGCACATTGGCTTCAAACTGTCTGGGACAACAGATGAGGTAGTTCGACGCGGACCTAGCAACGCACTGTCTCAACCTCCCAGGAATTGTCCCTTCACCGGCCGTTGCTAAAGAAAACCCCGAACCGCATCGCAGTCTACACCGTCAAAATCACTCCCGTTCTATTAAAAAAATAATAGTAGAAAATGTACCTGTAGAGCGTCTGCGGCACAGCCAACAAGTCACAGCTCGGAACCCGCTCCCTTCTCCTTTCCGTAACACCCTAGTCCTCCCTCCCTTTCCGTGTCAACTCCGAGGCTCCGCTGCGAGCGGTGGCCCCCGGAGGGCTACAGAGCTCCCCGGAGCGCCGCACAGGCTCCCGCGAGGCCCGCCCGCGCCAGGCCCGGCTCCGTACCATTCTCCTCACGGGGCGGACTCCGGAAGGGCAGCGGCTCCTCCTCCTCCTCCGCGGCCTGCAGCCATCTATCGGAAAGCGTCTCCGGAGGCGGTGGCACGGGCCACCGAACAAGGACAGCCCCGGGAAACCTTCTCAGAACTAACTCAGCTCCAGCGCTAGCAGCAGAAGTCGAGTCTTTCATAATTGTGCGACCAGCTCCGCCGGGTGACTGGCCACAGGGACGCGCCCGCGCCCGCCTCCGCCGGAGACGGGGCCGCGGCAGCCACGTGACGGGGCGTCGAGTGCGTCGCGCGGAGGGCGTGTCACGTGAAGGGCGCGCTTACTGCGGCCTACCCCTAAGCCCCGCCCAGTCGCCGGCTAGGGAGCGCAGAGCTGCGGCTTTCCCTGGTGTTCCCGGCTTCGGCTTCCCCTGCCTCCGTCAGTGAGAATTTGTTCCGCTTTAACGACCGGATCTCCGGGTTCGCCAAAAAATAACTCCCGCGGCCGCGCACGCTTGGCTGTTTCTTTTGCTAGCGCATGGTCTACGTTAGTTATTAGCTCTCGTTTCCCACACGTTATCCTTTCCCAGCAAGGGTGCAATCTTTTTATTATTATCACTGCTATTATTAGTGGCTTATTTTATGTTTATGTGTGTTTTGCCTCATGTATGTCTGTGTACCGTATGTGTGTCGTGTCCTCAGAAGACCGCGCTAGATCCTCTGGAACTGAAATTTCAGACAATTAGTGTTTTTTGAGTACCGTGTAGCCCAGGCTCCTGGCCTAAAATGACCTTGAACTATGGATTCTGCTTTTAACCCCACAGTGCAGGGATTACTGGCTTTTGGCTTCCTGAAAGTTGGTGTTTGTTTGTTTGTTTTGTTTTGTTAGACCAGGAGTAGTGGCACATGCCTGTAACCCCAGCACTCAGAAGGCTAAGGCAGGAGGATTGCAGTAAATTCGAGGCTAGCCAGGATTAGAATGATACCATCTTAAAAACACAAAACCAAATCTGCTTTTGACACATCATCTTTCTGCTCTTACAAATTTAAAGGCTCCTCTGCCTGAAGCTCTGTTCTGACTCTATCTTTGCTCTTTTAACTCTGGCTAATCTCGAATTTACTGTAATCCTCCTGCCTTAGCCTTCTGAACGCTGGGATTACAGACATGTATCAATACTGGTCTAAAGAAAAAAGTTAAGGATGTAATCCCAGAAAGCAGAGACAGGCGAATCTCTGAGTTAGAGGCTAACTTCGAGGTATGCCAGAGATACATAGTGAGACATTGTCTCAATAAAACAACTCCCTTCTCCTCCCCCCAAAAATCAAAACCCCACCAGATTCACTGATGAATGATTGACACATTTAAGTGTACAATTCGAAAAAAAAACTTCAGCATGAAATCACTACTCCTATCAAGACAATGAACATGTTCATTAATCCCAAATTCCTGGCACTCTTGCTAAACACCTCCTTTGTGTACAGATTGCATCCCTCTAACTCTGGTTCTCAACCTTCCTAATGCTGTGTTGCTTTAACACAGTTCCGCATATCATGGTGTCCCATCCCCCCCAGCCATAAAATTATTTTCTTTTTTTTTTTTTTTTTGGTTTTTCGAGACAGGGTTTCTCTGTGTAGCCCTGGCTGTCCTGGAACTCACTCTGTAGACCAGGCTGGCCTCGAACTCAGAAATCCACCTGCCTCTGCCTCCCAAGTGCTGGATTAAAGGCGTGCGCCACCACCGCCCGGCCAAATTATTTTCATTACTACTTCATAACTGTAGTTTTGCTACTGTTATGAATCATAATGTAGGTGTTTGATATGCAGGATATCTGATATGCAGCCCACAGGTTGAGAACCGACATTCACACTGCAGGTGTCTCTAGGTCTCTGTAGGGCATTGGTTCCAGGACTCTCCAAACATACATCTTCAAGTATACATTAAATTAATACATGCAATACCCAACAAAATACAAATGTGTATTTCTTAGAGATTAACAAAATGTTCAGTATATATATATAATTTTATTTCCAAATATTTTTCTTCTTTGCTTGGTTGAGTCTACCTAGAACCCAGGTATAAGGTGAGCCAACTGCACTAGCCTGCTTTGTGTCTACAGATTACTTTGGCTGTATTAGCTGAAGTTTTGTACAGTGTGCACTTAATTTGGTTTGGTCTAGCTTCTTCCATACTGCATAATATCTCCCAAGCAATATGACCCACAGTTCACTGAGGCAAGCCTCTTCAACAAAACTGATTCAGTCACTCTCTCTCTAACAAGTTTTGGGGTGCTTATAAACCATCTTCAGGCATTCCCTATCTTGTAGGCCTAGGAGGAACAGTGTTTTTAAATGTTTTAATTGCTGATATATGTCTTTAATCCTATCACTTGGGAGGTTGAGGCATGCTGACCTTTGTGAGTTCAAAGCCAATCTGGTCTACATAGCAAGTTCCAGGCCAGCCAAAACTATATAGTGAGACCATGTCTCAAAAAAAAATCAAAAAATAATATACTTGTTAAAATAGATTTCCAGCAAATATTTCAGGGATCTTGACTAACATGCTATCATTCAATAACTATATTTATATTTTCAATTTCAACTGAGTCGATACATTTTGTGACTTTACTGTCTTTATAATCTAGGAGATAGGACAAACAAAATCAAAATATAATGAGATGAAAGTATTTTATTTCTTGTAAACTTTGTAAGTCTGGTTAAAAAGGAAAAGCTTCCTCCTTCTATATAGACTTTATATAGACATTTAGAAGGTATGAGCCATATTAAAGGTATGTCTTCCTGCCTTAAGATTTAGCTTAAAGGTATGAGTCTTCCCACCACAAAATCTGAATTAAAAGCTTGTGTCTAGACCAATAAGCTGGGCAGTGGTGGCACGTCTTTAATCCCTGTACTTGGGAGGCAGAGGCAGGTGATCTCTGAATTTAAGGCCAGCCTGGTCTACAGAGCAAGTTCCATGACAACCAGAGCTACACAGAGAAACCCTGTTCTGAAAAAAAACAAAGAACAAACAAACAAACAAAAGGATCAAATGCCTTCCTACCTGAAAAGTCCAGACTGGAAGTGGATTTGTCCTCTTCAAACCAAGGAGCGAATCCCTCACAGGTGTGTCCTCCATTTCTGGATTGTAGTTCATTTCAGATATAGTCAAGTTGGCAACCAAGAACAACCATCACAACACCCATACACATAAAAGAAAAATAATAATTAAAAAAGTAAAAATAAAGCAGTTTAATTCAAGAAACTTTTCAGAAGTTGGGAAAATGGTCAATGGGTAAAGGTGTTGCTGCACAAGCGAGGGATCTGAGTTCCATCTCTGGACCATTGTTCAGGTGGGAAGAGAGAATCCTCACACACTACAAGAGTAAGAAGAATTTTAAAGATGAGCCATCTCCCAATCAGCCCCATATCTTCCTGTACTATAATAATCATAATAATCTTCTTAAAGATGGTGTCCTGTGGGAGGTCCTTAGGTCATTGAGAGGGAGGCACTGACTTTTTGGCTCCCTGGAATGAGTTCTTTTAAGCTGTAAGCATGAATAGTGCAAAGTTAAAAGTAAGATGAATCCATAGTGAAGATAAATGCTACCAATACAGTATTAGCTAGCCTGGATAGTGCCCTCCCTGTTTCTCACCTTCCTCATCTTCTTACCCTATGGTTGACAGTCTCACACTGAGTAGGGCTTACCTCAAGCTCTCAATGGGGCACTGTAGAAATGACAGTGTGTGACTCCTGAGGCTTGATCACAAAGAACACTTTGGCTTCCATCTTGCTCTCTTAGATCACTCATTCAGAGAAACCAAGTAGCCCTCCAAAAAAGTACACATGACAAAAAACTAAGACCCTGTCAATAACCTGTGCCTACTTGTAAGCCATATAGTTAAGTCATTATGGAAGGCTTTGGCACTTTCATTAACTCCAAAATTCTCCAAGAGGAAATCAGCTAAGCCATTTCCAACATCCTGACCCCAGGGAACTGTTCTTTCAAGCCTCTAATTTTTTGGATAATTTATGTAGCAATCTCTAACTGATAAAATTGTGGCATGACTAGATCATTATTCTATGACGGAATTTAATTACGACTGGAGGACATTTGGAAATCATCAAGGCAGTTGAATTACAACTGAATCTTGTGAATTTACCGAGGAAGGCATTCCCACACAGGAGAACACTGAATTAATACAGTAAGAATTGCACTTTAAGTCGCTCCTACACTGAAAGTCCTTCAGTGGCTCTGTTGCTCTCATGAAGAAGTTTGACTGGGTGTAGTGATGCACACCTTTAATCCTAGAACTTGGGAGGCAGAAGCAGGAGGATCTCTGTGAGTTTGAGGCCAGTCAGAACTATGTAGTGGGACCTTGCTTCAATAATACATACATACATACATACATACATACATATGCCCACATACCTTAAAATTTTTCATTTCAGACTTGCCTCTGTATACTTCTACTTTTCTATGACGTATCCATTATTACTACAACTTACAAGCTTCTTATTTTGAGAATGTGTGGCTCTCACCACACAGGCAGTTTGGGTTAGGAGCCTTTTCTAGAATGTTCCCCCATTGTATAGTGTATATTTCCTATTTAAAATTTACTTTTTAAAAGATATTTTATATTTAATTTATATGTGCAAGTGAGTGCAATTGTCTGTAGAAGACACAGGCATGGGCTCCTTCTGGAGCTGTAGTTAAGCTGTAAGCCTCCTGACATGGTTGTTGGTGTTAATGGTCCCCGGGAAGAACAGAGTGCTCTTGGCTGTGAGCATTTCTCCAACTCGAATTACCAACTTATTTGTCAATTGCCCCTAAACATTCAACTGAATGAGGATCTTAACCGTAGCCATCTTCACCAGTGTATCCCAGCCGAGCACTTAATGACATATAGGCATTGGTTTAAAAACAAACAAACTTAAGGACTGGCTGATTTTCCAGGAAATCAGAATTCAGTTCTCACTAACCACATCAGGGGCTCACAATTGTCAGTAACTCCAGCTCCAGGGGAACTAACAAGCTTTCTGCCCCCTGAGGGCACATGCTCACACAGAGACAGATAATCACACATATACATGAAAATAAAAACACTTCCATAATAAGTAATCCAATTCATAATTTTGTCCTCTAACCGACATGCAGAACATCATATCAATTGAAACAAGATGCTGTTCCTAAATCGGGGAAGATGACATGAAGTGAGACACCACATGGAAATAACATGGAATTCTATGATACTACAGTGCAGAGTGAATTCATGAGCCATTACACATGGGTACACCAGCCTATCTATTTGAGCTTCCACAGAAACTACACATGACTTTGACTCTCAGAACCATAAAAACAATAATACATTTTAGTCTCCAAAATGTCAGTCATTAGCTCCGTGATTTCTTCTTTATTTCTAGAATTTAAATTTGTAAGTAAATATATACAATACATGGTATTGCACTTTCAGCTTGTGAACTTTCAGAAGAACGTCGGGGATATGGCTATTGCAAAGCAATCATTTCATATTTACTTTTGCAGTGCTGGGACTGCAACCCAGAGCCTCACACAGGCCTGGCAAAGGCTCTATGAATGAGGTACACTGAGGCCTACTGTGCGACAGTATTCCCAGGGAAACGTAAACAAATGTCTACTCATCCCAGATAAGGAACCAAAGACAGATCAAAGTAAGGTTACCATCAAAGTCCAATGTGGCGACCCAGTGGGCTTTATTGGGATTACTTACAGGAGGATGGGAGAAAGGTTACTTACAGCAGTAAAAATGTCTCCAAGATAGATAGCTTAATCAAAAAGCCATCCCCGCATGGGTGACGGCTCATGATTTGCAGGCAGCTTAACACATGGAAGACTGTCTCCTTCAAATAACTCAAGTGGTTTGAACTTGTCTCAACTCAGCTTGTCTAAAAGTATCTCTCAGCAGCTCTTGCAGGTTATAGCTGTTTGGGGAGAAAGTGGTTTAGTGGATGTGGTTAGCTTCAGGAACTTACTGAAATCTTTCACCTCAGGCTAGAATACCCTCTTGTTTTGCCTTCTTTTTAACATCCTACATTTTGACGAGCTTTCCTTGATGATAAAATCTTAGGAAATTGCTACACAAATAGGTCCACAAGAACCATTTTAACCATTAGAAAGTTTCATTAGGAAAAGGCATGAAATTGAGGGTCAGGAGGACATTTAGTCTCTGGAAATTCAAACCTTTCTGAGGGAGAGGTTGGGTTTGACCATCTTAGGGAGAAGTTGTTTCTGTCTTGGTGGCTAGTTAGCACCAGCAAGCCCCTTCAATACACCATATCTGTAGCTGGTGCACGATGGCCTTACTTGCCTTGACTGAAGCCACAGGCTCTTGTTCCTGCAACCTGATAGCCAATGATGTGGAAGAGACAGTCATGAATTTGGCTCAACAGAGTCTTAATCATGATATGACATTGGTTCTATCTTGTTGTTGGTGTGGTGGTGGTGGGTAGTGGTAGTGTTGGTGGTTTTGTTGTGTACTCTGTTGTTGACAATCCTGAAACTCACAGTGTAGACCAGGCTGGCCTTAAACCCAGAGATCCACCAGCTTCTGCCTCTCTGCCTCTGCCTCTCTCGCCTCTCTGCCTCTCTCTGCCTCTGTGTGCTGGTTTAAAGGCCTGCACCACCATTGCCCATCGAGTTGGTGGGTTTTAAGTTTTAAGCTGCTGCACACTGACATCATTCCTTTAAATGTTTCAATGTCACCCATAGGTGGCCCTCCCAAAGGGCATATTTAATGGATTCTCACTTGCACTGAAACCGAATGGTGTTCGTGGTTTAGCTAAGAGACCGATTCAGTTCATTGGCTAATCTATACAAGTATGGCTTTTCTCAAAGCAACATGCTCAGCAAGAACAGCTATCTCTAGTGAACGTTGCTGCATTTTGGCTGCTTCTGCTAGGGCTGGATTATTTCCTGATGCTGTCATGATGCCTATGAAAGCTAATAAAGTTCCAATTCAAACCTTTCCAGAACATGCCAACAATTTGATACAATGGGAAAGAAGGCATAAACACATTCTACAAAGGCATCGCTCCTCTACAGACAGAGATATACTCCATGATGGCATTCACCAACTTTGACTCTCCTGTTGAGGCATTGTACTAGTTGTGATTCTGAAATCTTACAAGAATGTACAAAGGCAGAGCAGCTGACTGTGACATTTGTGGTCACTTACAGACCAGAGCTCCCTCTGAGACTCTTTCTTCCCCTGGGGAACCCAGAACGTCTGCGCTGAATAAAGAGAAAGGCAGTAGCGCTCAGTTCCTCCATGGGCTTGACTTTAACAGGGTGTGGGAGGGAGGACCACTGGCTGTAACCGGAACTAGTACACCGGCTGCCGCGGCTCATCTAAGTGAAGCTGTTTCCTTCCCTCTCCTCCACCTGAGACGCCAGAGACTTGGAAGAAGCCCGAGTTGTCTTAGTAGATACAGTGACACAAATATGAGCTCAGCTGCTCGCTGATCAGTGTTGTGAACAGTGTGGAAGGAACCGTTGTCTATTTGACCGTGTAGGAAATAGTCGGTTTTGGATACAATCACTGCAGTGTCCTTGCTTAAGCAAGAGTTCCAGATTTACTGCTGAAGTAATCTGTCTACTTATGAAAAAAAAAAAAAAAGTTGTTCTCTTTTTCTTTTTAAAGTATTGAATAATGGGTTTAATTTAACTAAATTAATAGGAATTTATTTTTGGTGCTGTGAGTTAACTTTATACATGCTAGGGTACATGCTCTGCCGTCAAACTTAAACCTCATCCAGGAAATACGGTTTAGAAACCAATAAGTTAAAAGTATTTCAATTTGTGAGTGATTACAAATGTCTCTCGCTAGTCAGGTTTTAAAAGGTCCTGAAAGTATTGCTTCAGAAGTCTTGACAGTAGAGAGGTTTGCTTTCTTTTTTAAAAAAAAATATGCAAGAAGCGGCGTGGTGCGCACGCTTTATTCCAGCACTTGGAGGCAGAGGCAGGCTGATTCTGATCGAGCCACCGTCTACAGAGTGATTCCAGTAGCCAGGCTTAAGAGAACCTGTCTCGAAAACAAAAAAATAAAATAAAAATATTGCAAGAAGTCTATATTACAGGATATAATAAACAACTGTCTAATGTAGCTATGAAGTACAGATAACTAACTGTAGAGATATAGAAAAATTACTAAACTGAAAAAAAGAAGGGTAGATGGATGAGCAAAAGTGAATTTCATATAAAAATGAAATAACTAGAAATGATGATGTGCATTGAGCTAAATTCTGAGCTACAACAGGGGGAGTGTTCTTGTCTCTTACTGTCAGAAGGCGGCACTGATAATAAAATAAATAGAAAGACACAAGCTTTCCCCACCCACGGGGAGCTGAACCCGACAGTGGCGGAGAGACCTTAGGAGAGTTTAATACCCAAGGTGTGGTAATGAGTGGACTGGGGTGAACTATAGGAAGAAAGGACTTCAGGGTAGAGAGAGAAGGCTTCTGGCCATGAGGCCCTCCTGACGATAAATTTTGACTTCATAGAATTAGCAACAGATTGCAAATGTAATTCAAGGTGATATTAATTTAATGGTGAAAACACATGATCTTTCAATGACCTTCCTTTGAGCTGAGAGTCTTGTTTACCCTGAAGCTCTTACAGCTGCAAACTGACTGAGGTGATGATAAGTACAGGGTCGATGTCTTCAAACACACCAGAAGAGGGCATCAGATCCCATTACAGATGGTTGTGAGCCACCATGTGGTTGCTGGGAATTGAACTCAGGACCTCATGAAGAATAGTCAGTGTTATTAACCACTGAGCCAGCTCTCCAGCCTGATTGTCCTTGCCTGCTCTCTTAGAGTGACATCTAAATGAGGCTCTCAAGCTGATCAAGCTGGATCAGCAAGCACTACATTCACTGAGCTATCTCTTCAACCCTCAAATATTTGTAAAGATTTCTTTATTTAATATATATGAGTACACTGTAGCTGTCTTCAGACACACTAGAAAAGGGCATCAGATTCCATTACAGATGGTTGTGAGCCACCCTGTGGTTGCTGGGAATTGAACTCAGGACCTCTGGAAGAGCAACTAGTGCGCCTAACCGCTGAGCCATCTCTCCAGTCCAAATATTTTTAAACATTTAGAGGTTTACTTTCAATGCTAGTAAAAGCAGGAGGGTAAACTAACTTAAAAGCAGGAGACTCCCGTCTTTATTCGGCATAGCTAGCGTTCATCATACGGTTTCTTCTGGTCCTCTGTTGTCATTAGCTCATTAAGTTCCCGTGCCTCCATGAGCCTGGTGTTATACTAACATTACTGAACAGAGGAACTGTACAGAGTGCAGAAACAGGTGCTATATTATCCCTTCCAGAGTTTGTCCTCAAGCTGTTTGCTGGGCTCCCTTTCGTGACAGAAAACCAAACTTAGAAACATCCAGAATAGCACAAAAAAGATTATACATTTCATCTTTCACAATGTGTTTCCCTACTCTGTTTAATTAGTCAAATTGTTGGACTGTGTGATTATTTCCACATTAATCATCTCTCAGACCTTTCTCTCCGGATGGGCTTGTCACCAGTATATTTCTAGTCAGCTGAAAAAGGACACTGTATCTCAAAACTGAAAAGAATTGACTTTAAATTCAGACATTAGGGACAGTGTGGTGCACACCTTTGATTCCAGCACTTGGGAGGCAGCAGCAGGTGGATCTCTTGAGTTTGAGGCCAGCCTGGTCTACAGAAACCTTGTCTCAAAAAAAAAAAAAAAAAAAAAAAAAAAAAAAAACACACACATTTGACTTATGGGCTAGAGAGATAGCTCAGTGGTTAAGAGCATTGGCTAATCTTCCAGAAGACCCGAGTTCAATTCCCAACACTTACATGGCAGCTCACAAATGTCCGTATGTAACTCCAGTTCCAGGACACCCAACACCCTTACAGGGATAAATACAGGCAAAACATGAAATAAAAATAATGCTGACATTAAGTAATTCAAGTCAAATCAAATCAAAGAGAAAGAAAGCCAGTGCATGGAATGTCCAATTAATGTAACATTTCTCCATTCCTTAAGTCGGATAGTCCAGAGTGTTTGGCAGTCAGCACAGAATCTTTTATACAAACAGAGGGTGAATAAACCAGTTTTGCTCTACTTTGGATAGACTGATGGAATTTTTAAAGATACGATTTCAAAAGTATTACCCTCGGTCACAAACAGAAAACTTAATAAATGCCAACTATAAATATTTGGAATGTTTTAAATTAATCTTTAATGCCAGTACCTTGATACTGTTGATGCAAAAACAAAACAAAAAAACCAAGCCAAAGCAAAATAAAAACCCAGCTCTCACCTCAAAGCAGATAGATGGTGATTTATTCTGGAGCTCAATAAGGGTGACCATGGTCAGGAACACAGTCTCAGTTGACCTCAAAATCCATGGTCTCACATGGAAATCAGTTTCATGAATTTTTTTATAGTAACAGAAACAAAGAATGTCATAAATCAAGACACTTTGCAAATACATAACTGGGCACATCGTGTAGGTGGGTTGTCATAATGGGGGAGAGAGAAAACCCTGCTACGACCTTTAGATACCATCAGAGAACATTCTTAGCCCTTTGGTGAAGAAGGTTTTATTAAGTTAATGCATTCCTAAAGCTTTTATCTGCTAGTCACAGGATGTGAGGTCACAGGCTGTTATGTCCAAGCAAAGTGGGTGAGGAATGGCACTTGGGGGCTAAAGATAGCTTGAGATAACTTGTAATTAGGCTCTGGACCTGCAGCTTCCACTCTCTTCACATCCATGAAGTTCTAATCAGTCGCCCTTTGCAGACAGCTTCTCTCCAGGAATTCTCATTTACAGCACAGAGTCTGGCATCTCATAAGTATTCAATATCTATTTCCTGAGTAACTTAAGAAGCGGAAAACAGGTCTTCTTCAACCATATGTGAATATGCTAATTATACAACTAAAACATTTTATAAACTTTGATTATATTTATACATATTTATGACAAGAGGCTGTGGATAAACCCAGGGCTTTAGGAATGTTACACAAGTGCTCTATCACTGAACTGTACCTCAGAACCCTCAGTTTTTCTCTTAAAATTATTAGTGTATGTGTATGCAAGTACACACTCGTGTGTGTGTGTGTGTGTGTGTGTGTGTGTGCGCGTGCGTGTGAGAAAGAGAGATGAGATGCATGGACATGCCACAATGTATGTGTGTATACATCTGTGATGACAAGGATGCACATGTCACTGTTGTGTGTGTGTGTGTGTGTGTGTGTGTGTGTATCTGTGTGTATGTCAGTTGGGTTCTTTCTATCTGCACATGGCTTCTAGGGATTGATTTTGGGCTTGAGTTGTTAGATCTTGAGCGCCTTTACTCACTGAGCTACCTCCTGGCCCTCCCTCAGATTAATTTTAAAGGTAGAAAAGTATCTTCCTTAAGTAATTTTGTTTTGGTGGGTAGGGGTGGGCGCCAGGAGTGTGGGAGATTTTGTCCTTTTGGTTTGGTGTTGATGATCTCCTTCAGGGACTGCATGTGCTAAACATACTCCCTCCCACCAATTTACTCCCTTGGCCTTCTCCATAAAGTTTGAAAAAAGCCGCCTTTCAGTGACAAGATTTTAGAGGAAATCTAAAACAAATTACCAGAGCTAGATGTGGTGGCACATGCCTTCCCAGCACTCTGGAGGCAAAGACAGGCAGATATCTGTGAGTTTCAGGCTAGCCAGGGCCACACGGTGAAGGCTTGTCTCAATAAACAAACATAAAATTATCAGTAGCCATACTGAGAAATTTCCCTTCAAATTTAGCAAAGCTTCCATGTTAACTGTGGAGACAAAGAGGCAAAAGGCCAAAAATAAAAGCAACATCTCCTGCAGCTGGACCCTGAGCTTGACTTGATGACTTGAGATGGCTTATGTAAACAGTTCAAGAGGAATGGTCCCTCGGGGCTGCATCCCAGATGGCCAGTCTCAGGACACTTGGTGTTTACTACAAGATAAACTCTATTCAAATACATCCCACAAATGGCCCAGAAAGCAAGACCTTTTAAGAGCTCTATTAAGAACCCCATTTTCTCTCAGGAGTCATTCTCAGTCTTCCACCAGCCTTCGCCTCCTGAGTGCTAAGGTTAAAGGTGAGTACTACCCACCCACCCTCAGACCCTGAAAACTTGTTTTAAATGAACCCAGAATAATATCAGGATAGCATTAAGTGTAAAGCCAGATAATCAAGTTTAAATAGACTTACATCTTTACATGTCTATCTCTTGAGTTTTCTCAAAAACAGGATGTGTTAATGTGAATAAATAACAACTCATTATTAGAACTACCAATTAACAATTTAAAAATAGACAGTGAAAATTTAAAACCAAGAGCTCAATTTTATGATCCACAATGTCTCAAAAGCACTCAGGATTGTGCATCCCTCATTTTTAAGCAGTTAAGTCTCTGCTTGAATTGAAATTTAGGTATTTGAAATACGGATTTAAAATTTTACACAAATGGTATTCATCTATTTTTAATTCTCAAGAAATAAGTCAGGTGAGTTTAGGGTCAGTACATCTTTAAATCCATCAAATCAGCAAATACTATAGTTAAGAGCAGAGTCTTAAGCCCTCTAATAGCCAAACATTTAACGATAAATGAGCCCCTAGAATCTACTCATTAAGAGTGAGATTCCAAGGGCACAAGCCAGGACTACACATGGTTAAACCTGTCTGAAAAACCAAAAAAAAAAAAAAAAAAAAGAAATAAGTCAGGTATTTAGGATAGTTTACATCATTAAAATCAGCTTATCAAAATCAGCAAAATACTATAGCTTACTAGAGCATGATGTCTCTAACCCCTCTAAATAAGCCAAAACAACTCATTACACACTCAATATGCAGCCCCAGCAATAACACTCATTAATGTAGTGAGAATGATAAGCCCAAGGCCCAGGGATAAATGTGTTTAACAGACCAGAGCTGATACAAACATGTTAACAGAGAATAGGTGTGGACAGAAATTCTGCAGAACAAATGATACCACAGAGTTAGAAGAAAGCATCTGAGGGCAGTTTCAGAGGGTGAGTCTATGTCCATCATGGCAGACAGCATGGCAGCAGGCATGCATGGAGCTGGGCCAGTGCTGAAGGTCACATTCTGACCCATGAACAAGAAGCAGAGAAGACCCTAGGAGGGAGGGAGCTTTTGAAACTTCAAAGCCTATCCCATGACACACCTCCTAATCCATTCTAAACAGGTTCACCAGCTGGGGACCAAGCATTCAAACAGGAACCTGTGGGATCCATTCTCAGACCAGCACTAGAACTCACGCTTTTCTGATGCATTCTACTGTAGGGGTTCTGGGGGGAAACACTTTACTTTTGATTGACTGATTTTAGTGTTAGGAAGCAAATCAGGGCTCTTATTTATCAGGCCAAGTAACACACTATCTGTTTCACTAGGCTACACTCACAGCCCCACTGTCAGGGGCAGCCCTGCTTATATACTGAAGGCCTAAAGTCAGCAATAGGCCAGACATACATGCCTGCTAGCACCAAGTCTTGGGTCTCTGTGGAAAAACACTGAAGCAGAAGGTAGAAGCTATTGTAAACAAGTAGCTTTGGTGGAGGGCTGCCAAGCTTGAGTAGTCATAGACCTTGTAGATAGGTAGCCTTGGTGGACAGTACCAACTTAGATAAAGACAAGTGAATCATAGGCGGAGTCATAGTGGTCTGTCTCCTGAACCTTCACCCAGCTGACACTCTGTTCTGGAAGATATCTGTACTCCTCCTAAACACCTACACTCCTGTGTCATCCCCTTCCCACATCCTGCCTTTTTGTGTATATAACCTGTGTGTAAAAAAGTAAAAATTACGGTTTGATCAGCCTATAGACAAGCCGTGTTCCTTGTGTTCGTCGTTATTCTTCATTCTCTCTTAGGTGATCTCCCCGGACCCTGTTTAATGCCCTGCAGGACAGGACACCCCACCTTCAATTTAATTTGACCTGGGTGACCTGGGACAACCAAAGAAGTTGAAACCGTAAGACTCTAGACCTCATAGGATTATAAAAATGGAAATGACCTTAATATAAAATTTAATTCCGTTACCCATTTTCTAGTATAACAAGATATATTTCAAACTAATGTAATTGTTAAGAGACCATAAATTAATTTTATTTAAATCTAAATATAACAGTCTCACAGTTGATTATTCTCTCTTAACTCACGCCATATGCATTTGTTTTCTGCCATGTACCTTTCAACCTTTAGATGTATTATGAATATAACCAGTGTATAATGGTAATGAATACTTTTTAAATACAGTGCTAAGCATCAAATCCACTAGCACAGCACGTGATAAACTGAGCTCACCCTAGTCTAATATGAGTACCTTAATTAAGAGGATAAAAATGGGGCTGTGCAGTGGTGTGCACAGTCCTGTAATCTCAGCACCAGGGAGGAAGAGCAGGTGGATCTCTGAGTTGGAGGCTAGCCTGGGCTACAGAGCAAGTTTTCAGGACAGCCAGGACTACACAGAGAAATCTTGTCTTGGGAAAGGGGATGAGGAGAATAACAGGGACTTTTATTATTTGTATTTTGAATACTTAATTGAAGCATAAAATAAAATTTTAAAACTGAAAAGGATCTAGGTTAAGGGGCAAAGTTCTTCCTCCTTCTGTGCTCCAGCCATCTCTTGTTCTCTCTAGAGTACTCATATCCTTCCATGTAGTTGAACCAGTGGGATGAGGTTCCAGCCCTTCAGGCCTGAGCTGAGATACTTTCTAAAAACATCAAATCAAACCACCCACCCAACCAAACAAAAGTGCCCAAGGCTGCCCAACATGATGGCATACACCTGTAATCTCAGTACTTGGAAGGTGAAGGTCTATAAGATCCGGAGTTCAAAGCCAGGCCCAGCCACAGAGCAAGTTTCAGGACACACTAGGCTATAGAATGAGACACTCAGAACAGTAACTACTAAAAGATCTTGTTGGATGTGGTAGTGCAAGTCTGTCATCTCAGCAGTTCAGGGGCTGAGACAGGAGGATCTAGAGTTACAAACCAGCCCAGGTTACATAGCAAGCTCCTGTCTCAAAAGGAGTCAAGTGCTATTAGGTATCAATATAACTTTCTAGTAAGTATCACATTCAGAATCTGAGTTTTAAAAGGTAAACTGTCAAAGGTGAATAACAGAAAAATCCCATGCTGTTCCTTTTTGTGTGTGCAAAATGCATGATCTAGTGTGTCATCTGTTCACTTTCAATGATTTCTTTTTGCCATACAAAATAAAACATTCATTTTTTATTTTAAAATAGAATTTATTGAACACGGCAGTAAATTCAATACACTGAACGGTTTGTTGTTGTTGTTGTTGCTGTTCTTGTCAGAACTGGCACATGATGAAGAGAGCTTAACTTACTGCTAAATTAACACCCCAAAATTTAAGTCTTAAATCATGTTCCATAAAAAGTCTAACAGTGTTATAAAAATATTAATTTACACTAAATTACATAGAAAAGTGTTAGAAAAAGAATCTCATATTCAAACCATCATCTAAGAATTAAAAATCCAATTATGCATCCTTAAAAAGGTACTAATTTTGAGTACAATGTAGAAGGGGAAAACATGGGCAAGAGCTACTGAATTTACACTCATTTATCCTATGGGACGTTGCAGGCAAAGCAGATACACATTAGATATTTTGTTTGTTTGTTTGTTTTTGTTTTTTTTGTTTTTTGTTTTTGTTTTTTTTTCGAGACAGGGTTTCTCTGTGTAGCTCGGGCTGTCCTGGAACTCACTCTGTAGACCAGGCTGGCCTCGAACTCAGAAATCCGCCTGTCTCTGCCTCCCAAGTGCTGGGATTAAAGGCGTGCGCCACCACCGCCCGGCACACATTAGATATTGTTATGTATATTTCAAAGGAATAGGAAAGCTGTTTATAGCGTGTTTAATGCCTAGTCAAACCCACCGCGTGGTGAACTGATTATCTACTACAACCTTGAGTTGATGCAATCTATTTTTCTTATAAAAAACTACAAAAGCTTCTTTAACTAGTATTCTACCCACTGGGAATACAACTGCCAGCTCTGAAAGTTCACTGACAGGAATCAAACCGAAGTTCTAGAGAATCAGATGAATAGACGAGATATATGCTCATCCAATGTAAAATCATTCCACTTCTACCTAGAGCGGAAATTGAGGAGCTGGCTGTGCTGCTCAGTGGCACAGCACTTGCTCAGTGTGTGCAAAGCCCTGGGTAAGTGCCCCATGATGGAAAAATAGTTTTAGAAATGTGGACATTGAAAGAACAAAGGAATTTAGAAAGCTCATTTTTGATATTTATTATAAATATGCCACTCTACCCAAACACATGTAACTAAAATACATGAATGCCAGCAGCTTATGGAAGAATAGTATTTCCTTCAAAAGGGCATTAAATCACATTCTAGTATAAAGTATATTTGTGAATTAAAGTTAGCTACAAGCCAGAAGAAAATAAAAATGTATTTATGGTCGATTTTGTCAGGTGTTGGTGGCACACACTTTTAATCCCAGCACTTGGGAGGCAGAGGCAGGAGGATCTCTGAGTTCGAGGCCAGACAGAGAAACCCTGTCTCGAAAAACCAAAAAAAAAAAAGAAAAAGAAAAAGAAAACAAACAAACTAACAAACAAAAAAGATCAGTGAAAAAAAAAATCTTCTCTAGCTCTTAAAAGGCATTGGTGTTAGGTTAGCAAGAGAGGAAGAGATGACAAATTTTCAGAGCCAAATTTTGAACTCTGGTATCCATATCCATTCATTTTGATTTCCAAGACAAAGAATTTCTCTATTTTATTTTCTCTGTGGAGCTATTTTCAACTATGCTGCTAGGAGGGCTGTTTAAGTACACATGACATTGGCAGTGAGGGTAGAGAGGCTCTAGGAAATTCTTTTTGTTATTTACAGCTACTTAGTAAGTTGTTTCATTGGCAGTGCTGGGGAAGGCACTTTGAACATGGTAGGCAAGTACTCCAGTGAGCTACACTCCAGCCCATATATAAGAATTTAATTACAACAATATGATGGTTGGGTAAAAGAGAAATGTTTCTTTCTTTCTTTCTTTTTTTTTTTTTGGTTTTTTTTCGAGACAGGGTTTCTCTGTGTAGTCTGGGCTGTCCTGGAACTCGCTCAGTAGACCAGGTTGGCCTCGAACTCAGAAATCCACCTGCCTCTGCCTCCCAAGTGCTGGGATTAAAGGCGTGCGCCACCACCGCCCGGCAAGAGAAATGTTTCAAATAAGTCAGAATTCAGATCTGTAGATGTGTGCATGTTTTTTCTGGAGCAAAAGTTTAGATTAGGAAATTAAAATATTACTTACAAATTAATAAAACCAAATTATTTTGAGAAATTGTCTTATTTCAACGTGGCTTTAGAAAGAATAATTTTATGTCTTTTTTTTTTTTTTTAAGAATAATTTTCTTTAAAATTCTTCATAAAATTGTAACTGGTGCATTTGAAAATCACGACTTGAATGGGAATGCGGATGTTAGTAAAACAGCTGTATTTTGGCAGGCATTTTATTGACATTTGAAGTGAAAATGCAGTTAGAATTGTAAATGGCACTTATCACCCTCCAGATAGCTCTTTTGCTGTAAACAAAAGCCCCCACACCTGTACCTAGAAGAATGAAGGGGCTGGCGGTCCCGCTTCTTTGTCATCTACTCAGCACAAGTTAACAATTAAACAAAAAAGCTTTTAATGTGAACTTTAGTTCAAATATCAAAGGTCTAACCCATTTTTCAATATGCTTGTTTTACTCTGAATAAGCTGAATTAGCCTTATAAAGAAAGACTGGATTTGCTCACAGCTCCTGTGCAGTATTTATGCAGAAATACAAAATCCTGAGCTTTTCCAATGATGACTTGTCATCTGGTACTTTTTTTTTTTTTTAGGTTTTTTTCAAGACAAGGTTTCTCTGTGTAGCCCTGGCTGCCCTGGAACTCACTCTGTAGACCAGGCTGGCCTCGAACTCAGAAATCCACCTGCCTCTGCCTCCCAAGTGCTGGGATTAAAGGCGTGTGCCACCACTGCTCAGCATCTGGTACTTTCTTTTTTTTTTTTTCTTTTTTTAAATTTATTTAGTTATTTAAATCACATCATAATTTCATCTGGTACTTTCTTAGAGAAATTTTTTTTTTTTTTGGTTTTTTCGAGACAGGGTTTCTCTGTGTAGTTCTGGCTGTCCTGGAACTCACTCTGTAGACCAGGCTGGCCTCGAACTCAGAAATCCGCCTGCCTCTGCCTCCCAAGTGCTGGGATTAAAGGCGTGCGCCACCACCGCCCGGCTCTTAGAGAAATTTTAAAAGACAAAACTGAAAGCTAACTTCACCTCTAATTTCTAGAAAAATACCTGAGATTTTGCAAAGAATGAAAAGGAAAAAAAAATTTTCTTCAGGTTGCAGGTTAGCAAAGTGGTGAATTCTCTGAGCACTCACTCTGGAGGTGAGAAAACGGATGAACTTTAGTACACTTGTGGTTAGCAGTGCTCACTGATACAAGAAGGACTGCAAAGTAGGGGGTGATGATGATGTGGGGTGTCAGGGTGGCCATGGCAAACAATAAGTTATACATAAAATATCTAGTCAGATGAGAAAAACATTTAAAAGAAGAAATATTACCTAATCGATGGAACCAAATTTCAAAGATCAGAAAAAAAAAAATCTAAAACTTAAAAGTAAGTACAGAAGTTGAATTGTATCTTCAAGTAAACCATGTACGGAAAGAAACTAGATTCAGTTTTGGTGTCCTTATAATGACTACTTCTGTGTTTCCTTCTACCTAAAAAACAGTCTAATAGCATGCATATGCAAATGAAGGAATTTAGGTCTTCAGGTTTAAAAAAGGGTTACAAATTTTTAAAACTTAAAGTACAAAGATGGAGAGATGGTTCGCTTTCTGAGGACCTGGGTTTGATTCCCAGAATCCATTGGGCAGCTCATAGCCATCTGTAACTCCAGTCCCAGGGGACCCAACACCCTCCTCTGGCCTCTGTGGGCACCAGGCACCAGGTACCAGGCACAAATGTGGTGTACAGACAGATGCATACAGGCAAAATACCCATATACATGAACTGCTTTCTTGCAGTCTTTAGTATTTATTTCTGCAGAGGGGTTAAGAATTGCATAAATCTTTAACAAAAACATCTACTCAGAAACTTGCTTTGACACTTATACATGATCTATCCTTAGAATTTGGAGAAATATTTCAGTAAGAAAAGTACAAAGGAAGGTCAGGGTAGCTTTTTTTTCTTTTTTAGAAAAATATAATGTATATAATACAGTTGGAAACTACACAAATCCTATGTTTTATCTGATTGTGAAGGCACAACTTTAACATAATTAAAAGAAAATGCACTTTCACTATGTATGATGGGATTTTTTACCAGCTCATAAAAAATATATGGATTTGCAAACATCACTGTATATGTTCCCAATTTTCAATCCAAACTTTGATTTGGCATGGTGTTGCCCAGCTGTAGCCCCAAACCTTTGGGAGGCAGAGGAAGGAGGACTGAACTCCAATCCTGACTCTGTCTCCAAGAGCAAAAAAGAAAAAAAGGCCAAAATCTATTTGTAGAAAATCATTAACATATCATTTAAGTCCACATAATTACTGTCGTACAATCTGCTCATCAGTCGTCACTGGGTTTTCTTCATTTGTTGAATAGTCCAGGTGGTCCATCACCTAGACAAAATAAAAGATATCAGAAAATGCAAGCTGTAAACTGGCCTCCCAGTCTTCATTAATTTAGCAAAAGTATTTTGTTTTTGTATGATGTTTGTTTGTGTTTTGCATGTGTGGATGAGTGTTTGCATCTAGGTACTCAGGCACTTGCATGCACGTGTGTATGGCTATCTTCCTCGGCTGCCTTCCACCCTAGTTTTTGAGACAGGCACTGCTGCTGAGATGGAAGCATACCAAAGAGAGTGCTCCAGGGATCCTCCTGTGTCTGCAACCCATCTGACCACTTTCCCCAACATTGAGGCCATAGATACACCCCACTGAACTTAGCTTTCTTTCTTCTTTTACTTTTATTGTAGTAAGTCTGATTTATGTTGCCCTAGGTAGCCTAAAACTAACAGAGATCTACATGCCTCTGCCTCCAGAGTTCTGGGATGAAAAGCAAGTCAATCCTGATACCTTCCACAGGGCTTTTTAAGTGAGTGCTGGACAGCTGAGCTCACACCCACATGCTTGTTCAGGAAGCACTTTAGCAACTGGGCTATCTCCCCACTCCACCTCTTTCCCCCTTTCATTGAAAATAGATTCTTTTCTCATATATCTTGATTACAGTTTCCTTTCCCTCTACTTTTCCCAGTTCCTCCCTATGTCGCCTCCCCTCAGGATCCAACTGAGCTACTCCTCAGCTGCCACCACCACCCCTATTTTTAACTCTA
The DNA here is from genome assembly GCA_021653895.1 of Mastomys natalensis. NCBI lineage: Eukaryota > Metazoa > Chordata > Mammalia > Rodentia > Muridae > Mastomys > Mastomys natalensis. Next base: position 1,630,892 of record JAJTUV010000257.1, on the reverse strand, counting down.
ACACTCAGGAGACAGAAGCAGGCCAGTCTCTGTGAGTTCAAAGTCAGCCTGATCTAAATGATTTGGGGCAAGACAGCCAGAGTTACATAGAGAGACCTTATCTCACAACTAAAATAAAAGTAATCTTGGGACTAGAGAGAGATGGCTCAGAGATTAAGAGCACTTGCTCTCAGTCTGGTCTCCAACTCTGTCTTTGGTGAGATCATAGCTGCCTGTAACTCTAATCCTAGGGGATTGCTTGCTTTAGGCCATCAATCCTGTACTAATGTGCACACATCCACATACATCCACATGATTTAAAAATAATAAAAATAAACCTTAAAAAAAAGAATGACCTTATAGAACCAAGCATTTCTTTTACAATACTGTCTAGGTCAGTATCATCTTTAACTTTTCAGAAGGATGAATTCCAGGACTTATGGCCCACATGAATACATTTTCTAGGCCTCCCATTAATCTCTACTTCCCAGTGTGAATATTGTCCTTTGTAGTAGTTGGAATTCCATTTCAAAAGAAGACTGTTGTGCAGAGGGTGAAATGCTGTGGGTTATTTATCTTGGGCTATTCTTAGCCTGCTAAATAGCTATTCCTTACAGCCACCTTCCACTTCCCACCCTGTGTCAGACTTAACATCTTGATTACAGATAAAACATTTTAAAATGTGTTGACTTTAACACCCTAATTTTCTACCAGTCAAAAGGTTTAAGAGTCATCACGTCATATCTGAGCCTTACAGCTAAGATGTCTGTTACTTTCTCTGTTCTGGTACTATAAAATCTTCATGAAAGGGCTTTTATGTTTGAACGTGGAATTTGGGGTAGCCTAAACCTCTGTTTCTGGGCCATGGTAATTCATATTTAGCCTCAGAATAAACTATTGTTCATAAAGAAAAAGCAATACAAAAAGCAATACAAAAGTCAAAAGAAGACTGTATGAGGCAGTGTGCACTTATGTCAATGGAAAGCTAAAAATGGTTCCAGAAGTTAGTGTAAAAACACCTGCTGGCTCTGCAACATTGTAACCGTATGAAGACAATGTAAGAATAATACATAAAGAAAGTCCCCTTTAATTCTAGCACCTGAGAGACAGAGGAAGTCAGCTCTCTATAGATGAGTTCCAGACTAGCCTGGACTACATAACAAGCCACACACACACACACACACACACACACACACACACACACACACACACATGCGCGCACACACATTCACATTCCTCTCAAAAGAAGCAAACAAGAACAACAAAACAAGGAAAACCCCATCACTGTCACTCAAGCAAGTCAAAAAAATGATACATAAAAGTTTGGAAATATTACATAAAAAAAAATCCTACAGAGCACTTAAAACCCCTGAAAACAAATCAAATGCATTTGCTAACACAGTATTTTAAAGGCATTCTGAGTGAATTTTTTTCTCACTTCAATTCTACCCATATTCTATACGTTTTTTCAAAATATATTTGGGAATGAAGGAAAAAGGAAGTGCTTAAATATTTAAAATATTTTTATCCTGTTCTTCAGATAAAACTATGCTAAAATAGAAAAATGTAATCTCTTTGTAACGGTTGTCAAAGTCTTTCAGACCAATAAATGATTATATTTCAGTATCATTATGTATGCTCTCCTTTCTTCGTTATTGAGAGTCAGAAGATGGAAAGTCCAACAATATAAATGTCCCTATTTTTTTTTCTAAATACTTCAGGTTTTTGTTTTTTAAGAAGAGATTGCTCCACATGGATTTCTGGACTTGCTAGACAGGAGTGTCTCTGAGTTGAGGCTTTCAGATGACAGGCACCTCAACCAATGGGGACACTTTCAGTAAAGCCCATTGTGTCAGCAACCACAGTTATTTATTAAAGGTACTGGTCATTTATTTGGTCCTTTATCTGACAAAGATAACACCTAGATTAAAGCAGTTTTATGTTTATAGTAGTTATAGGAGAAAAAAATTCAAGGGATTACTTAGCATGTGGGAGTCCTGAGTTCCTTCTCTAACAACATAGAGATACACAATAAATTTCAATGCATTTAAAAACAGATAAAAGTTGATCAAGACTGGTAGTATTACACATTCTACAACATGAGACATAGAATGAAGCTGTGGAATATTTTAGTCACACTTAAAATGATAAACATATACATATAGATAGAGATAGGGCCTGTTTTTCTGACAAAAGGCCAGAGGAGACCCGAGGGAGTCTGGAAGGGACGGTAACGGGTGGGGTAGACACACTGCTTTTCTTCTCTGTGATCTGCATACCCTGGCAACCGCCCTGAACAGTAAGAGCTATGTGCCCAGCGTTATAACAGGCTTCTGCTCTCCTAATTCTTAGGTATCACACTGGGCACTATAATCCCAGCCCTAAATATAGATATATTAATTAACCAGTCATGGTAATACCGGGCTGTGATCCTGGCATGCAGGAAATTGAGGCAGGAGGAATCTGAATCTCAGTCAGCCTAGACTATGCAGTCAGACACAGACCCCTGTCCCCCAAACAAAGCAAAACAAAAAACCAAACAACAACAAACCAATTTCAAGGGTTACTAATTGAAAAGTTACCATCGCTACTTCCTGTTTTCCAAGCTTTCAGTAAAAACAACATAGCGGTACACAGAACAAACATGAGGGTCAAGTATATAAAACTCAACAATCAATACAGCCAAAATAAATTAACTGGCAAAATTGATATTTCACATTTGTAACTAGGCAGTCTATTTGGAAAGCTGTCCTCTGAAAGGGGGCCGGCTAAGCTGGCATTTCTGAAGCTCTACCTGTTTAAGCTGATCGCTGAAAGCTGTCTAATAAAACAACCTGAGTAACAAGTTCTCAGTCCTCAGTCAGTTTAAATAGCTTTGAACCCCAACTCGTGACTCAAAGCTTGTGACTTCTAAAAATAATCACAAGTACTAGTGACATTAGCAGACACTGTTCACTGGATGCCAACAAGCTGAGTGTCTGTTACCCATTAGAGTACACAGCCTGTTCAAGCTACGGCTGAACCTCACTACATTTGATTTACTATTAGAAACACAAATACCGGGGGTACACCAGACCCATCCACCATCCGCCATGACAATAAACCTTTTGGAACCAAAAAAAAAAAAAAAAAAAAAAAACAAATACACTCTCCCAAACTGTTATGCTTTCTGGGGAAAAAAGTCATTTATTAACTCACATTAATTAGAACTCTTGTTTCAAATAAGATATTTTTTTTTTTATTTATTCTTTTTTTTTTTTTTTTTGGTTTTTCAAGACAGGGTTTCTCCGTGTAGCCCTGGCTGTCCTGGAAACTCCTTTCTGGAACCAGCTGGCCTCGAAACTCAGAAATCGCCTGCCCTGCCTCCAGGCGCTGGGATTAAAGGCAGTTGACCACACACCCCGGCTCAAATAAAGATAAATAAATGGAACTGAGTACTGTAGCTTTAGAAGTATCCAGAAAATGTCAAAGAAAACTGGCCTTGAAGCTACACAAAAGAATTTGTAACTAATTTTTCTAAAATTATATTATTTTAATGTAACTGAACTCTGAAGCCTGCCTCTCGGACTATTACTGCTCTGTGTCTAGCTGCTGTGAAACTGAAATATGTATTTTTAAATACCATAATTATTAAGAATGAAACTCGGGTGGCCCAGGGCAGAACATATGCTCATGACAAACATGAAAACTCACTGGTGGAATTCCTTCCATGTCCTCCCACCATCCCCTCTCTCAATAAACATAGACAGGGGAAAGAAGAAAATGCTAGGGGAAACCAGAGAAGCATTAAAAAGAGTAGATCTCCAAAGAAATTAATGCTTTTATGTATATAGTAACTCTAAAATAATCAACTATTTCCAGTGTGGGAAGCACAGAAAGACCTGGAAGCTGCACAGAAAGACCTGGAAGCTATACACAAAGGGCTCAAGGTGGCTGTCCCTCCTGAAAGAGTGGCAGAAGGATGGGACAGTTTAAAAGGGGTCTTCATTTCTGAGACATTCATTTCTCTTTTTTAAAATATTTATTTCTTTTCATTTTATGTGCATGAGTGTTTTATCTGCACATATGTCTTTATGCTGGATCCCTGGAACTGGAGTTAAGGATGATTGTTAAGACCCCATGTGGGTGCTGGGAACTGAATTCAGGTCTTCTGTAAGAACAGCAAGTGTTCCTAACCACAAGCCATCTCTCTGTATTATTTTTTCTTTTAGCATTTATTCTATTTCATAATGTATCCCTATGTGGATATGTGCATGGAGTGCAGGAAGCCTCTGAGGTGTGTAGGAATCCTGGACCTAGAGTTACTGAGTTGTGAGCTGCTTAGATGTCAGTGCTAGGAACTGAACTTGGTCCTTTAGAAGAGCAACACACACTCTGAGATCTCTCCCCAGACTCACTTTTGTTCTTCCTGATGGCTCAGTGGTTATGAGCACTTGCTATTCTTACAGAGGATCAGAGTTTGACTCCTAGTATGAACCTGTAACTCCCCTTCAAGGAACCTTCTAGTCTCTGCAGGCAACTCCCCACTGCGCATAAATACACCTTAAAATGTTTTAATTAAAATCACAAATACTAGCTGAGGAATAGTGCCAGACTCTGATAATCCCAGCATGCAGGAGGGTAAGGCAGGAGGAATGCTGAAAGCTCAAGGCTATCAGGGACTACAGTTGAGCTCAATACAGCCCAGACTACAGGGAGAGGCCCTGTCTTAAAAGAGTCAAAACCTGAACACAAACCAACCAAGAAACAAATATATATTACTTTGTAATTAAAACATACAGAAAAAATGACTGCAGTAAAAACAGTCAACAGATGTTTAGAACATTAATTGCCAGTAACATTAACGTATTCACTAAGTAGCGGACAGGCCAGATGTGTCATAGCGAACATCTTTTCAGATAGTTTTACCATTCCCCAAAAAATCTCGTAAGGAGAAATGTCTGGGTAAAAATAAATGATAAAGAATAGCAGTATGTATAATAGAATATTAATATACAGCCAGCAAGAGATTTTTTTTACAAGAAATTATAAATGAAATACATAAAATTAGAACAAGTGAGGAGGAGCCGCTGATAGAACCATCTCACAGCGGAGCCATCCCTCTGCAGAAGGAAGCGCAGTGCTCCACTTATATCTGGGTAGCAGGGTTCTTCTTGTATTTTTAATATCTCAAATTTTTCTACAGCAAATATTTTTATAATAAACTATTTAAGAGTTGGAAAGATGGCTCAGCAGTTCTTGCAGAGGACGTATCTGACAATCTATTCTGACTTCTGAAGGCACTCACACTCCATACACATACATAATTAAAAATAATAAAAATAAATCTATAAAAAATATACAGAGCTGTATTGAAGGGCTTCCTTACCAGTAAAAATGCTGGTGATAAAAATAACCAACATATATTGTTTAAGATAGTGTTTGCATTCAGTATTGATTTTAAATTCTACCCTAAACAAGGGTTTGGTACCTGTCCTAAAGTAGTATCTGTGTTATCAGACATCCTTGTCATAATTTGCCTCACACTTAGTTAAGTGCTTTGAGCAGTGGACCCTCTTCTCCTCAGGTCTGTCTGAGGCGTTCTGTTCTCACACACTGGAGCCACTCAGACACTGCATCTGGGTTGGCTCCAACTCCTGCCTTGGATACCTTTCTGGTGCTGTAGGCACTTTGAAATATTAACTGCCTCATGCTGGATCCCCAAGCCTATGCTCTCCTTCAGAGATTTTGAGTCTTCCTCTTCTTTTTCCTCTACCCACCCTTAATGCATCATCAGACGTATTAATTATGCCTCCAAATTTCTCTTCACATCCACCACTTCATGTAACAATGCTTTTAAGACGCTACATATTCTGGCCTCTCATTCTCATTTCCCTCAGGTTCTTTATCCATACTCAACACCAGAGCTCCCGAAGCTCCGGTCAGTTCTCAGAACATGCCAACTCTCTTCCCTTGGAATTGCTGAAGACATGGTTCCTCTCAGATGAACAAATAGCCCAGTTCTAAATGAGATTTGACAATTTTTTAGAATCACCCATTAACTGGCCCTGACTCCTTGGCCACAGATGCCCTATCCCTAGGTACCAAGACACTTTGCCATTATCAATACATGCAGTACATACACTTTATTGCTATGACTCTGTCTGCCTTTCCTAGTAACTTTCAGGAGAAGTTTTGCTTATAACTTGTTCATCCTATGGAGTCAATATCTGAAATTATACTTACCTCATGCTCCATAAATATTCATTAAATGCAGAAATATAAAATTATTAAAGAGGATAAAAAAGCCATTTTGAGGATAAGATACTCAAAAGTTAGTAATAGTTTAGGACACATTTTCATCTTATTAATTGATTGAAACAGGGCCTCTAATTTGCTACATTTGAGGTTAGCCTTGAACTCCCATCCTCCAGCCCCTACCTCCCAAGAGTTGGGACTATAGATGTAGATACTCTTTTGCTTAAATTTAAAAAAAAAAAAATCTAAACCAGGTGGTGGTGGCTGCAGCACACACCTTTAATCCCAGCATTTGGTAGGTAGAGGCAGGTGGATCTCTGAGGTTAAGGCCAGTCTGGTCTATATAGTGAGTTCCAAGATAGCCAGGGATACACAGAGAAACTCTATCTCAGAAAACAAAACAAACAAATAAAAATTAAACTTGCCTACCATATGGGAGCTTTAGGTTTGATCTCCAGCATTAGGGGGATAAAACAACGTAGGTGTCATCTTCATAGAAAAATTATCAGCTATTTTAATCGTTTAATGAAGGACCTTGTGGCCATAGATACCTTTGTATACATTAATGCAGGCTCACCCAATGGCACCGATAAGTAGTCAAAGTAGGTTTTATCATTATTTTATTTAAATCTCAAAAGGAAACTGTAATATTTCCCAGAAAGAATTCCAGTTATAAAAGCCTGTAATATAATGTTGGCTATCTCCAGAAGATGTTGTGAGCCATCTGAACTACTTCTCTGGTAATAATGTCAGCAGTCACCTACTCTAAGGCGATGACTCTGTTCAGGTAACTACTGACATGTGTGGAGGGAGGTGGTGGGGGCAGTTCACTTTATTAGCAGAAACAACTGATTTACAAAATGTCCCTGGGAAGGGGTCAGTGTAGTGGCCTGAACTGAGCAGGCAAGGGTTTCTCAACTCTCTTCAATTTCAATGCATAACAACTTTTCTGGAATTCCAAAAACATGTTGTGGGGAATGAAGCTTTTACCTCTGTTAAAAAATAACTCAAGGCCGGGCAGTGGTGGTGCACGCCTTTAGTCCCAGCACTTGGGAGGCAGAGGCAGTCAGATTTCTGAGTTTGAGGCCAGCCTGGTCTACAGAGTGAGTTCCAGGACAGCCAGGGCTATACAGAGAAACCCTGTCTTGAAAAACAAACAAACAAACAAACAAACAAAAAAATAACTCAAGCAACAGATTCTGAAATTATAGTTTTCTTTGTTATATGAATTTTAAAGAGCAACCTTGATATTGGAGTTAGTTTGGTACATTCAAATGCTGGACAGAACATGTATGTCACTATAACTTTTGGTTTGGTTTGGTTTTTGTTTTTTTGAGACAGGGTCTCTGTGTAGCTTTGTCTGTCCTGAAACTCGCTCTGTAGACCAGGCAGGTCTGGAACTCATAGAGTCCACCTCTGCCTACCAAACACTGGGGTTAAAGGCCTGCACAACCACAGTCTGGCTTCACTATAAACTTCTATTGTCAGTTTCAAAACCCAGTGCCTGTTTTCATAGTTGCACCTTGCATGCTACTTATGTGGACTTGAATGTATGTTGCGATGCTGTGTTCTCCAATGTCCTCCCATAGGAACTTCACAGTGCTTCTGGCACTCTCGATGGGCACCAAGACCCACTGCTACAGCAAGCAGACGCCAGCAGGACTGCAGAGGAAGAACTCAGGGCATCTGGGGGTAACTTTCTGATACATAAAGACTTGCTGTAGCATAACAGCTGGTGAATTATAAAGTATAAACACATACCTGATAGCTGCTACCTTTCCAGAACTTTTTTCATTTCCTTACGACTCCAAGCAATGATTGAGACAGTAATAAGTGTACAAGGTACTAAATAGAGGAGAGCAGGCTGTCCCGTCTTCATCACCATCAGGACAACAAAGGTAATTATCATGCCAACAGCATAGGCTGTGGGAAAACAGAAGCACAGGTCAGTTTTACATGCTTCCAGGAATGGGGTTTCCTTCCCCACTAAAATATTAGTTTTCAAATATTTCTTCCCCCCCTCCCGGGCACATGCTGGACTCAAACTTGGGAGAGACAGCCGCCTCGGACTCCTGAGCTCGGAGACAACAGTGGTGCACAATCGATAGCCGGCTTCAAATATTTCTAAAGACATATTTAAATAAGACTTAGTTTTAAAATTATGTGTTTGTATCTGTATGTAGATTTGTGACTGTGGGCACAGGCTCCTGAGGTTGGAGGTGTCAGACACCCTAGACCGGGTATTAGAAACAGATGCGTCACCTAACAAGGGTGCTGGGCTTTTACGATTGCCTGTGACTCCAGCTCCAACTGATGCCCCTGGCTTCTTCAGGACCCTGTGCTTACCTGTATGTGCATATCCACACAGAGGCACACACAAACACATAACTAAAAATAAACCAAATCTTAAGTTTGTCCTAATACATACTACAGATTTCCTTAACTATTGCACACCAAGTATCATTTGGATGTTTCCTAATGAGCTGGAATATCATATGAATATAGGACCTTAGGCAATTTAGTGTGGTTACGTAAAGATAAGGTGGTGGAAGATCAGGAAGGCTGAGTAAGCTGCCCAAAGTCACAACAGAACTGACAAGTATTCCAGCACTGCCTTTTTTTTTTTTTTTTTTTTTGGTTTTTCAAGACACGGTTTCTCTGTGTAGCCCTGGCTGTCCTGGAACTCACTCTGTAGACCAGGTTGGCCTCAAACTCAGAAATCCGCCTGCCTCTGCCTCCCAAGTGCTGGGATTAAAGGCGTGCACCACCACTGCCGGGCACAACACTGCCTTTTGACTGAGTGTTCTTGACTCGATCATGCTGGCTGGTACTGGGTGTTACTGCCTTTCAAGGATGCTGTACTCAAGCTGCTTTCTTGTTTCTAAATGGAGTCTGTTTCCTCTCTCTTTCCTCCCTCCTCTTCTCCTCTTTCTCTCCTTTCTTCTCTCATGCACTTCCTGCTCTTCCCTCTTTTAGCTTTCTTTCATGCTGTCAGGGGTGACATTTCTAGTGACATCATTCTCCAACACCACAACATTAACTCTATAGGAACTAGAAAGCCTTCAAGGACATCCCTGCCTGTGTGGTGCAGGCCATTTGCCTAAGCACTCAGAGCTTTGGATACTGAAATATCTAGGCAGAATATTCAGAGGCATCAGAGCTTTTTCTTTTAAATTTCCTAGTAGTAACATTTCAATAACAGAAACAAAGTAATGACTGCCTACTATACCAGATAACTACAAAACATTAATTCATCTACATAAATTCATGGTTATCTATACATGATGCTAAAAAAATTCAAGTGATAAACATTTACCTCTTGTGTTTCTGGTATTTAATAAAATTATAAAACTATTTATAAAACCTCAACTTGCTTTTTGAGATAAGGTCTCACTTTGTAGCTCAGGCTGTCCTAGAACTTGCTATGTAGACCAGGCTAGCTATGTAGACCAGGCTGGCCACAAACTCACAGAGATCTGCTTACCTCTGAGTGCTGGAATTAAAGGTGAGCTCCAACACACCCAGTAGAACCTCAACTTTTAATTTAAAGCCTCTAAAATCTTGTGATATAAAGTATGATTATCCAATTTATATATTTATTTATTTTCTTTTTTATTTATTTATTTATTTATTTATTTTTGATTTTTCGAGACAGGGTTTCTCTATATAGCCCTGGCTGTCCTGGAACTCACTGTGTAGACCAGGTTGGCCTCCAACTCAGAAATCCAATTGCCTCTGCTTCCCAAGTGCTGGGATTAAAGGCATGTATCATCACTGCCCGGTTCAATTTATTTATTTTTGTTTCTGAGTTGGGGTTTCGTGCAACCCAAGGCCTTGAACTTGATACAGAGCCAAGAATAAGCTTGAACTTCTGATCTTTCAGAGTCCTTGGAATTACAAGTGCACACCAACCACTCCTGATTTTAATTATCTCTTTTTCTTTGTAGCACTATGGGGTGGGGCCGATGGGGTGGGGTGTGTGTCTAAGACAAGGTTTCTCTGTGGAGCCCTAGAAGTCTTGGAACTCTCTAGATCTGGATGGCCTCAAACTCACAGAAGTACCTTCCTCTGCTTCTGAGTGCTGAGCTTAACAGTATGCAGCATGCTTAGATTTATTTTATTATTTTATGTGCATGAATGTTTTGCCTGCATGTAGGTATGCCTACATGTTTATGCCTAGAGCCATAAGAGATCAGAAAAGGTTGTTAGATTCTCTGGAACTGAAATTACTGACAGTTGTGAGCCACCATATAGAAACTGGGATTTGAACCTGGGTCCTCTGCAAGAGAAATATATCCTCTTAACTGCTGTGCTAACATTTGACTATTTAAAATCATAAAATAGTTGGGTGGTGGTAATGAATGTCTTTAATTCCAGCACTCGGAGGCAGAGGCAGGCAGATCTCTGGGATTGAGGCGCGTCTTGTCTAGATTGAGTTCCAGGATGCTAGGGCTACACAGAGAAACCCTGTCCCTAAAAAACAAAAAAGAAAGGAACTCAAAGATGTTTTAGGTCAGGCGTGGTGGTGCACGCCTTTAATCAGAGCACTTGGGACACAGAGGCATGTGGATCTCCATGAGTTTGAGCACAGTCTGGTCTACAGCCAAAGCTATACAAAGAAAACTGTCTTGAAAAGCAAACAAACAAACCAAAATAATTTGACTCTCCTTTATAGGTTATTTGAATGAGCTTTGGATTATATAAAGAAAGTACTGTACTAACTTTTACTAGATTTGCTGTTTAATCTACCTCCATATGTTTTAAAAAATGCTTCTTACCTCCTCACCAAAATTTAGCTGTTTAGACCAATGCTTGCATTGTTACTAACTTTATTTTGGGAGAAATTTGTGTGAACCTTTGACATTTACTATTTATTTTTGTATCTGTATTTATGTATTTACTTATTGAGTCAGAGTCCACATACTCAAGGATGGTCTCAGACTCCTGTAGCCACGGAGACTTTTTTTTTTAAAGATTTATTTATTTATTTTATGTACGTGAATACACTGTTGCTATCTTCAGAGACACCAGAAGAGGTAATCAGATCCCATTACAGATGGTTGTAAGCCACCATGTGGTTGCTGGGAATTGAACTCAAGACCTCTGGAAGAGCAGTCGGTGCTCTTAACCACTGAGCTATCTCTCCAGCCCAACTTTTTTTTTTTTTTAATGAGTACACTGTATCTGTCTTCAGACACTCCTTAAGAGGACATCTGATCCCATTATAGATGGTTGTGAGCCACCATGTGGTTGCTAGGAATTGTACTCAGAACCTCTGGAAGAGCTGTCAGTGCTCTTAACCACTGAGCCATCTCTCCATCCCCAGCTGAGAGTCTTCAACTCCTAGTCCTCCTGCCCCTCTCTCCCATATGTCGGCATTACAGGTACACGTTATCACACTAGTGTGCGTGCATCTGGGGCTCAAGCCTAACATGCTATGGATGCTGGGCAAGCACTCCACTAACCAAGCTACAAGCCAACCTGACATAAGGTAGCATTTAAATACTTCTTATAGCTTTATTCCTAGGGCTAAGCACAAGATCTTCTATAACACTTCGTGTGACAGTTGTAAGAGAGAAACAGACTACTACTTTTAGCCCTTTGGCATTTTCTCCAGACAATATAGCACAACATAATAAAAAGAAACAAATTTTACCAATTGTGGATGAAATATAGTATATAGAAGAACCAGTCTGAATATCGAATCTTCTACAATATGCAATCAACAGGCCTAAAAGAAAACCCACATTATTTTCTTAAAACAATAACATCACAGATTCAACTGTTAGAATGGGCAACAATACAGGTTGTTATATTTCACATTTCTTTTTTGGATTCTGAGAGCATTTAAGTATCCTAAATCATGAGTGAGCTTTCATGTTGATTTTTAAAAATTTGATACTTAAGACACTTTCCTCAAGCCAAGCAACAGTAGTTGAAGAGCATGAACTTTATTAGCTGCTTAATATTCCATGTTAGAGAGAAAACCTTTTTTATGCTTCATTAAAACATATATTGAATAGACAAATGGAATTACATGAAATCTTCTACACAGCAAAGGAAGCAATCAATAGAAGACATAGCCTATGCAATGAGAGTATCCAAAAAACACATCTGATAAGGGCTGATACCTAACCCATCTGAGGGTCCTGAACAAGCAAACAGTAAGGAAAACATAACCCAATGAGAAAACGGGCCAATGATTGACCAGCATTTCTTGGGTTTGCTTAGTAAGCTTAAGTGCTGGACAACAAATAACCAAAATTAAAAACAAACTAGGCCCAGTGACATTAGCTTGTAATTCAAGGATTCAGGAGACTAGACAGCCTGGGCTACATATCAAGGAAGCCTTAAACAAACAAATCTAAGATGTGACTCAGCAATTCCAGTACTAGGCATATATCCAAAGGAAATGAAATTAGTATGGTAAGGAGACATGTTCGATATTTAGAACAGCCAAGAGATAAAACCAATCTCGGTACTTATATGAATGAATGGATAAAGAAGATGTAGTATATATACAAAACCAAATAATATTCATCTTTTAAAAAGGAAACTGGGCTGCATGGATGGCTCACTGCATGCACTGTCCTGAATTTGGATTCCAAGCACCCACATGTAATAGCACCTGTTTATAATCTCAGTGCTAAGGGGAGGGGGACAGGTGGATTTTAATGGCTGTCCAACCTACCTGAATCAGCAAGCCCCATATTCAGTGAGGCTCCTCCTATCTCAAAAAATAATGTTGAGTTTGAACAGATGGCTCAGCAGTTAAGAGCACTGGCTACTTTGCTAGCGGACCTGGGTTCATCAGCACCCAATTGGTGGCTCATAGCCATCTGTAACTCCAATCTCAAGGATCTGATGTTCTCTCCTGGCTTCCAGAGGCACAGCATGAACACAGTATACAGAGACACAGGCAGGCAAAAAATCCACACACACAATAAAGAAATAAAATACATAAATAATATTCTTAAAGAGCCAGATATGGTGTGACAGACAACTTTAATCCCAGCACTCAGGAGACTGAGGCAGAAGAATCTCTGTGAGTTCAAAGCCAGCTTGGCCTACATAGCAAGTTCTCCCAATACCTGGGGCTATGTAGAAAGACCTTGTCTCAAAAAAAAAAAAAGGAAGAAACAAAGAAAGAAACAAACAAAGAATAAATAAGGCGGAGAGAGAGAAACATCAATCAGTCTCTGGCCTCCATGTACACCAACACCTATATACACACATGCACATGCACATGCACACGCATGCGCACACGCACACATGCACACACACACACGGGGGGGGTTAGTTGGGGGACATGAAAGAGAGACAGAGTAGTGGGGAGAGAGAAGAGCAGAGGGATGGAAATCCTGTCATTTGTGGTAACAGTGTTGAGATCAATCTGGAGGACACTGTTAAGCAAGAAGCAGCCAGCCATAGAAAAGCAAACACTGCATTATCTCACTTGTAAATAAAACTTCAAAGACTTAGCTCATGGAAGCAGAGTGAAAGAGTGGACTGGGGAGAATTTGGGGAAAGAAAAACTGATCAAAGGACACAAAGTTCACTCAGATAGAAATAAGTTCCAGAGACTCATCAAACAGCACATCGATGGTAGTTATGAGCAATATATTAGTCTAGAAACTTGCTGAGTGGATTTCAAGTGTTCTCATGACAAAAAAAAAAAAAAAAAAAAAAAAAGTGAAGTAACCTTTGACATTCAGCTTGTTATTCCTTACTATTCATGCTTCAAAACTATGTTGCATATAAAAAAATACCTATTTTTTCAATTTATATAAATGAACAAGTATATGAGGGTTTAAAAATACATTGAGAGTACATCAAGAAAAGCAATTTTAAATGATATTTAGAAGACTGACTTAAGTTTTAATACAAAGAATTGTATTTTAAAAACGTTTATTTATTTCACAAGTTTGAACATTGATTGTGCCTGTGTGTATGTGCATCATGTGTGTGTCTGGTGCCTATCAAAAGAGGCATCAGATCCCCTAGAACTGAACTTGCAGAGTTTGGGTCACTTCACAATGAGTGCCAGGAATTGAACCTGAGACCTCTGCAAGAGCAAGTCTTGTAACTGCTGAGCCATCTCTCCAGTCCCCAATACTAAGAATTTTTAAAAAATGAAATAAAGCTCTCACAGATATATGGAAATGTACAAGCAAAAAAAAAGGCCTCAATATCCATTTTTAGAAGAAAAAAATCTCACGTTGCATGTATTAAAGAAATATTTTTAGATGTGCATCTCCAGTGTCTAGCCAGGCAAGCCCCTCTGATCCTCCCTTCCACAATTCCCCCATATCTAGTCCGGCTCTCACATCCAGAGTCCTAGCCTAGGCTGGTCCCTGTCTGTGCTTCTTGAAACCTCTAGGCTTCCAACAGGTGTCTGCCTTCCCCAGCCAACAGACAACTGTGACTGGCTTCCCACTGGATTGTCTTTTATCATAAAGCCATGTAAGCTGCGGATCTCTTCCTTTTCTTCTTCAACTCCACCTTGCTGACCTACCTAAAGCACTCCCTAAAATGTAACTAGTACTATCAAATAGGAGGAAAAAAAACATCACAAACATGTTCCTCTAGAGAAGGATAAATGGATCCTTGCTGTTCTGAGACACCTTTCAGCAGCAGGCATTTTACCTTGGCTGTCCCGAGGGCTGGTTTCTCTTTTAACCTTCACAATGCATTTTTTTTTTAACCTTTGTCATTGATCCCAGTTCTAATAACAGTCAAAAATATAGAGCCTTGTAACTTTTCCAGATACTGTTAATAGCATCCTTAAAACTGTAAGTATAGTTTTGCTAAAATTATTATAGTCACTCACCTGGTACAATGATATCTCCGAAACCCAGTACTGAAACAGGCACAGAGCATACACTCATGACTGAGTAACCCATCAGTTTTGGCACCCTGATAACTACTGGCAACTGTAAGGAAGAAAAACAAAGAGGAAGGGGAGGACAGGAGGGAGAAGGAAAGGGAAGGAGGGAGAGAGGGAGAGAGAATGAACCAGTAAGTCTCTTTCCAGTCTTTCTTTTAGGAAGGGAAACACTGACACTGTAGTAATAGTTTTAATGTTTTTACACTGATTATTTGAAAAAAAAAAAAAAAACAACTTGAACTTAGGACGACATAAACAAACATACACATACATAATACATACATAAACTCTGATTGTACAAAAAAAACTTGAAGGAATAAGACATGTAGTTTTAGGAAATTATATCCAACACATGGAGAACGAACAGTATGAATCTACCCCCCACAGCTAACCTTTAAATTATTATTATTATTATTATTATTATTATTATTATTTTATTTTATTTTTTTTTTTTTTAACCAAGAATAGGACTCAGACTTTGACAAGTTTTGTTGTGTTGTTTTGTTTTGGTCAGTCTACATTTTTTCCCACCCAAAGAAGAGCCTCCTCACAGAGGGTATGATTTAAAGTCCAATGAACTTATCTGAAATACAATCCTTACTTTCTCATGGGGAGCTGAGTGAAGAGCAGTGGCTTCCACAAAGTTTCCATCATTCTAGGATGAAACCCAAGTCAATAGGTATTTAATAGTTTAGAATAACTAAGAAAATGGCTATATTTGTGAGAAAGAAGTTTGATAACACCTTAGCATGCACCCATGACCAGTGAGCTACAGTAGGAAACAGACAGGCAGGCAGTAGTTGGGTGAACACTGCCGTTCACATCATCCCCACCTTTTCAGCATTCTCGAAAGGCCCAGCAGCCAGTTCCACCATGATGCTCTCGCCATTCTAAAGGGAGGAAGAGATGCCGTTCAGTCATCTAAAGAGAATAACCTGCCACAGTACAAGGATGACTGACAGCCCACAGCACACAGCCTACTGCCAACTAAACCTGGGCTATCACCTGCTTCTTCCTCGGACTCTATAAACAGCAGATATTGAATCTGAAACAAAATCCAGCTAGCACAGCACTCCACTTTACTAGATAGAGTTCAGTAGTTATCAGATCGGCATATACACAGACTAGTCAAGTGTACCTGGAGATCTGGATTTTACTGACATCCAATATGTTAACGGGTTATGAACTTTCAGTATTTTTTTTTTACTACGTATATTATGGTTCTTAGACCATCAGATCAGAAAAAAAAAAAAAAAGATATTAAAATCTTTTAAACTTAGCTCTCTACCAAATATAAGTAACCTTATTGAATAAAAATGCATTTGACCTTCTGGCATTATCCACAACACAACTATAAAGCCAAATTTGAAAAGACCTAACCTCATAGAATATGACAACCTTTCTCAGCTGGATTCCCACTCAGGGTCAACTCTGTGTCCTTCCTTTGTTCCAATCAGCATTCTCCTGAGCGGTAGCTCCCTCCCTGTGTCTGCTGAAGTCTTTTCTGTGGGCTAGACAAGGTGTTCAAGAACAAGTTTTCTCCTGTATCCCTGTCTGCCTGAGGTGAAACTTTGAGGCTAAAACTACACGAAGTGTCCTTTCTGTTGTTGTTTTCACCTAGCCAAAGGTGACCCTGAACTCCTGATCTGCCTACCTCTGCAGCCAAGTGCTGGGATACAGGTGTACACCACCACACTCTCTGTGAGCCATCTGCTTTTATGTTTCATAGAAAAAAAAAAATGCATCAGCAGACCAGGGAGAAGACATACAAACTGGATTTTTTGTTTTTTGAGGTTTTTTTTTTTGGTTTTTGGGTTTTTTTGTTTTTTTTTTTTTTCGAGACAGGGTTTCTCTGTGTAGCCTTGGAACTCACTCTGTAGATCAGGCTGGCCTCGAACTCAGAAATCCGCCTGCCTCTGCCTCCCAAGTGCTGGGATTAAAGGAACAAAGTGGATTTTGAAAATCATAAAAACCAGAAATGAGCAGCATCTGACATACATTTCTAGTTACCTAATAAGAATAAAGCATATAGCCATAAGGAAAACAAAGGGGTCAAACTGAGACGTATTAAATGAACATTTACAACGATGAGTGCCAAAAAGCACCTCCAGCTACTTCTACTTCAACAGATTTGCTAGAAATCACAGGCCTGAGATAAGATAAGAAAAAGAGAAAGAGAGAGAGTGAAAGGAAGGAAGGAAAGAGGGAAGGAGGGGAGGGAGGGAGGGAGGAAGGAAGGGAAGGAAGGAAGGAAGGAAGGAAGGAAGGAAGGAAGGAAGGAAGGAAGACGGACTAATCACACAAGAAAGAAGACTCAAAGGTCTTTATCCTTTAAAAGGCCTGTACCTTTAAAACTTCATCTGACATTAAACTGATACCAGGTTTAAGATGAAACAGGGTTTCTCTATCTAGCCCTGGCTAGACCAGACTCGCCCTGAACTCTGCCTCCTAAGCGTTGGGATTAGAGGCTTGTTCAAGATCAACAGTGTTTGCCTTTTTTAACTGACTCTGATGGAGTATTCCTCAGAACTGTTTTGTTCTGTACTAGCTTGGACAGCTATGTTTTTGCCTCAGGATCTCACTATGTAGCCATGGCTGGTCTGGAACTTGATTTGTAATCTAGGCTGTCTAAAAACTGTGGCAATCCTCCTGCCTCTGTACCCTAAATACTACAATTATAGGGATATTCTGTCTTGCCTGCTTGAAAACATGCTTTTTAAAAATGCCTAGTTTCAGTTACAACTCACACTTGCTGGCTTAATGCTTTTCTCTTTCTCTTTTTGTAGCATTGCTGCTCAGTGATGGCACTGACTGGAAGAGCTCACCTTAAGGCATGGAGAAGTGCTTGTCAAGAACAGTCTGAATATGAATACTTTGGGGTAGTTTCAAATCTTTATCTCCTAGTTGCAATTTTAGCTCCTCCACAGGGTATATGTCTGTCTTTATGGCTGGCAGTAAATGTCAGAAGTGTAGGTTTCTGCAGTGTTTTAATAGACGATATATTGTTTAAAGAAAGGATAAAGGCCCAGTGGAGGAGGCTAAGGATGTGGTTCTGTGGTAGAGTACTTGGCTAAAATACACAGGTCCTGGGTTCTACTCTGAGTACAGCACTAACAATAACAAAAGCCAATGGAAAGAAAAATAGTCATCATCAAACATGAAATAGTTAAGAGACACAAAGAATAAAGGGCCAATATAAAGTTATAAGACAAAGTACAAAATAAAATGGTAGAGAAAAATGGGAGAACTAGATGATAATAATATGTTCCTGATATGAAAAAGGCCAAGACAATAAACTGAACAAATAATGAATGACAACTGGCTTGCTCGCTCACTTGGCACTTTCCTCACTTTGTTAAGGAGGAATGGTAAAATGGTGGCAAAACAGGGAATATATGACTTAGGAGCTTCTGGCCATAGAACCAGAGGACAGACAGAAACAAAAGTGGGAATGTGAAGCCCTGGATTGAATTGTTACGAGGTCAGCCTCACCCTGGCCTCAGTGAGCAGCCTGGATACAGATCTTATTGGTACGGAAAGATCAAGTTGGGCTAGCAGTGGTGTCACGCCCCTTTAATCCTAGCACTCGGGAGGCAGAGACAGGTAGATCTCTATGAGTTCAAGGCCAGCCTGGTCTATAGATTGAGTTCCAGGCAGCCTGAACTGCACAGAGAAAACTTATTTCAAAAAAACAATAATAGTAATAGAAAGATCAAGTTGAGTTTTTCAGCCAAAGAAACTCTAATGACATCAAAAGCTGGCATTGCTTCTCAAAGTACACTGGGACCTAAAGCACAGAAGGGGCTGCCAGGGTATACAGTACATTCAAGGCCTGCAGAGCTGGCATTCTGTTCTTTGTTATTCTCAGATTAGTTCTCCAAAATGAAGGTATCAATGACACATTTCCTCCTTCTTTCCCTCCCTTTTAAACTGTCCACATTAGACACTGATTGTAAGAAAGTCTTACTTTTAAAAGGAAAGAAAAATTACACACATTCTCCCTTCATACTAATCAGAAATTCCTCATTTTCTCTAATGAGCAACTGAAAGCTTGCTTATTAAAATACCTTCTACTGAAAGACCAAAAGGAAATTTCAAAGGCAATTTCCTTCAGGGAATAAAAGTCTGCAAAACTAACAGTCTATGAAGAGAGTTAAGATTCCTTTCTTGAGGCTGGCAAGATGGCTCAGCATTAAGAGCACCCACTGCTCTGGCAGAGAACCTGGATTCCAATACCCACAACAGGTGGCATCTGAAGGTCTGGAACAACAGTGTCAGGGGAAAGAATGCCCTCTGTAGGCTTCTGTGAGCACCACGCATCCATGAGGCGCGCGCGCGCATGCATGCACGCACACACACACACACACACACACACACACACACACACACATGCAGGTACTCACTTATACACATGAAATAAAAATAAATACTTAGAAATATTTAAGGAGCTGCAAGTTGTAGTTCAGGGAGTGGGGACACATGCCTTTAATCTAGAGGCAGGCAGATCTCTGTGAGTACACGGCCAGCCTGCTATACATAGAGAGTTCTCTACCTGACAAGGCTATGCTGAGTATACCCTGTCTGAAAGCAAACAAACAAGATTTTTAAAAAGTTTCATCATTTTGAAGGCTTCATCATGAGTTTAAAATGGTCATACCTTTGTGATGAAGGGTGTTATGAAGACAAAGAACACGTCATAGATGAGGAGAAGACCTAGCAGTATCACACACGACTGTCAGGGAAAAAAGGAATTTAAAAGGTCAAACTTCCCACATCTAAACTAACACATTAAGTTACTTTGCAAACACAAGCGAGCATGGAAATACACATTTGAATACTATTTTAAAAGGTGTTTCATGGTTATCGCTATGTATAATTTTATTTCATATGTCATTTAAAAAAAATCTTTACTTCTTGTATCCCATTTGCTTAGGATCATTGCTGAATTAAAGAATGTTCTTCCCCGATATTTAGTCTCACCAGGTTTTATGGCATGAGCATGACAGACACGCTCAGCAGCTGGCCTGGCCTGGGTTAGAGGTGAACACAGACAGACAGAACAGCTTTCTGAAGCCTGGGAAATGATCTGTAGCTCAAGTGGGTGGAAATCACAAAAGCCATATATACATGTGGGACATTTCAAGAGTAATTAAAATGAGCTTGTCTTACTATATGCAAATTATATGTCAATCATATTGTTTTAAATAGAAAAAATTATTATTACAGCTCTATAAAATAACATTTTACCATGAAATTGGGTAACTTCATTGTTTTAATTAAGTTGAGACAGAAAGCAATTCCTAAGATATCCTGTAAAATCCAAGCCCACCTAAAATAAAAAGAGAGAGAGAGAGAGAGAGAGATCAACCTATTATTTCATTCCACTATCTTTAGATGAAAGTTAAATAAATAGGTCACTATGGTTATATCATTATGGTTATGGCTATGAACTGTCTCCTCAGCTAGTTACTTTGATGGCAGAATAATGCCTGCTAAGGCTTCCTCAGAAGAATGTCAGATACAAGTACACATTCACCTTACTTTTTTGCAGCTTTACCTGCCTCCTTCTACAAAGGCAGCTGCCAATAAAATCCTCTTGTTCATATCTAGTCAGGTTGAACACAAAGCGAAAGCTACACAATTTACTTATTAGAAACTAATATGCATAACTAGCAACCAATGATAAACTCAATAACTTTGATAATTATAAAAAGATTTCTAAGCTGGGCAGTGGTGGCACATGCCTTTAATCCCAACACTTGGGAGGCAGAGGCAGGTGGATTTCTGAGTTCGAGGCTAGTCTGGTCTACAGAGTGAGTTCCAGGACAGCCAGGGCTACACAGAGAAACCCTGTCTTCAAAAACCAACCCCCCCCCCCAAAAAAAATTCTAGGTCAATGATTTTATTAATAAGCCATTACACGTAAGTTATATATTTTTCCAGGTGGATGGAGAGAACTGACTCAAGTGTCAGAACTGTCAAGTACTATCCAGTTATACTGTGGCATGTACACATGTGAAACATACACATTAAATGCTTGAAATAATTTTTTTAAAGAGAAATGCCCATATCTGTTGGTCTCAGTAAATGGACAGATATCTTGCATAAACCTTTTTTCTAATACAAAAGACAAAATATTCCATATATTCTTTAACATTTTGCTTTTATAGTGGTTAGTTTTGTCAATCTGACACCATCAGAATCATCTGGGAAGAGAATCTCCAAGAGGAGCTGTCTGGGTTGTATTGACCTCTGGGTATGTCTGTGAGGCGTTTTTGTAACTGGGTTAACCGAGGTGGAAATGCCCTGGATGTGGGTAGCACCCAGCCCTGTTGGGCTCTGAACTGGATAGATGTAGAGGTGGGGCTGAGGCAAGAAAGCACCTGTGCACTCACTTCTCTCTGCTCTTGGCTGTGGCTATGACATGCCCAGCTGCTTCAAGCTCCTGCAGCCTCGCCTTCTCAGCAATAACAGACTATCACCCGGAACTATGAGCTAAAATGAACCCTTTCACCCTTATACTGCTTTTTGGCAGGGTATTAGATCGCAGTAACAGAAATGAAAACATGACAGCTTTTTTCATTTAAAGACCATTCTGGAAATCAGTGCAGACACCATCTGTTGAGGTTATAAGACACTACACTGCAACACCCCATAACAGAGCATATTTTAAGTCTAGGTGCTTAAGGCATAACAGGATTTCCTTCCCTGCATGAACTCAACTCCTTAGCCTAAGATCTGTTCATCTGCTGGGTTTGGTGGCCTACAGCAGACAAAGTCACTGAAAATTTAAAGCTAGAGTTACAGGTTAGCAATGGGGAGATCCTGTTAAATAACTTATTCATTAAAAAACAAATCACCTTGTTTTAAGATATGCTCTTGAATAAAAATAAAAATCCACAATAATCATAATGAATATAATTCAGGAAAAGATATAACACTACGCATCCTTAAATGTAAAGTGAACTAGAGTTGTCATACCTATCCTCATTTCGAAACACAGCCCACACAACAGCAACTGAGATGCACAGTCCAGAAAGAAAAATCAGGCTCACTTTAATGTTTTTGCCACAACACAAAATCCTAAAAATAAATAAAGTAGTTAATTTATGCTGCAGATAAAAAATAATGTTCACTTGATACAGAAAAGTTCCAACCATTAACAAGAAGTGATTGAAATATTAATTTTGATGTCATGATTTTACATAAAAGAGGCAAAATAATCAGTTCAACAAAACCCTTTGTGATAATGGAAATGTTTCCAGTGTTTTCCAGGATTGATGGCCATTAGCTACATATGGCTACTGAACACTTGAAATGTCTCAGGAATTCAATTTAAAGATTCCAAACACAGCCAGGTATAGTGGCACGCACCTTTAGTCCTAGCACTAAGGTAATGCACACCTTGTCCCAGCACTTAGGAGGCAGAGGCAGGCAGATAGATCTCTGTGAGTTCAAGGCCAGACTGGTCTACAGAGACAGTTCTAGGGCAACCAGGCTACTGAAAGAGAAACTCTGTCTCATAAAACAAAACAAACAAACAAACAAACAAATCCCAAACACATTCTTGACTTTAAATTCAGCAGACATAAATACAAGGCATATTGAATATACAGGCTTAAAGCGACACCTCACTTTTCCTGTATTAAGATGAAACACTAATTACATCATATACCAATAGATACATACGTGCACTGTCCACATGGCATCCTATGAATCAATGCAGCAAGACAGTTGTACAGGCTCATTGATGATGCTATGCAGAAAATTGCTATCATAACATAAACTAGAAAAGAACAAGACAGATGTTGATTCGTTAGCTCTCTTCATTAGATCATATTTTCAACTAGTAAGTATATCATTATCTGAAGTAGTTGCTAAGATGCAAATATGTATACTTAGAGTTTTAAAACAGGACACAGTACTTGTGGTTTTATTTCCATTAAACACTACCAGGGTTGCTTTATGTGGCCGAAGATGGTTCTACATTTTTCTATTATTCAATAATTCAAAGTGACGTGTTCATTATAAATACTTATAAATACTTAACTGTAAGGACAGAAGGACTGATGAACCTTTGTGCGTATGTGTATGTTTGTGTGTATGTAGGTGTACACATGTAGGTAGGTATGTGTAGAGACCAGAAGACAAACTTGGTATTATTCCTCAGATGTCTTGTTTTTCTTTTGTTTTAAGTTTGAAACAGAATGAGTCACTGGCCTGGAAGTTTGCCAAGCAGACCACCTGACTGGCTAACAAGCTCCAGGGATCAACCTGCTTCTAACCAGTGCTAGAATGAAAAGACTGGAGGCAGAGGTCCTAGGTCCCTTACACAGTAAGCACTTCACCAACTGAGCTACTCTTCCTATTCCTATTTTTGTGCCTCATGTAGTTCAAACTGGCTTTGAACTTGCTGTACAGACAAGAATAACCTTGAAAACCTTGACCTTCTGGTCCTTCTTTCTCAGCCTCCAGAGTCTGGCATGACAGATGTGCACCACCACATCTGGTCACTTTGACACCTGAGCTTGAACTCAGACTTCGTGTATATTAGGCAAATATTCTACCAACTGACTTATATTCTCTGAATGATTAAAAAAAAATTTTTGGTAGCCTAGGCTGGCCTAGAACTTGCTGTGTAGATCAGGCTTGAATTTGTAGAGATCTGCCTGTTTTTGTGTGTGTGCCCCTGGGCCTGGCTTTGGATTAATAAACTATTAATAAGATTCTTTAGAAATGTAATTTAGGGATGAAAACAAATATCTGTTCTGGATATCAACCAACCATCTTATCCATGCTTTCCCATGGAGAATTTTTCTGTAACAATTTGACCTGTGTTCAAACCAAATCCAGCCAGTCACGGTAGCCACCAGCTCAAGACTAGCTTTGGTTGTACAGAAAGTTACCAGTCTAACCAGAGCTTCATAGAATAATGTTGGCTCAAGGAAAAAAAAAAGCACAAACACTCAAATCCATTCAAAGAAACTTCTTTGTTGCAATGAGATATCAAGGTAGTAAAATTTGACGGACATTATATACTATCCAGATTTATTTGAAAATTATTTAAAGACATTTTACTACTGTGCTGTTATAAAGGGGGGGGCTGTTATTATACCTTACAATATTCCTTTTATGAACTTTCTAGAAAATATTGTGATAGAAATACAAGCTGTACCTCCATTTTCAAGGCCTATTTGATTTCAGAGGTGTACTCAGGGATGAGGGTGAGAAACAGGCTGATCTAAACACAGTAAATCTGGGGTGGTTCGGGTTTGGGTGAAACTAGGTAAGCCACTCTAAACCCCCCAGTGGTCATATCTAACAGGTCAAGTTCATGAGAGGAATACTGGGTTGTTGTAAGGACCAGATAAGCTAATGTATGTAGTCATGGACACTGCATGAGTCCCTGTGATCACTGGGTATGTGTAGTAAGAGGGCAGTGGATGGACACTCCATGTCCTGGCAACTGGATTTTGGTCTATCCTCTGCCAAGTTGCCTAACCCAATTTGTAACAGCCTGGTAGAGATGATATTTCCTGAGGCCATTCTGGAACTTTAGTGCCTTGTCCAACACTGTTCTACCACTTTGGAAAGGGTACCTACCACATGAAGAATAACTTTATCATAACTTAGTTCCAGCTAGTTCTGTTTTAAATGTAAGGAGTTTACCAGAAAGCACTCTCAAGATCAACATTAGTTACTTAAGTATATCTTAATCACAAAATGGCAAGGAAACTTCCAGGACAGCCAAGGCTACACAGAGAAAGCCTGTTTCTAAACAAGCAAACAAAAAGGTAAGGAAAAGCCTTACAATTCTGTCAAGTTATAATATACTAGAAAATAGCAGCCATCTCAGTCATGAAGACTCATTTAAGGAAAACAAAATCTCACAATACTACACAAAATATTGGTCAATCATAATTTAATACTATATTCTAGGATAATTATGAGGTTGAATGATTTTCTTCCCACATCAAAAATTCCACTTGTTAGTTGGGGACAGTGATGCACACCTTTAGTTTCAGCATTTGGGAGGCAGAGGCAGGTCAAAATCTGAGTTCAAGGCTAGCCTGGTCTACAGAGCAAGTTTCAGGATAACCAGGGCTACACTGAGAAATCCTATTTTGAAAAACAAAATTCATTTGTAATTCTGACTAAAAATTGAAATATGCTTTAGGGTAAAATAAATGTCTTTTAAAAAATTATTTGTATTTAATTATATGTATATATGTGGGTATGTACATGTATGTAAGTACCTGAGAAACCAGAGGCATTGGATCTTGCTGGAGCTGGAGTTACAGGTGCTTATTATTAGGTATAATACAGTGCTAGAAACCAAACTGGGATTCTTCACAAGAGAAGTACATGCTCTTAACAGCTGAACCATCTCTCCAATCCCAAAGTTTAGTTTTTTGAGATAGGTTCTTACTCCATAGTTCTGTGGCCTAGGATGGCCTAGAGATTACTATTTATCCCAGGCTGGCCCCAGCCTCGTGAGAAGTTATATATGGATATATATTCAAAGCAGCACACATAAAATCCAGTTTCTTACCAAGCCACTTGTAGAAGAAATACAGTAAGACAATCATTACACAGCAGATGACCACGAACACGACAACCGTGAGAGGACTGAATGTTAAGTAATCTTCCTTCTTTTTTCTTGTCTCTCTGTCTTCTGCATCTTCCACTGACTTCATGTTTTCCCTGTATAAACACACACAGGAAAACATCAGCAAGCTTTTACCAAGTACAGTTATTTTTTTAAAAATCCCCTTTCTAACACTAGTTGAAGGTTAATCACAAAGTAAAAAATAAGGACCAGAAAGAAATATTTAATCTGGAAACTAAAACATCCTATATTCCTACTCCCCAGAGATAATCTGCCATTATACAACTTTGAAATAAGATTTTTTTTCTTTTTCTTTTTTTTTTTTAGTGAAAACAAAACTGATAGAAGAGATGACATTTATCATCTCTTGCGGATGTTCATACAACCAAGTTGGGAGAACTATATATGTTGACATAGTTAAGCTTTAAGACATAAACTTACAAACAACATTATCCATCTATATACATTTAGACTTCCTATCATGTATTTTCTGGCCTAGATCATTAAATTAAGTCTGGATTCACTGCAGATTTTGGCGAAATAAAACTTTATGTCTAAACATTTGCACCTTTGTAACTGTTAAGCAACACACTACTTTCTCATTGAGACACCAACGCCTTCACTAGAACTCTAGATCAGGATGTCAGGGCATTAACACAGGGTTACTAATGTGGTACCGAGGTGGGAAAAGATGCCAACCACTGGTATCTGTCATTGAAAATGAATTTTAAAAATGTACAGTAAAGCCGGGCGGTGGTGGCGCACGCCTTTAATCCCAGCACTTGGGAGGCAGAGGCAGGCGGATTTCTGAGTTCGAGGCCAGCCTGGTCTACAGAGTGAGTTCCAGGATAGCCCAAGCTACACAGAGAAAACCCTGTCTCGAAAAAAACCAAAAAAAAAAAAAAAAAAAAAAAATGTACAGTAATATACATGGAAGTCATAATAACTCACATATTCATATTGCATGTATGCATGTATTAAGAAGCACAAGGCAGCCGGGCGGTGGTGGCGCACGCCTTCAATCCCAGCACTTGGAGGCAGAGGCAGGCGGATTTCTGAGTTTGAGGCCAGCCTGGTCTACAGAGTGAGTTCCAGGACAGCCAGGGCTACACAAAGAAACCCTGTCTCAAAAAAAAAAAAAAAAAAAAAAGCACAAGGCACTCCCCTTTCTGAGACACAGTCTTATGATGTAGCAGAAGTGGGACCTAAACTTAATATGTAACCCAGGGCACTTTCAAACTCATGGTCCTCCTGAGTAGTGGGATTATAGGTGTATACACTACATAAAGCACTGGGGGAAAGGGGACTGCATTGGGTAGGGTCATAAGCAGCCCAGGGTGGCCTAGACCTCAGTATGTATCGTGGAAGGGAGACCTCCACCTTTCAAGTACTGTGATTACAGGCATGAATCATGTGTAGCCTTCATAAACAATTTCAAGAAAGAGAACCAACTACCAGGTATACATTAAATACTACCGTTAATTGTATTCTTTTGGGAGTGCAGTGGTTCAAACAAGGCAAAATTTGTTCAAAACACTAGGTGAAAGCTCTATCACTGAACTATATTCCTAGCTCCTGCTATGAAACTGTACTATATGTGTGTGTGTGTATACCTACCAGAATACATGTATGGATACTGAAAGACAGCCTCAGGCATAACCCTTAATCCTTGTCTTCTACCCTATTGTAGGCAGGTCCATCTGTCCTTCAGCTTCGACAGACTCCTATCTCTGACTCCCACAGTGCTGCAGGAGCACTCGGATGCCAGACATACACAACTGTGTCCAGCTCTAAATGCGCTCTAGAGCTTTGAACTCAGATCCCCACACTTGTTCGGTGAATACTTTATCCACTGAGACATCTCACCAGCCTCCATGAGCATTTGATGTGAGATAAGTGTTTCCCTATCAACAAGTAATTCAGGTGCCTACAACTTTTCTATTAAAAAACAAAAAAGACAATCCCACAATATGGCAATCACTATATGCTAAGGTCAGGAAAAAATTAAATAATCTTGTTATTAGGATTATCAGAAAACATTATTTAAAACCATTTATCAGGAAACCATAAAAAGTTTAATTAAACTTACAATTCAATAAGTCCACTCCAGTATCCTCCTAATGCCACTGTGAACACAGCAATTACAAAAATAACCACCAGAGTATAGTCAAAGTTAGGCCAGGATGGAGAATACATTTTCACGGTAATATCATCTCCAAGAGTCTGAAGGGCAAAGTGACAGTTAAACACAGGAATAATCTCCTCTACTGGAGTACAGCAGCAGCATCTACATTTCATGCTAGGGTGAACATTTCATCACACAGCTAAGAAGACAGGACAACTGAAGCCTTATTCAGCTCTTCAAGTTTCTTGTTAGCAAATGGAAAATGAATAATAAAATTAAGGATAGTAATTGGAGCCTGTCGGTGGCATACACCTTTAATCTCAGAGCTTGGGAGGCAGAAGCAGGTGGATCTCTGAGTTCAAGGGTAGCCTGGTCTACAGAGTAAGTTCCAGGACAGTCAGAGCTACCCAGAGAAATGCAGTCTCAAAACAATAACAAACAAACAAAGCATAATGATTAAATGTAAACAACTGTAACATTGTAAACATCTAATATGCAATGATTAACTTACCTCTTTCATATCTTTAAAGTCTTTTTGGGTTATAACTGCAATTAGTATAGTCACATTTTGAAATGCAGATTTGTTTCTTGAGGAAGGAATCTAAAAGAAAAAATATGAAACGTGATTATTTACAGAATAAAAAACATACTACTACACTGAGTACAAATAGTATGTCAAACTATAAAAACAAAGCTCCATTATTTTTTCTTATAAGTTCTCAAAATGAAATACTTTTAACATGAACTTCAACTGATATATACTATATATGACATGTATGGTATAGACACTATATAAACATATATTATATACATATTTGTTTTCAACCAAGTCATCTCAACTCTAGAAATATAACAAAAACTATAAACCTTTCCAATTAGAATGTTTTAATAATCTGGGCAGTGGTGGCACAAGCCTTTAATCCTAGCACTTGGGAGGCAGAAGCAGGTGGATTTCTGAGTTCCAGGCCAGCCTGGTCTACAGAGTGAGTTCTAGAACAGCCAGGGCTACACAGAGAAAGAGAAATCCTGTCTCAAAAAAACCAAAAAAAAAAAAAAAAAAAAAAAAAAGTTTTAATAATAAATCTAGAATGTATATTAATAAAAAATAATCTACAAGATTATTAAAACTTCAGCTTCTAGAACACACAGAAGAGTTAACTCAATTCCTGGGAGACTTGATGTTATAGGCACAATAGCAGGCTGTCACTCTGTGTCAGGACTTACTAGGATACTGTTGTTGGCAATCAG
This sequence comes from Mastomys natalensis, assembly GCA_021653895.1. Lineage (NCBI taxonomy): Eukaryota > Metazoa > Chordata > Mammalia > Rodentia > Muridae > Mastomys > Mastomys natalensis. Next base: position 1,601,807 of record JAJTUV010000257.1, on the reverse strand, counting down.
CAATGCTGCAGCACCACCTTCCTGTGCAATTTTGGCTTTTTCAAGAAAATGGCAGGGTCCCCAGTGTACCACCACTGACTTGTTCTGTATGCCATCAGGAGGAATATCAGAAAGGTGGCACAGTGGTGTGCCAGTCAGATTCATCAAGCTAAGAGAAGTCTGAAAACAAGAAATGTTTTTGATAAGACAGATACCTCATTTTCCCAATAGCATTCAGCGATGAGACCCCAACACTGTTTTGGTACAATGTTTTTTAGGATCTGGGCATGTAGCTCATGGGTACAGCATATACTTATGCCTGAGTTAACTAACAAAAGCAACTTTATGACAAACAACAAGGATTAGAGGTGCAAATTTTAAAATTCCCTCAATCTGGCACTGGAAAGATGACTCAGCAGTTTAGAATACTGGTTGCTCTTCTAAAGAACACAGGTTCAATTCCCAGCTCCTACATGTCAGCTCCCAAGCATCCAAAACTCCAGGCATCTGACATCCTCTGTGGCCTCTGCAGGCACCAGGAATGCATGTGGTATAGAGACATATATTCAGATAAAACACCTATACACATAAAGTAAAAATAAATAAAAACTTCCCTCAACCAAGCCCAATACAGTGGCATACACCTTTAAAGCTAGCTCTCTAGAAGCAGAGACAAGCAGATCTCTAAGACTTTAAGGCCGGCCTGGTTGACATAGTGAATTCCAGACTAGTCAAGTCTATTTAGTGAGACCTTGTCTCACTAAAACAAACAAAAATTTCCCTAAGTCATTTCTTTCTTTTACAGAGAAGAAGACTTGACCAAAGTCAATGAAGTATTTATTAACCACCAAATATTATAACTGATCTATATCCTAAAATAGTTATTACTCATATTCAACATCTTTATTATCATTAATAACTATGATGTTATTTACTTACCGCATTTTCTAGGGAACGTGGAAGCTGTGTCCAGTTGTTGTTGTAATACATGCAGTAGTCCTTGGAAAGTGAAGATAGGCCATTTGCAGACGCATGCAGGATGGCTTCCTGAGCAGCTGTCTAAGATACAAGCAACTTTCATGTGGCAGTCATAATTAGGCTTGTAGGCAACTAAAGATCTTAATAAAACTATTTATATACAGAGTGGATCCCTTTCCTACAAGATTAACCATGGCCCCAGTTTTAAGAGCCACATCCCTGAGAGGATTCTTGCTGTGATGTAACAATGCCTGTCTGCCCTCTCAGTTTGACACTTTCCTCCTTTTTAATGAGTTATGACTTCACTGTGCACATTCATGCAGAAAGTGGTACTCAAAACCTCTCTGCTTGTCCCACCATCAATTCTTGACTAGTTCTTTTACCTAGGATTAAAGAGATATGGGATTACTTCTAAGTGTTATCTGTATAAGATAACCACCTGGAATTTAAAAACATTTTCACTCAAGTCTTCAAAAGCCTTCAACTGCCTATCTAAATACACCAAAGCAGAGTTTTAAGATAAAAATCCCCTGCCAGTCAGGGGTGGGGAGTGGTGCTAGCTTTTGATGTCAGCACTTGGGAGGCTGAAGGGCAGGCTGAACTTTATGAGTTTAAGGCCAGCCTGGTCTACAGATCGAATTCCAGGACAGCCAGGGCTACACAAAGAAACCCTGTCTCAAAATAACAAAAAAACAAGTATGGTCCACATGTCTTTAATCCCAGCTGTTGGGGAATCAGAGGCAAGTGGATCTTGTGAGTTCTAGACAGCCAGGGTTACACAGAAAGATCTTGTCTCTAAATAACCATAAATAAGTAAATAAAATAAAGGAGCGCTAGAAGGGCTGGCAAGATAGCTCAGTTGGTAACAGCACTTGTCACCAAGGCTGACCATCTGAGTTTGATCTCAGGATCCATGTTGGGAGGAAGAGAAATGATCCCCATGAGCTGTCCTCAGATCACAACACAAATGCATACCCACCCAATAAATAAGATAATAAAAATAACTTTTAGAAAAAAGCTAAAATACTTTCTCTTGTGTTTCTTCCCATTACCTAGAAAAGAAAGATAGGGAAACAGTGAAAGGTAATAGAGAAAGAGTGAGAGGTAGGAGACATGCAGACATCCTCAGTTGTTCAAAATACTGCTCCTCCTTCACTAAGGATTCTTCCCATCTTCTCTGTGAACAAACCTATCTCTAAATCCACAAGAAAGAACATGAGGTCCAGGGAGATGGGTCATAGCAGGTGAAAACACAAGCAGCCACAACTAACAGAAAGCTAACTGAGAAAAATGGTACCACAATGGCAGGTTGTTGCTTATGAGGGACTATAGCTGATGATATGGCTCATAAGCCCTTGGCATTAGTTTGCAGGAAAAGTTTGGAGGTTTAGAGGAGCAGTCTAGAGAAAGCCTACCATGCTATAAAAAGAGCTTATCAAGGCCTTTCTGGGGAGAGAACAGAATAGGGGAATGCTGCCTCAATGCAGACAGCAAAAAGGCAGGCTCATGAATTTACAGATGGAATGATGACTCTATCTGGAATTAGGCTAAATGCACCACGATGTACATTCTGGTAAAGAACTTGTCTTTATCTTGTCCAAACTCTGACCCCATGGGAAGCTGAGTTTAAAGGACTAACCTGAAAGAGGCAATGTCTGGATAGCACAGTGTTCAGACTATCTCACACGGATATTAATGGATGCTTTTAGTTATGATTTATGATAAGAACAAAGAGCAAAGCCACTATAAAAATATTTGGAAATATTTTTATAATATTTATATTTTAAATATCTTATAATTTGTTCAGAAAAGGGACATGTTTAAAGTCACAACCAAGGAAACCTATTACCAACTTCCCAACCTTAAAACAAAAAACAAAAACAAACGACAACAAAACCCTTATTCTGGGGTTGGAGAAATGGCTGAGTGGTTAAGAGCACTGACTGCTCTTCCAAAGGTCCTGAGTTCAATTCCCAGCAACCACATGGTAGCTCACAACCATCTGTAATGGGATCCGATGCCCTCTTCTGGTGTGTCTGAAGACAGCTACAGTATACTCATCATATACATTAAATAAATAAATAAATAAATAAATAAATAAATAAATAAAATCTTTAAAAAAAACAAAACCCTTATTCCTCAGCAGGCTAGGGATTTAGCTCAGTCGAGCATTTGCCTACCATTCAGGAAGCCACTTGAGCATGGTGGTCCACGTCTACAATCCCCACACTAAAGACAATCAGAAGTTCACTGTCATTCTTGGGGAGCTCAAGGTCAGCCTGCTTCAGACCCTGTTTTGGGGGTGAGAGGAAGGCCAAATACTTCATAGAGTCAGTACCTAAAAACAGCTTGCTAAACTGGTCAGTGGTAGCACAAGCCTTTTATCTCAGCATTCAGGAGGCAGAGACAGGAGATTTCTGGGTGTTTGAAGTCAGCTTGGTCTACAGAGCAAGTTCCAGGATAGCCAGGGCTACAGAGAAAAAAATTATCTGAAAAATCAATAAAACAACAACAAAAATAGCATGGTAAATACGTAACCATCATTACCCATGTATCTATGCCATCCATTAGATCTTCCCAACTCTTTAATAACAACCACAGTGTGGATTTAACACTTTGTTTGTTTTGCTTTGTTTTCTTGAAACAAGATTTCTCTCTGTAGGCTGTCCTAGAACTCTCTGTAAACCAGACTGGCCTGGAACTTACAGAGATCCACAGGCCTCAGCTTCCTGTGTGCTGGAATTAAACACATGTGCCACCACTGCCCAAAAATGTGGGTTTACAAGAGTAGATGTATTATTGTGCTAAATATTGATTTATCTTAAGGATTAGAAGAACTATGGTATAAGTATATAAACATTATTTTGTATTAATCATCTTCTTTTTTTTTTGTTTTTTTGTTTTTTGAGACAGGGTTTCTCTGTGTAGCCCTGGCTGTCCTGGAACTCACTCTGTAGACCAGGCTGGCCTCGAACTCAGAAATCCGCCTGCCTCTGCCTCCCAAGTGCTGGGATTAAAGGCATGCGCCACCACCGCCCAGCTGTATTAATCATCTTAAGAAGTTCACTGAAGTGAGTGTTAGGCTTGACAGGTAAGTTATAAGGTTCTCGACATTTACATACCCTGTTTTCTTTGGACCTAAATGATACTTGTCTGGTTACTCAGTTCATACTTTAAAGACACAAAGTAATGCTACTGAGTTGTCATTCTCTCCTCAAAATACTTCTTGTATGAGTTCTCTCCAAATGCTGTCCAGCAAGGTTCCTAGAACGCCAAAGGCTACCTTTTTAAAAAACTGGGGCTTAGACTTTCTCGGTGAGCTTTTAAAGCCCAGAGTAACAAAGCACAGTCTTCAGAGAAGTGATGGTTTCTAATAACTGAACACACTGCTTACACAACAGTGTGCAAACAACACGATAAAAGTTCCCAACATCAAACCCCAGAAAAGAAAGGAAATAGAAACAAAATCTAAAACACTGAAAGCTAGTTTCTTGGTCACACATTGAAGCTCAAATTACCTGATGCCGAATTTTAAAACATTATTTCAGCAAATATGGGTATGTATGCACATATTCGTTATTTTTTCTTAACCACACTTCGACCCTTTTAGACTTCAATCTATTCAAACCTCTCATTTCCCCCCTTTAAAGGTATTTAAAAATATAAGGAAACAAAAGCATAGAACAAATCCCCACAGTATAATCTCATGTACCTTACATAGAAGGCACAATATGGGAATGGAAGGAATGTATATAGATATTCATATGGCTATAGAGAGAAATGTATGCGGGCGCAGTTAACTAAAGAGCAGGTCAGAACGCTAACACCTGGAACCCTGTCCACACCTGCCACTCTGCCCGCCTTTTTCCCGGCAAAATGCAACAGTAAGAAGGGCTACACAGATACGCACAAAAGTGAATTCTTTGAATTAAAAGGAAAACATGCCAGCACGGTGAAAAATTATAGAGAAGGTTCCAGGACAAGAAGGAGGAAGCTCCCTACCCACACCGCTCACTCCTACCCCCGCCCGCAGGTTTCTTCCAGGGGTTGGGCGTTTCGCAGGATTTGGGGGCTGGGGGGCGGGTGAGGAATGCTGGGACTCAAGAGTGAACGCAGTTAACAGGGCCCAGGCAGTGGGAGAATGGGAAGCTGGGTTGGAAGGAAAGGAAGCTGGAGGAGGGGAAGGAGGAGGGAGGAGGGAAATCGGGAGGGGGGAAGAGGGAGAGGAAGGGATGGAGGGGGAGGAGGAGGAAGAGGGAGGAAGGGGAGGGAAAAGCGAAGGGGAGGGGAAGGGAGGGGAGTACGGCTCTCACCAGTCCGAGCAGGCAGCTCCAGAGCAGGGCAGCAGCCAGAGAGTGCAGCGAGTACAGCAGCCCCATCCCACGGGCGGGCAGCTAGACGCAGACTGCGCTGGCGGCACCCGGACCTCTAGGGTGTAGCTCCGACTTCCTCTTCCGGTCCCTCCCGCGGAACGCTGGGCTGGGACTCTGTGGGGACTGTCAGCTCCTGGCAGAGCCTTTTTAGCTGCGTAAATCCCGGGTTCTCGTTCAGTTCCCCCTTACTGCGGCCAACGCCCATCCCAAGCCACTGGAGCTTCGGGTTTCAGTTTCCTTTCGGGTCTCTGCCACGTAGCCTCGGGGAGAGCTTCGTAAAGACGTAAACTATACAAGGCCCCTCCACACTTGGAACACAAATCAAACTCTTGCTCTGCTGCAAAGTTTACGTCATCTCACCCCAGTAGTCTCTCTCCTTAGCTTCTCTACTTTCCCACGTGTCAAGATCCACAGACCCTCTAGGCGGGCAGTCTCTGGAGACTACACTCTTGTTGTTCCCTTATCGGCTTACTTAACACTTGCTCCCTAAAGAGAGTTTCCTAGTACACTTAATCTTAAGTAGCCCCCAGTTCACTTTCTTTTTTTTTTTTTTCCGAGACAGGGTTTCTCTGTGTAGCCCGGGCTGTCCTGGAACTCACTCTGTAGACCAGACTGGCCTCGAACTCAGAAATCCGCCTGCCTCTGCCTCCCAAGTGCTGGGATTAAAGGCGTGCGCCACCACCGCCCGGCCCCAGTTCACTTTCATACTATGATTTATTTGTAATCCTCATAACTTTTGTTTTTTGTTGTTGCTTTTTTTTTTTTTTTTTCTTTTTTTGGTTTTTCGATTTTTGGTTTTTCGAGACAGGGTTTCTCTGTATAGCCCTGGCTGTCCTGGAACTCACTCTGTAGACCAGGCTGGCCTCGAACTCAGAAATCCGCCTGCCTCTGCCTCCCAAGTGCTGGGATTAAAGGCGTGCGCCGCCCGGCGTTGCTTTTTTGAGACATATCCTTGACTAGTACTCTGAACTCACTAAGTAGATCATGGCCTAGAACTCAAGAGATCTGCCTGTATCTGTCTACCAAGCGCTGAGACTAAAGGCATAAGCCACCATGCCTAATTTTTTCCCCCATTTTCTTATACTCATCACATGTTGTTATCCAATTAATGGAAGGGTCCCTCTTTGCTTTGTTGACTGCTGTGTCCTTACACATAAAATATCCAGTGTGTACTAGGTTGTCAAATATTTGTTGGATGAGTATTTAACACCAAACACTGAATAGGACAGTGTTCCTGTTACCTTAAGGGAGGGACATGGCAAGGACTAAAGATGTGTGAGCAAACACTGTTACAAAGCAACCTTTCACTAGGATCAAAGGGAGGTAAAAATAGGGCGCCAGGAAGGAAAAAGAAAACACCGAGTATAACTGACTATTAATTTCTGTACAAGTAAATTTCAGCTAGGCAAAGAGGGAATCCACTTCCAGGAAGGAAGCTTTAGTCTGAAAGCCAAGGGAGGCAACTACAGAACTACAGAACAGGACCTTGGATGAAGTTAGGAGGGGTGAGAAGTGAGAAGATGCAGAGGGTGAAATGGATCTCACAGCTTGGAACTTGAAACTTCCTCCTCTGCATTGGGGGATTCCTGAAGGAAGCGCTCCCACAGTTCTGCTTGAGTTGTTTCTGTAGTTTTCTATTCCTAGCTTCCACTTGTGGCCCAGTTTCAATCTATTTGTAACCCTACCAGCCCTAAAGAGCTCCCCAGACAGAAACTGCCTGCCATGACATTGCTGTATTTACTCTCAGCCACTTTTAGAAACCTTCTAGGACACTGATGTTTGAGCTAGTTTCCTCTCTCCACTGGGATCCTAGATACTTGCTCACCTGGATGAGACCAAAATATCTGGATTTTAAAAACATTTCCAGGTTTAATATACAGCCAAGCTTGAGAACCCTTTGTTATTTAGTGTTTCAGAGTGTAGGCCTGGACCATGGCCCGATTCTGCAGTTTCAGCATCACCATCCAAACCTGTTGAATCAGAGAATGGGCCCTCAACATGCCAGAGACCTCATACTGTTATCTAAATGTAGCTCAAAATAGATCTTACTCCTAAATATAAGACCTGACCTCCTAAGTTGTCTCAGGGAAACATTTGTAAGATTCTTAAGAGCTTTTTATTGGATGAAGATTCCTAAAATAGGACACTAAAAGAGAAAACTATACAACAATAAAATCAATAAATTGACTTCACCAAAATGAAAACCTCTGTTCTTTGAAAGATATTCTTTTTAAAAATATTTATTTTTGTGTGTACTTTCACAGACACCTACATAAGCTTACATCTACCATGTGTATACAGTTGTCTACAGAGTTCAGAAAGGGGCACCAGACCCCCAGAACTGGAGTTATTGGTGATTATAAACAGCCATGTGGGTGCTGGGAATTGAACCCAGGTCCATCTCCTCGAGAGCAGCCAGTGCTCTTAATGACAGAGCCATCTCTCCAGCCCCTGGAAGATAGTAGGGGTTTTTTTGTTGTTGTTGTTGTTTTTTGTTTTTTTTTGTTGTTGTTGTTGTTTTTTGTTGTTGTTGTTGTTTGTTTTTTGTTTTTCCCCTGAGACAGGGTTTCTCTGTGTAGTCCTGGCTGTCCTAGAACTCACCGTGTAGACCAGGCTGGCCTCGAACTCAGAAATCCGCCTGCCTCTGGGAAGATAGTAGTCTTAAAGGAATGAAGACCACTGTAGATTGGGAGAAGACAGTCATAAAACATCTACATATGTAGCCACCTGCGGCCACAAGTCAACTGGATTCATCTGAAAGGGGGCTGGGAACGAAAGGGGGACAGAGGGCGAGAAAAGATGAAGCCAAGACAAAGTTCTCTGATCAAGGCTCGATGCTTTAATGTTTAGCTCTCAATTTAAAGGGAAAAGTCTGCCAAAACCCTTTCTAGTTTCAGCCAGAGAGATGGGTGGGATAATCTGTTCTTGGTCACAAGTCATGACCCGAGATGTCTCAAAGCAAGCTCTGGGGCAGTTCTTCTTTTTAGTTCCGTGCAGCCAAGGTGGGTAACTCCACCTAGGTCCTTATCACTTGGTCTGTCGTGGTAAACCGGGTCTCAGGCCTGCTCAAGGCCGGGGGAAGGACACTTACATATATATATTATATATACAGATACAGATATACAGATATATAAAGAACTCATTATTCAATAAAAAGATGAAGTGCACAAGTAGCTTGTACCTACAAGAAGGGATGGAATGAAAATTACGTCACCAGCCGGGCGGTGGTGGCGCACGCCTTTAATCCCAGCACTTGGGAGGCAGAGGCAGGTGGATTTCTGAGTTCGAGGCCAGCCTGGTCTACAGAGTGAGTTCCAGGACAGCCAGGGCTATACAGAGAAACCCTGTCTCGAAAAAACCAAAAAAAAAAAAAAAAAAAAAATTACGTCACCAAACATTGGTAGGGATGTGGAGGAGCCAGAATTCTGGTGGAGATGTAAAGTAAAGTAGTACAACCAGTTTCACAAACGGGCGTTTTCTTGTATAGTTAATCATACTCTACTGTACTACACAGCCATTCCCTTTAGTTATGTACCCAAGAGAAATGAAAGAAAATGTTTGTGAAGTTGAGTCCACAAAGGTCTAAGTGGCCCTGTGACGTTCTCAAACTATAAGCAACCTGCTGTGGTTGGATGTAATTTGTCCCTGCAAGGCTCATGTGCTTGAAGGCTTGGTCCTCAACAGCTAGGGTTGAGATGACAATATCTGTAAGAGGAAGCACTGAAAGACCCCCATGAGGGGAGACCCTCACTCAAATCGAGGAAATTCACGACCACCAAGAAACTCGAGAGAACGAACTTGCTGCAAACCGCATAAGGCTTTATTTTCGGGAAATCAGCTGGCTGAGGCCGAGACTCACAAGGAGTGTCGACCCGAGGCCTAATTGAGAAGGGATTATAAAGGGAAAAACCACAAAACCAGGGGGGGGGTGAGGGAGAATCATAAAACAAGTCATGAAACATCAACAGACATTATCATAAAAATACAGTGAAAGGATCATGTGGGAAACACCCTGTGTACTTATTTTTCAAGAATTTAATCTTATCTAATCATCTATCATGTGGCTAACCTGTCCTTGGAACCCAGAGCCTAAGAACCAGATTATCTGCATTCTAGGTTCTGCCCTTTTGTGGAGTTCCTGGAACAGAGATGGCCTGGCTTCAGCCTCTACATGCTAGGGGGTCTCAAAAAAAGTTTATTCTCTTCAGCACCTGTAATGTCTTCTATGTTCATCCATGAGGTCAATGACAGAATTTCCTCTTTTGTACAGGCTGAATCAATTTCTATTGTGCGTATATCATATTTCAAAAGCCATTGATTTGTTATATGCATTTTGTTTCTCTTTTTTCATGTATATGCGTAAGTGTGTATAATATATATACATATGTATAATTTAAAATCCAGGTTCCAAATATGATAGAAAGCATTCAATATTTGTCTTTCTGTGTCTGGCTTATTTCACTTAATATACTGATTTCCAACTGCATCCATTTGTCAGCAAGTGGATGATTTTGTAATGCAAAAAATTCTATCGTGTATATGCTTCATGTATTCTTTATCTGTTTTTCCTTTGATGAACATTTCCTGGCTGTTAGTGGTATGTTGACTTAGACTCCCTTGATCATATACCCCAGTGTGGTACACCTAGACGGTATGATAGACCCACTTTCAGTTTTTGAGTAACATCACCCTTTAATGATGATTATACAAATTTACATTACTACCCATAATGAATAATCAATCCTTTTCTTCCATTCCCAGAATTTGTTATTGTTTGTTTTCTTGATGGCAGTCATCTGACTGGGGTTAAACAGAATCTCTGAGACAGAGTCTCATTCTTCAGCCCTGTCTGTCCTGGAACTCACTTTGTAGATCAGTCTAGCTTTGTGCTCACAAAGGTCTACTTGCTTCTGCCTCCTGAGTGCTGGGATTAAAAGCATGTGCCACTACACCTGGCTGAAAGAATCTCAAAGAAGTTTGGGGATGTTGAACACTTTCAAGTATCAGTTGGACTGTTTGCTTCTTTAGTCTAGCCATTTATTGTATAATCTGATTCTTGGTATTTAATTTTTACAGTTCTTTATATATCCTGGATATTAATTCTCTGTTTAATATATAGTTGGCAAAGATTTTTTTCCCAGTCTTTTAGGCCTATAGTATAGACTGGCTACTCACTGGTGGCTGTTTCTTAAATTCCTATAATCCCTTTAGTCAATTCTTCAGATTATTTCCTGTGTTACGGAATCCTATCCAGAAAATTCATCCCTATGCTGTTACAGGTATTTTGGTTGCTTCCAGTTCTTGGCTATTGAGATAATGCTTCGGTGAAAATGAGAGTCCAAACATCTCTTTGATACACTGATTTCAACTTGGCTATATGCCCAGACATGCGATTGCCTAATCTTCCCCAATTGCAATATGGTGACTGTGTTGTTGGGGTTGTATATGCATGTGTGCCTGAGTGTCTTCATCGATGAATCCGACTTTCATGAGACAAAGCAAAGCACCATGGTTCCAGTGATTACTTAGTACTCAGACCCAGTCATTATCTTGCTGCCTGGTAAAATAGAAACTCAGAGCTTCCCAGCACTCCTTTGTAGCAGAGCCTGTCTGGCTTAGGTCAAGTACTTTCCTCTCTGACACTTGTCTGTGAGGCATAAATTCTCCCTAAGCTGAGCACATGAGTTGGATGCTTCCTGGTTCACAGGCATGACCAGACATGAGACAAGCTGCCAACAGTGCTTTTGTCACTGTGAGCTCAGTTTTCTTGCCATTGCTCCCTGGACAGAGCTATTTTCTTCCCTTTGTAATTATATCAATGAAATAGTAGGTGCTTCCTCCATTAGAGGTATGTTGGAATATTCAGTCAGCCACAGAGAATCCTAAAAAGAAGCATTCAATAGACAGAAAGGAGTAAGATGCTTCGTGTACCACATGGGCGAAAGCAGCAGGGGACTCAAGCTGATGGACAGATTTGGGATTCTGTCACTCCTGCCTATGAATCATTGGTTGTTGGTTGGTTGGTTGGTTGGTTGGTTGGTTGGTTGGTGGGTTGGGTTTGTTGTTTAAGTTTTTTTATTTATGCGTATGTATATGAATCTGTCATTGCATGCCATTTGTGTGTATGTCCAGGGAAGTCAGAAAAATGTGTCGCATCCCCTAGGGCTAGAATTACAAGCACTTAGTTGTGGGTGTCCTAAAACAGGAATCTAACTCTTAACCACTGAGACATCTCTCCAGCCTTTGCTTAGGAATCTTTACACTCTTAACAAAGGAACTCCCCTCCCTGACCTCTTTAAGGTATAGTATTATATATCTCAAGCTGTTTTCCAACTTGTTGTGAAGCCAGAATAACCCTGAACTTTTGATCCTCCCTCCTCTGTCTCTTGAGTGCTGACTTCTGGCCAGCTGGAGCCACCTTGCCAGGTTTTATGTCCTACTTGGGATCTAACCCAGGGTTTCATTCATGCTGGGCAAGAACTCTACCAATTGAAATACATTCCTAGTAGATAAATGAGGCCATTTAATGAATGCAAAGCCATGAAATGCTTAACAAAGTCTTACCAGCTGGTTTTTGTTTTATTTTGGTTTTTGAGTCAGGGTCTCACTCTGTAGCCTGGGCTAGACTGAAACGTAGAGCCATTCTTCTGCTTGGCTTCCTGAATGGGATCACTGCCATGAGCCCCATGTGTGGCTGGTTTTGTTTTGTTATTTAAGCTGGCATTCGCTACTTTTTTTTGGTTAAGAATCTTTATATATTAGCTGGTTTAATACATTTAAACCAATTCCATTAGGTAAATTATTACTTTTATTTTTTAAGATAATTTTTTATTTATGTTATGCGTATGGGTATGGAGAGTGGACGAAGTCCCAGTGTGTAGAGATGACAGGAACATAGCCATGTTACAGATTCCAGTGCCTCAGAGCCAAGGGAATTGCAAGGCCCTGATCTGAGCACAGGTGAGTAAATAAATATCCTTTTAGCTAATATTTATAGCAATAAAGACATAGGAGGCAGGAGATGAAGTAAAAAACCTGCTAGCTCAGTGATGTTACTTTATTTTCTTAGCTGTATACAAAATATTTACAAGACCAATTCTGCCAGTAAACTGCTAGGTCTTTAGAAATCCCTTTCTGTGTCATCTACTGAGATAGTCTACATTTCTCTTGAGCTCCTAAAAGAGTCCAAGAGAGCTTCTTAGCTTTCTCTCCTTGAATACTGTTTTCCTGTGTCCTGCCAGCTGCTTCTCTGTTGTCCCTACAAAGCCCAAAGAGAGGATCCCTATCTCTTATCTGGAGCTCCTTCCATAAGGCTCTTCCAATCCAAAAGAGAGAGCTCTCAAATGTCAAAGAAGTCTCTAGCTCCTCCCTTACACCCTTGGCAGGATGAACCTTGTCACTGCCACGGGGGCGGAGGCTGTCTAAAAAAACTCAGTAGGGGCTAGACCATTTCACCGAATAAACAGTGGGGTAGCTCAAGGTCATCCAGTTGACTTTGCCTGGGCTCATAGAGCAAAGACTACAAGATCTCTCTCTCCCAAGCAACTTGCCTTAAAATAGGCTGGAACTTTCCATTCTTTAGCATTCTTATCTACGGAGGCTTTTAGAGCCACACCCGAGCATCTATCTCTTCAGGACATACCAAACTGCCTCTGACAAATGCAGTATCTAGGCATTTCTTGTTTTGCTAACAATTAGGTTTTCTATGTACAGTAATCAAATATCCTATAGTACAGACGTTGACAGGATGTGTAGGAAGTAACAGCCAATGCTTCCTCCCAAGAGATGACTGTAGCCTGAGACTGCTCCCCTACAGAGACCCACTAGTGAGGTTAGGTAACCTGAGTCTACTTCAGCTGTTTAGAATAAACACTGGAGTTTCCCAGAGGCTGGCTAATCTCCATCAGAGCACACCATCCACCCACCGCCAGATTTTCCAGGTGTGTATCCTGTGTCTGTTGGTTCTTGGTTCCCTGTTGCCCAAGTCAGGTCGATCAGAAAACTGTGCAGTTTGAAGCAGTGTGGGTGTTTTGTCTGCTTGTATGTCTGTGCATCACATGCATGACTGGTCCCCATGGAGATGAGAAGAGGTTGTTGAATTCCCAGAGATTCCAGAGTTACAGATGAACCACTGTGATCACAGTGAACTACTACATTGGAGCCTAGCTGGGATCCTGTGGGAGAGCAAGCAGCAGTCTTAATCACTGATCATCTCTTCAGCATCTCCTCCTTCTTGTTACTGTTGTTTTTTGTCAAATGAGAAAATTGAGTGAGAAATTATGTATATGAAATCTCACAGCAAGACATGGAGAAGGAACTAAAATTATAGTCATTTCTATTCCTATATATGTTACTATAGATTCTTGATGAATCTTTAGCAAGTTAGAAGCTTTGACTAATAAGTATTGTAGATTTCAGAACTTTTTTTTTTATTTGCTTTGTTTTTCAAGACAGGGTTTCTCTGTGTAGCCCTGGCTGTCCCGGAACTCACTCTGTAGAACAGGCTGGCCTCGAACTCAGAAATCCGCCTGCCTCTGCCTCCCAAGTGCTGGAATTAAAGGCATGCACCACCACTGCCGGGTCAGAACTTTCGAATTTGACAAAATTACCTCTGAAGTATCTTCTAAAGCATAGGTAGTATAATCTTCTCTGGAATAGATGGATTTAATTTCAAACAAAATTAGTTTGAATATTTTTTTGTCTTGCTCTTTACTCGTCCTCCAGTTTGGACTTCACTTTGAAAGTCAGAGAGTTGAGCTGGAGATGAAGTTCAACTTGTACAGCAAGCACAAGGTCCTGTGTTTGATCCCCAGCACCCCAACACACACACACCCCTCTTTGTTGATAATAAGGAAAAAACTGCAATTTTCTTTTTTTTTTTTTTTTTTTTTTTTTGGTTTTTTTCGAGACAGGGTTTCTCTGTGTAGTCCGGGCTGTCCTGGAACTGCTCGGTAGACCAGGCTGGCCTCGAACTCAGAAATCCGCCTGCCTCTGCCTCCCAAGTGCTGGGATTAAAGGCGTGCGCCACCACCGCCCGGCAACTGCAATTTTCTGATTTAATGTTAAGGTGATTTTTCAGTCCTCATGACTAGTTAGACAGCTTTTAAAGGGTTTTAAGTCACCAAGTAAGTCCTAATAAAATCTTGGTTTTCCACCTTCTGGAACATTTTTATACTAGTTATAAATATAACCTCATGGATAAGACAATGCTATAAAGATTTGTGTAGACACCTATATCTTGTTTTCTATGAATAGACTTTTTAATTTTTAAAAAGATATAATTTTATTTTATGTGTATAAATGTTTCCTTGTATGTCTGACTGTACAGCACATGCATGTTGTTGTCTGTGAAAGTCAGAGGAGGGCATCAGACCCCTAGAACTAGAATTACAGATGGTAATTACACATGTAAGCTGCCATGTGGGTGCTAGGAACCAAACCTGAGTCTTATGCAATACCAGCAAGTGCTCTTACCTGCCGACCCTCTCTCCAGCTCTTGAATTAATTTTAAGATGGGAATAACCTATTGCAGGCTGGGGTGATGGTGGCGCACGCCTTTAATCCTAGCACTTGGGAGGCAGAGGCAGGTGGATTTCTGAGTTCGAGGCCAGCCTGGTCTACAGAGTGAGTTCCAGGACAGCCAGGGCTATACAGAGAAACCCCGTCTCGAAAAACCAAAAAACCAGAAAAAAAAAAAAAAAAAGAACAACAACAAATCTATTGCAGGCTGGAGTTCTGTTGATCTTATCATCGAGGCATAACCAGAGGTGTTACTGTCTGCACAAATCATTGTGGCTGAAAGGTGCATTGGTTGGCTTTAGTGTAGAAATGAAAGTCCCGGACTCCTCAGGCATAGCAGATTGACTTGTGTGGTGCCCAAATCTCTCTCTGACTCTAAGTGAATTTCCATAGTTTTCTGGGTGGACACTGCAGTCCTGTCTCTTGGTTGTGTTAAGGACCTCTCTAGGCTTCTAAAACTCGTTTCATACAGATAGGAACTTCCGAATTAATAAGCTATCACTCAAAGCAAGTAAAGGCAGTAAGATGCCTTTTGAAGAACGAAGATACCTTTGTTTTGACTTCATTTTCCAGACAGGGTTTCTCTGAGTATTCCTGGCTGTCCTGGAACTCACTCTGTAGACCAGGCCGGCTGGAACTCACAAAGATCTATCTGTATCTGCCTCCTGAGTGCTGGAACTAAAGGCATGTCATGACCAGCTGAATGAAGATACTTTTGAGATACTTCTGCTCTATTTTACTAACACTCCATGAACGGCTGCCTGCTCAGGGTAGACGCAGTTTTGACTCCCAGTGAAGTTCACATAACAGCCCCAATCACACTCGAAGTGGATGAGACATGTGTTCAGTGCTCCTTTAACTCGAATCTATATTATCACCATTTCATACAAATATAACATTATTTTGTGATTGAGTTAGGGTTTTGCTTTATAGGTCAACCTAGAAGTCACTATGTAGCCCTGGTCTGGAACTAACAATCCTCCTATTCCAGCCTCCCAAGGTTTGAGATAAATTAAGTTAAATCAGCATTATCAATTGTCTAAGTTTTCAAGACTATGACCTTCATGACAATGTATAGGCTGATCTCTTCCTGAACTTCTTTGTTGAAAATATAAACCATTGCCGGGCAGTGGTGGCGCACGCCTTTAATCCCAGCACTTGGGAGGCAGAGGCAGGCGGATTTCTGAGTTCGAGGCCAGCCTGGTCTCCAGAGTGAGTTCCAGGACAGCCAGGGCTACACAGAGAAACCCTGTCTCGAAAAACCAAAAAAAAAAAAAAAAAAAAAAAAAAAAAAAAAAAAAAAAAAAAGAAAATATAAACCATATAACTATATTTCTTCATTAACAAGCCTTGATATAATTACCAGCCAACCCCTCCTTTTTCTCATTTATCATTAACTTACATCTGCCGTTCTGTGTCAGGTGGACATGCCAGAGGTCAGGACATGATAGGACTATATGATATAACTGCCTAGTCCAGGCACTGCTGAGCAACTGGGTCAGTGAGTATAGATGGTCATCAGCTAAGGCGGGAACACCAATTTAAATGGAAAAAAAAAAATTTTTTTTTTGAGGTGACTCAGTGTCATGAGATGTGGACTTAAAGTTTACAATGGGTAGTTCCAAACCCATGGTCACACAGGCTGTGGTTAAACTCAGTGGGTCACAGTACAGGAAAGAGCATAAATGTGAGAAAGGTGTTTGTAGAGAGTGGGGGAGGGGCATGACGCACGGGGGTGGGGAGAGGCAGAGGTAAGAAACAGTGGGGCGTGAGAGAAAGCAGCATGCACTTCATGTATGGAATTATGGAAAGATAAATTTAATTAGTTAAAATATGTAAAAGAAAATCAGTAATGGAAAAGTGAATCTCAAGAAGTAGGGGGTGGGAGATGCATTTGACCACTAACCAACAGTATTTACATATTTAAAGACAGGAGGGTCTATGTAGTGTAAGTTGTGGTAAGTATGCAGAAACTGAGCAGACCTTCACAAACTAATACCTCAACTGTAAAGCAGATTTGGGTGAGGACCTGGCCTCAATCCCCATCAACAAGAAGGGGGGATCAAATGAAAGGAGGGAAAAAAAGAACCTGAATTCCTTGCCAGTGTTTGCCTCCCAGAGCAGTTTCCCAACTTCCCTCAGCACCAGTTTCCTCTCTGACACTTCAATCATCAGACCATCCACTTTGTCTTTTGCTTTCCCCCAGTGCATCTGTGAAATTCATCCACATGATTGCACAGGGCTGTAGACTGGCAATTTTCACTATTCTGTTTTATAAATATACTACATTTGTGAATATACTATAGTTTGTTGTCTATATTTATTTAAAATGAAAAGCTTAAAAAAAAAAAGCCAAATAAAACAAATCCTTAAAAATTGACAAAAAAAAAAAAAAAAAAAAAAAAAAGCCGGGCAGTGGTGGCGCACGCCTTTGATCCCAGCACTTGGGAGGCAGAGGCAGGCGGATTTCTGAGTTCGAGGCCAGCCTGGTCCACAGAGTGAGTTCCAGGACAGCCCGGGCTACACAGAGAAACCCTGTCTCGAAAAAACCAAAAAAAAAAAATAATAATAATAAAAAAATAATAAAATAAAATGAAAAGCTTTGGGTTTGATTTTTGTTTTTGTTTTTGGTTTTTTTTGTTTGTTTGTTTGTTTGTATTTGATTTTGGGGTTTTTTTGGCTTTCTGTTTTGTTTTTCCGGACAGGGTTTCTTTGTGTATCCCTGGACACCGGCTGCCCTGGAACTCACTCGGTAGACCAGGCCGACCTCCAACTCAGAGATCTACTTGCCTCTGCCTCCTAAGTGCTGGTGTATAAAGGTGTGAGCCACCATTGCCTGGCCTAAAAGCACCTTTTTTATTGTTTACTGTTCAGAGTCTTACTATGTAGTACTAGTTGACCTGGAACTAGGAATGTAGACCAGATTGACCAACTACTGCCTGCTGCTCCCTCCTGAGTACTGAGATTAAAGGCATGTGCCACCTCGCTCAGTCCCAAAAGCATCTAAAACAAAATTACAAAGTTTTATTGTTGAACCAGCAGCTGTCACTGTTTCCACTACCTATTTCTTTTCTTTTTTTATTTTAATTTTTAAATTTTTTAAAAATTAATTTTATGTGAATGGGTATTTTCCCTGCATGTATGTATGTATAAGAAGGCATTAGATGCCCTGGAATTGGAGTTAAGAGACAGTTGTAAGCTGCTATATAGGCTCTAGGAATTGAACTTGAGACCTCTGGAGGTCATGAGTTCAATTCCTACCAATCACATGGTGACTCACAACCGTTTGTAATTGGATCCAATGCTCTCTTCTGGTGTGTCTAAAGACAGCATACTCATATACATAAAATAAATAAAATCTTTTTAAAAAATAGAATGCATCAGGCAGTGGTGGCGCACACCTTTAATCCCAGCACTTGGGAGGCAGAGGCAGGCAGATTTCTGAGTTCCAGGCCAGCCTGGTCTACAGAGTGAGTTCCAGGACAGCCTGGGCTACACAGAGAAACCCTATCTCGAAAAACCAAAAAAAAAAAAAAAAAAAAAAAAAAAAAGAGGGGCCACTGGCTCACTCTCTTGCTCTCTTACCCTCTTCCCCCTCTGTCCCCTCTCTCCTTGTCCCTCCTCCCTCTCTCATGGCCAGCCTCTACTACTCTTTTCTCTCCCTCCTTCCCTCCCCCACTCTCTACCTGTCTCTGTCTCTACTACCCCCTCAACTCCCCTCCCAATCCACTAAATAAAACTCCCCTCCCAATCCACTAAATAAATTCTATTCTATACTATACAGTTGTGTGGCAGTACTTCGGGGAAGGGATGCCTCAGCATGGACTCCCAGAGGCACCCCCTTCTCCTACACCATACCGTGCCTCCACCAAACATATCCCTGGCTTCTGTTTCTTCTTTATAAAACACAACACCAAGGGCAATAGCAATAGCTTACACTGGTTTGGAAGTCCCTTGAACTCCTCTGATCAACAACTCAAATGAGGTTTCCTGTGTCTGACACTGAGGTTTTTGTTGGGTAGTCTATGGTTTTTGGTACTTTGTACTTTTTTTCTTTTCTCTTTTTTTTTTTTTTTTGTTTTTTTTGTTTTTTTTTTTTTGTTTTTTGTTTTTGTTGTTTTTGAGACAGGATCTTACTGAGTAGCTTTGGGTGGCCTATAACTCCTTGTATGAATCAACCTGTCTTAGATCTCACAGAGATCTGCCTGCCTCTGCCTCAGACTGCTAAGAGTAAGCTATATACAAGTACACCTGAAACCATCATCTATTCCTTAATCTAGGTAATTCTCAATGCTCCTTTGGACACTCAGAGAACTGCTCCTCCTCTGGAAGCACTCCCAACCACTGCCTCAGAGTTCTCAGGAGACTGTAGGAGAAGATGTGTCTTCCTCACTGTTCATATTATCCTCAGTACTTAGTGCAGTATAGACATAGCTATGTATTAATACATTTTTACACACTCTCCTAAGTATTCTGTTCTTTGAAGGTTATTTTTATAGGTGTTGGATTAAAGAATTGATACTACTGTGAGGCCATATTAAATACAGGTCTCCCAGATACAGACACCCACAGCCAAACAGTGGATGGAGTTTGGGGACTCTTATGGAAGAATAGGAAGAAGGGTTGCAGGCCCTGAAGGGGATGGGAACTCCACAGTAAGACCAACAGAGTCAACTAATCTGGACCCTTGAGGCTCTCATCGTCTGAACCACCAACCAAAGAACATACCCAGGCTGGACCTAGGCTTCCCTGCACATATGTAGTAGATGTGCAGCTTGGTCTTCATGCAAGTCCCAAACAACTGGAGTAGGGGCTACCCCAAAAGCTGTGGCCTGTACATGGGATATGTTCTACTTGTTGGACTTCCTTGTCTGCCCTCAGTGGGAGAGGAAGCACCTAGCCTCTCAGAGACTTGAAGTGCCAGGGTTGGGGGATACCTCCTGGGGGCACCCACTCAGAGAAGGGAGGGGGAATGGGGGAAGGATTGAGGGAAGGTATGACTGGGAGTGGGGCAGTGAGCAGGATGTAAAGTAAATAAGTAAAAAAAAACATAAATTCCTCTTGGTCTCTTACCTTCTTGTTCCCACTCTGTCCCCTCACCCCTTCTTTCTCTCTCCCCATTCCCTTTGCTGCCTCTCTCCACGTGCTCATGGCCAACCTCTACTCCTCTACTTCTCTACTCTCTTTCTGTGCCTCTACTACCCTCTTAACTTCCCTCCACATGCCCTTAATAAACTCTATTCTATACCAAAAAAGTAAATTAAAAATAAATAAATATAGATCTTCACTTAGTGCTGAACTGTAGACTTAGTGTTAAGAAGTTTTTTTTTTTTTTTTTTCAGGATATATACCCAGAAGATGCTCCAATATATAATAAGGATACATGCTTGCTCTACTATGTTCATAGCAGCAATATTTATAATAGCCAGAAGCTGGAAACAGCCCAGATGTCCCTCAATGGAGGAATGGATACATAAAATGTGGTACATTTACACTGTGGAATATTGCTCAGCTATTAAAAACAATGACTTCATGAAATTCACAGGCAAATGGATGGAACTTGAAAATATCATCCTGAGGAGGTAACTCAGTCTCAAAAGAACACACATCGTATACATTCACTGCTAAGCCATGAAGCCCAAGAAGGAAGACCAAAGTGTGGATGCTTCAGTGCTGCTTAGAAGGGGGAACAAAATACTCACGGGAGAAAATATAGAGACAAAGTGTGGAGCAGATACTGAAGGAAAGGCCATCCAGAGACTGCCCCATCTGGGGAGCCATCCCATATACAGTCACCAAACCAGGATGGTATTGTGGATGCTGGGAAGTACTTGCTGACAGGAGCCTGATATAGCTGTCCTCCTGAGAGGCTCTGCCAGAGTCTAACAAATACAGAGGCAGATGTTCGCAGCCAACCATTGGACTAAGGGCAGGGTCCCCAATGGAGGAGTTGGAGAAGGGACTGAAGGAGCTGAGGGGGTTTGCAGCCCCATGGAGGGAGCAACAACGTCAACTGGCCAGACCCTATGGAGCTCCTGAGACCTGGACCACCAACCAAGGAGTACACATGGAGGGATCCATGGCTCCATCCACATATGTGGCAAAGGATGACCTTGTTGGACATCAGTGGGAAGAGAGGCCCTTGGGCCTGAGGGTGTTCAATGCCCCAGTGTAGGGAAATGCCAGGACAGGAAGGCAGGAGTGGGTGGGTGTGGGGAGGAGCTAAAAAAATTTAAAAAATAAGTTTCTTCAGAAACATGTGGAAAGCTCTGAAACTCATTATTCCCCTCATCATCATCATCACAGAAGAGCAAAGCAGCACAACACACATACACACACAAAACACACACACACACTAAAACAGGCTCACAAAGAGGACATATTTCTTTGTTATTTGCGAAGAGATAGAGAATGATAAATAGAAGCATTCTTGGTTTTTCTCCTACCTAAATTTCTTTGCCTAATAGGTTGACCACTTTCTTTTTTTTTTCTTTCTTTTTTTTTTTTTTTTTTTAGGTTTTTCGAGACAGGGTTTCTCTGTATAACCCTGGCTGTCCTGGAACTCAACTCTGTAGACCAGGCTGGCCTCGAACTCAGAAATCCCCTGCCTCTGCCTCCCAAGTGCTGGGATTAAAGGCGTGCGCCACCACCGCCCGGCTGGTTGACCACTTTCTTTTCTCTGACCTGTAGATGCTCTTCAGGTTTAGAGGGGAGAGGAGGAAGGGGGATCAGATAGAGTGGGGTTGGATTGGGTTCTACTGAAGATGACAATTACTTAGGATCTTAGTGAAACAAAAAATAAGCATTTTCCCATGCCCACCTCAGACCCTCTGTGGTCTAGCCTATGCAAGAGCCTCGGTTTTAGTTCATAGAGTGAGAAAAAGGAATACCAGACAAACCAAATAACCACACAAATCCTTAAGGAGCAGTGTCCCAACATGTAATTGGTATAATAAAAGCATTAAGTTTTTCATTCTTGGAAAGTGATGCGGTTAAAATTCAGTAGAGGAATGTACTAAAAAGTCACCATATTTGAGGATGTTTGGATGCCATGTCATTGCTGGTTACTGATTGACTTAGAGTCTGTAAAGTCATTGGGCTGCTATCAGGACAGCAAAGGATAAAGTCTTAATCTAGTAGCTTCCCCACCCAACTGCCCTTTTCTTCTCAACAAATATAATCACCAGAATTTAGGGCTTGGGTTGGAGGCAATTAAAAACCATCCAGAAAGATCTCTTCACTGGGACTGCATGGGAAAGAAGAGTTCAAGAAACTTGGGTGCTCGAAGGCAGGAAGGAAAGAAAGGCAGCTCAGGAAGGGCCTGGAAGGCCCCTGTGAGCACTGAAGTCACTCTTAGTCAGGCTTGTATTCTCAGCTGCTCAGGAGGAAGAGTCAGAGAACTGTCAAATTCAAGGCCTACCTGGGCTACAGAGTGAGTTCAGGGCCAGCCTGGGCAAGATTTTGGCAAGGACCAGTCTCCACATGGAGAAGGGTTCTGAGAGAAAGAGTGTCTGGAGCAGAGAAAAGAACAATTTGAACTCAAATTATGGATCCAAGCTAACAACCTGTGTGCTGCTTGATACAGCTTTTCCAGTCTGCTTCTCTCTGTGTTCCTCTGTGTTCTGATTTCTCTCTGGAGACTTCTCTGTCTCTATTCTGCTTGCTTGCTATTCTAAGAGATCTTTCTGTCCATGTCCTGCTTGCTTGTGTGTGTGTGGTGTGTGTGTGTGTGTGTGTGTGTGTCTGTGTGTTTGTCTCTGTCTCTGTGTGTATGCAAGTCTCTGTGTCTGTCAGTTCTCTGAGCATTTCTCTCTTTTTATCCTAAAAAATTCCCTGGATAGCTCATCTCTTGCTGAACATAAGTCCAGTCTTTCATTTTACATATCAATCCAGTCTTTTACTCCAGGTTTCCTTTTGATTATTTATGGATCAGCATCCCAAAACCCCAGTCCTTCGATTCTTAAGAGACAGCAAGCATGCATTTTTTTCTTGACATTGCAAAAGAATTCAGAGATTTGTCTGCCCTTGTTAAGTACAAATGGTAAGGTAGTTTGGTGGGACCCTTCCCTGAAATTACCATCTCTACCACACCTGGGCTTAACCTTGCTCTGTCGCAGGCTGACCTTGAATTCAGGAATCTGCCTGCCTTTGTATCCTTCTGACAAGCTGGCTCATTAGTGCAGCTGCCTTTGTCCTTTAGATTCATGAAGCCCCTCATAATTCATATTACATTGAAGAGGTCAGCTCAGGAACTTTGGAAAGGTCATGGGATACTTGCTCCTCTGGAAGGGAGAGGCTAATTAACATTCCTCAGACCATGGAGACTAGAGAGGTTTGCCAGAAACCGACCTGCAGTTGGGGACACATTCCACAGGAGGACCGTTGGCCATCCACAGACAAGGGAAGTCCTTGCCATCTCATTCCCTAAAGACCAATCAGTTTAAAAAGTCACTCTGTTCTGCCAAGCACATTGTGCCTAATGGCTGCTGCCCTGAAAACTGTATAAAAAGCTCACTGAATGAGCTGTACATGGTTGCCTCTCCTTTTGGATGCAGAATGACCCCAGGATGCTGAAACAATAAAATTCCTCTTGCTTTTGCATCAATTCCAGGCTCCATGTGGTTCACTTAGGGAGTCCCCAGCAAGCTAAGGCTCGGCAGAGTCTTATGTTTTGCATAGAACATTCTTATGTTTTGCATAGTTGAGAAATTATATATTTTCAGGCTCATGTATCTAGAGCTTTTTCCATAGCCTTAAGGGCTGTCCTGAAGGTCCCATTTTGCCACACTTATATCTCCTGGACTCCTGCTGTCAGATTATCATGGAGTCATTAGTGTTAACACATTCCTCAGAGGAATGTGAAAAGATGTACATTACACAAACAAGTCTCTGTCCACAGCAGCCATCCACACTCATGGAGGCTCACACTGGGGCCCTGTCCCAGGAGCAGAAAACCATGTCACTCTGTCCCCACCACAGCCACAATGAACTCAGCAGACCCTGTCTCAAAATTTATATTAAAAAATTAAAAAGGGATTGGGAGTTCAATGATTAGCATTTGCTTAGTATGTGAGAGTTCCTATATACACATATGCACACAAACACACACAGACACAAAAACAAACACACACATACATCAAATATTGCCAGATTCCTCAATGAATCAAACATGGCTTTTGATTGTTTTTCTTCTGTTGCCTTAGCATTTATCAGACTGTTCAATCAAGTAGTATTTAAATTTAAGCTAATTGAAGTTAAAATTAAAAATTTGGTTCTTCTGCTGTCCGGTCAAATTTCAAGCAATCAAAGGCTTCCAGAGGAGCTTCTATGTTGAATAGCATGAACAGCCAGCACTCCATCATTGCCAAAGGCTCTGCTGCACAGAATGCCTTGCTGGGGCTGACTGTAAGCCGACTCATCCTCCTCTGTGCAGCAGAGCTCTGAGCAAGGACACCTTGTGCAGGACTCCTGGTGCCTCTGACTTCTGCTCAGATTGCAAGGTTTCTAGTTCGTACCATATTTCTGAAAGCAGCTGTACATAGAACCTGTAATCTTCTCTAGGGCCATGGTTTAGAGTCACTCCTAAAATATGAGCAGACGCCGATTGTTCACTCATTCGCCTACACTGACGGGAAACAAGCATGGGGTTGATGGAGATTATTGATCAAACAAAATGGGCTAAGATATAGAATTATTTGTTCATTTATTTTACTCTGTGGTTTTGATACATTTTAATACATTTCATATTAAACCTGATATGTATTTGCTCAGAGTAAAAAAAAAAAAAAAAAAAAAAAATGGCTTCTTCCAGCAGACTTGTTTGAGGAAAAAAAAAAAGATTTTCTATGTCTAACAACACTCTGACCCTTGGCACACTAAGGACACAGGAAAATGATTTTCATAACAGCTGTTTCTGTCTTAGGGAGTTGCAATGTGGCTATTTCTTGAAATGGAAAGTCTTGTTACAATCTCGTATACTTTTCTATTCCTACTTCCTCATCTTTGTTCTGCCTGGTGATCTATTATGCAGAATCTTCTAGTCCTTGTAAACATAGTTTAGTGCCTGTATGGTATCATTGAACGAAATTGCCCCATAAAACCTCAGCCACTGAAGACACTCTGGATGTTTAGAGTCTCACACATGGTCAATCGGTACCCAGTCTCCCCTTTTGAAAACTCACATGCAAGACTCCAGTCTTGTTTCATGGACAGGGCTTCATTTTCTGTAGCATGATCTCCTAATTATTCATGTAAAATAGGATACTTAGTAGAGTTAACTATGGGTATTTCATCTAAAATTTCCCTTGTGCCCAATGGTACCACGGTGAGTGGAGTGTGAAGCTGTTAAAGCTCAGTGATCTGACACAGACTCTTCCAGTTGGTTCTGGGAGGGTGAGAAAATCATCAGCTACACTGTGTTATACAAGCATTGTCCTTTCTGTAGTCAATGATAACCTTGAACTCTGGATACTATTACTTCTCCCTCAGGAGCTCTGGGGTTTCAGGCAGGAGACAACACGCCTGGCTACCCGAGCGTCGCCGTGCTTGCTCTTTTGGAAGAGGATGACATGAGAGCAGCTAATAGCTCTGTCTCAATGGGGGATGGTTTAGACATGTTACTTTATTTTTTATTTAATTAAAATATAATTACATCATTTCTCCCCTCCCTCCTTTCCTTCTGAACCACTCCACAGACTCCTAAATTCATTATCTATTTTCTTTAATTATTATATGCTTTTCTTTCTTTCTTTCTTTTTTTTTTTTTTTTTTTTTGAGACAGGGTTTCTCTGTGTAGCCCTGGCTATCCTGGAACTCACTCTGTAGACCAGGCTCGCCTGGAACTCAGAAATCCACCTGCCTCTGCCCTCCCAAGTGCTGGGATTAATATATATGCTTTTCTTCTCTTTTTTTAAAGAATTATTTATTTTACATTATATGAGTACACTGTAGTTGTCTTCAGAAACACCTGAAGAGGGCATTGTATCCCATTACAGATGGTCATGAGCCACCATGTGGTTGCTGGGAATTGAACTCAAGACTTCTGAAAGAGCAGTCAGTGCTCTTAACCACTGAGCCATCTCTCCAGTCCCCAATGTCTATGCTTTTCTAACTAACTACATGGTATTAGATAATCACTTAGGGTGGGGGTAATCCCTGGAGAATAATAATTATCTCTCTCTCAATACTCATTAATTGTCTATAGCTCTCCATGTTGGAGTGGGACCCCATGAGATTTCCCCCATCCACTTTAGCATGTCACCTGGTGTTTTTCAGGTCTTGTTGAAGCAACCATATTGTTGAGATTCCGTGCCTACAGCTTCCCTGTCAAGTATGGAAGATCTTATCTCACAGCAGACATCCTGAGTCTATGGCTCTTACAATCTTTCTGCCCTCTCTTCCTCAATGTTCATTGAGCCTCAGGTATAGGGGTTGTGTTGTAACTGTATCATTGGGACTGGAGTCAGTTGTTTGCTGTGTTTTGACCAGTTGTGATTCTCTCTAATGCTCTTCATACATTGTAGACAGAAGTTTCTTTGATGTGTAGGAAGACCTACTCTTATCTGTGGGTATAAGGATAAGTATTTAAATAACATTAAGAGTTATATTGGGGAACTGGAGCGATGGCTCAGCAGTTAAGAGCACTGACTGCTCTTTCAGAGGTCCTGAG
This sequence comes from Mastomys natalensis, assembly GCA_021653895.1. NCBI lineage: Eukaryota > Metazoa > Chordata > Mammalia > Rodentia > Muridae > Mastomys > Mastomys natalensis. The sequence continues at coordinate 1,575,290 of JAJTUV010000257.1, read as the reverse complement.
TTCAATTCCCAGCAACCACATGGTGGCTCACAACCATCTATAATAGGATCCAATGCCCTCTTCTGGTGTGTCTGAAGATAGCTACAGTGTACTCCTATAAATAAAAATAAATAAATCTTTTAAAAAGAGTTATATTGGTTTAGGAGTGGTACATTCTCCTCTAAGGTACACAACCACAGGTGGTTGGCTAGCTTTACAGTATCAGACATGATTTATTTCCCTCCTGTTGAGCAGGCATTAAATACAATTTACAGAGCAGTTGGTTACTGCCAAGGTAGAAGTGCCACTATGGTATCTTTAGTCTATTCTGTTGTGGTACATAGGCATCACAGCTGAGTAGGACTATTGATTCCTTTCCACATCAGCTAGCATCAACTTCCAGTGCTGTGGGAGATAGCCCTCAGGGACGAAGTTTCTAGGACAGATCCAGCTTGGAATCTCCAAATCCTGTGTCCAAACTGTGGGGTTTCTTCAGCAATAAAGAATCAACTTCTAAACCTGGCGGTGGTGGTGCACGCCTTTAATCCCAGCACTTGGGAGGCAGAGGCAGGCGGATTTCTGAGTTCGAGGCCAGCCTGGTCTACAAGAGTGAGCTCCAGGACAGCCCGGGCTACACAGAGAAACCCTGTCTCGAAAAACCAAAAAAAAAAAAAAAAAAAAAAAAAAAAAAAATATGATTGCCTATGGATATTTCAAACGTCTTTAGTATTATTTACCACTCTCACTCTCCTTCTGTCTTGTCCAACCTCCCCATTCCTAACTAAGCCCCTCCCTATTTTTCCTGCTATTCCCTGCTCTGGAGCTCCCACTACCCATTGCCCCCTTTTATTTTACTGTTTTATACAGTTACTTCAGATTATATACTCACATTATTAAGATCGGAGCTAGGAACCACACCGCCCGGCTTATAATTCCATTCTTTTGCAGCTGAATAATATTTGATTGTGTATGTGTACCACATTCTCATCATCCATTCATAATTTCAATGACATTAGATTGTTTCCTTTTGCTAGCTTTTGTGAGTAGAGCATTGATGAACACAGCTGAGCAAATATCTGTAAAATAGGATGCTGAATCCTCTGGGAATATGTCAAAGAGTGGTGTAAAAATAAATGGGAGATTTAGTTTAGTTTTTTGAAAATTCTCCAAACTGATTTCCACAGTTGTGGAGGGCTGGGTAGGTCTGGAGTTATGGTGGGTGCAGGAGGGTGGGGTCAGGCAGACTCAACAGGCTGTGTAGAAAGAAGCATCAGTTGTGCAGCCGAAGCTGGACCTGATGCAGCTGGTGCATGCAGTCACAGGCCACCAGAGCCAGGAAGAGTGTGCCAGGGAGTGTTGGTATGTTATGTGTATCTCAATGTAGGCATAATAGTTTTGTGTGCTGTGTAAAAGATTGTAATGTTCAAATGTTGATTTCTCTGCTCCCATGTCTTGTTGCAATCTGGGCATGATGTTGTATGTAAAGTTTATTCTAAGTATTTCTTGCTTCAAATTTGTGTAAACATTGCTCCTCATTTACTCTCTGACTTGTTAATAAAAGCTGACCAGCCGCGGCCAGCGGTGATGCTCTGCTGTAGTCGCCACGCTCGGGAGTCTGAGGCAGGCGGCTTTCCCAAGTTCGAGTCCAGCCTCTGCTTGAAACAGCGGCAAGTGAGTTCATCTCACGGCCTGGGGGAAAAACTTTTAAACGGATGGAGAGATAGCTCAACAGTTATGAGCACTGACTGCCGCCGGGCGGTGGTGGCACACGCCTTTAATCCCAGCACTTGGGAGGCAGAGGCAGGCGGATTTCTGAGTTCGAGGCCAGCCTGGTCTACCGAATGAGTTCCAGGACAGCCAGGGCTACACAGAGAAACCCTGTCTCGAAAAATCAAAAAAAAAAAAAAAAAAAAAAAAAAAAAAAAAAAAAAAGAGCACTGACTGCTCTTCCAGAGGTCCTGAGTTCAATTCCCAGCAACCACGTGGTGGTTCCTATGCCCTCTTCTGGTGTGTCTGAAGACAACAACAGTGTACTCATATACATAGAATAAATAAATAAATCTTTAAAAAAAAAAAAAAAGCTGACCAGCCATGGTTGGGAAGAAAGAGGATAGGGATATGCCACAAGGAAGGGTCCAGAGAGACATCATGGAAAAACACCTGAAGCCCAGAGAGCCAGACCAATATTAAAATGCAAGTATCTTGGGGATTTTGACTGAGAGGTAGCCAGGTTAGTTTTGAGGATTAGAATAGATCAATGACTGCCCAGTTATTGTTTGTAAAGCTGAATAAATAAATTGTATAGTCCCAGTCTCATTTACTTGGAGCTAGCCAGGATAAAGAAAAAAATAGCTACCTTTAACAATACATTTACATCTCAATGTCATACTGGTTATCTAGATAGTCACTGGAAGGAAAAGTTCTGTTCTCTAGTGAACACCAGAGAGAGGGGGAGAGGCCAGGAGGAGGTTACAATACTTGGCAAGCAGTCATGGGATGACCTGAATTGCAGCAGCTGAGGTTGTGCTCAAGAGTGCAAATAGGTTATTTGTGTCTTTATGTCAGGTGGGCAAGCAATAAGTGGAATTTTAGGGGAATGTGTCTGTACCCTGGGTGTAGATGAGCATAGATTTTGGGGGGTTGAGAAAGCTTAGCTGTCACGTGTGGGTGGCTGTATATGGATATTTGTGTTGGTTTCTTCAGATCTTTCCAGCTTCCCTAGCTTGATGCTCTTGTCCTTGTCTCCTCAGTAAAACACATTTTTACTGACTTTGAAATTTCCCCCCAACCTTGGTCTCTGAGAAGACTCAGAAATCTTTCATGTTAAAATACAAATGAATGCTATGGATGCTGCGGAGAGGGAGCCCCTCACCTTTGTTGCCAGAGGCAGTCCTTATTCATATCAGTTCTCCTTATACAGTCATCAACAGATTTCCTCTTACTCTCAAAATATCCGGCTGATACATTAAAAATTCTCCATATTTTATAGGCCTTTCTCTGCCTATTGCTTAGATTATAGGTGCAGATAAAATCTTCTCAAAACTGCCTTCTGCAGTTCTGTTCTGTAAGAGTCTCTCTGTTTTTCTCTCCTTTTGAAAATTCCATGCCCAACCTGGAAACCACCAAATTACAAATAAAAGTACCTAGAGAATTTTTTTCCTAGCAATTAGTTAAGCTAAGTTTTGATCCTTAGAGAAAACCCTTCCCCAGGCCACTCCTTGTGGATTTAAGACTGTCTTTTAAGTGCTTCCTCACTCTATTTGTTGAGGAAAGAACTTCTTTTATTGGTTTATTTCTTCATCCTGGCATATTGCTTGGACTGATCACATTGTCTACACTACAGAGCTGGCTCACCAGTCCTTATCTGTGTCAGGCAATTAAGAGTTGGTTCCAGTGTTACCCTCAGGGGCCAGATCTTAAGGCAGATAAGGCTGAGTACCTGGAACCTGCAAGTTTATTCTCTTATTAGTCTAGCCCAGAGGCAAAACAGAACACCAATATCTCACGACAGGCAACACCTGTGTGCATATAAATGGTGTTTAAAGAGGAAAAACCATAAAAATACAAAGTCCTAACATTCTTCCAGGGCTTGATTGCTGCTATAAAAAAGCACATAATTTAGGTACATTTTTGGCCTGCTCTAAACTCCCTGTTGGTACTGTGAAGCATGTGTATATTCCTTTTGGGTTTCTTCAGATAGACATGTCAGTGTGTCGTCTCAGTTGCTGCTGCCCTTGTAAGTATATTAGCTGCATGTCTTCCAACTGACCTCTATGAAGAACCATAGCAGAAGAATTTGCTCTGCATTTTAAAACTATAGAAATTTCAAATTCAAGTTAACCTAAGGATCTTATAACTCTTTGCTTCTATTTACTGATTCAAGATGGTTAGAAATTAATCTGTTTAATGTACCCAGAGAAAAAAGGTTAAATACTAGCATGAAGGTTAATGTCAAAAGAGTTGTCCTACTGTGCAAACATTCTCTCCCATTTATTGCACACTCTCTCTCTTTTTTTTTTCAATTGAAATAAGTCAGTGATCTAGTGAGGCTTTTGTTTGTTTGGTTTTGGTTTGGGCCTTTTGTTTTCTTGAGACAAGATCTCTTTGTGTAGCCTTGAGTACTGGAATTACCTTCCACATTAGTGCCAAGTATTAAGGGTTCTTTCTAAAACACATGCACTCAAAGGCTATCTACTTATATAGTAAAAAGTCTACATTAGTAAAGAAAAGTATCTACAATAGTAAATAACAATATTAAAATGTATGCTGTGTGTGGTGGTGCATACCTTTAATCCCAGCACTCAGGAGGCAGAGGCTATTGGATCTCTGAGAGTTGGAGGCTACCTGGACTACACAGTGAGTTCCAGGACAGCCAGGGCTATGTAGAGAGAAGTGAGCTACTGAGTATGGCTGCTTCGTGGGCACCTGTAGCCAGTAGTAAGAGGTCCTGTCTCAAAGGAGAAAAGAGGAATGTGGTAGAGCAGAGCAGCTGTTGTCCTCTGGTCTCTGTGAGTTTCCAACCTGTACACATGTGCACATACATCACACATATACAAACACCCACATATACACACACTCACATATACACACACCCACATATACTCACACACATATACACACACTCACATATACACACACTTACATATACACACACCCACATATACTCACACCCACATAGACTCACACCCACATATACACACACCCACATATACACACACTCACATATATACACACTCACATATATACACACCCACATATACACACACCCACATATATAAACCCACATATACACACACCCACTTATACACAAACTCACATATACACACACCCATATATATATATACACACCTACATATACACACACCCACATATACTCACACCCACATATACTCATACTCACATATACACATACCCATGTATACACACACCCACATATACTCACACCCACATATACTCTCACCCACATATACACACACTTACATGTACACACACCCACATATACTCACACCCACATATACTCTCACCCACATATACACACACTCACATATACACACACTCACATATATACACACCCACATATACACACACCCACATATATAAACCCACATATACACATACCCACTTATACACAAACTCACATATACACACACCCATATATACACACACCTACATATACACACACCCACATATACTCACACCCACATATACTCATACTCACATATACACATACCCATGTATACACACACCCACATATACTCACACCCACATATACTCATACTCACATATACACACACTCACATACACATACTAAATGAATAAATACAAAGAATGGCTCTCTACTGAAGAAGAATTATTGTAATAGACAACACTTATGTGGATCTTCGTGTCTAGGTTTCAAACAGACCCATTTCCTTTTTTATAGTTCATTCATTTTTAAAGCTGGGGTAGAGCAAGTCACAGAGAGTGTTGGGAATGATCATCTGCTAAGATTATGTTAAGCCACCTTGGCTGTTGTTAACACATGGAAGGTAAGATAGTTTTGAACACAGACTGGTTTGAATCCTAGCAGTTTCTCAGCTCTGGCAGACACTGTGTACTGCATACCTAGCAGCTTCAGTGGTTTTTATCCTCTGCTTCTACCTCCATTTCCATCCATCCCGTCTGTTGCTCGCTGCTTCTGTCAGCTGGGGATGTGTCCAGTCTCAGAATGAATCGCATTTGTGAACACACCTGTATATAATGGCTTGGAGCACAGTGACCATCTTGTGCCTGAAGAAACAGTCCAAGTTCACAGAGTAAGCTTCTTGTGATGCACATTAGAAAGATGAAAAACAAGCCGGGCGGTGGTGGCGCACACCTTTAATCCCAGCACTTGGGAGGCAGAGACAGGCGGATTTCTGAGTTCGAGGCCAGCCTGGTCTACAGAGTGAGTTCCAGGACAGCCAGGGCTACACAGAGAAACCCTGTCTCGAAAAACCAAAAAAAAAAGAAAGATGAAAAACACCCTCATCTGGAGGACATTCTGGAGCTGTGGAATCAATCCTGGAACCACCTGTTTTCAAGCCTGTCATTAGGAGAGCAGTGAGCATTCCTGTGGCTTAGGCAGTTGCTTCTCAAAGGATGGTCTGCAGACACACATGGACATTGTTTTTTAGTTGCTTATAATGCAGAACTTTTCCCCTCTTTCCCTGGTAAATTAGAATCTGTGGATCCAATAGCTCCAAGTTTGGTTTTGCTTTTTTTCATTAACTTTTTAGAATCTTTAGCATTAGCCATTTATTATAAGTTTTCATTTCTTGTAATTGGACCCATCTTAATTGATACTGTCATTGGCCAGATTCCTAAAAGCATATAAGTCTCAATTCCCTACTCTGAGAGAGAGAGAGAGAGAGAGAGAAGAGAGAGAGAGAGAGAGAAGCTTTAATGCTTACATAAGTATATAAAATGCATACACCACAATGTAATGCACTCACTCTGCTGTGTTAACTAGCTCTGCTGGACAGTTACTGGCACCCTTAGTTTGATTCTGGTTTCTAACTTCTTTAAACTCAATACATTTGTTTGTTTGTTTGTTTGTTTGTTTGTTTGTTTGTTTGAAAAAAGGTCTCTCCACATAGCTCTGGCTGTCCTGGAACTCACTTTGTAGACCAAGCTGGCCTCAAGCTCACAGAGATCTCCTGCCTCTGCTTCCCAAGTGCTGAGAAAAAAGCATGTACCAACATGCCCCACTGAAGAAAACATTTAAAACTTGATCACAGAGATTATTGTGTTTTATAAAACTGCTGCATGAGAAGGTGCCTTGGTGGGCCCTGCCAGGGTGTCTTCCTGAACAATCAAGTCGTGCAACATGCCTAATATAAAGGGAAGCTTATTAGGGACCTGAAGAAGGGATAGAGGCAGAGGAAGGAGGAGGACAGAAAAGGACAGAAAGAGAGAGAAAAGAGGAAAGGAGAAAGAAGGAAAGAGGCCAGCCAGGGACACATAGGGAGGAGAGAGACAGGAAAAATGGAGGAAGAGAGAGACAGAAACAGACATAAACACACACACACACACACACACAGAGAGAAAGAGAGAGAGAGAGAGAGAGAGAGAGAGAGAGAGAGAGAGAGAGAGAAAGAAGAGAGAGAGAGAGAGAGAGAGAGAATGAGCCAGGCTCATACCTGGCTGTTGCTAGGTAACTGTTGGGCAGAGCCTAGAAGAAATGCTAACAGAGCCTCTTTACACTAGGGGAAAGCTGGGAGTCTTTGAAAATGTGAACACTGAGTCATTGAACTTTAAGGTATTTGAAGTCTTGATTTAGTCCAATAGAATAACGTGCACATGCAAACCAAACGCAGTAGTATATACAGCCATATCTGATAAAATACAAGATCTGAAAACCATTGACCTATGTGGAAAGCAAAGCAAATTCTTACTCCTAAGAATTGTAGTCATGATCAGCTAACCTCTATAAAATCAGGACTAATCTGGGCACACAGAAATGAAACTCAGACTTGGGAAGAAGTGCCACTTACTAGGACAAGACACCTCAAGGGCATAAGAAGTTTTGATTCCATAATATTCTCATGGATAACACTGAGCAAGCCCTCAGTTGGGTCAATGTCAGGAGGAAATGTGAAACTGCAGGAGCCCAGTGGTCAGCACACATCCAAGGACCTGCTCCTTCTAGATTAGCCCTTATAGATTAGAGGTAATGACTGGGGTATCCTCCTCTGTTTCCTTCCCTTCCCCTCCTCTACCCTGTTCTAGTTTCCCTTCCCCTTCCCTCCCTGTCTCTTCCTTTCATTCCCTTTCTCTTTTGAAAGAGTTTTGCTTCGTAACTCAGGTAGGCCTGAACTCATGGCCCTCCTATCTTAGCCTCCCAAGGCATTTCTGGCTAAGATTACAGGCATGTATCATCATGCCTGACAATAATTAACTCTTATTCATATAGTCCAATATGCATTTGTTGTGAAGGACTATTCACTGAGCTAAGCAATTTGGAGCATTCAGGGGTGTCTCCCTTTCAAAAGATCATCTGGGGGGGGGCTTGTTGATGGTTTACATCCCCACCATGGTGGTTTGAATAAAATGACCCCTATAGATTTGTGTTTGAATGCTTGGCCCATAGAAAATGGCACTATTAGGAGATGTGTCCTTGTTGGAGGAAGTGTGACACTGTGGGGGAAGGCTTTAAGGTCTTCTATGTTCAAGTTACGCCCAGTGTGGCACACTGTCCCCTTCTGCTGTCTTCAGATCAAGATATATAACTCTCAGCTCCTTCTCCAGGACCAACATCTGCCTGGATTCTGCCATGCTTCCCACCATGATGATAATATACTAAACCTCTGAAACTGTAAGCTAGCCCCAATGAAATGTTTTCATATTAGAGTTGTCTTGTTCGTGGTTTTCTTCACATCAATAAAAGCGTAAGACATCCAACTGCACCCCACTCCTCACCCTGGTATAGAGAGGGGTAAAGTAAGGCACGAGATTCTTGCCTGATGTATCTTGCTGCCGCCTACCACTTAGCAAGTCTGCATGTTGCCTAGGAAAGGGGCTAGAGTTTGTAAAGCCTGGGAAAGACAGAGTTGGGAACTCCACCTGCAAAGCTCCAGGGAAGCCCCCACAACTTGTGGGGTAAGGCTTTCAGCTGCTCCTGACTGGGGGAGGCTTCACTACATTCTGTAGGTAGACATCACCTAGGCTTTATAAAGAAGGCCAATTAATTAATTGACATCCCAGGGTGAGCTTAGGCAGAATTGTGCCTTGGTTTGTCATTGGGATATTAATTGATGAGGCAGATGATTCTTAGTCTACTTTGGGCAGAAATTTTAGCAACAGCATTGATTGATGAAGTGGGTGGGGATTTACTATGCACCAACATTCAGGGACCCAGCAGCCTAGCGTCTTCTATCTGATGGTTTCCAGTATCATGTAAATATGATTTTGTCTTTTGTGGCTGCATAATAATCCCAATATTGTGCACCAGGTTTCCTTTCTCCATTCGTCTGTGATAGAGATCCAGGCTGATTCCATATCTTGGCTATTGTGAGTAACACAGCAATAAGATGGGTGTGTGTGGAGGGCAGATCTTAAGTGATTTATGGGAGGGTGGATCTTAAGTCATTTATGGCTAGACCGGGAGATAGCTTTGTCATTTTTTCTCTAAGTTCCTTTGGTGGGAACTAGTCAAGAGGCTCTTCCTGGATGAAGGGAAACAGATGTTTTCCCATAAGGTATACTAAGAAGGAGAGTACAAAGGTCAGGGTAGAGAGGTGGCTCCTCTGTTAAAAACTAGACTCTCAACCAAAAATCTGAGGCAACAAAAGTCAATGAATCTGTGATAAAGACAAAATTGACAGCGGGAAGAATGAAGTGGGGTCGTAGCACTACTTAAGAGTTTTACTTTTTACAATTTAGCTTAATTATGGGAAAGACAAGCTATAATCAATATACTCATTCATTGATTTACTAATTGCTTTATTAAATAAATAAAAGGTTTTGAGAACAACTTTCTGAGTATGTAATGACTTTTATTCGACAAATTGTGGCATTATGAATGATTTCTTAGAATTTATATTTGTATATTTGATATTCATCCCTGTCTTCTAGTGTAAGACCCTTAAAACCTTTGAAATACCCAAGCTATAGTGTCTTTTATGCTACTGACCTGGCTGGTATATTTCTAAATAGTATCAGGATGGTACTGGTCACCAGAAGGACAAGGCACTACCAGAGGGTTGTTGAGACTTGAACCCCTACTTAGAAACCTTTTTGTGAGTTAATCACCAATGGCTAAGGGTTCAATCATGCCTGTGGAATGAAGCCTTCACAGAAGAGCTTCTGAGAGCATCGAACATATGAGAGTTCCTGGAGGTGGTGTTCCAGAGAATACATGGAAACTGTGCCAACCCCCACAGCCTGGCTTACATACTTCCCATCTGGCTGCTTGTTTGTATCCTTTGTGGTTAAATGGAAGGTGGGAATGTGGCAGCTAATCTTGGTTGTTAATTGGGACAGCATCTGGGATCAAGTGGATCCCTACCCTCTGGGCAGCCTATGAGGGGCTTCCTTGACTAGATTATTTGAGGTGAGAAGACTTCCCAAATGTGACACACCTTTTGCTGCAGCTCAGATAAAAGGATATGCAAAAAGAAAACTTGGCATTTGCTGTTTTGCCTTCACTCTTGCTGGCTAGTCCATCAATTTTCTGCTGTTTTTTTGAGACAGGTTATCACTGTGTGGCTCTGGCTATCCTGAAACTCACTATGTAGACCAGGCCTCAAGTGATCCCATTTTGACTTTCGTAGGTATTACTAAAGAATCACCACAAAGGGTTTTTTTTTTTTTTTTTTTTTTGGTTTTTTGAGACAGGGTTTTCTCTGTGTAGCCCTGACTGTCCTGGAACTCACTCTGTAGACCAGGCTGGCCTCGAACTCAGAAATTCGCCTGCTTCTGCCTCCAAGTGCTGGATTAAAGGCATGCACCACCACTGCCCAGCTCACAAAGGGTTTTTTTGTGTGTGTGTTTTCATTTATTGGTTTGTTGACTTGTTCTGAGGAATGTAGGAGACTCTGGAACTTTGAACTAAAAAAGTTGAACGATATAGGTTAAGCTGAATAAAGCCTTGAAGACAGTAGTGTTGAGAGAAATGTGGAAGGTAGAGACCCACCTCATAAGGTTTCAAAGGGAAGAAAGAACGTTAACAGAATGAGTTAGAGGCCATTTCTGTGATATGGTGACAAAAAAAAAAAAAAAAATCTGGCAGTTTTTGTCCTTGTGCTAAGAACTTGTCTGGGGCTAAACTAAAAGGTAATGGACTAATTTCTTTGCTGGAGGAAAGTTCACTAGTGATACTTGAATGAAAAAATGAAATTAAAAGGAAAAGAAACGATATGATGACTTCTAAGTGTGGTTAGGAGAAATTTTATTATAGATGGTGGGAGAACATAACCAGAGGCAGACACATCTGGGAGAATCCAGAATGGTCTTGTCTGAACCGTGTTGAGGAGAGTAGGAGGGGAAACCCAGTACAGCAGCCAGGAGGCCTAAGGTATAAAGGGAACAAAAGGGAGACAGGTGGCCAAAATGTCTGGGTTAATAAGGGCCTCTGGGGGACGGACAGCCCAGCTCCTGGGCTGGAGAGTTCAGGGTAGAGGGTGGGAGTATGCCAACCATACCCTGCAACAGGTAGGGACTAGGGATATGTGTGAGAACCTGAAGGCCAGGTCCTCTTTGATTTGTTATATAATCACCTCAGCTGCTTGTCCCAGGTTTGAAACTTAACAATACTGAGTTCGAAACATGGTTACTACCGATTCTTTTTATGTAGTCTACACTGGAAAAAAACCAAATGGGGCAGAAAGAAATACTAGGTGTGATTTGGAGGAAAAAAAAAAAAAAAAAAATAAGAGCACCAGGAAGCCTAAGGCTACAGCCAGGGCGTATGCTGGAAGATAATATGCTGCAATTGTTTAAGGAAATGAGGTTAGGCGAGACCTTCTGTGAACTGGGACAAATGGGAGGATGTCCTCAGGGCTAGAACCCTCCCGCAGAATTTCCAACTTGTAAAAGGCAGAGAGAGGTCTAAGGAGTTCTCTGCTCCTAGAAAGCAGCTGCTCACAAAACTAAGGCTAAAGTAGTCTAAGGAGGCCAGGGTCCACCCCAAGGTGATAGCTGACTTGGCAGTGTACAGGCAGAGCTGGCTTTGGAGGATACAAGAGGGAGATGTATCCTCTGGGTTTCAGGTTATGTGTCTATTTCCTTAGTGATACTGAGTCTGTGGCATGGTTACTACTGATTTCCCTTATGCAGGTTTACACTGGAGAAGAGCAGATGGGGGTGGAAAATACATACACACACACACACACAACACCACACAGAGAGAGAGAGAGAGAGAGAGAGAGAGAGAGAGAGAGAGAAGAGAGAGAGAGAGGATTTTTCATTGACATGGATCATTTGCTCTTTCAGTTAGACTGACTGTCCAGTGTTGGAAAAGAATATTCTCGGTATCTCAGAAAGAAACATGAACATAACTAAGTAACCAGGCAAGGTTACTTGAGTTACAAAAAGGTTTTTATTTGTTTGTTTGGTTGGTTTTGGGTTTTGTTTTGTTTTTGTTGCTATTGTTGTTGTTTTGGAAAAGGTGTGTGCATGACCCAATCAGCTGAATAATCACACAGGCCAGGAATTCACTTAGTTGAACTAAACCGTGGTGACTGTGTTACACTCCATTGGTGGGAATTCAACCTCGCTATCTGATGCAATTGGCTGATTCATAATTAGTAGAACAGGGATGGATATACTAGAGGGTCAGGTCTCAAGGATGCCCAGGGGTTGGCAAAAGGACATGTACACAACAGTGTCATGTGGGGAGATTTATCGGATAGCCACCTTTGATAGGAGAAAACAAATCCATTTCTACATTCCCTCCTCTTCGTTATATATTTTCATTTTTTCAAACTCTGACAGCAAAGTCTGACTTCCTGGGGTCTCTAGTAACAGTAAATTATTGTTATGATAAATGACTGGAGATTGGTTAAAGCATCTCGATGAGCCTTGGGAGGAGACCCTTAACCTAGGAGCTAATTATTCATCTACCTCTATCTAGTATGTCTCAAGGTGATCCCAGCTTCCTAGGGGTGGTGGCCTTGGGCCAAGCAGATTGACCCGGCCCGGCTGGAATGTTAGGTTTCCACCTCAGTCAGAGGACCTGGTTTTTTAACCAGAAGTTTCTCTTAACAGGCCTTGACTGCCTCTCCAACATTCCCCACACTGTAGAAGTAACCACAGATCCATTCAGGAACACAATTGGAGAGCAGAGCCCTTACATCATTTCTGATATCTCTGGCCTTCACCACGGAAGAAGCTGCCAACAGACCCAACTACAGTGTTGGCATTTAGCTGAGAGACAAACTGGTTACTTTTGGTAGGGGCTTTGCTTACCATAAACTGCCAAGCCAATATTTTGTTGTTGTTGAGTCAGGGTTTCTCAGTGTAGCCTTGGCTGTCTTGAAACTCGGATCCATAGACCAGGCTAGCCTTGAACTCAGAGGTCTGCCTGCCTCTGCTGGGATTCAAAGTGTGTGTCACAGCAGCTGCTACCACCTAGCTTGCTTAGCCAGTTTTAAATAATTTGTATGTCTGCCCATCTTCCAAAGAGGTAATCCTGGTGATGTTATGGAATTGGGTCAATGGCCAATTTGTCCTTCCTTTGGATGTGGCAGTTGGGGTATCCCTCTGGAGGACCTATTTAAAAGACCTCAAAAGTCTACTTGTAGTTCCATTTGTATGACAGCCAGGCATAGCAAGGAAACACAGGCAGCCATGCAGGGTAGGGTCTGGGTTTCACTGGGATTCAGCCAGAAGAGGATCTGTGGTCTGTGGACTGGTTTCCATTAGAATTCAGTTATGAGAAACTCTGTCTCAAAAAAAAAATTCAGTTATGAGAGAAGTGGGATCTGGGATCTAGATCTGCTTTCAATAGATTTGACTATGAGAGGGGGGTGGTGTATAAGCTGTCACCACAGCTTTTCACAAAGAAGGGGATAGATTTCTAAGAACCAGGCTGCTACCTCTTGTCATCTCTAATTTGGACATGGAGTTGTCATTCTGGGTGTCTTTGTATCTTAATGTGAGGATATCATGACTTTCGGGGCCCTCTGTAGTGTCAGTAAGGCATTCAGACCAGATGTCAGATGGTCTAGAAGACACACCCCCCCCACCCACCCCCCCACCCCACTCACAGCAACTGGTAGTATGGGAAAATTAGATGGTCAGTATCTGGGAATACATGCTTATCAGCATCCAGGCTTTAATTTTTGTAAGGGAGCTACAAGTTGAGAAGACAAGAGGCTACTTGTTATGTCAGGGTTTGGTCCAGTGACAGCCTTCGGTATGGCTGCCTTCAGGCAGAGAGGCTGGCTCAAGATCAGAAGCAGCTCTGGGGCATTTGGGCAGGTTATCTGAGGGTCTTGGTTAAGCGAAATAAGAACCAGTAACATGCCTGTAGGCCCACGGGGGATATTTCAAAGAAGAGTATGGTCCTCGAAGGATAAGGGCAGGGCTCTCTGAGATGTTGTCTCTCCTGTGTCTACAGACAGACTGTTTCTACAGGCCACACCACCCTGTGGTGGAAGATCCTCTATTTCTGGGCAAATATTGAACCATGGAATTCAACAAATAAATGGAAGTTTAGTAGCCAACCATTTGTGTATCTTTTATTTTTAGAGATTTAATTATTATTATTTTATATGTATAAGTGTTTGCCTGCTTGCACGTCTGTATAACATGTGTGTGTTTGGTGCCCATGGAAGCCAGAAAGGTATTGGACTACCTGGAGCTGACCTTATAGACAGTTGTGAGCTGCCATATAGGTGCTGGGAATTGAACCCCTGTTCTCCACAAGATCAATAAGTACTCTTAACCACTGAGCCATCTCTCTAGCCCAACCCTTTGTCTATCCATTAAGTCTGTTATCAACATCAGAGCATAGATCCAACAACTGTGAGGGATCGGGGACTTGTTCTTGTGTTTAATCTCTCTCTCTTTCCCCCTCCCTCTTTCCTTCTCTTTCTCTTTTTCTTTTTTTTTTTTTCTTTTTTTTTTTTTTTTGGCATTGGATATCAATTCTAGGCCCTTACTCAAGCTAAACTCTATCTCTACAATTGAACTGCAACTTTTCACTTTGGCCCATTATGCCAAAGTTATCAAGTTCCCAGAGCAGATCTGACTCCTTTAGTCGAGGAAAAATTTAGGTGAGGCAAAAATTTTTACTGTAATTCAAACATGGCATACATCTTAAACAGTTGCCCCTCCGCACACCTATTAACTTGTTGATTTCTTTACAGTAATCATTTTGAGAGAATAAAACCAAAGCCTAGAAAGACTAAATGACTTGTTTAAAACCATAGAAGAAGAGAAGACAATGGAGAACTCATTCCTAAGCTGCCTCAATTGAAAGCTGGAGCTTCTTTCATTATCATCTACCACACCTAAGAGCTTTAAAGAAAGTCAAAACCAAATTGGTGACACCAGTGACCAAAGTGAAGTTGTTCAGTTGTGCTAGTCATTATATTTTTGAGATTCTAGACAATTCTAAGGGATGTAGCAAGAAATTGGAGCCTGTTCAAAGATGCTATTCTGCACTGTAATCATATATCAAAGGCTTGACAGTGTCCAGAGATGATTCAACTTGCTTATCTTCTTGTCTTGGTTCCCAAAAGTCATAAAGGGCTCATAAAAAAGCCAGACACAGACAAAACAAAGAAATATCACAGGTAAATAAATTAGACCTGACTGCGAAATGTTTGGTTGGCTCTTCGGGTTTGGGTGTTCTCTTGATTATCTGTCTGTCTGTTTGTTTTGTTATTGATTTTTTTTTTTTTTCCTGTCATCCTGCTCCCAGCAGGACAAGCATGTCTTCCTGAAAACAGGGAGCAGAATCCCTGATCTGGGTTTGCTTAAGGCTTAATGATTCTCATGATGAGTTTCTCAGACCTACGATGAATTAACAAGGTTTACTATACTGTACAATTTTAAATTATGGAACACAAAACATTTCCCATTTAAATGCTAAAATACAAGATCTTAATTCTTCCACTAGGGGCTTGAAGAAGAGAATGAGGGCCGGTCAATGGTGGCGCATGCCTTTAATTCCCAGCACTTGGGAGGCAGAGGCAGGCAGACTTCTCAGTTCGAGGCCATTAGAGGCCAACCTGGGCTACACAGAGAAACCCTGTCTTGAAAAAACCAAGAGAGAGAGAGAGAGAGAGAGAGAGAGAGAGAGAGAGAGAGAGAGAGAGAGAGAATGAGAACGTAAGCCAAAGAAAGACAGTTTCCAAGGAGGTCTGGCCTCAGCTTGAGGCTGTGGGTGGTGGTGGTAGTGTCTACCCCCAGGTTTATCTAGCCTGGGGTCAGAAGAGCTAGGCTTAGTCACTGGATGGGTAAAAGGTATGGTTTTGGACACGATTCTGGGTTCTGGAAATGCTATGACAGTAGCTTAATTGGAAATTGGAACTTGGAACTTAGAAAAAAGACTCCTAAGGGCTCAGTGACACCGACAAACTGTGGTCGTATTGCAGGTGCCTACTCTCTACTCTGTGCTTCTATGGATCTAATTCTGGTCTGTGACAGAAAGCAGCCAGTGAATGTGGAGGAGGACTCTTGTGGGTTTGAACTCTTAAAGTAGCTTTAGAAATTCCCAGATCCCAGAGGAATCTGGCTGGCAAGAACATGCCCTCCTACACAGTTTAAAAACACGTTTAGACAATCTAAACATATGCCTCGACACCAGCATTGTGGGGAAGGCAAACACTGATCAGATTAAGGTGGTTTTTATCGTAAGCAGCTTATCCTCTAAGATTCACATACGTGAAACAAGTTTGCTCAACTCTAGAAACTGTGTAATTAGACTATCGAATTATGAGAAGAGAAACGGCACCCTTTGTTACACTTTTTCATGGACAAAAAAAAAAAAAAAAAAAAAAAAAAAAAAAAAATTTTTTCCCGGGGGTTTTACAATGTTTTTCTATTTAAAATAAAAAGGGGGGAAAATTTTTTAAAATTCGGGGCCTTTTTCTAACGGGCTTAAAAAATTGGAAGGAATTTTGGGCCCCAGGGCAACCGGGAAAAAATGTGGGGGGGGCTTTTTTTGGGCCTTTTTAATTTTTCCAAAAAACCCTTGGGAGGGCCCGGGGGAACCCAAAGACTTTAGTTCCCAGCCCCAAAATTGGGGAAAAACTGTTTACACAGAAAAACCGTTTGAAAAACAAGTGAAAGAGGGGGAAAGGGGAAAAATGAAAAAAGGTTTTTTAGTAAAGGGAAATAAGAACCAATGAAAAAATTTTCCAAAGCTGGTAATTAGCTTGTTTGGGAGGGCACCCGGTTTACATTTTTTTCAGAGATTTACAATGGTTTGAAAAGGGTTTTTCAGATCGTCTGGAATCATAAAAAATTAAAAAATTTTAAAAATTAAAAAAAAAAAAAAACTCAAAATTTTCAGGACAAACTTGGGCAAAAACAGGTGTACCCAAACAGTGTAACAATCTGGTGTGGAAGGGCATTGGGGAAGTTTTTTTGGCTCTTTAGAATTTTTGGGAAAATTCAATCCCCAAACCGGGAAACTGGCGGGAAAATCTTTTCACAACCCTTTAAAACTTTTTTGACAATTTAACTTTATTGAAAAAAAGGCTTTTTGGGGAACGGGTCGTTGGTGGTTTTTTCGAAGGGGCGGGTTATCTCCAAAAAATTCAAAAAACGGGCCAAACAGGCAACCCCTCAATTGTAAGACATGAAATAAAAAAAGACCTTTTAACTCGGGGAAAAGGGGGAAATGAGGAGTTTCCCAGGGGTTTTTAGATTAAAAAATAAAAATTTTTTTAAAATTTTACTCTGGTTTAAAGAAGAGAAGGAAAATAATGAAAATCAGAAGCCCTCGGTTTCTTCAATTCCCCAAACTTGAAAGAACAAAAAAAATCAATCGACTGTAGGGGCTTTTTGAAACAGGGAAAAAACTTTTCCCCGGGGACTCTTCGGTTTTTTTCTCCCCAAATTCCCAAATTTAACCTTTTTAACCCTTGGTGGGTTTATTTTACTGTGTCTTTTCAAAAAGAAATTTGTCATCCTGCCGAAAAACTGGCTAGATGCAGGGGGACCACTCTCAGTAAGGGTCACCTTGAGAAGCATTCCAAAGACCTTTTTGCGGAGAAAAAAAAAAAAAAAAATAAAATTTTCTTTTTGTTAGGTACAGTTTTTCTTTCCAGGGAAGGTTCAGAAAGCTTTTTTTCTACGATTTGAAAGGGGAACCCAATTCCTTTGGGGCCCTGCCCTGCTTCCCCAAACGGGGGGCTAAATTTTATAAACCCTGGGGGTTTTCCTGCGGTAATGGTTTTAAAATTTTAATTTTAAAATTTTTTATTTATAAAAAGGAAAAGGTAATAAGGGAAATTAAAAATTTTCCAACCCCCCAATTTGTTAGGTCCTTACCTCCTCCGTGGGGGCCGAGTTTTGTCCATAGTAATAATCTGGCCAGAAGTTAAATTGATTTTTTCAGAAGCCAAAAAAAAAAATTTTTAGCCCAAGACAATTTGGGGTCGAATTTAGCAAAATTTTCTTTGGGGAATTAGAAAAGGGTAAATTTCAAAGATGAAATGTTGTTTAGGCTCCTTGTTTTTCCCAAAACTGACCATAACTTTTTATACTTTGGGAAAATATTTCTGAATTGTTTTAAATGCTGTTTAATGTTAAATAACTTTGTTTGGACCCCATTTAGGGCCCTGGAGGCAAAAAAGACAGTTTCTATTAATTTTGGAATTTAACCATCTCCTTGGGGGCGGGGACTGAATGGTCTGCAAGAAGGCAAATAAAAATACCGGCCATCAACCAACCCCAAACGTTTTTTTTCAAGCCCCATTTTGGAAAATGAAAAGAAAAAAAAAAACTTAAAATCTATTAAAAGGGGCTAAAAGGATTTATTTTTTTTTTTTTAAATTTATTTTGTATATAGAAAATGTACTGTTTGCCCAAAGGAGGGCTTTAAAAATCCCTAAGTTTGTGGCCTCATGTGGTGCTGGGAAGAACTCAGCCTCTGGAGAAGCCGGGGGTTTAAACCATTCCCAACCCCCCCCACCCGGCTTAATAAAGAAATATTTAAAACTGATTTTTTTTTTTTCTTCCAACCAAAAAATTTTAAAAATCATTGGGTTTTTTTGGAAAAAAATAACAAACATAAAAAAAATTTTCTTAAATTTTTACGTTTAAATTTTCAAATTTTTACCCTCCACCTTTTAGCACTGGAAAGACCAGGCGGAATTTTTTATCAGAGGGGGTTTTACCAAACGTTTTTTCCCCGGGGGTACCCGGAACTGTCTTAACAAAAAAAGATTTTTGAAAAAAATACGTAGCTGCTCGCACCTCGAAGAATTGTTCACAAGAATTTTTTTAGATAGTCTGAATGAAGGACCTTGGAGGGGAAAACAAAATTTTGGTCACTCCCCCCCAAGAATTTTTAAATTTGAAAAACAATAAAGTGACTTTTTTATTTTTCTTTTTTGGGCATGAAATAAATTTGGGGCCCATTCGGGGTTATTTTTAAAAAATATTAATTTTAAAAAGCTAAAACTTTTGAAGAACAGTAAAAGAATCCCAAACACAAATTTTCAAAAAACCATTTGGGAAACAAGACAATTTTCCTTTGTATGGTAGTCCCCAAACTTAACCCCAACCCCCCCCTTTTAAACCCTTTCCCCAAATTTTTACTATGCCCATTATTCCCAGACCCTTAGGGCCCCGATATGTATAAATTAAATAAGGGTCCTCTTGGTAAATTTTTTTTTCCTTTTTAAAGTTACAAAATATTCAAATGAATGGTTTGGCCTTTATTTATTTTTTTTTTTTATTTTTTTTTTTTTTGGGGCAAAATTTCTCGGTCCCGGCTCCTAAACCCCCCTTTAACCGGGGGCCTTTTCCCCGAACGCCCTGCCTCGCCTCAATGTGGGATTAAAGGTGGCCCCCCCACCGCCCGGCTTTTCCTTTTATCCCATTTACAAATATCATTTTTTTTGGGTCCCACCCACCCCCCCTTTTCCTATTCTTTTTTTAAAATTCTGCAAAAACCCTTTCGGTTTTTCCGCTTTCTGTAGGGCGGATTAAAACTTCCCTTGCCTTGTGTTTTTTTTTCCATTTTATCCCAACTTCTTTAGGGGAAAGTTGGCCTTTTTGCCTTTTACTTAAAATTCATTCGCCAAAAACTTTTTTTCCTTAGGAAACTTTTTCTCCCCCACTAAAAACTGCCCCTTCTTTTTGGTTTTTGTTTTTTTTTTTTTTTTTTTTTTTTTTGGGGTTTTGGGAAGGGTTTCCAGTGCCCCCTGCTTCCGGAAATAATTTTTAACCAGGCGGTCGAACCAAAACTGCCTGCCTTTTTTGATGGTTTCTTTTTTTTTTTTTTTTTTTTTTTTTGGTTTTTTTGAGACGGGGTTTTCTCGTGTACCCTTTTTGGGGGCTAAAAAAAAAAAAATGAAGAAAAAAGGGGCCCCGTCTTGGAACCCTGCTTTTTTATGGGGCTCTCTGCCCCCCTTGGCCTTCCTTTGTTGCAAAACTGGTCGGTTAATCAAACCCGGGGCAAAAGGAAAAAAGGGAACCCCACACGGGGAGCGGGGGCCTCAACAGTTCTCCTTGGCTTAAGTTTTTTTTCAGCCCCTAAACAAACCCCATTTTTTGGGGGGGGGGCGGTAAAAAGGGGCGGAATTATCCCAAGGGCGGGAAAAGGCAGATTCGGGGGTTCCCAGGCCACCCCTGCTCACAGTGAGTTCCAAAGAGGCGGGGCTATTAAAAAAAGCCTTTGGAGGGGGGGAAAGGAAAAAAAAAGAAGGGGAAAAGGGGGGAGGAAAGAAGAGGAGGGGGCCAGAGGCGCCCCAGACCGACCCCGCAGGTCCCAAAAACCCAAGGCCTGAAAAAAGCAAAGGACAATGGCAAAAGAAAATGATCTAGAAATGAAGGATCGAGTTCCTATGGAAAAGCCCTTTCAACTGCCCAAACCGGGGTTTTAAAAAGGGAAAAGGGAATAAAGCAGTTCTTTAGCCCCACCTTTGTTCCCCCTTTCTCATTCCCCCAAAATTGTTTCTGGGCCCCGAACATTTGGGGGGGGGGGGGGAGGGAAAAAAGAAGAGAAGAATAGGGGAGTTGGAGAGAAAAAGGGAGAGAAAGCACCCAAGAACAGGAGGCAAAGCAAGAAACCAGCCCCTGACCTAGACCAAAGTGGAATTTGCAAAAGAACCAGAAAAGGAAAGAGTTTTACTCGGAGACTCAACTGCAAACCGAGGATGAAACGGGAAAGAATCAGAATTACGGGTACCAAACCCCCCACCCAAAGGGATATCCCCTGTAACCCCTCATTTTCCCAGCGGGGTGCGGTGGCCCAATGAAATCGGGGGGACATTTTTTGGGGAGTGAGTGAAAAGGGGCTGAAAAGGGGGTCCGGCCCTTGCCCTATCCCCCTCTTTGAGACTAAGAAAAAATTTTTCTCAGTGTAGGCACAGGGCAGCCACCCGCCATGACCCCCCACAGATTTTTCCGGGGTGACCCCACCGGTTTAATATTCTTTTTTTTTTTTTTTTTTTTGGTTTTTCGAAAAGGGGTTTTTCTCTGAACCCTGGCTGTCCTAAACTCCTTGGTAGAAGGGCTGGTGACCGAAACCCCCCTCCGCCTCCAAGGGCTGGGTTAAAGGGGGGGCTGGCCCCCAAGGGTTTTGAATATTTTCAAACCCTTTTTCCCCCTCAAATAAGTTGGATAAATCTCAACGAAACCCCTGTCTTTTTGGGGTTTAAAGAGGTGTGGGGGGAGGTTGGGGTAAAAATTTGAATAGGGCTAAATTGTTTAAAACAAAACAAACAAATACCCATTCGGGGGGTCCTCCCTTCCCTACGTGAATGTTGGTATGGGTAAAAGAGGGAGGGATTTTTTTAGCTAATGAAAGGGGGTTTTGTTCAGCCCCGAGAAAAAAGGGTTTTTGGATGTGTTAGGGCCCTGTTATCAGAGAAAGAACTGCGGACTCCACTAGTTGAGATAGCTGCTCTTCATTCTTAGGCAACGGAAGATTCAGTGTTCCTTTCATTTTTAAAGAAAGGGTTTTACCCACGCACAGAGGAAGGGGACTTTTTCCCCTCTGGTATTTAAAAATAAAAAAAAAAAAAAACCCCGAAAAAAACAAAAAAAAAAACCTTATAAAATTCAAAAACCCCGGATAAAAATAAAAGTATGAATGGGGGAAAGAAAGGAGGTGGGTAAAGGGGTCACGTTTGGAACCCTGTGCCCCAAAGTTAAACCCTGGGACTCATGGGAGGAGAGAAGCGGCCTTGCAGGCCTCCACGAAATACCCCCCTTAGAGGGGAACTTCCTTTATCCAGATTTTTCAGCAAAAGGACAATCTTGGAAGAGAAACCTCAACCCAAGGAGATAATATCAAAGACAAATTTTGTTCAATAGAATTAAAAAAACCTGTGAGTTGGGACAGCCTGGTCCACAGGGGTTCTAGGTTGGCCGTGCTAAATCAAAAAAACCCTGGTTTAAAAAAAAATAAAAAAAAAGCAAAAACAACAACAAAAAAAACCAAAAAAAATTTTTTTTTTAAACAGATATATGAGGCTTATTGTCCAAGATTGCCGGGGAGTAACAAAGAACATTTTTTAAAAGTGAGGGCGAAAAAACCAGAAAGAGCAAAAGAAAGGCCATTAAACTTGGGGCAAAAAAAATCACGCTGAAATATAAAAAGGTTTTTTTTATTTTTGCCTTTGGGGAAATCATTTAAAAACTCAGGTCAAAAACAAACTCGCCCCATCGCAAAAGTTTTCCAGTAGCCATTGAATTTCCCGTCATGGAAGATCGGAACATTTGAAAATTCTTAATGAAATGCCCAGCTTGCCCCAAAAGCCTCATAAACTCAAAAGAAAAAAAAAAATAAAAAATTATACAGCACACAAACCTATTTAAACCAAAATTGGGGAGAAAGGGGAAAGGGTCAGTTTTAATTTAAATTAGCTTTTTGAAATTCCCAGTCTGCTAATGCTTAAATAAAAAGAATCCCATTAACCCGGGAATAAATGACATCGGGCTGGAACGTCCCTGGCTTAACCCTGGGTGGTGGTTCTCACCTTTGATCTTGAAACCTTCAACTCCCTTTTCTTGAATTAAAAGGGTTTTTGGGAAAAAGATTGTAATTTTATGGCAAAGCCATACTTCTGGGGTCAAAGGGGCTTTTTCGGGCCGGGGGCTGACCCCTTCAAAACACTGTATCATTTGCTATCTCTTTTTGAATGTTTATTTTATATTTGTCCACCATTAGTTTTTTTTTTTTTTTTTTTTTTGTATGAAGTCGGGTGATTTTTCAAGGTAAACCCCGGAAAGCCCTTGAATTTTACCCGTTCAGGCTATGAATGTAGAGAGTAGTATTCAAAAATTGGAACTTTATTTAAAAGTCGTTTGCCCGAGGCTGCTTTTTTTTAAACCAAAGAAAACGCCAAAATTTTGAAAAGAAGGTGTAAATGTAAACAAGATGTCTTCTATGGAGACATATAGCTCGGGGGTTATGGACGGGGAAATAGATGGGGCCAGTTTGTGGGATTTTTTGTACGACAGAATTGGGTAGTTTATTGGAGTGGTGGATGGAGATTCATTTTTTTCCTAAGGCATGATTAACCCCAA
This sequence comes from Mastomys natalensis, assembly GCA_021653895.1. Lineage (NCBI taxonomy): Eukaryota > Metazoa > Chordata > Mammalia > Rodentia > Muridae > Mastomys > Mastomys natalensis. The sequence continues at coordinate 1,552,133 of JAJTUV010000257.1, read as the reverse complement.
AAAAGGGGGAACTATAATAAACCCTTTTTTTCTGTGGGTTTTTATCACCCCATTAAAGGTTATTTTTCTTTTTAGGGGTTGAGAGCAGCCCCCTGGTTAGGGCTTGGCTGCTCATTCAAAGACCTGGGTTTTTTTTAATTTTTTTTTTTTTTTTTTTTGTGGGTTTTTTTTTTTTTTATTTTTGGTTTTTTTTTTTTTTTTTTTGGTTTTTTTTTTTTTTTTTTTTTTTTTTTTTTTTTTTTTCTAAACTTGTGCCGTTTGGTTTTTTTTTTTTTTTTTTTTTTTTTTTTTTTTTTTTTTTTTTTTTTTTTTTTTTTTAAAATTTTGTTCCCCCCTCTTTTTTTTGGTAAATTGGGGTTTTCTTTTTTTTATTCTTAAAAAAAAAAAAAAAAAAAAATTTTTAAAAGCCCTTTTTTTTGCTTCACCAACAAACATGTTTTTGTCTTTTGCAATTATTTTTAAATGTAGGGAGCCGCGGGGGTGGCCAGCCTTTAACCCACATCGGGAGGGGGGCGGGGATTTCTGGGTTCGGCCAGCCTGGTCTTTTAAGTTTTTCCAGGGGGGGCACACAGAGGGGAAAACCGCCAAAAAAAAAAAAAAAAAAAAAAAAAAATTGATAATTCGCCCTTTAAACCAGATTTAAAAACCAAAGAATTTTCCCCGAACCTTAACCCCACCCACAAGGGACAGGGGGGGAGAGGAAGGATTGGGGTTTTTGACTGCCAAAAAGTAGAAACCTACCAAAAAGATTTTCAATATGGTAACACCCAAACACCCACCCTCATCCCTCCCCCCGGAAAATTATTTAAAAACTTTAATTTTTGCTTTAATAGCCCCCTTTTTCCGGGGAACCTTTAAAAGAATATTCAATTCCCCCCACACCCGCTTTTTGGTAAGGGTTTTTGTGGTACTGGGGAGAAGGGGTTTAAGGGGAAAATGGTGAAAAACCCCTTTCACTTTGGTTTTTTATAAAACCCCCCGACCTTTTTACAATCCCTTTTTTCCCATCCCCCCATCCACCCCCTCCATCCCTGGTTTCTTTCCCCCATTTGGGGGGCAATTTTAAAATTTTTACCCCTTTTTCCTTTACTCCCTGTTTCTGCGCTCCCCCGCCCCCTAAGGGCGGCCCTGATCCAAACCAATGGGCACTTTTAATGCCTTCCCCGAATCACCCTTTCTGTTCCTCCTTTCCAATTTTAGTCTCTTAGGGGAAATTTTTTTTTGTCTTTGAAAATTTTCTTCAATTTTCTTACTTTGTGGATTTAAGGGGAAACCAATACCCAATTTCTGACCCTTTTCCCCTTCCCGGGGCCCACATTTCCCCCCTTGGCCTCTGCCTTTGGTTTTACCTTTAAACCTTCCCGGAAGCCCTAAAATTTTTAATTTTTCCTTGTTAAAACCCCCAGGTGAACGGTTTCAAGGGGTTCGCCCTGGGATAAAGGGAAAGGGGGCCCTATTCCACCAAATTGGGTTTTAACACCCCAATGCCCGTTTGAAATTGCTGTTTGCTCTCCCTTTTTTTGTTCTTAGGTTCCTTTTCCCTTTTGATCAATTAGAAATTTAGCATTACTAAATTTTTTATTTTAACAAACCTTTGGGGAAAAAAAGTGGTTCTCATTGTTGGAAACTCCATATTCTTTTTCCCTTTTGGCCTTTCTTTACCTTCCTTTGGCTCTGGAAATCCCAAAATTTCCCTTAATTTTCGGTTTTGGGAGATCCACGCAACTTGGGGCCCCGGGGCCCCTTTCGGGGAAAATTTTTTTTTTTGGAAAAATTTCCGGGAAAAAAGGCCCCGCCTTTTTTTCCTGAGTGGTTCCCCAAAAAGGGGCCCCGGCAAAAAGGAAAAAAATTTTTTCACAAAGAAACCTGTCTTGATTTAACCCCTTTTTTTAAAAAACAAAAAAAAAAAAAAAAAAGAATTTTTTTCTTTGGGGTTTTAAAACTTAAAAATTTTTTGGGGTTTCCTTTAGGGCGCCGGCTCCAAAAATTTTGCCGGCTTTTCCCAAAGGGTTTGGCCTTGGTTTGTGTCTCCAGGGACTGGTGATTTTTGCTTACACGGGAGCGTAAAAATATGCGTCAGTGTATCCCTTTAAAATTAAGGGAGGAGTTCTTAGCCCGTTTGATATTAGAATCACTTCAAAAAGCTTTAAAAAAAAAACCCCCGGATCCCCAAATCAGGGTGGAAAGTTCTTTCATCCTAAAAAGCAGCCAGAGTTAAGACGGTGAGAACAAACCCAAATTTTGGGTGAATCAACCCTTTTTTAAGTTTCCAGGAAAAAACCCTTTCCCCTCTTCCCACAAGACCCGCCCCTCAAAAATATTCCCGGCCCTTGAAAATTTAGACATTTTTTTTTTTTTTTTTTTTTGGGTTTTTTGAGACGGGGGTTTTTCTGTGTAGCCCTTTGCTGCTGGAACTCATCTTAGACCAGGTGGCCCCGAACTCGAAAACCCCTGCCCTTTTCCCAAATGCTGGGACAAAGGGGGTGGCCCCCCCCGGCATTTTTTACATTCTTTATACCTTTCAAAGACCACACATGTATTTTACACAACTGTCATGGCCGAGTAAAGGTTTCATGCATTGAGCAATAGCGACTGGAAACAAAAGACCTGTTGGTCGGCGAATGATTACAGGAATTCCTTAAGTAACAAAAATCTGGTGACAATCTCCTGGAAGAGGACAGCAGCCCTTGGATCAGACAGAGTCGGGAACGTTGTACATCTCCCTAAGTAAGGAAACTTGTCACCCCGTCGGCATATAAGTTTCTTCAGCCTGAGACACTTTGGGACAAATGGACTGATTTGATTTCAGCCAAACTTGCTGTGGCATTGGAGTTTTAAGTTCTAAGATCCAAATCATACTCGAACGCAGAAAATCGCCTTGGATACTAATCTAATTGTGTAGTATTATCTTTTAAACGAGCCAACACCAGGAGGGTATATGTGTCTGCCGAAGTCATCTCTTTAGTTTTTTCTACTTTTTTTGGATTAATTTGAGACAGGGTTTCTTTAAGCCCTTGGCTGTCTGGACTTCATTCTGTTAGACCAGCTGGCTCGAACTCAGAAATCCGCCTGCCTGCATCCTCACAATGTGGATTAAATGGCGTGCGCCACACCAGTCCGGTTGGAAGTCATCTCTTATAATAACCCTCAAAACAAGTTTTGAAAGGACAGGACACACCAAGACCAAGTTCTCAGCACAAAGATTTATTTGTCTCAGAGGACAAAGGACTACCTCTAGATAGACAGGAGACAGTGTGGCTCATAGGTAAATGGCAGTTTATAAAGGGAAAGGGGAAACCCTTGTTAAGAGTTGGTTTTTTTGATTGGCATGATAATTATGTAGCCAAAATGGGGGCTTTTGATTTCTTGACCTTGATACTTTGATAGCTGGATCTTGGTAATCAGACTTAGGAGGAGGAGTGGCCAAATAAGGGAATAGACCTTGGTGGCTAACTTTAGGAACGTAATGGTTACATCGGAGAGGGTAGGGGGAAGGCAAGGCCTGCTATGCCATGTTCGCCATGCTCAGGCCTGTTAGATCCCTTCAAGTTTTGTGTTCTTTTTATCTCTATCAGAAATAATTGAGTTTTTTTTTTTAAACCCAATAACTCTAGAGAAAAGGTTACTCAAACTTCAAGAAAAACAGTTTTAAGAAAGCAACCTAGTTTTCTCTGTCTCTTTTTTTGTTTTGTTTTGTTTTTTTTTTTTTTTTTTTCTCTGTCTCTTTTTAAAGAAGTGGTCTCATTATGTTTCCCAGGCTTGACCTGAGCAATCTCAGCCTCCCAAGGAGCTGGGTCTCTAGGCATGTGTCACCACATCCAGTTTTCAAATTTGTTTTCCATAAACAGTATAAACTAAGCAGACATCTTGAGACTGGGATGCAGTTTTTAATCTCTATATACGTACTGTATGGTATGTGATTTCTTCCCACACTGGATAAAAGATCCAACAAGATTAGACTGTCTCAAAGCATCTAGAAACAGTCACCTTATACAAGCAAGTGGGAAAATCTGACAGAATCCAAAGTTCTTGAGATGAAATGAAGATGGATAGATAGGAAATAATTAAACAAATAGTTTAATAAAGGATGTGATTGTTTATACTCAGGGATTCTTAACTTTATATTAAGAGATATTATGGCCAGGGTAATCACAATCTATGTTTTCTTAGGACTGACTTGATTCTAGCATAAATGTCATTGCTAAAAGCTTTAGGTCCAGGCAACTGAATCCACGGTCCCTAGGCCCCATTATATTTAAATAAGACAACTGAGTGAGCTAACAGCTACATGCTGGTAATCTAGATAAAGCAGGAAGATCAGAAGCCAGATTATCCTAGCTACACAGTGAGTTTGAGGCAGTGTGAACACATGCGAACTGTCAAGCAAATGACCCTAGATGTTCCCCCTTTGCCAGAACTACAGTGTTATTAGCACTTAAGGCAGTGGAAGTGACATCCACTGTCGTTTATAATCCTGTTGTACTTGTCCTATTTATCAAACAACATATTTGCTGGTCAACCAGGGATAGCAAATAAGGCTGGCGGCACATACCTATAACAGCATCCAGGAGACTGAAGCAGGAGGATTGCTAGTTCAAAACCAAGTTGAGCTATATAACACCATTTCGTTTTCATTAGCAGATGTCTCTCAGCACCCATCTGCCATGTCCACCCTGCCTGTACCCCCTTCCCCCATACCCCCAACACCCTCCCCACATCTCACAGCAGCAAAGCAGGTCTTGACATTCTTTTTTTTTTTTTTTTTTTTTTTGGTCTTTTCGAGACAGGGTTTCTCTGTGTAGTCCGGGCTGTCCTGGAACTCGCTCGGTAGACCAGGCTGGCCTCGAACTCAGAAATCCGCCTGCCTCCGTCTCCCAAGTGCTGGATTAAAGGCGTGCGCCACCACCGCCCGGCTAGGTCTTGACATTCTGCTTAATGAACTTACTATAGAATGCTGAGTGTGGGTAAGGAAGGCGAGGAGGGAAGATCATGAGGAAATGGCCCTTGTACCTTTTGAAAACGAGAGAAAGAATTGGATTATAGGGTTGTGTTTCTGTTGTTTTTGTCTTAGCGAAACAAGGCAATACTGCCCTGAGCATGTTCCTTGGAGGTGCTGTCCTCTGTAACTGTGTGGTTCTAGCTGTTTTGTTTGAAAACTTCAAAAGTGAATCCAAATCTCACCTCAGGTCTGCTTTCTCCAGTCCTCACATCTGGATTTCTGTAATCCTCACTGGGCCAGCCTAACAGAATGCTGTGTATACAGACTGCTTTGGTTTTCACATCTGTTAATCTGTTCTGTAACCACATAGAGCCCTGCCCAAGGTTTGCAGGTGCATGCCCCAGGGGTAGGGTGGGACCACACAAGCCAGCACCTGTGTGGAACTGCCACTGAACATGGCCCTGCTTTTTTGACACCCACTCTGTAGGTTTATGGTGAAAGAGGACATGTAGATCTTAGGAGAAATATATCGGCATATAAATAATAGGTGCTGTTTATGTGCCAGGTGTCTATATAAAACTTTATGTAAATGAGTGTTAGTTCATTTAGTTCTCATGACTGCGTTTCAGTGTGAAGTTGCTTCCTCACTTATAGGTGGGAAAACTTAAGTCTTGGATTCTGTAATATGCTGGAAGCTTGGTGCTAATAAAAGACAAGAACTGTATATAAAGCCAAGGTGCTCACTTCAAAGTCAGCACTCTTTTCTTAGCACTGTTCCCAATTATGTCTCCATCTGAACAAAATACAAGACAAAAATCCCAAGCAAAGGTTGGGCATGATAGTTCATATCTTTAATCCACACAGGAGACAAAGGCAGGAGGATTGCTGCAAGTTTGAGGCCAGTCTGAGCTACACGAGACCTGTCTTAGAGAACAAAAACAAGCATGTACAAAAAGAGTTTAGAGTTTTCCAGCTTTCTTCCTGTCACAAAAAGATAATAGAGAAGATACCCACAAACCAGGGCACCGACCAGATATGTACAAGCTTCCACAACCTTGCTCTTGAACTTTCTAGTCTCCAAAGTTATCACGAACAAATGTTTGCAGGGCTGGAGGTGTGTCTTTGTGGTAGAGCACTGTTCAGTGTTTCCAAAGCTCCAGGTTCATCCTCCAGTGCTGCAACAGACACACAAATAGCACATTTAGGAAAAGAGTGCTCACTGTTCACTACACCCCTCAGTGGTATCTTTATAGCAGCTTGATCTAGGATAAGAAGGAAATCAGGAGTCCAGCAGATTCCATGAGAACTTCTCCTTGTAACCCAAATGGAGATGGCTAAAACAGAATCAGGCAACCCCCAACCAGATTGTGACCCAGAGTGCACAATAGCACCTCTCTCCTCTCTCCTCTCTCCTCATGCCTTTCTGGAAAGACTCTGTAATTCTGAGTGACAGAAACTGGACAAATCCTAAACAAACAGAAAAGCATAGGAGAAGAGACCTGAAAAAAAGGCTAGTAGGCTTTTAGTCCTGCCAGAAGAATGGTTCATACAGATAATGGGCAAAGGCTGTTTTCAGTATGTTTCTGAATGTGGACCTCCTTAGCTACACCAGAAACTAAAGAAGAGGCTTACCCAGACATCAAAATATGCTTAGCCCCTCCAACCCCTCAGAGAAAATGGACTTAATGTCTGAGTCTCTTTTCTGCTCTTCGAAATCTTTCTCTTGTGTGTGACTCACAGGTTAGAAGTTCATTTTTGTCTGCCTGCTTTGTCTGAGTTTTTCCCTGCTTTAAATTCTTTAATTGGTGGAGAAAATGAACTCAATCAAACCTGAGTAGTAGCTGGACAGTGGGCACAGCCTTTAATCTCACTTGGGAGGCAAGCAGGCAGAATTCGAGTTCAAGGCCAGCCTGGTCTACAGAGTGAGTTCCAGGACAGCCAGGCTATACAGAGAAACCCTGTCTCGAAAAACCACAGAAGAAAAAAGAAAAAAAAAAAAAGAACTGTAATGATAACATCATTGAAATTCACTCTCCTACACTAAAATATTTATTCTTTCTTTCAACACATTATCCAGAATGAAGAAAAGAAAGAAAAATAACTGAAATTAGATTAACATATGAATAGAATTGGTTGGTGTGATTTAAGTATTAATATGACTTTTCCCCTTATTCATAGAGATTTGTTTTTGTCTTAAAAATTTTTATTCTATTTTCTCTTATATATTTACATCTCAACCACAGTTTCCCTTCTCTCCTCTCACTCCAGTCCCCTTTCCATCATCTTCTATTGCCATCCACTTCCCTCTGTATTCTTCAGAAAAGGGCAGATCCACGAATCCAACCAAACATGGCATAAGCGAGCTGACTCAGACAGATAAGACATCAGAGCAAACAGTGGATGGGCTTGAGGACTCTTAAAGAAGAATAGGGAAGATGTGAGACCTAAGGAGATAGGAACTGCCAGGAAGATTCAAGGAGTAAACGATCCTGAACCTTGGAGCTCTCAGAGACTGAACCAACCGTGGAGCATCCTACTACACAGATCACCTCCATGGGCTGAACCTAGGCCTCCCTGCACATATGTTGTAAATGTGCAGTTGGTTTTTGTAGGTCTCAAACATCTGGAGTGAGGACTATCCCAAAACATGCAGCCTGTATATGGAGTACGGTCTTCTAAAAAAAAAAAAAACAGTTGTTCAGTTATTCATGGAATATTATTTTTTTATATCTCTTGTATTCAGTTTGCAACTACTTCAATGAGAATTTTTGTATGTATATTCATGAGGGATACTGGACTATAATTTATATATTTTTGTTGGGTTTACACTTGATTTCACCATTTCAATATTATTTGCTTTGTGAAGGAGCTTATTGTGGTTCTGAATTTTTTTAAACATAACTCAAAAAGTGTTGCTTGTTTGAAGGCTCTATAGAATTCTTTTTTTTTTTTTTTTTTTTTTTATCCTTTTTTTTTTTTTTTGGTTTTTCGAGACAGGGTTTCTCTGTATAGCCCTGGCTGTCCTGGAACTCACTCTGTAGACCAGGCTGGCCTCGAACTTAGAAATTCGCCTGCCTCTGCCTCCCAAGTGCTGGGATTAAAGGCGTGCGCCACCACCGCCCGGCTCTATAGAATTCTTGTATAAGTATATCTGACCCTTGGTATTTTGTTTGTTTGTTTATTTTCATTTTATTCTGTTTGAATGCTTTTTAAATTTTTTTTGATTTGCTGAAAATAAAAATAAAAATAAAAATAAATTGCAATAAGACTAGACACCTCCCCTCCTATTAAGGTTGCATGACAAATATGATCTTTATTGATGTTGAAATATATTCAACGGGGAGTGGTGGCGTATGCCTTTAATCCCAGCGCTTGGGAGGCAGAGACAGGTGGATTTCTGAGTTTGAGGCCAGCCTTGTCTACAGAGTGAGTTCCAGGACGGCCAGGGCTATACAGAGAAACCCTGTCTCCAAAACCAAAACCAAAACAAACAAACAAAAAAAAGAAATATATTCAAATTCTCATTTAATTCACAGTGTAAGAATTATTAGCATAAATAAGTTCTGGCTGTGAGCAAACTTTACCTTTCTTCTTTTCTTTTTGCATTGAAACTTATGAAGAAAAAACAAGGGCCTGAAGCTTGTGCATCCTTGAAGCAACAAGTGTGAGCAGGGCAAGCAGCCCAGCCTGGGGCCAGGCTGTTTCCTTTCCTAAGGCTAAGACCTGTGTATTTGCTGTCTCCTGGGCCTCTGCATCGATTTCTGAATACCACCTTTGCCAACAAGAATGCACACCCCTAAGCTCAAGCAATGGGGGCAACCCAGTTTCCTCCAATCAGTAGAGAGAGAAGAGACATTGCCTCTACCTCAGAACTCGCAAAGCAGACAGCGGTGAGGTAGGAACTCACACTATTCTGTCATCAAGATTACCCGCAGGCTTCTCCACTGCAGATGTATCTGTACACAGGTTTCTTAATGCACTCCTTATGACGCTCACAGGCCGTGCGGCTCAGCTTTCTGTAAGTAACTCAAGTCAGACCATTGCCTCAGAATGAGGGCTGACGACAATGGGAAGTTTTTACCTCTTTCTAGACTGGGAAACTGTAGCTTTCTGACAAGAAGGTTCTAATAAATCTACCTCAGCTTGCTTCTTTAATCCTGCGTTCTGCCTGCAGGATCCTGCTGAACCAACCACATTTAAAAGGTCAGAACAGTGGCTTAAAGAAGCCTCTCATTAGGTAGGGCAAGAGCTAAACCTTCACAAGTTATTTTATGCCTACTTCAATGCAACGCTGAAAATTAAACTACTATAAATGCACAAAGACTTTGAAATACTCACCTTAATAAGGCCTCCGTGCTAGACGAGCTTCTGTGGGGTTTTCTTCCTGTGAAAAAGGAACTGGCCTTAAATCTTCCAGCAGCTGGAAAATAACCCAAATGGAGACACCGGCCAGACCTCATCTTCTTCCTCCCATAGACTCTGAATCTTAGAACTTGAGTCAGAAGAAAATTTGACTTTTCTATTATTTTATTTTTATTTCATGTGCATTGGTATTTTGCCTGCATGTATGTCTGTGTGAGGGTGTCAGATCCCCTGGAACTGGAATCACAGACAGTTATGAGCTGCTATTTGGGTGCTGGGAATTGAACCCGAATCCTTTGGAAGAGCAGCCAATTCTCTCAACCTCTGAGCCATTTCTCCAGCTCCCAGAAGCAAATTTTAAATAGCACTAATCTACTATAAATTATAAGGAAAACAGCGTTCTTTACAATAAAAATATTCTTTGGATGCTGTAATCATAGGGACATTGATAAGTGACTATTAAAGCAAAGAAAGCATTAGAATGAGTATCTATCTACCATCCTTCTGTCCACTTATTTGGGTTTGAATCTCACTATGCAGCTCTGGCTACTGGAACTCATTCTGTAGACCAGGCTGGCCTTGGACTCACAAAGATCTGCTTCCTCTGCCTCCCCAGGGCTGAGATCGTTTGAGGGCCTGGAGGATAACTCAGCTGGTTAAATGAACTTGCTGTCCTTGCAAAGGCCTAGAATTTGGTTCCCAGAACCCACATAGGCAGTTCACTACTGCCTGTAACTCCAGCACCAGGGATCTAATGCCTTCTTCTGACCTCTGTGGACATCAGCATGCATGTGCTGCACATATGGGCAAGCAGGCACACACAAATGCACATTAAAAAGGAAAGAAACAACAGGACTTTTTTTGGAAGCCACAAATAGTGCTTTCTTTGTCATTAGCAAAATGAAAGGTTAGAATGAAGGTAAAGAATTATTTAAAGAATCCTGAAAGTATGTTGAAAGTTTTAGCTTTTATACAAGGTCTGATTTGTTTTTGTATATTCTTCCCAGTAGTTGGATTTAGGATTCAAATTATCTCATGTGACTCTCATAAAACCAGAAGTCTTAGCCAAGCATTGACATACACAATAAAAAAACAAAACAAAAACCTGTTTTCCTTCAGGGGCAGTTGGAAGGTCAGTAATATAGGTACACATACATGGTAATTAAATCCAGCTTCTAACAAACTTAAAGTTAAATTTTAATGACTTTTTATGGCTGGGTAATAAATTGTATGTAAATGAGACATGGGCAGAGACTTAGTTTATATTACCTGTCAGAGAAGTACTGATTAATGTTCTGAAAAGAGTCCCGTGGAGAGCTGTCCTCATCCTAACTCAGCCACAACTGGTCCTTAGCCAAGTCAGTCAGCTTCCCTGTCTGTATGACCACCCGGCTCACGAGCTGTAACTAATACTTGTGTCGTGCCATGTCTTCAAAGTTCTTTTCTGTGTGTGATCTAACTTAATTATTCAGATTCTACAGGTAAGAAGGAGAGTTACTGTTGCGCTCATTAGAGAGATGGAGATACAAAGGCTCGTGAATGTAAAATATGTAATGAGAGTTGCACAGACTGTAAATGGCAGAGGTAGGATTCAGACTTAGCTGTCTGGACACAGTTCTGTGTAGGACGTCACCATTTCTATCATCTACAATGTCTGGCCTAATAAGGTTACATTTAGTCATTGCTCAGTTATGACCAGACTTTTAAAGGTGCCTTTTAACAGTTTTCAACAGGCACAACATGTTCTTTAGCCTGTGGGACTGAATGCTTTTATAGTTCCATTTCGGGAGGAGCCAATTAAGTACTCAGTTAATAGCCAAACTTTATAGCTAAGGTAATTGAAAAGCCACATCACACTGGCTGTGCTGTTTTTTTTACCACTCCAGCTGCTTTCAAGAATCCACACTGATTTACGCCTCGATAGCTTCCAGAACCCTGAGTCACTATAAAAATTCTTTCTCTCATTACTTGTTACTAATGTGTGAAGAGTCATAACAGTCGCAACAAAACCTGTAAGTAAACTGTAGAGAGTTTTTCACCAGTGTAGTAAATCATGCTAGGGTAGAAAAATGCCTCAGTGGGTAAAGTGCCCTTCACTCAAGTGTGAGGACCAGAGTTCAATCCTCAGAGCCTGTGTGAGCCAGACATGGTAGTAGTATGTGTCTGAAATCGCAGCGCTCTTACGAGGAGATACGAGGCAGAGACAGAATCCTTGGAAGCTGCTGGGCCAGCCGGGCATCATATAAAGCAAGAAAAGACAAAAACCAAAGATGAAAAGACACAGTAGCACACATAGTAGAAAGTAAGGAATGGCCAGCCTGGTCTACAGAGTGAGTTCCAGGACAGCCAGGCTACACAGAGAAACCCTGTCTCGAAAAAACCAAAAAAAAAAAAAAAAAAAAGTAAGGAATGAATCTTGCGGTTGCCCCGTGACCTCCTCACCCACAATGGCATGCAAATGCCTGCATTCCCTCATGACAGAACATCTATGAGCATGGCATACATATACACAGATAAAAAGCAAAACATGGTATGCCACACACTTCCCACAGAAAGTCAACTCTGAACTTTTGGTAATTCCTTTCAATTCTTTTTTTTTTTTTTTTTTCTTTTTCTTTTTTCTTTTTGGTTTTTCGAGACAGGGTTTCTCTGTGTAGCCCGGGCTGTCCTGGAACTCACTCTGTAGACCAGGCTGGCCTCGAACTCAGAAATCCGCCTGCCTCTGCCTCCCAAGTGCTGGGATTAAAGGTGTGCGCCACCACTGCCCAGCTTCTAATACACTCTTTTATATATCCACAGACATATATACTACCAATGTACCAATACTAGAGTCAGCATAAGTTACCAAGAGGATCTGTAGCTGTGTGGATCTTGATCTGATCTAATCTAGACGTTTCCAAATGTTATGGACGTATGTGTGAGAGCATAAGAAATTCTATCTGGAGAGTTGCCAAAGGTATTTCAAGCATGGATTTATCAAAAAATTGCTTTGTGCCTCTCCTATGAATTCCAGTCTGGGAGACAGAAGGAAACAAGAGAGATTAGGATCAACAAGTCATAACCAGGGATTGGGGTGCCTGAACTCTAGTCCCAGCACCTAAGAGGAGGTAGAGGCAGGAGGATATAGCCATGGATTTGAGTCCAGCCTGGTTTACATTGTGAGTTCTAGGAAAGCCAGGATTACAGAGTGAGACCCTGATTCAAACAAAACAAGAATAAACAACAAACACCAAAATAAAATAAAGAAAAAAGCCACAAAATAGAGGATAGAAGATAATAGTTATTAGTCTAACTGATCCAGAGACAGAGTCTTAGAAGGCAGGCCCCACATATTCTGGAAAAAAAAAAAAAAACCAAGGCCTTCCAACTGTTTATTATTGACTACAGCACTTACAAACTGTCTAATTTGGTTTACTTCCTCTTTGAATGATCCTGGCTCTGAGATCCAGTTGGTTTTCTCTTCTTTCTCCTCTGGACTTACACAGTCATCTAGTGGCGGGAGAGGGAACTGCAGTTACCCTCCAGCTCTTGAGGAAGCTTGTCCCTTCACCTGTCATTTTGGATCTGCAAAAGGCACTAGGCTGGCATCATCCACCGCAACAGAGACTACCTTAATACTGCCATTGTAAGCCTGCCTCCTATGCACTCCACCCACCACAGACCACCTTAACATGCCACTTTGTAAGATTGTCTCCTGTGTCCCTCTCCTCTGAGAGAATATCTTAAGAGCCTGACTTATAAGATTGTCTCTTATAGTTTTACAGAGAGCAACTTAACAACATGCTTAGTAACACTGTCTCCTTGTGGATCACTGATACTACCTCAAAAGCTAGATTTGGAATACCATCTTCTTGTGCATAGCCTCCAACAGAGACCGCCTCTTTTTTCCATTATTTTAAATTCTTTTTATAACTTTTGAGAACTTTGCACATGAGGTTGAGTCTCTATCCACTCCATGCCTTCCTTCATCCCTCAAAGTGCTGCAGTGTTTACCCCTCCCAATGCATGGCCTCTTCTTTATTATTTTTACATATACATATAAATGTATATACATATATGCATAATGTATATGGATCCTCTGAGGGCATTCAGCATTGCTTATATGTAAGTATTCCAAAATAATAAATAATAAATAAATATTAATTAAAAAAGAAAAAGTATTCGAGCTAACCACTTGGGATTGCACATCCTATGCAGGTGCTGGGTCCTGGAGAAAGTGATTATTTCTTTCAGCATCCATTGATGATCGTAGCTCTTCATCTAGGGGTGGGTCCATATGGAATGTCCTCTGTCCACATTGACATGTCAGCTGATGCTGTCTTTATGCCAGTCTATTCACACAATCATTAATGGGTGCATTTTTCCCTGTCATGCTTAGAGGATACTATCTAGTAACAAGTGTCCTAGACCACTGACTCTTACAATCTTTCTGCCCCTTCTATGATTTTTCTTGAGTCTTGGGTGTTGGAGTTGTTTTGAATATGTATAAGTTGGGGTTGGGCACCCCACAGATCCTTAATCTCTGCGTTTTGACCAGTTGTGGGTCTTTGTAATAGTCTCCATCTGTTACATAAAGAAGCTTCTTTGATGAAGTGTGAGAGTGACTCTTATCTGTAGGTACAAGGAAGAATTTAGAATAGAGTTAGAAATTATATTGGTTTAGGAAAAGACAGGAGTAGGATTTCCACTCAGTCTGAGCTCTCTAGCTATGGGTAACCTGTTGGCTGGGATTGCAGTACTAGAAATGGATTTCTGGCCATTGATGGACCTTAAATCCACCTCCACAGCCGTGGTTACAAGATAAAAGTGACTCTGACCATTGGAGCTATCGTGCTTTGTTACGCCTGTAGTTCTTGGGTTTTACAGCTGGGTAGGACTATAGATTGTTCCTCTCCTTGGAAGCTGGTATAGCACCGTCACATGTGTTTGCACTAGTCCTCTGGAAGAGGCGCCCATCTCAGTTCCAGCTCAATGTCTCCAAGTCTTGTGTCTGAAGTGTGTGGTGTCTTCAGCAGTAAGGTCTTGCCTTCAAGTTCTGGAAGTCAATCAGAGCAATAGCTCATATTGTTTTTCTGCAGGGGCGGGGTGGTAAGGCTTGTGTTTCTTCTGACAGTTAACTCAAGGGGAAGTTTTCCATGCCTGGTACTGAGCCTTTTGTAGGAAGCATCATCACAGTACAGTACTCCATTTAAATAAATAAATGTGGTGAAATGCATTATTGCTCACATTGTGCACATTATAGCACGCCTTCATAAAGATGAATCAAACTTTAATGAGCATTTATAGATGCTCTGAATGTTAAATTGTACATTTAACAAGAAACATTATAGGACACATCAACTTTTAAAAATGTTACCTTAGGGTGGAGAGATGGTTCAGTGGTTAGAGCACAGTTTGTTCTTCCAGAGGATCCGGGTTCAATTCCCAGCACCCACATACAGCACCACTGCATGGCACCTTAAGCTTTTAATAATATGTGTGATTTATATTCAATGACAAGGTGTTTTGATAAGAGCTCATCAAGCTTGATAATGTATTGATAAATGTTTTAAATGAGAGCTATTATCTATATATTTTAATAACAGAATATAAATCCTGAATTTTTTTAATAAACATATGACAAGTAGGCTCAATTATGATTATCACTTGATTGATTATAAATTTGAGTGTATTTCTGAAAAATGAACCCTTTACACATGCATACGTGCACATGTATATATATGTGTTGTTGGGCTGTGTGTGTGTGTGTGTTTTAAAATAAACTTATAAAATAATATGTTTCTCTACAGGTTTTTAAATAGCCTTCGAGTTATTTTGTCTCTCCTCTTTCTCTTCCCCTGTAACATACTCCTTCCCTGTCCCCAGTTAAAGTCCCCACAGATTTTCCATTACTCTCTTTGTAGCACTTGTCTTCTACTGGCCCTCACTTCAGGTCCCTCCCCCATACCTTTCTCATCTTCCAACCCTCTCCCCATCTCCTCACCCCTCCCCTGTCTCCCTATGGTACCTTTTAACTTTCCTGGCTTCTTTGAATACAAGTAGTGAACTCAAATACAAAATATCTGGAACTAGCATCCTCAACTAATCCACAAGTAAGAACATATGGTGTTTGTCTTTCTTGGTCTGGATTACCTCACTCAGTATATTTCCTAGTTCCATTCATTTTCCTACAAATTTATCTCTTCTCTCTCTCTCTTCTCTCTCTCTCTCTCTCTCTCTCTGCTGCTCTCTTCTCTCTCTCTCTCTCTCGCTCGCTCGCTCACTTGCTCGCTCTCATCCTCGCTCTCACTCTCTTTCCTCCTTCCTTTCTCTTCCTTCCTTCCTTTGCTCTGGCTGTCCTAGAACTCACTGTGCAGAACAGGCTGACCTCAGACTCATGGGATCTGCCTGCCTCAGCCTCTAAGGTGCAGGCGTGCAACACCACACTTGGTCGCAATTTCATTGTTACAGCTGGATAGAATTCCATAGTGTACATATACCACCTTCTCTTTAGGTTGTTTCCATTTCCTAGTGATTGTGAGCACAGCATCGATGAACATGGCTGAGCTCTTATACGTGGAGTAGAGTGGTGAGTCCTTCAGGTACGCACCGAGTAGTATAGCTGGGTCATGGGTGATCAATCTCCTTTCAGCACTGTGAGAACTCTCCACACAGATTTCCACAGTGGAGGCATCTGTTTGCAGTCTCACCAACAGTGATTGGGGGTTCCCGCCCCTTGAATCCTTGCTAGAATTTGTCAGTTGTCTCTTGATCTTAGTCCTTCTGACTGGGGTGAGGTGAAAAATCTCAGAGTAGTTTTAATTTGCATTTCCATAATTGCTGTGGAAGATGAACACTTTTTGAGACATTTCTTAGCCATTTTTAATTCTTTTATTTTTTGAGTACTCTCTGTATACACACACACACACAAACACACACACACACACACACCTTTTTTGTTGGTTTGTTTTTCAAGACAGGGTTTCTCTGTGTAGCCCTGGTTATCCTGGAATTCTCTCTGTAGACCAGGTTGGCCTGAAACTCAAGAGATCTGCCTGCCTCTGCCTCACCAGTGCTGGGATTAAAGGCGTGCACCAACACCCATTTTAAAGTGGATCTTTTTTTCCCTCTGAGCTCTTTGTGTATTCTAGATATTAATCCACTATTGGATATATCGCTGGCAAAGCCTTGTGCTTTGTAGGTTTTTCTTTTCCTGGTCAATTTGTTTCCAGCAGTTTTTGTATTTCAGGTTTCACGTTTGAGATTTTGGATCTGTTTGGAGTTGATTTTGTGTTAGGGTGATCAATATGGCTGTAAGCTCATTCTGTGTGTGGACATCCAATGTTTCTAGCTCCATTGATCAAAGGTGCTTTTTTTCTCCAGTGTTTACGTTTGGCATTTTTGCCAAGTGTGAGACAGTTGGATTTCAAACACTCATATCCGAGTCTCTGATTTATTCCACTGATCTGCACCTCTGTGTTTGAATTGTTACCGGGCTTTTCTGTTTCTATGACCCCATATGTCTTGAAATTTGGAATGGTCATCCCTTCAGGATTATCCCTTTTGCTCAGGATCGATTTGGTTCTCTGGAGTCTTTGATGCTTCATATGACTTTTAGGATAATTTTTTTTCTATTTCTGTGATGAATGCCATAGGGATTTTGATTGGAATTGTATTGAAACTGTAAATGGCTCTTGGTAAAATGGTCATTTTCATAATAGTTCTGCCAGTCCATGAGCACGGCAGGTCTTTCCATTCTCTATCATATCTTCCCCAATCTCTTTCTTTGGAGATGTAAAGTCTTTATTGTAAAGGTCTTTCACTTCCTGGGTTAGGCTTGCTCCTTGATATTTTATTTTATTTGAAGCGATTGTGAATGGGAGTGTTCCCACGGTCTCTTTCTCAGCATGCATGTTGTTGTTACGGGGGAAGGCGACTAACTGTTGTAAGCTGATTTTGAATTCCACTACTTTGCTGAAAGTGTTGATCATTTCTAGTTTTCTAAGTGAAGTTTTGTTTCTCTTATGTTTAATATATACAAATAAGGATTGTACTAGTCAGGGTTTTCTAGAGTCACACAGAAGGCAGGTGTCAAACCAGACCAGTGATGACTCATTACAATGAAGATGAGGACATCTGGGGAGTCCAGAAGGGTTTTTAACTGATGCTTCAAGCTCTCTGTCGTGGGTCCCTTTGGGTTGTAGACTTCCTCTTGGTTTAGCCTTGATGGCCCAGATAAAGCTAGAAATTAATCCATTTCTCTTAGGTTTTCTAATTTAATGGAGTATAGGTTTTAAAGTATTCCCTTACAGTGTTCTGCATTTCTTTTGTTTCCCTGTTGATCTCTAATTCTGTTCCTTTGTGTCCTTGCCCCTTTTTGACTGTGCTAAGGATCTGTCAATATTGTTTATCTTTGCAAAGAATCAGCTCTTAGATTCATTGATTATTTGTATAATTTTCTTTGTTTAAAGTTCATTATCTGCTTTGATTGTTATTTCTAGTTTTACTATTCCTCTCTCTCTCTTCTCTTTTCTCTCTCTCTCTCTCTCTCTCTCTCTCTTTTTCGAGACAGGGTTTCTCTTTATAGCCCTGGCTGTCCTGGAACTCACTCTGTAGACCAGGCTGGCCTCAAACTCAGAAATCCGCCTGCTTCTGCCTCCCAAGTGCTGGGATTAAGGCGTGCGCCACCACTGCCAGCTGTTTTTACTATTCCTATTATTGTTGTTTTGGATTTGGTTGTGGTTTATTCCTGTTTTTTTCCAAATTCTTTCAGTCATATCACTTACTGCAATTTTTTGTTTGTCAACTTAACACATGCCGGTGTCATTTAGGAGACAGACTCTCAATTGAGGAAATGCCCTCATCAGATAGGCCGGTAGACAAGCCTATGGGACATTTTCCTGATTAGTGATTGCTGTGGGAGGGCCCAGCTCACTGTGGGCAGTGCCGACTGTGGAGATGGTTTGGGTTGTATAAGAATGCAGGCTGAGGATGACCACGAGAGCAAGCCAACAAGCAGTACTCCCTCATTGTCTCTGCTTCAGGTCCGCCTCCAGGTTCCTGCCTCCAGGTTCCTGCCTTGAATTCCTGCCCTGACTTCCCTCAGTGAGGGACTGTTACCTCAAAGTGTAAAGTGAAACAAACCCTTTCCTCCCAAGCTGCTTTTGGTCATGGTGCTTCATCACAGCAACAGAAACCTGGCTAGAGTCACTAGTCCGTGTTCTTTCTGAGTGTGAGTGTGTGGTGTGTGTGTGTGTGTGTGTGTAGTTATTTTTGAGACAGAATCTCCATACATAGTCCTTGCTATCCTGGAACACACTGGGTAGACCAGGCTGACCTTGAACCCAAAAAGATGCATCTGCCTCTGTTTATGCCTCCCACGTGTGGGATTAAAGGCATGCTCCATAATGCTTGGCTTCTTTCTGATTTTTTTTCCAGACAGGGTCTTGCTATGTAGCTCTGGATGTCCTGGAACTCATTATGTAGGCCAGGCTTGCCTCAAACTCACAAAGATCTGCCTGCCTCTGCCTCCTGTGTGTTGGGATTAAAGGGCTACACTACAATGTCTGCCTTCTTTCTGATTTTTTTTTGTTTCTGTTTGTTTGTTTGTTTGTTTGTTTTTCGAGACAGGGTTTCTCTGTGTAGCCCTGGCTGTCCTGGAACTCACTCTGTAGACCAGGCTGACCTCAAACTCAGAAATCCGCCTGCCTCTGCCTCCCAAGTGCTGAGATTAAAGGCGTGCACCACCACCGCCCGGCCTTTCTGATTTTTTTAAATGTAGGTACTTAGAGCTATAAACTTCTTCCTTAAGACTCCCTTTAGTATGTCCCAGGGATTCATTGTGTTATATTTTCATTTTCATTTGCTTCTAGGAATTTTTCTCTAGCCCATTTATCATTCAGTAATGTGTTATTTAATCTCCACAAATTCAGGGCTTTTCAGGGAAGGAGAAGTTGGATGGTATTCCAGAATCAGTTACTGAGAGCAGAGGGAAGGAGGAGTTCCTTAGAGCAGACTACCTGGCCTGAGCCTTTTCCACATGACTTCTTCATGAGTCACATGGAAAGCAAGAGTGTCTGTACTCATCACAGATCTGCTGGATGACAAGACTGCCCAACTGGGCAGAAAACCATGGAGAAGGTGGTTAGACACATCTCCAGAGAGATGAGGTTGGTATGCAGAGACCCAGCAGAGGGGACACCATGAGAATCTAACCAGACACATTTCCTCCTTACTGTTTAGTTGAACCTACAACCCAAAGGCAGGGGATGAAGGTGACGTAATTCAGCCTCCGTTGACGTAGAGCAAGATTTAAAGGTGCAAATGGAAAACACTCAGCATTTCCACCCCGACTCTTCTGTTCTGGTTTGAATGTGAAATGTTTGAATGTCCCTGACTTACAGAGCCCAGGCTCACAGTTTTAAAACTTATGGTCCGCAGCCTTGAGGAAGCACGTGACTTGGGGGCGGGCCTTGAGGCTTCCTAGCCAGGTTCCATTCCTGTTCAGGCTCTGCTTCCTGGGTGTGGATGCAATGTGACAGCCTAGCCTCATTACTCTCGCCGCCATGGCTTCTCTACCCACTGCCGCATCTTTTCCACCATGAACTACATGTGTCTGGAACTGTGAGCCAAAATAACTCTTTCCTTTAAGCTTTTTCAGAGTGTTTATTACAACCAAAGAAGAAACAGTTCACCTTTATTTTCATTCTATGGTTTTATTTAAATCTTAAAATTTATTACACCGGGCAGTGATGGTGCACGCCTTTAATCCCAGCACTTGGGAGGCAGAGGCAGGTGGATTTCTGAGTTCAGGCCAGCCTGGTCTACAGAGTGAGTTCCAGGACAGCCAGGGTACACAGAGAAACCCTGTCTCGAAAACAACAACAACAACAAAAAAAATATTACAAAATCATTTATATATAATTCATTATGTGATTCTCAGAGTAACCCTAAAGAATAGGAATGAATAAAGTTTTATTCATTTACTCAGACTCAAATTCGTAAAGGCAGAGCATTTTGTAAGAGTGACTACTTCACCACAAGTTTTCTGGTCTCAGTTTGGGGCTTTTATCACTTCATACATTCGACATGAGAGAACCTGGAAGTTTCTCTCCCTTCCCCAGCACTTCCCCTCCCTACTCAAGACTTCTTGCCTCTCGGGCCCTTGCAGTTGCCTCTGCAGTTTTTTCTGGAAGAGGTGCTCCTCCCCCACCCCTTCCTGAGGAGTGTAGCAATTTTGTTTCTTGATGGAATAATTTGTGAGTTACTGATTTTTAAATTTGTATCAGGGCTAAGTGTGTGTGTGTATGCCTTCTTGCCCATGTGAGAGTCTGAGGACAACTTGTGGGAGTCCTCGCCTTCCACTGTGTGGGTTCTGGGGAGTGCCTTTAACCTACTGAGCCATAGCAACAGCCCAAGGCCGAGCAGTTTGTCAAGGCCTGATTCTCATTAGTCAGTACAGCCTCCAACGGCAGCTACAGGATCTCCTCTCTTGGAATGTTACTTCACCACCCCCCCTTGGCTTGATTCCCGTCCCACCGGGCATTAGGCACGTGCTTGAATGCTGCGTTCCCACCCCTTTCTTCTGGGAAGACCTTTGTTTATTCTAACTGGAGCTTATTTCTTTCCCTTATCCTGGATCTTGTAGACTGTTAGGAAAAGTCCTTACAAAGGTATTCTGGGTGTTGGACTGGTAACACTCATAGGAAAATGCTCAAAGAGCATAGAATGCTCTAGGTTTTTTGTTTGTTTGTTTGTTTGTTTAACTGTTTCTTCTTAAGCTACTTGGGGAAAAGCAAAAAACAATTGTAGATTAAATCTCTCGCTCTCTCTTTTTTTTTTTTTTTTTTTTTGGTTTTTTGAGACAGGGTTTCTCTGTGTAGCCCTGGCTGTCCTGGAACTCACTCTGCAGATCAGGCTGGCCTCGAACTCAGAAATCCGCCTGCCTCAGATTAAATCTCTTTACAAGTAGTTCAACTGGACTGTAAATCCTCAGTGTGGAACAGAATCTTGTCTCATAGACCATGGTTTAAACTAGGTTAGGCAATATAAGCTGAGTCATGGAAGACATATAGCTAAATAGAGATTTTCACCACACAGAAGGTGCTGCGGAGGGTTATCCAGTATATACAGAACTCTTCCAGCTAATGCCAGGCTGCTCCGGGTTGGAGGGGGGAGTAGGAAAACAGTGTGGACATAGTCTCCTGGCTAGGAGTCAAAGCAGAGAAAACAGAATACAGGCAAAGTTCTCTGTGAAATCCTGGGGTGGGATGTCGCGTCCGCCTCGACCGCAAGTAAGACACGACACGGCAGGATCCTTCTCTGACAGCTCTTTATTCCAGGAACAATCTTCATTCATCGAAGGGGAACCCCAAGCAGCAGAAATGCACTGCTTATATACCCTTCCAAGGGGGCGGGCCAGGCGGCCTGTTCTCTCAGGGTTGGTTAGGGCCCATGCCTCATTAGCAAAAGCCCTCTGATTGGTTAGGGCTCATGCCTCGTTAGCATAAGCCCTCTCGGGAGGGGCTTGAGGCCGATGCATGCGCAGTAGGCTTGTTTATGCAGGACACTGCGCTGGCCATGTCAGAAACTGGCGCCATCTTTATTCGGCCGCCTACATCTCCCCTTATTTATTTTATAAATTTGAAGTAGGTTACCTCTGGACCCTTCAGATACTCTCCTAGGCCTCCCACACCCAAGCATGCTTGAACTCATACACCAGGTGATTGTCAAAAGGCTTTGGAAGGCACTCCTTGAAAGAGCCACTGCTGTGACAAAAGGTCAGCGGTGGAAAGCAGAGGTCTGAGCCCTTGTGCAAGTGTTGAAGGCATTGTAATGGGGGGCGCCACCCATACCCGCCTTCGTGCCTTTTTTCAGGGAGAGGTATATTTGGCACAAAACCTCTATGCTCTCAGACATGCTTTCAGAGAATCTATCTCAGGATTGAGAACATCTCTAGTCGAGGCACTCCTTGTACTCCCCGCTTCCGAAAAATTAAAATGGTGCCATAGGAGCCTTATGAATGTACACCATTGGCAATGGTCAAGATGGTCAGGATCTAGGGAAAATGCCTGGACGGCCAATATTGGATCCAGAAGGTTCCCCACTAGGTCTCCCTAAGGGAGGCCAGCCAAATATTTGGGGAAGCACCTTCTTCCATTGCAGTCAGCGCCTGATAAACTACAGCCTTATGTCTTGCATGGTCATGGCGTAAGCGACATAGAAACCAAAAGTAGAAATCACATCTTAAGAGAACAACAGCTCCCCATACAAATACTCCCGCCCATTCTTTAAAAGTTGAGGGCATCCTTGACCCAAGTGGTAAGTCCTTCCAGAGTGACGGGATCTAGGCGAGTGCCGTTCAGGGTGGCAATCTGGCAACAGGAGCTTCCTGGATAGGTCTTCACCTTCCTTCGATCAGTTCCCTTTCAAATATTCAGACAGGAGGTGGCTCTGATTGAAAGACCAGTGTCCATTGCAGCAGCAAGATCAATATCAGGATCTGCAGTTTCATCATCCCTCCTTTCATCTGGGATCGCCGGACTGGAGATCTTCCGAGTCAGTCTCTCAGGGATCCAGACAGGGTTTCCTTGATCCTGTGGGAAAACACAAACAGAATCTCGTGCTCTTATGAGCATGGGATCGGGCCCTCGCCATGCGTTAGTTATGATATCTTCCATTTTACCTTTTCTGGCAGAGGGCGTAAGTGATTATGATGTCTGTCAGCAGCAGACTGACCCTGAGCATCCAAATTTAGAAAATTTAAAATAAATAGTGCTAAGGATAGTCTA
Source organism: Mastomys natalensis (assembly GCA_021653895.1). Classification (NCBI taxonomy): domain Eukaryota; kingdom Metazoa; phylum Chordata; class Mammalia; order Rodentia; family Muridae; genus Mastomys; species Mastomys natalensis. The sequence goes on along the minus strand of JAJTUV010000257.1, from coordinate 1,529,063 downwards.
TGCTTGGGGTTAAGGTCGTGGCCTATTCCCTCTTTTTGTTTTTGAAGACATTCCTTGAGCATGTGGTGCGCTCGTTCTACAATGCCCTGCCCCTGAGGGTTGTAAGGCAGTCCATGAGTGAGTGAGACTTCCATGCACTGGCAAAAGGAAGAAAAAGCTTGAGCCGTATAAGCTGGGCCATTATCTGTCTTAAGTGTTTGGGGTTTTCCCCAAGCCACCCATGCCTCCAGGCGATGAGCAATTACATTGGTGGTCTTTTCACCAGATAGAGGAGTGGCATGGGTCACCCCCGAGCAAGTATCTACTGATACATGGATGTATTTTAGGGTCCCGAAATCTGAGAGATGTGTGACATCCATCTGCCAAACCCTGAGGGGTGAGATGCCTCGAGGGTTGATGCCCACGTGTGATGGATGTAGGTGTATAATGCATTGGGGGCAATCGAGCACAATTTTGGGCGTGCCGCAGCCCTTGGCAGGTTAAATCTCTGTTGCAATGTTTTAGAATTTACATGAAACAACTGATGGAACTGTGCTGCACGATCCCAAGCAGTGCTCAGGAAGATGCATTCCTTCTTAGTCCATTGGTCTACTTCATTATTTCCAGCACTCAAGGGCCCTGGTAATCCATGTGAGCTCTAATATGCTGGATAAAAAATTTGTTGGTGCGCTGTCTAATTATGTTTTGTAAATTTTTAAAGAGGGTGCACACTGTGCTACTAGCTTTGATGGGACCTGCGACCTCCAGGACTTTGACACCGTTTACCACATATGCCAAATCAGAGATCAAATTAAAGGCAAAATGACATGTTTTGAAAACTTCTAAAACTATTTGCAACTCAACAACCTGAGGTGATCCAGGCTGGAATTGGCACAGCACGGGCTCAGAGTTCTCTATCAGCTATGCTCCACAGCCATTTTTGGAGCCATCAGTAAAAATATTGGGTACATATTTTCAAGGGGCAATGAGAGGTGATAGAAGGGAAAACTACAGGGTGCTCCTTAAAAAAGGACAATAAAGGATGTTTGGGGTAATGGTTATCTATAATACCATCAAAACTACAGGTCAAAATGGCCCAATCATCTATTGTGCTACATAGGACTTTCACCTGGTGAGCGGAATAAGGTGTTACAAGTGTATCAGGTGCTCGTCCAAAATGCTGTACACATAGGTGAATGCCCTCCTGTGCCAGACGAGCTACTGTGGTGGGATAATGTTCTATGGATTTGTTTGGAGAAATTTTTGGGTGGACCCATAAGAGGGGCTCATCCTGCCATAGAACTCCTGTGGGTTGATCACGTGTGGCAAAGACACATAAAATTATGGGTAGATCCAGTTCTAATCTCCCTAGGAAAGCTCCTCTCAAGCTCTTTTCTACCTTCTCTAGTGCAGCCCTGCCTTCCGGAGTCAGATGACGGGGTGAGTTGAGGGTGGAGTCACCCGTCAGTATCTCAAATAAAGGTTTTAATTCATGGTTAGACAGATTTAGGTAGGGATGTATCCAATTTATGTCCCCTAGCAATTTTTTGAAACTCATTTAGGATCGTAAGGCTGTCTTTGCGTAATTCGAATTTTTGTGGTACTATAGTTTTGATGTTTATTTCTGCCCCAAGATATTTTGCCACCTTGCTTCGTTGAACCTTTTCTGGAGCTATTACTAGCTGTCTTTTTTCTAATAGTTTGATCAATTCCGTATATACATGTTCTAACAAATGCTCAGTTTTTGCAGCTATCAAGATGTCATCCATATAATGGAGACAATGCACTTTGGGAAATTCCTTACTTAAAGGGGCTATGGCTTCTCCTATGTATAATTGACACATGGTCGGGCTATTGGCCATACCTTGGGGCAGCACTACCCACTGGTAGCGCTGGTCAGGTTCCTTATGATTAATAGAGGGAACCGTGAAAGCGAATCTCTTACTGTCCTGTTTACAGAGTGGGATAGAAAAGAAACAGTCCTTGATGTCAATGATGACAATAGGCCAATCACGAGGTAAAGCAGACAATAGAGGCAAGCCTCTCTGAACCGGCCCCATGACCTGCATCTGACGGTTTATAGCTCGCAAGTCATGTAGCAGCCTCCAACTCCCTGATTTCTTTTTTATGACAAATATGGGGGTGTTCCAAGGGGAGACAGAAGGTTTAATATGTCCCAATTTTAATTGTTCTAAGACTAGTTGTCCAGCAGCTAGCATCTTTTCTGAGGAAAGAGGCCACTGGGCAACCCATACTGGCTCCTCAGTCTTCCAGGTAATAGGTATACCAGGCCCAGTGGCCACTAGGAAAAACACAGTCCCGTGTGTAACCCTTTTGGCTGCGGCTGCACTGGTTCCTTTTCCCCTTGGAGGTGTTTTCCAATGCCATGAGATGGATGCCATCCCATGTCTGTCATCATATTCATTGCCTCTGTGGAATAATGTGTATTTGTCAGTCTTAATTTCATGGCTTTCAACAAATCTCTGCCCCAAAGGCTGATAGGCAAAGCTAACACAAAAGGTTGGAAGGTGCCTTCATTCCCTTCCTTGTCTTTCCAAGATAATGTGCCTGGGCTTACATCGGGCGATTTTGCATACCTGAGCCCCTGTAAGGTCTGGGTCAATGCTTGAATAGGCCAATGTTTTGGCCAATTTCTTTGGGCTATTATGCTACAATCAGCTCCTGTGTCCAATAGGCCTAATATTTTTTTACCATTAATTTCCAATTCTATTATGGGCCTTTGATCCAAATCTAAAGACAAGAAGGCGGCTGCGGTTCCGGAGGATCCGAAGCCCTTGTTCCCTCTTATTACATTTTTACAGGGGAAGATATTGTATAAGCTGGGTAGCATTATTATTTGAGCAATTCTATCTCCTGGTGAGATGGCTACGATACCTCGCGGAGAGGAGGCAAGGATCTTAACTGTGCCCTCAAAATCAGCATCTATAATGCCAGGATGTACTACAAGACCTTTTAGGGTGGAAGAAGAGCATCCTATCAGAAGACCCACTGTGTCGGGTGGCAGTGGGCCCTGGAAGTCAGTCTCAAGAGGTTGTACACCCATTTGGGGTGTTAATACGAGTCTGGTGGTGCAGCGCAGGTCCAACCCTGCTGAACCCGGAGTGGCTCTCTGAGGTTCGAGCGGTGTAGATTGGGCTGATTCTGCCTGTATAGATTGAACTGACCCTGCCCTTCCACTGCTCCATATATTTGAGGGCCCTGGAAGCGTGGGCCCTGCTGCATGTTTTTTGGCCTTGCATCACCATAATCAGAAGTCCTTGGTTGTCCTTGAACATCTCTTGCCAATCTGCACTCATTGGCCCAATGATTACCCTTGCGACATCTTGGGCATAGTCCTGGCTGCCTTGGACGAGGGGTACTCCCTTGTTTATCTCTATCTCTTTGGGGACACTGTCTACTGAGGTGTCCTAGGCGTCCACAGTGGAAGCAACTCCTGCAGGGGTTCCTACCTTTACCCTTAGACAACTGCATGACTGCAGCTGCCAAGCCCGAGTTGGACAATGGTCTACCAATCTCCCTATAAGCCTTCATCCAAGCTGTCAAACCCTTTGCTTTCCAAGGGGTGATAACGCCCTGCATTCTTTGGTGCACTGTTCAAACATCAATTGCTCTATCAGTGGCATGGCTGTATCAGGGTCACCAAAAATTCTCCCTGCAGCTTCCATCATACGATCCACGAAGTCGGAGAAGGGCTCAGTAGGACCCCGGAGGATTCTTGTTAAATTGCCTGAAACTTCTCCCTTATTGGGTAGGGCCTTCCAGGCCCCGACGGCCATGTTATTAATTTGACCGTACACCGCCTGCGGAAACGTTGTCTGGTTATCTGCCCATTGTCCCTGACCTAAGAACATATCTAGATTCCATAAGGGCTATCCTGAGGCTGCGTTGGCCCGAGCCTGCCCTTGGGCATAATCCATATAAATAGATTTCCAATCAAGATACTGCCCCATAGTTAAACAGGCTTTCACAGTACTCATCCAATCTGATGGTGTCATGGCCTATGTCGCTCTCCTTTCTATCAAGGATTGCGTGAAGGAGGCATTAATGCCATAGGCCTTAACCGATTCTGCCAGAGTCTTTAACGTCTTAATATTTAAGGGTCATAATATCTTTGTTGATTTGCATCTTCAAAAACTGGAAAGGCCATACCGTTCCTTCCAGGTTTGTGGGCAGAATGAATATTGTGTCTCTAGGCTGGCCCGAGGAACCTCCACATAGGGAGGCGGGCCAAAGGGCGGAGCCATGGGCATCTCCCGAGCCGGTGGTTTGAGCCTTTCCGCCATTTTGCCTTTCTTTTTCCTTGAGAGGACCACGGACTCTATTTTAGCTAACATGTCCTCTAGGTCCTCCTCCATCTTTTCTAAGCTCTTTCCTTCCTCTATCTTTTCTAAGCTATCAGAGCTAGAAGAGCTCTCTGTATCTATATCTTTTAGACTAGAGTAAATGTTGGTTATCTTTTTTGGTCCCTTGTTTCTTTTACTAGAGCCTGCCTCAGAGCCTTCTGACCGAGCCTCTTTCACTTGCTCAAAAACTTCTTGGTCCTTTCGGACAGCGGATTCACATTCACAATGAGAATTTAGGTACAAGCTAAGACCATACGTCAGAAAAAGCACTATTACGATACCCAAGCCAACCCACTCTGGGTCGACAACAGATATCATAGTTTAGAAAATCCGCAGACCTTGTATTGCCCTTTTCCTTAAACTTGTCCCTAAACCAGGGAAGCTTATCTCGTCCCAAACCAGGGAACCTTGACTAAAAAATATACCTTTTTACCTCAGTTTCTGATTCACGGTTGTTGTCCTCGTTTCCCGTTGTCCTCGGCTCATTTCGTTGTCTTCTCGCGCCGCGTCTCTCTATTGTCTCTGTCGCGTCTCCCGCTGCGTCTCTCGACAGACGAGCCACCAGTTTTCGCGTCCGCCTCGGCCAGCAAGTAAGACACGACACGGCAGGATCCTTCTCTGACAGCTCTTTACTCCAGGAACAATCTTCATTCATCAAAGGGGAACCCCAAGCAGAAGAAATGCACTGCTTATATACCCTTCCAAGGGGGCGGGCCAGGCGGCCTGTTCTCTCAGGATTGGTTAGGGCCCATGTCTCATTAGCATAAGCCCTCTGATTGGTTAGGGCTCATGCCTCATCAGCATAAGCCCTCTCGGGAGGGGCTTGAGGCCGACGCATGCCCAATAGGCTTGTTTATGCAGGACACTGCGCTGGCCATGTCAGAAACTGGCGCCATCTTTATTTGGCCGCCTACAGTGGGAGGGGGGAGCCACTTCTTTGGGCTCTCCCTTTCTTCTCTTTAAAAGACTTATTTATTTCATTTTTATGTTTTTATATGTGTGCCTATGTGTATGTATGTTCACCCTGTGTGTGCAGGTGTCCTCAGAGACACAAGAGGTTGTTGGATCCCCTAGAATTGGAGTTACAGGCGGTGTGAGCTGCCCTTTGCTGAGAATTGAACCCTCGTCCTCTGCCATAGCTGCACACGCTCTTAACTCTGAGCCATCTAACTCCTAAGCCATTTCTTTTGGCTGTAATTGCTACCTCTCTGCTGATTTGGTTTTCCCTGATACACTTTCAGATTTCAGAGAAAGCTTCCTCCGAGTAAATTCCCTTCTCTCAAGAAGAAAGAAAACAAAGGACTTGAAAGGTCTGTTTTTGTGTTTTGATTTTTTTTTTTTTTGGTTTTCGAGACAGGGTTCTCTGTGTAGTCCGGCTGTTCTGAACTCGCTCGTAGACCAGGCTGCCTCGAACTCAGAAATCCGCCTGCCTCTGCTCCAAGTGCTGGATTAAAGGCGTGCGCCCCACCGCAGCTGATTTTTTTTTTTTAAACAAAAACTTCGCCAGGCAGTGGTGGCACATGCCTTTAATCCTAGCATTTGGGAGGCAGAGGCAGGCGGATTTCTGAGTTCGAGGCCAGCCTGGTCTACAGAGTGAGTTCCAGGACAGCCAGGGCTATACAGAGAAACTCTGTCTCGAAAAACCAAAATAAAATAAAAGAACCTGGGCCAGAAATTCAATGAACATACATGAGTTAACTTTGTAGAGCCTAGAGCTGGGAAAAGTCTGAGTCAGGTCCAATGTTCGCTCCTCTGGCGCCCCCTTGTGTATAGCAATGGAACTTTTGTGGTGGGTGTTTTGTTTTGTTTTGTTTTGTTTTGTTTTTTGTTTTGTTTTGTTTTGTTTTGTTTTGGGACAGGATCTCTAGACATTGCCTTAGGTGGCTTGTAACTAACTAACTAACTATGTAGACCTAGATGGCCTCGAACTCACAGAGATCCACCTGCTTCTCCTCTCAGTACTGGGATTAAAGGCCTGTTTGTGCCACTAAGCCTGGCTGAAGTCCTGGACTGATTTTCTCTCTCTCTGTCTCTCTCTCTCTCTCTCTGTGTCTTCTCTCTTTCTCTTCTCCTCTCCTCCTCTTCCTCCTTCTTCTTTTCTTTTTTCTTTTTGGCTTTTGGAGACAGGGTTTCTCTGTTTGGCCCTGGCTGGCCTAGAACTCAGAAATCCACCTGTCTCTGCCTCTCGAGTGCTGGACTAAAGTGTGTGCCACCATACAGCTCTGAACTGAATTCTTTTAAGCTGTCTAGACCCCGCTTTTGCAGTACCAAGGAATCATCTTTCCTATTGGCTACCAACCATCTCCTTGTCATTTCTAAAGCTGTTTCATGGCCATGTCCTACAGGCTTCATGGTTTTGGGCCTTTCAAGCTGTTGCATCATTTTCCTGACAATTCAGTACGCAAATGAAAGCTGTGTAAGAAGTTTTAGTGCCGCTTGAAAAGCGGTAACATCAGAGCTCTGCTTTTTTATAAAGCTTATGATGTCTCTGTTTCATTCTTTTTTCTTTTTCTTTTCTCCTTTCTTTCTTTCCTTCTTGTTTTGTTTGTTTTTCGAGACAGGGTTTCTCTGTGTAGCCCTGGCTGTCCTGGAACTCACTCTGTAGACCAGGCTGGCCTCGAACTCAGAAATCCACCTGTCTCTGTCTCCCAAGTGCTGGGATTAAAGGCGTGCGCCACCACTGCCCAGCGATGTCTCTGTTTCAAATGTGTAATTTTTCTTCCTTTAAACTGACCAATGACCCCATTTTACTGGCACCACACTACAATTTGAAAATGTTCTATTGGATAAGATATACTAAGGGGAGTAATGAACTTCACCCAGGCCAGGATGAAGAAAGCTTCACCTTACTTCTTGGCAGTGTTAGCACATTCCTTTTCCTCGAGTCAGAAAAGTATCAGTTTTCCCAGCATTTTTTTAGGTGGAAGAAAAAAATTGGGGAATGGGGGAAGTTAAGACAGGGTTTCATATAACCCAGGTTTGCTTTAAACTTGATATGGAACAGGTGAAAACCTTGAATTTTCTTGCTCCTTCTTCCATCCTCAAGTGCTGGGATTACAGGCAACAACCACTACACATGGCCGGAAAGTAAGTTTTCTAATTCAATCTAATGAAAGAGCCTAAAGTTAAAAAAAAAAAAAAAAACAGTAAATAAAATTATACTTAGGCATAAAAAGTTTAAATTCTAAAGAAAAATCTGTTTTAAACAATTTAAATATTGATAATTTTTTTCAGTAAACTAAAATTTATCTTTGCATAACTACTCTGTCAGGCAAACCTTTTCTTTTGTTGAGGGATAGGTACAAGAACAACTTCAAGATTTAAGAAAAAAATTTCACTTATCACAGACAAAGTTTCAGAGATAAGAGCTCCTACAGGTGTTAAGAACACTATAAAGAAGATGGTGGGTCAGGTCTGTAATCCCAGCACTTGGAGGCTGAGACCGGGAGATGGCACAAATTTATTAACCTTCTACTTGGGAGATTCTAGATAATACAAGAATAATCATGCACACACATTTCACGGCTAATAGAATGATCTTCATGTCTCCAGAGAACTCGCCTCTCCTCCTAGACTCGTGCGCCCCCAGGCGGTCTTACCCGGAACTTCATCCTGCTCCTCCTGGCCGGCGCGAATAAAGATTTCTTATTCAAAACGCCGGAAGTGAGTACGGAGGCGGGAGGCTCAGCTGAAGTAGCCTCGTAGGGAGGTAGCGATGAGCGACATGGTGGAAAGAACGCTGACCGCACTGCCGGGGCTCTTCCTGCAGAACCAGCTAGGAGGGCCTGCGGCCTCCAGAACACCTTTCTTCTCCAGGCTGGGCGGCCTCATCCGTGGCGTCACCGCGCTCTCATCCAAGCACGTATGCGGCGGGGTCGGCCGGCCGGGATGGGGTGGGGCGGCGGGGCCGGAGACATCGGTCGGCTGGATGGACGCAGCCTGGCGTCCGCCCCAAGCTTAGGTTTGCTGCTTGTACCGACCTCAGGGAGGCTGGCTTTCTGATTTGGAGGCCCGAAGTCCCTCCGTGTTTTTTCTCAGGGTTAAGCCGGTGTAAATTTCATGGGGTGCTTTGAGGATTGCATGAGCTGTCTATCGAGTGAGAATAGCCAGTGCGATTTAAAGCCCGAGCTATAGGCTCTCTCTCTTCCCTATTGAGTTTTAATTTAGTTCCTTCTGTTTGAAAGCATCACGTACTCCGATAGACAGCCGTCACTCCCACCCCGACAGGGCTGTTAATCTTTGCAGAGCTTGAGGTACTTAAGCTAGTCCAGCGGGTTGGGCAAAGACCCGCTTTGAAAACTGGTAGTTACAACAGAAGTTATTAAGTTCCCACGGATTCAAAGCCTCAAGGAGTGTATGTCTTAAAAACATAATATTGTGTCATACTTTCTTAAGCAAGTACAACTATCAAGCACAACTATACCTTAAGTAATGAAAATAGCATGAATTGATCATCCATTTTGGATTTAAGATAAATAAGTAACTACAGTGCAATGTAAATGCCAGCAGAGAGGAGAAAGAGAAGCAAGACGCCTTTAAAGGTTTAAAACGTGCTTGTGTTCTGACGGTAAGCTGGTATGTGGCAATGCTTTATGAATAGGGCTTACTGCACATCCCATAATCATCCGTGAACTTAACATATCTTCGTGCTTTGTGTTATTAATGTGTTTGAGAGGACAATTATGTGTACATGTATATGCGGAGAGAATGTGTGTGTGTGTGTGTGTGTGTGTGTATGTATGTATGTATGTGAGGGTGCACAGATCCATGGGACATGTATAGGCTTCAGAGGACAACTTTGGGTCTTAGTCCTCACTTTCCACCTGATCTCTCTCTCTCTTTTTTTGTTTTTGGGGTTGATTTTTGTTTTTTTTTTTTTTGGTTTTTGTTTGTTTTTCTTTTTTTGTTTGTTTGTTTTTTTTTGTTTTTGTTTTTCCAGACAGGGTTTCTCTGTGTAGTCCTGGCTGTCCTAGAACTCACTCTGTAGACCAGGCTGGCCTCGAACTCAGAAATCCGCCTCTCTCTGCCTCCCAAGTGCTGGGATTAAAGGCGTGCACCACCACTGCCTGGCCCACATGATCTCTCTTGATGTTCGTTTCTGTGGCGTACTCCAGACAAGCTGGCCAGGGAGCTTCTGGGGTATTCTGTCTCTGCCTCCTGTCTCACTATAGGAATGCAGGGATCACAAATCCACCTCACCACGCCTGGCTTTTTACATGATGACTTCTTAGCCTTAGGCTTGTGGAGCAGTTGCTTTACATGTTGAGCCTCTGTCCCTCTGTCCCTCTGCCCTCTGCCCTTCTGCCTCTGCTTTTGCTCCTGAAAGAAAATGTAAAGAATATAATTTTTGGCTCAGTTTGAAACTGCACAGACAGCCAGATGTGCTATTACATCTAAGTTTCGTTTTGTTTTTAGGTTTGTTTTCAGTTGGGGGAGGGGCATGTGTACATGAGTTCAGATGCCCTCAGAGTCCAGGAGAGAGTGTCCCTTGGAGCTGGACTTTCAGGCAGTTGTGAGCCACCAGAGTGGGTGCCAGGAACCAAACTCTGTCCTCTGCAAGAGCAGTGTGTAGTCTCACCTGTGACATCATCTCTACAGCCCTCACTAGCAGTTCATAATTAGCCACCTAACATCAGTGAGAGAGGCTCAGTGGTTAACAGCACTGACTGCTCTTCTGGAGGTCATGAGTTCAAATCCCAGTAACCACATGGTGGCTCATAGCTATCCGTAATGAGATCTGATGCCCTTTTATGGGGTGTCTGATTTAATAAATTAATAAGAACCTTGGGGCCAGATGGAGCAGGAGCCAGAGCTAGAGGGAGAAGGGAAGGTGGGAAAAAAAAAGAGAAGAAAATGAGAGGGAAAATGGGGATAAGGAGGAAGAATAGAGGTTAGGAAAAGGACTGTGTCTGTCCTATTTCTGTGTCCCATGAAGACTTTTTATCTTGTTCCATGAACACTTTGTGCTTTCAGGGAAGATGTAACACTCATCCCAGATTTGCACATTTCTTTTTACTTTCTATTTAGAATTTGGTTTTTTTTTTGAGACAAGGTCTTATTATGTAGCCCTGGTTGTCCTGGAGCTTCCTGTGTAGACCCGATGGGCTTGAACTCACATAAATCCACCTGCCTTTGCCTTCAGAGTGCTGAGACTAACGGTGCATCCACCATGCTCAGCTCTTTTGAGTTTTTAAAACTTACAGTTATTTATGTGTATGCCTACCTTGTCCTCATCCCCATCTTCCCTCTCATTTTCTACTGCAAACACAGCCCAGCGTGGTCAGCTCTGATGGCTGGACCTCAGTAAGCCAACCACTGGCTACTACAATGCTATCTCTAACTCACACACCGAGTCACTGACGTTAGGTGGCTAATTAAGAACTGCTAGTGAGGGCTTGTGGTGGGATTATGTGAGTTCCAGGGATTGAACTCAGGCTTGACAGCATGTACCCACTGAGGCATCTCAGCACCTGATTTTGAAGCTTTTCCTTTTTGTTGTTGTTTTATGTTTTTTGATACAGTGTTTTTCTATGTAGCCCTGGCTGGTCTGAAGGCCTGAAACTTACAGAGATCCACCTGCTTCTACTTCCCAAGTGCTGGTTTTTCGAGACAGGGTTTCTCTGTGTAGTCCTGGCTGTCCTGGAACTCACTCTGTAGACCAGGCATGGCCTCGAACTCAGAAATCCACCAGCTCTGCCTCCCAAGTGCTGGGATTAAAGGCATACGCCACCACTGCCTGGCAAAGTTTTTGTTTTTAAGGTAATTTATTTTTTATTTTATGTACATTGGTTTTCCTCCTACATGTATGTCTCTGTGAGGGTATCAGATCCCCTGGACTGGAATTATTGACAGTTGTGAGCTGTCATGTTGTACTGGGAATTGAACCCGTGTCCTTTGGAAGAACAGCTAGCACTCTTAATCTCTGAGCCACCTCTCCATCCCCTCATTTTGAAGTTTAAGAAACAAATGTCTGCACTAACCACCCGAGTGAAATGAAGAGGATCACTAGTTAACCTGGAAATAATTATTCTTTCCAGGGAGGGGGTCTATGGGCCAGGGAATGTAGCTTTAAGAATGATATATCATTTTAATTGAAATTACTCTAATTGTATTTTTCAGGAAGAAGAAAATTAATCCAGCAGGAACTGAGTAGTCTGAAGGCAACTGTTTCTGCTCCTACTACGACACTGGTACGTTTGCAGAGTCCACACACTTGCATTTGAAGCCTGGTTCCATATAGTTTTCAAACACCATTCACTCAGCTGCTCTATGCTGGCCACCTTCCCGAAGGAGACCAGTAAAGGAAGACACAACTCGATAATTATGATATAAATTGCACACCTGGATTGGCAGATTTACTGCTATACTATTCTAATCCCTGGCTATGAGATCCCTTATAACTTGCGGTTTTATCCAGGCCACGTGGTTGTCCAGCTTTGTCTCAGCTTCCTTCTACTGCGGCTTCCTTCTGCTTCAGCTTCCTCCTGCTTCTCCTCTGCTTCTTTCTGCTTCTGCTCTCCCAGCACTCCTCTCTCTTCTCCCCTGCTCTGCCTTTATATCAAATTCCTCTCACTCTCTCCTCCCCTAAGTCTTTTTCTCCACCTCCCCTTCTACTGCCCAATCTCTGGCTCTAGTCTTTATTTTACAGGTTTTAATTGGACAGAAGGTTTACAAGGTGTCTCTGTGTACAGATTAATCATCCTCTGCAGCCCCTCCCAGAAGGGTGGAACTAATCCATACGCTGGGCATCCACTGGAACTAGGATCAAATACAAGGCTGGGGGGCTATCCACAACACGGGTGAGGCTATTTGCAAGTCTTCAGATTAGGACCCAGGTTTTTGGTTTCTTTCTTCCTTCCTTCCTTCCTTCCTTCCTTCCTTCCTTTCTTTCTTTTTTTTTTTTTTTTTTTTTTTAAGATTTATTTAGTTTATATGAGTACACTGTAGCTGTCTTCAGATACCAGAGGATGGCATTGGATCCCATTATAAATGGTTGTGAGCCACCATGTAGTTGCTGGGAATTGAACTCTGGGCCTCTGGAAGAGCAATCAGTTCTCTTAACTGCTGATCCATCTTTCCAGTCCCTGTAGTAGTTTTTTTTTTTTTTTTTTAACATGTACTAACTATATCTTTATGTGGTACATTGTAACAGTTCAGTACAAAAGGCACACAACATGTATGACTATTTGATGTTTGTTCTATTTAAAATCTTTAGTGAGTGTATGTGTGTAAGCCTGTGCTCCTGTGTGTGTGCCATAGCATGTGTGTAGAAATGAGAAGACAATTTGTGGGAGTTGGTTCTCTGCACTACCTGTGTCTGTAGGATTGAATCATGTCATCGGGCTTGGTGGCCTGATTCCTTTGTCCTATATCCTTTGACTCACTGAGCCATCATGCCTGATACTTTTAGCTAATCAACTCCAACTAACATTTGTTCATCAACTAATTTAGTGGGTGGTTTTTAAAAAATTATATCCATTTACTCTTATTTATTTATTTTTGAGGCAGGGTCTTACTGTATAGCCCTGGCTAGCCTAGAACTTGCTATGTAGGTCAGGTGGGTTTTGAAGTCACAGAGATCCACTTGCCTCTGCCTCTGGAGTGCTGGGATCAAAGGTGTGCACCACTACACTCAGCCAGTTGAGCCTTTTATGTATAAGTCATTAGAAATGTTTCTCCCCCTATCGAATTTCAAGGTGATAATTTTGCATGAATACATTGTCATAAACATGAATATGAAAAGTTGAAGAGATGGTAAATATTTCTTTTTGGTCACAATATTCATGGGAATAAAACTTAAGACATTAGTCTTATGTCTTTGTGTGTGTATATGTATGTGTTGTATATATAGATATGTACGTCTTTGTGAGTGCTTTGTGGCACTTAATAGAAATGTTAAGCAGAAATCATTTTTCTTTTTTTACTTTGTTAGGTTTTCATTTTCTATAATGAATATCATTGAATACAATTTTTATTGCTATAGCATAAATCTAGTATTGGTAAAACTGATCACTGGGTACTCAGAGTTTAGCAGGAGGATTATACAACTGAAGCTATCCAGGCAGGTCTGGGTACACCTCATAGTCTGTTTCTAAAGAGTTACAGAGCTGGGACAGCTGAAGGAAGCTGTAGGGCAAAGCCCCGAATCAGCAATGTGCTTTCTTCTCTAGATAAAGTAATAATAACTTATCTAATAATTTTTCTTAGATAAAACTCTGAACTCATGATACAAATCCAGGGTTGAAATTTACTGGCATGAATTAATAATTTTATTCCTAATTTATATAAAAGCTTCTGCAGACTTCCACTGTGGTTTAATTAAAATCAATTAGACACACACACTAACAAATGTTAAAAACAAACTTAGTTGTCCTATTAATCTGTTAATAAATTAACTTTTACTGCTTTAAACATAAATGCTTGGAACTAAACTACATTTCCCTAATATTTCCCTAAGATTCACACACACACACAACTAAATAATACCGTTCTTGCTTTAAGGTTGTTTTGTTTTTGTGACAAGGTCTCGTATAGCCCAGGTTGGCCTCTGACTTGGATCCTCCTGCTTTGACATCCCAAGGACTGGGATGGGATTATAGGCACACACTACCATGCACCATTCTGTTAAAATGGTTTAATGTTTCCTAAGCCTTTAGCTTCTAATAATCTGATGACAGTTAGCTTTAATAAATACACACACAGACACACAGACACACACACACACACAGACAGGTCTGATTGTATACCTAAGCTGGCCTCCAGCTCATAGGGACCCTCCTGCCTCTGCCAATCAATTGCTGAGGTTAAGTGTACCACCATGCCCAACTGTATTTATAAAATTTCTTTTGAGACTGGTCTGATATATCCTAGGATAGCCTGGAACTTACGACTGTGTAATTGAGGATGACCTTGTACTTACTCTCTTGCCTCTACGTCCTGATACTGAGAATATATATATTATATTTTTCTTTATGATCTCAGGATTGAACCCAGAACTGGATGTGCACTCTCACTGCTATAAAATGCCATTCTGATAAAACATATTCATAGTATCTCCCAAAGAAACTTAGTTTGTAATGGCTACTGTGTTCATGAAATTCTGCCCCCCAGTTCACAATGTTGTGAGTTAGTTACAAAGAGGAAAAGAGTATTTTCGTAGCAGATGAGTACATATCTGTAATGTAATCGTGCTGAAGAAAAAGCCTACGTTTAGTTTGAGATGTGTTCCTTAGACTAGTCTCCAGCTCCTGGGCTCACACAGTCCGGCATCAGCCTCCTGCCCCAGTTCCCGAGTGTTGAAAAGATGGGAAAACAGCTGGCATGCAGCTACAAATACACTACTTACTCATGGCAATTTTTCTAGATGTTTTTATTTGGTGAAACATATTCAAATTGATTTTAAATGCCAAATACGACCATCACAGATGACATTTTGTCTGAGGGCCACCTCTAATTAAACTTATCTGTGCACATCGAATTAGAAGTAGCGTTAGGATGTTTATACTGTTGTTATCAATAAAATATTTGAACTAATTTTTTGACATGAATAGTGTTAGTAATTGTTAGAAGCTACTTTTATTTCTATATTCTGATATTAGGCAATTGCTTTGAAATAGCTACATTAGTTCTTCATTACCAGGATAAATGGCTCTCTTGTTAACTGAGTGTGACATACAGAAAAATGAAAGCATTCCATTTGTTTATATAGTGATTGGTATTTCACTTTTCAGAAAATGATGAAGGAATGTATGGTGAGACTTATATACTGTGAGATGCTTGGATACGATGCTTCTTTTGGTTATATACATGCAATCAAGTTGGCTCAACAAGGAAACCTCTTAGAAAAAAGAGTAGGTATGTATATGTTTAAGACTTCGGTACTGACTGTTGTTTTTAAGGTTCTTAACCACTATATAAAATGATGACTGGTATATAGTATGTTTTTAGAGCTTTGTGTTATGTATTTTCTTTTATAGTCTTGGGGACTAAATGTAGACCCTGACATGCTAAGGTAGCTTCACTACTGTCGGGGGTCTAGCCTCGAAACAGGATCGGAGTTCTCAACTGGAAGCAGGGATATCTGGAAGGTTTAAGAATTATTACATCAAGGAACATCTAGTTTCACAGAATTCACCAGAACAGAAGGAGAAAGAAGTAGGAAAGTCAGATATAGTAGAATAATTATGTACACCAAGGCCGACTGAAAAGAAGCCATGCACAAATGAGATCTATACAGCTATTGTCCAGGGCTAAGGTTAGGAGAAATGGGAACAATGATTTTTACAAAGAGCTGCTGCGGGCTACTGAGATGTCTCCATCCCGGCCTACTGCTGGAGTCCCTGTCATCGTATGCCGTCCCTAGCAGTCTACCACTGAGCTACATTCCAGCCCAAATTTCCAAAGCTAGCATTTTGGAAGCACAAAGCCTGACATAAAAGTCAGCGTTTCTGAATGTGCATCATTTTGGAGTGACAGAGACTATTCAGAAGTGCTTGGATGTGATAGTGAGATGCCACATGCTCATGCCAAACCCATTGTACCTTAGTAACTCTTGCTTTAAGAAGCCTATCTAATCCCATTACTAATAGTGACAAAGACTATTAATTAATTGGTTAATTTGCTTTTTTTTTTTTTTTTGAGACAGAGTTTTTCTGTATAGCCCTGGCTGTCCTGGAACTCACTCTGTAGACCAACCAGGCTGGCCTCCAACTCAGAAATCCGCCTGCCTCTGCCTCCCAAGTGCTGGGATTAAAAGCATATGCCACCACTGCCCGGCTTAATTTGCTTTTTAAAAAGAAGTCTTACTATATAGCTCAGACTGGCTTCAAACTTGCTGTTCTCTTGCCTCTACCTCACAAGTGCTGGATTACCAACTTGCTTGAGTAAGAAATAATTCTTTATAAAATAAAAACCATACCAAACTAGAGTAACTTAAAACATGCTGTTCTATCTTTCACAACTCTAGCTATAGCTGATAGAAGTATTAAGGTTTTTTTCTGCAATAATCCTTTAGGGTGTTTGGAAAAATTCTTTCAAGACTTGAATCTGTTTCCAGTGGTCTCAGGTTGTATGAAAATCCCCAAAGGAGTCACTGGGGCAGATTAGGAATGGAGCGTGGTCTTCCTTCAGTGAGCGTGATAACGTCATGCTCCTAGGAATGAGCAGTCTTCATGGGTGACGGGCTCAGGTGAGGAGGAGGGAAGAGGAGTGCAGCATTCCACACGCTGAGCCCCGCCCCACCCCAAACCCTCTTCTCGCGCCTACATTAGTTGTAGCCTTTTTCCAAAGTGCTCTGTGCCATCTTCCTGTCTATATTCCAAATTAAATTTGAATTTATACTTTTCTGAGATTACTCTGTGACTCCCTCCATATGGTAACTTGTAGTCATATGTATCTTACTGTATATTAATTTCTTCTATATTAATGCTTTGGCTTTCAGACTAATTCAAGCTTTTTATAATCCTGAGCTTTTTGTGTTATTAAAGAAATCTTTAAAATGGATTTCTTTTACAGCTTGTATAACACTGGGATTTAATTCCAGTAGGCTTTCCTTGTTTTCAGACAGGACCTTCTGTATCTCAGGCTAGCTCTGCAGGCGTTTCATTTCACAGCCACTGTGCTTAGTTGTCAAGCTGTTCCTTAGAATTCCCTTCAGCAGGAGGCTCCTTTTTGTTGTTTTCTTCTCGGAGACAGTCTCCTGGAGTACAGACTGGCCTCTGACTTACTATATTCATAGATGAGCTTCCTGGCTTCTGTGAGTCTAGGCTCACACACACCCTGCTGAGAGTCCTCACAGGTCTCTAGCTTTTCTAATGGTGATCTTCACTTAGCTTCCAGATGTTATTATACTGGTACTGTTTTTCTTGTTTTGTTCGGTTTGGTTTCTTAGGTTGTTGAGGCTGTTGTTTCTTTTCTTTTCTTTTGGGGACAGGGTGTCACTGTGTGGCCCAGCCGGCCTTGAGCTCACAGAAATCCATCTGCTTCTGCCTCCAAAGGTCTGGGATTAAAGACATGTGCCAACTTGCCCATCTGAAAATAATTTTGTTTTTACATTATTGTTGAACATTACAGGAGAAGTGAAAGTAACTTCATCTTTTTCACTTGTAAAAGGAGGTGTATTAGATATGAATGTTTTTGAAATATCTAGAATTCAGTCCACGGCGGAGAAGTGATGTTAGATTCCAGATCCAAGCAAAAGTCTCATGTCTCTTTGCTTTCTTCCATGTCTTTTCCTTTACTTTTTCATCTCTCTACCTTCACTGTCTCTTTCCCTCGTAATTTTTTTTCAATATTGATATATTTTTCTTTATTCCCTTTGTATATTACCTTTTTAGTTGAGAAAATAGTGATATCCTCTTTTTTAAAATATTTAAAACAATTGTAGTGTCTTTGTTGTGTGTATGAGTGTGCACACGCTACAACACACTTGTGGATGTCAGAGTCGGTCCTCTTCCCACTGTGATGCCCTTCTTCATGTTAGCTATTTTGTTAAGGACTCAGAAAACAGATCCAAGTGGTTGCCCATTGAATGCAGTCACACATACAGGTGGGTAACTTACATTGCTCCATTTGAGACTCTCTGCAATGGTAAGGGAGGAATAGAAACAAACATAGGAGTTGTAGTTACAGTGTTAAAATACTTGCATGCCCAGGGCCCAGGTGTTGTTTCCTGTGGTCAGCCTAGTTGATCAGCAGGAACTCTGTGTCTCTGATTTTGTGTCAGTGTGGAGAATGATCATATCTATTCTCTATCTTTTCTTTATCTATTATATCATATATATGATAGATGTTTATATATGTGGGAATTATATATATTTATATATGTGTTAATTTTATATATATATTATGTTATACATCTCAATCATATATAAGATTTTTATAGAACTTTAAATATTGACATTAGACTTAGCTTTGATCCAGCAATAAATATATATAAAATCTTTTTTTTTTTTTTTTTTTACTTACTTTGGCATAAATGTGGGACTTCAGCCTGCCTCTTTGTACTTAGCTGACTTCTGTGTTGTGTTGACATGGCAGAATTTCTAGAAAACAATAGATAATTGAAAATACTGGTCTGGCCTATGGGTGCACAGATTTTTAATCCCAGCACTCTGGAGGCAGAGGCAGGCGGATCTCTGTGGGTTTGAGGGTAGCCTGGTCTACAGGTGATCAGGACAACCAGGTCTGTTACACAAACAAAAAAAAAAACAAAAAAGAAAGAAAGAAGAAGAAGGAAATACTAGGTAATTGGTGGGTCTTAATTTGCTTTTATTGCTGTGGTGTTCTGTAGGAGAACAGATTGATAGGATGAATAATGATACATGTAGGATTTATGAGTGGTTTTGGCTGGTTCATAGTCCAATGGCAGCTCCTGCCAGAAAGGCCAAGAATCCTGTAGTTGTTGAACCCACAGCTGGATGCCTTAGCCAGTCTTGGTCTGTGTTGGAATCCAAAGAAATAGGTTCTAATATCATCCGAGTAATGCCTTAGCAACAGGATTGATGAGCCTGCAATGAAAGTGAGGGCAAAGCAGGCAAAAAGCCAAAGCTCCTTTCAGTTTCCTTTTGTATAGGCTGCTCTGGGAGGGTGTGGCCCAGACTTAGGGTGGGTCTTCTCATCTTCGAAGCTCCGTCAAGAAAGTCCTTCACAGGTGTGTCCAGCTACCTGGGTTTTAGTTGATTACAGATATAGTCAGGTTGACAACAAAGATTAGCCATCATACTAATCAAAAGCAACTTGGGAGAAAAAGGGTTTGTTTTAGCTTACAACTCCTAGGCCACAGTCTATCACTGAGAAAAGTCGTGCAGGAACTCAGGGCAAGAGCTGAAGCAGAGAACATGCAGGAATGCTGTTTACTGGCTTGCTTGCCCTGCTTTCTTACAGCACTCAGTACCACCTGCCCCGGTGGGGCTGGGCCCCTGCACAACTATTAATTAAGAAAATGCACCAACAGACTTGCTTAGAGACCCATCTGATGGAGGCATTCTCAGCTAGTGTCCCTATTCCCAGACTCTAGATTTCGTCAAGTTGATAGAAAGACTAACCAGGATAAATGGTATGATTGGTATTGATTAATTAGAATAGCTGTTGCTAGGGCTGGAGAGATGGCTCAGTGATTAAGAGCACTGACTGCTCTTCCAGGGGTCTGAGTTCAATTCCCAGTAACCACATGGTGGCTCACACCATCTGTAATGGGATCTGATGCCCTCTTCTGGTGTGTCTGAAGACAGCCACAGTGTACTCATATACATAAAATAAATAAATAAATCTTTGCGGGCGTGGTGATGCACACCTTTAATCCAGCACTTGGGAGGCAGAGGAAGGCGGATTTCTGAGTTTGAGGCCAGCCTGGTCTACAGAGTGAGTTCCAGGACAGCCAGGGCTATACAGAAAAACTCTGTCTTAAAAAAACCAAAAAAAAAAAAAAAAAAAAAAAAAATAGCTGTTACTACATTTTGATTTTTAGACATAACATACTTTTTTATCATTTTCAATTTTATTTTTGTTTCTTTTATTGCTCTCTGCTTCTTGTGTAAGGGTACACTGTGATCAGCTAGCTGTCCCCAGCTCCAGCTACCATGTCTTCTCTACCATAATGACTTGCCCTCAGATCATGAGCTCAAACAAACTCTTCTTCCTTCCTTTGCTTTTTTGTTTGTGTTTTGTGAGACATGGTCCACTGTATAGACCTGGCTGGCCTAGAACTTGCTGTATAAGCAGGCTGGTTTTGAACTCACAGCTATCCACCCACCTCTGCCTCCTCAATGTTGGGATTAAAGGCATGCACCACCACACCTGGCTTTAAGTTGCTTTATTAGATGTTTTATTAGGTGTTCCAAGCTTTAAGTAACTTTTCTTTAAAAAAAGATTTATGTTATGTGTGAGTTTTGTTTGCATGTACATGTGTGCTCTGTGTACATGCTAGTAGAGGCGACGGCTTTGTGTATGCTAGGCAAGCACTCTGCCATCTCAACTGCATCTCTAGCCTAGTACCTCATTCTTAGTCATGTCAGATGTACTCTGCAGTCGTACTTGATTGTTCTATGTTACATCTATTTGTTAAATTACAGAGTATCTTTTTCTTTATTCTCTATCAAAGCAAGATGTTTGTTGTAACAGAATTAAGGTTTCTTTAACCTTTGAACTTGTTTATTGACTTGGGTGTGGGTGAGGCCTCAGCATGAAGACTTAGCTCTACTGTAAGTACTCCCTGGCCGCCTCAGCTTTTTCCACCCTGTAAGAGGAACAGCTTTGTTCCTGTCATTGAGAACATTGTAATCAGTTATGCTGCTCCCATGGCTGTGAGACTAGAAGTTTCTAAATGGTTTCCCATGGTGTGCACTAGACACCATGCATAGTTCCTGAGTAATGTTAAGGATGACTAACGTTAGTATCTGTATTGAGAGGTCTAAAAGGGGTGAGAAGAAAGAATGAGGTGAGAACTGGATGAACAGGCACAGAGTAGACAGTTCATGGGGACTGACTCTGTCTAGGTTTGAGTCCTGGTCCGCCATGTATAGCAATAGACTTTGAATGTTAACCTCTCTTTTGACCTCATCACTGTACTGGCATAGTAACCATACTTACATCGTAGGGTTGTTTGGAGAATTCAATGAGGCAAGGGTTATAGAGTTATTGACACATAGAAACTAATAAATATCATTGGCAATGTGAAAAGTGGGCAGAAATGCAATAAAGCACATGGATTCCATGTTTATGGCATTAGTCATGATATCATATATTCATTCCTCAGTCCTAAAGCATAATTTTTGAAATCGAAATGCTTCATTAAGCTGGTGAGTACATTTAATGTGGTAGACAGTCTGTCTTTCCTCAAACAGCTGTTACTTCCTCAACACTGTCTTCAGTTGAAACAAATAAGCTATGAGTATCTTGACTGTGTCATGCTGGCTTAGATAGCTTGTACAACAAAGTGACCCGATGCTCATCAGGGAGTCGATGCAAACTTAATTACTACCTTTTTTGATGATCGTATGTTAGCTCTAAGGTAGAGATTATTTTGATTGATAGTGCAGAGATTTTCACTTGGAGCTCTGTCATCCACAGGGCTTTAATTTGGTATATCTTATAGACTCTGTCATTCTGAATATGCAGGATAAAGGACACCTGAAATCTTCAGTGAAGTTTGTTAACTTTGTATTTCATACTTTGTTTTTAATGTTACCTGGTAACTGATATGTTTCACACTTAAAATTTGAAATATGGCTTTAATTTATTAGCAAAGGAATTTTTGGGGAGTTAGGTAGTAATGAAAACTTTTCCTTCATTTTTTTAATAGGCTATTTGGCTGTTTCTTTATTTCTACATGAAAGTCATGAACTTTTGCTTCTCCTTGTGAATACAGTGGTAAAGGTATCGTATCATATTTTATGCTGCTTATTATGAAGTGTTATTTCTGCTGTCACAGAACATTTCTCTTTAGTTATATTACTTAAACAATTTTAAAAGTATAGGTTTACTTACAAAATCACCTTAAAAAGAATATTTTTATTTTTAAAGGCTTATTTTTTTAGTTATATGATGTGTGAGTGTGAGTGTAAATGCCTATGGAGGTCAGAAGATGGTGTCAGAGCCCTTGATACTGGAGTTGCAGCAGTTGTGGGCTGCCTGGAATAGGCACTGGGATTCGAACTTTAGTCCTCTATAGGAACTACAAGTGCTCTAACCACTGAGCAACCTCTCTAACCTCTAGAAGGGTATTTATTTATTTATTTATTTGTTTATATTTTTTAAAGACTCTAGCTGATTTGGAGCTAGTATGTAGACCAGACTGGCATCCGACTCACAGAGATCTGCCTACTGAGGGCTGGTATTAAAGGTGTGAGCTGTTATATACATAGTAACAGCCATGCCTGGCTGTTATTTTTTGAGACAAGGTCTCCTGTATACAAAGGTTGTCCTTGAACTTCTGATCCTCCTGGCTCCACCCCTCCTGAGTGATGAGATTGCAGTGTATACTGTTACAGTTGGGTTATGACATCGTGTGCCATAAACTAGGACTTCATGTGTGCTAGACAAGTACTCTACCAACTTCATCCTCAGCTCTCTTTTATTTTTCTAACACGTGCGCATGCATGTGCGCATGCTCGTGTGCGCTGTGGCGTGCGCGTGTGTGTTTGTGTGTGGTGGGGTGTGTGTGTGTGATGTAAGGAACCTTTTCTGTTCTCCTCTCCCATCTTAACTTTCTTTCCGAAACAGGATCTCATGTATCTCAGACTAGCGTCAAACTCATTATGTAGCCAAAATGACGTTGAACTGCTCTTCCTGCCTGTACCTCCCCAGTGCTAGGAATATAGGCTTGTGCCCCTGACTTATGGCATTTCCATACAGGAATATACTGTATGCTGAGCATGAAAGTGTCTATCAATCTGAGAGTTTTCTAGTAGAGTCTTAAGGTTCTCTTATGAATAGATTTATACTGTAAATAAGGTACTTGGGTTTCTTCCTTTGTGCTTTTATCCTTATTTTCTATTTTTGTCTTACTGTTTTGAGTTTTTCCACATTTAGTATAATAGATAGTCTTTATTATGTTCTTCCTATTAACAGTGTCTTTGAGACTGTTACCACAAAGAGATGTTGGATTTTGTATTTAGATGATCCTGTGATTTCTGCCTTGTGTTTATGTGATGTATTAAGTATTAATTTGCATATATCATCCTGCACCCCTGGAATGAAACTGACTTGATCATGGTGCATGCATGATCTTTTGATTTGTTCTTGAATTTGATGTGTTAAGTTTTGCTTGTTTGTGTGTTTGTTTTTAGACAGGGTCTCACCATGTTTCCTTGACTGGCCTGGTCACGGAGCTCTGCCTGCTTCTCCCTCCTGAGTGCTGGGATTAAAGATGTGCTCCACTATGCCTGGCAGTTTGCAAGTGTTTTATTGAGACTTTTGACGTCTATGTTTGTCAGAGGAATTAGTCTTTAATTTCTTTTTGTGTCCCGATTAGGTTTCATAAAGAGTGTTTGGTAGCATCCCTTCCTTTTTTCATCTACAGAATAATTTGAGAAAGTTTGGTCCTACTTAGTTATTAAAGTTCTAGTAGAACTTATCTACTCTGTGAATCCTTTGGATCTGGGATGTTTTTTAATTGGGAGATCTAGTTATTACTGCTTCAGTCTTGTTGCTTGTTGTAGAGATACTTAAATTATCTCATTTTGGTTTGATTTTTATAGGTCATATGGATCTGGAAATTTATTTATTTTAGATTTCCCAATTTAGTATAATACAAGTTTTTAAAATATTCTAATGGTTTTCTGAATTTTGTTGGTATCTGTTGAAATGTTTCTCTTTTCATCTCTAATTTTATTAATTTGGGTCTACCTTCTCTTTGGTTGTTTTGGCTAAGGGTTGATCTCATTTATCTTTTCAAAAAATAGATTTTTTTCTTCATTTTTTTTTTTTATTAATTTCTGCTCTGATCTAATATTTTTCCACCTACTGGTTTTAGATTTGGCTGTTCTTGTTTACCAAGGCCCTAAGGTATATCTTATTATTTATTTGTATTATCTCTGATTTAAAAATCTATATTTAATTTATTGTATGCCCTGTGAAGGTTTGAGGACAACTTTGGGGAGTTGGTTCTTCCTTCCGCTGTGGATTCCAAGGATTGAACTGAGGTGGTCATACTTGTGAAGCGTTTACCTTTACAGCTGAGCAAGGTTGTTCCTTCTTCAACCCTCCTGACTGATTTTGGTTTAAAGTCTATTTTGTCAGTTAAGAGGGTGTTAGCCCTACTTGTTCCTAATTCCTTTTTCTTGGCTACCCTTCCCTTCTTTTTCCCTAGGGAAGAAGGCTGAGTCTGTTTTTGAATGTGAAGTGCATGCTGTAGAGGCAACAGATAGATGCATGCTGGGTTTTAATACCCTACGGCATTCTGTGTCTTTGGATTGGTGAATTGAGGCAAATTGGTAATGCAGAGTTATTATTGTAAGGTGTATTTTAATTGCTGCCACTTTGTTCATTTTTGTAATGTTGAGTGTTTTCTTGATCTTCATTTACTTAACTAGTGTTTTTGTGTGGTTTATTTTTCCTGGGTTTCATGAGTATGTTCATTTTTCAGTCTGAAGGATTTCTTCAAGTATCTTCTGCTGTAGAATTGACTTTGGTGTTTGAGGCGTCAGATAGTGGTTTTTAATTTCTTCAGCCTTTTTAAAAAGCTTTTTGTAATTTGTGTGTTATTTGTAGATAAAGTGGATTTCATTGTGACATCTTTATTCCTGTATACAGTGCGCTTTGGGCATGCTCAAAGCATGACTCCTGTAGAGGAGACTCCTACTGTACAGGAGTCCAAAGAGACTCCTGTAGAGTCTCTCTTGCTCCTCTTGGCCTCCCAGCTTTCCCCCTGCTATGTTCGTGTCTTTTTCTTGTATGACTCAATGAGTTTCACTAGTGCTGTTTACAGGAGAGTAGGTAAAGGCATATTGACAGGACCACTTACTGATGGCTATACTGCACAGGAAAATATCTACCCTGCCTTCATCAGGCCACTGCATATACATCTTCAGGGAGGGCTGGAGTCCCATGGGATCTTTTCTCTTTTAGGACAGGTTGTTGATGGCCCAATGTTGTGTAGATTTTGTGCAGGAAATTACAGCTGCTAGGAGCTCAAGAGTACATAGCAATGTCATGGCTGGAAGTTAACATGCCAAACTCCTTCCCAACTTCTTCTTAGCTCTTACATTCTTTCTGCCTCTTCCTCAGGATGTTTTTTGAGCCTTTTAATGTCCATAATGTATAGATTTTATCTTCTCATAGTATTCAATAGATAATGAATGTTGTTTGTACTTATCATTTTATATCTGAATGTTCGAATTCCTCTACCCTGTCAGGCTTCAGGCCCTGGTTTCCTCCCCCCCCCCCATCCATTCATTCAGTGAAGCTTACATTTATTTGACTTACTACATTTTGCATTTGCAGGATTTCAGTCTAGTATTTTTTTTCAGAATTCTGCTTCTTTACCCTGTGTTCTCTTGAGATTCAGTCACAGTTTACATTTGTCCTCTTCAAGGTTTTAAAATATAATCATTTTTTTTTAATTCTTTGCTTGGTGTTTCATCTAATCCACCATGTTTTCAGGACACTAGTGCTTTGCAATTTTTGGAAGAGTTCTGTTATCTTGATTCCTCATGTGTCTGGAGTTTTGCAGTGTTAGATCAGTGATTGGATTTCTGTTTTTAAATCACCCTATTTAATTGAAATGCTCGCAGTGTTCAAGTGGACTGGACTACACAGTAGGGCTGAAGTATCATTTTTCCTCTGTGCTAGAGTCAATTCTCAGCTCTCACCTGGAGAAAAAAATCCATGTGCAAAAACAGTCATTATCTGTGTCTGCTTTTAAAAGAGTGGGTAGGCCCACCAGAGTACACAGTAGTTGAAAATCACGTAGAGTACTATGTAGACTACTATAGTAGTTACTGTGACTATGAATGGAAAAGAAAAGCAGTATGGTTATCTAGTAGTATTGGGGTTATAGAAAAAATAAGGGAGGGAAAAGTAAATGTAAGTGGGAAGCAGTAGAAACAAGATTAGAGTGGGGATGGGCAGTGTCGACTAAATGTTGAATGAGAAGACAAGGGTAAAAGAAGGTAGCCAGGCTTTTGAGAGTGAGACAGAGACAGCACAAAGCATATGTCAGCCTGCATTCTTTAAGAAAGTCTAGGAAGGCCGGGCGGTGGTGGCGCACACCTTTAATCCCAGCACCTGGGAAGCAGAGGCAGGCGGATTTCTGAGTTTGAGGCCAGCCTGGTTTACCGAGCGAATTCCAGGACAGCCCGGACTACACAGAGAAACCCTGTCTCGAAAAAACCAAAAAAAAAAAAAAAAAAAAGAAAGTCTAGGAAGAGGAAAGAAAGGGCAGAGTGAGAAGAGGTAGACGTGGCCTGCCTGAGTTGGCACTGGGTATTAGCTAAAGGTGGAGTGAGTGCAGATGGAGAGAGCTGCTTGGGACAGAGTCCAGATGCAGCTCCCCCAGCTGCTGATCCCAGTTTCAGTTCTTTCCTGTTGCTCCTTGGGCTCCAGATGTGTGTCACACCT
Organism: Mastomys natalensis; assembly: GCA_021653895.1. Classification (NCBI taxonomy): domain Eukaryota; kingdom Metazoa; phylum Chordata; class Mammalia; order Rodentia; family Muridae; genus Mastomys; species Mastomys natalensis. Next base: position 1,502,664 of record JAJTUV010000257.1, on the reverse strand, counting down.
GTGGGCAGCTTCAAGAGTCCATTGGGGACCACTGTGAGATGGCTGACTGAGTGAAGTGCTTACCTTGTAAGCTTGATGGTCTGAGTTCTAGTCCTGGAGCCCACAGAGGGAGAGAGCTGACTCCACAAAGTTGTCCTCAGCCCTCTACACACAGCGATGGCACACATGTACTCCCCTCAGGACACAACACACACACAATTTCTAAAAAGGTGTCAATTTGGAAAAAAAAAAAAAAAGGTCCAATTTTGATAGTTAAACCTCTAGGCTGTCTTTTCCAGTGTCCAGCTCAGCTTGTGAAACCGGTGTCTAAGTTCCTCTGTGGACTTTAGTTCTGATCAGGTTTCCATTTGGCTGAACACTGTACAAATAGGATTCAAAGTTTAACTCTGCAGTATAGAGGTATTTATTCTACTGGTCAGATTTAGCATCTACTCCTGTAACACTTGCTCTGAGTTCATCGGTAGTGTGGGTTCCCAGCACCTCTCCTCCCTCTGCCTCTGCCCCATAAGCCTTTTCTCTCCTGCCTCATCCCCTCTACCCTGCCCCCGCTCTAACATCTATATTACTGAGAGTGTAGTTCGGATTTTCTGAGACTCTGTGTCCTCTAGTTCTGATCACTGTCATCCATTGGGTAGGGAGGGCTCCCCAAAACCACCAGTCCTTCCAGGACAGTCTGGACTTTTCCTTCTTCTGTTTTGCAAAGTTTCTATTTTACTTTGCTGTTAAACTAGAGTTTGGGGCCATTGCCCACTTTTGAATGCTTTCCTTGGTTGATTCCTTTGAGAATTAACAGAACATGCCTGTCATCTGCCATCTTCTAAAAGCCTCAAGTCTTCCTGTTTATCATCTATCAAACTATTGATATATGAGAATGTGTATGTAATTTTTTTCTGAATTTTAAGTCATACTGTATGCACACACACATATATAATATATACATATATAAAATGTGTGTGTATACATGAAAGTGTATGCATGTGGAGACCATAGGTTGATATCAGGGTTTATCCTCAATTGTTCTCTACTTGAAAATAAATTTTATATTTGTTTATTTATTTATTATGTATATATATCCTGGGAATTGAACTCAGGTCCTTAGGCTTGGTGGCAAGTATTTTTACCCACTGAGCCATCTTGCTTGTCCCCTACCTTATTCTCAAGATAAGATCTTTCGCTGAATATGGAGTTCATTAATTTGGCTAGGCTGGCTAGCCAGTGAACTCCAAGGATTCTCTGGTGTCCTCCTCCCCAGAAGCGGGATAACAGACAAATGTGTCGTCATGCATGGCTTTTACGTGGGTGCCGGAGATCAGACTTAGGCCCTCATGCTTGCACAGCAAACGCTTGGCCCACCCAACCTCTCCCCAGCCCCTGGCCCGGCCCAGCCACTTGTTTCATGTGCACATACACACATGCTATGGCATGCATGTGGAGGTCAAAGGACAACTTTGAAAGTTGGTTCTCTCCTGTGTTGCTGAGGCAGGGTCTCTTGACTCTCTGATGCTGCAGACTCTAGCTAGCTGTCTGTGAGCTTTGGCACTCCATTTCAGTATCCCATTTTACCACAGCACTAATATAGAGATTGTTGCCAATGTCTGACTTTTTGGTGGTCTGGAGAGGCTTGGTAACATTTTTTTTTTTTATCTGCTCACCATCTTACCAGCCTTTTTTAAAAATATACTTAAAAGTTGTATTAGATCACTTTATAGATCATATGCATATATAAGTATGTATGAGCATACACTTTTTATTGTGTTTTTTTTTTTTTTAGGTTTTTCGAGACAGGGTTTCTCTGTGTAGTCCTGGCTGTCCTGGAACTCACTCTGTAGACCAGGCTGGCCTCAAACTCAGAAATTGCCTGCCTCTGCCTCCCAAATGCTGGGATTAAAGGCGTGTGCCACCACCGCCCGGCTGTTGTATAAATTCTAAGGCTCCATTTATATTAACTAGAAAAGTTCATAAAATTGTTTTATTAGTTTGTAAAAGTTTAAGAGTTGTAAAAAAGGAGATTCTTTTGGCCTGTAGCTGGTCAGTTACCTTTGACTCAAAGCAAATAAAACCAGCGGGAATATTTTGTAGGTTCAGAGGCAGGTGTGAATGTATAAATAGATTATAAAGCTAGGGGAAATTACTGAGTAAGCAGGACTGCTATGGGGTTAAGTTTGTCTTTGCTTGCTTTAACTTTGTACAGACTGTCTTCTTTGCTTATTTATGACAGGACCTGCAGAGCACTAATCTGGTAGAAGTATGTATGGCACTTACTGTTGTCAGCCAGATTTTCCCTCGAGAAATGATTCCAGCTGTTCTTCCACTAATAGAAGATAAACTTCAGCATTCTAAGTAAGTAAATTATTTTGACATAGATTAGATGTCTATATTTCAAAACAGATTCATTTGTCTATTTGTCTTTTCACAATTCCATACATCTGTACAATGTACTTGATCATATCCACATCTCACTCCTTAGACCCTTCTGAACACATCCTTTCACCTTCATGTCTTCTTTCCTTCCGTCTAATAATAACGACAACCCACTGAGTCCAGTTAGTGTTGCCCACATCTGCATGGGTGTTGACCTATCTACCAGACTGAGCAACCAGAGAAAGAGGACACCCACTCCCCCAGCAGTCATCAACTGCCAGGAATTTCTCAACCAGGGCTAGAAGCTTTTGAGTCCCCTACTATTTGTGCTGGAATATTAACTGACTTCATTATGTGCAGGTTTTGTGTAGGTCACCGCAGCTTCAGTGAATTCATAAGGCAGTGACCATGTCATGTCCACAAGACAGTCTCTCCTGGACTCCTCCCCTCCTCCAGCTCTTACGTGTGTTCCTCCCTGTTTTCCAAGATGTCCCCTGAGCTTTGAGGAAAAGGTGCCCCACAACAGAAAAAGATTTTTGCTGAGGTCTAGCTCTGTATCCAGTTCTCTGAGGAAGGCAGGAGGGTGGGGTCAGTGATTGCTGGGCAAAAGTTGTTTACTTTTGGTAATGTATCTCTTTCTTAAACTCTTTGTTATTCTGTGGCCAAAAAGCCTCTGGCTGAGGGGATTAAGAAAAAAAGTTAAGTTACCTGGGCACTTTTCTCTTGAGCGCAGGACCCCTTGCTGGCCAGGTGAAAGGGTTGGAGTTCTTGAGCCAGAAAGAAAAGAAGAGGAAAAAAAGAAGAATCTTGTGGTGTGTGTTGTGTGTGTGTGTGTCCGGACTGACCACCTGTTTTCATCAGTTTTTCAATGCACATGAATAGTTATTTACATAAACATATACCTACATAGTATATATCCACTACATATAGACAGACGGACAGATAGACATATATACATTTGGTGGATGGAGTAGAGCCCCAAAAGCCACTCTTTATTTTTTTCTTTGGTAATTTATACCTTCTTAGACAAAAGTTCTTTATAAAATTACCTCACAGATAAAATGTTACACAAAAGAGGAGTTACAGCAGGATGTTGATGGTAACTTCAAAGCAGTGTTTCATTCTATAAGCTCATTATAGGGTCAAAGCCACAGTTTCACATGGCCTTGCTTTATCGTAGTGCACACTGTGGCTTCACCCTTGGACTTGACCTAGAATGAATGTTTTTCCTTGATCACAGATTTGTCCCAAGCCTCATTCACTCCTTAGTGCAATTTATAAAACCCCATTGTGTTCCTTATTATGCAGCCTCTACTTACTATTCTATGAGGAGGGGGCACATTCTAATCTCGATTCTAATTTTATTACATCTTTCTGGCAATACAATTAAAACCATCTCCTCAAACTTTCTTCTTAAAATTATTTTAATTAAATCAGGAATTCTATAACTAATTCACCTAGCATTAATTCATGAAAGTTCATCTTCCTATTGATCTGCAGGAAATTTGCTCCATAGTGTAGGCTAACGCCCAGGAATCATTAGGTTATGTAATCATGGCAGAAAAGGCACATCAACAGTGAGAAGCAATCCTGGGATGAAGTCTGAGGACCTTGCATCTCACAGTGCACCCATCGCAGCCATGCAAAAACAGTGGGCCATCTCCAGAAAACTCACTTGCTTGCAATAGCCTTTTCTAGATGGCTTCTGACAGATATTTCTCTGGTTGAGAAAGCACTAATTTATGGGTATAAACATAAATATTTAGAAGACAATTTGGCACTGTGTCTATTTAGCAAAATAATAGAAGTAGGGCCCGTGACCCTCAAACATAGACTTCTGACCAGGTTCCTAGTACCAGGTATAAATTCCCTCCTGTGGTACAAGTCTCATATCCAGTTAGAGAGTGGTTGGTCACCCCTATAATAGTCATGTCACTATTGTACTGCCATATCTTGATTGACAGGTCAGTTTTGTTTCATAAAAGGTCTATTTCTAAGGAGGTATATATGTGTGCCTGTATTTTAAATATTTTTTTATTATTTTGATTATGTGAATCTGTATGGGTATGTGCACATGAGTACAGATGCTCATAGAGGCCAAAGGCCTTAGATGCCCTGGAGCTAAAATCATAGGCAGTTAGGAACTGCCTGACCTGGGTGCTGGGAATTGAACTTGGGTCCTCAGGAACAGGTTAAGAGCAGCACATGCTCTTAACCACTGAGGCATCTCTCCAGCCATATATATTATATATATATATATATATAATATATATTATATATATATGTATGTGATATATATATATATATATATGTATGTATGTATGTGTGTATACATACACACATATATACATCCACATATCTATATAATGTACATAATTAGAAAATTATTATTAAAGAATTTAATAACTCAGCTTTAAAATAGTAACAATAACAGAATCACACCCGAGAGTTGAGAACCTCATAATTACTCAGTCCTTGAGGCTGGGCACTTCATCAGTCAGAATAGTCCCACATTGGCTCTGTCATAGGAAAGGATAGAGATAGGATACAAAAGTGAAAATGTAACCTGTAGTCTCTTGTGTCCAAAGGCATAGTGCCTCAGCAGTCTCAGTCTGGTGCTGGAAACCCAGAAAGTTCCTGGTTACCTCTGGTCCTTAGTCTACTATGAAAGTTAGGAAATACTGGGTCTGCTGTCAGCAAGTGAAGCAGCAGCAGTAGCAGCAGCAGCAGCAGCAGCAGCAACAACAGGCATATCAGCTCTTCAGCAAGAGGGAGGCCAAGCCAGCAAAAGGCAGACTGATTATTCTTTGGATCTGGGCTTCCAGAAGTTAGCCCAGAGTTAGATGGGTCCTTCCCACATCAGTCAAGGCTATCAAGACACTTCTTCAGATGCAGCTCCTTACTATGGTAATTATGATGTGTGGCAAGTGAATATCAAAAACAACTATAACAACAATGGAAGGTGGCCATCAGGGGGAATGTTCCCAGGTCATTTCCATATTTATTAATAGTTTACTATTTGTATATATTACAACACAGTACATTATTATTTAGAATGTTAGTATACTTTTTAAAACAAGAAATAAACAATGTATAAGAGAAAAGAAAACGCTGGGCGGTGGTGGTGCACACCTTTAATCCCAGCACTTGGGAGACAGAGGCAGGTGGATTTCTGAGTTCGAGGCCAGCCTGGTCTACAGAGTGAGTTCCAGGACAGCCAGGGCTACACAGAGAAACCCTGTCTCGAAAAACCTAAAAAAAAAAAAAAAAAAAAAAGAAGAAGAAGAAGAAGGATTTAAAAAAAAGAGAGAGAAAAGAAAACAAACTTTAATTCTCAAACAATCTTGTATATAAAGAAATGATTTATTAAGCACGTGTAGGGTTGGGAGCTGAGTAGGCAGCATGCTGTGCAGGCCTATGGACCTGAGCTCAGACCCCCAACACTCAGGTAAAAAGTTGGGCACAGAAGCAAATACAAATTCCTGTAACCAAAATGTGTGGTGTCTCCATCAGCAGGGTCTTATCATGTAGTTGTGGTGGACGACCAGGAGCAATGGCAGTGACCTGCGTTGTTTTGGGAGCCTTTAGGACCTTCCTGACTAAGAACTCATCTAATAACCTCTGTTTTCTTGGAAAAGTGTTGCCCACTGCTGCAGGGTAACTCAGTTCAAGCCCTGTCTTTTAAACTATATATACTTTAATTAGTTTACAAAGTTGTAGGTTTCCATAGTCTTGAAAAGGGGCTTCCTTGAATAGTCTTGAATAGAGAATTCCTGCCTGAAACCATAAACCTGGTTAAAAGCTCCTGTCTCAGGAGGCCACGGGCCTTATGGGAGGACTTACTGTTGTTTTGCTAACTGTGCATGTTGTTAAGGTGTCAATATATATTTATGTTTATCCCCTTTTTTAAATATAGAATCATGTGTATTCATATGTGTTTATATGTGTTTGTGCACATGAGTGCAGGTGTCCATTAGATGCCCCTGGAGCTAGAGTTACAGGTGGTTGGGAGCCACCAACCTTGGGTGCTGGGGTTTGAACTTGGGTCTTTTGTTTGTCTAGTGTGTATGATTCTCTAAGGATATTTCCCCAGCACTGAAGAACAACAACAAAACACAAAATTAAAACCAACCAAAGAAATAAAAACTAGGATGTATGATATCATTTTTTCATTTTTGCTGCATGTTGGCCAGACATAATCTGCTACAGTTGAATTGTGAGACTGGATTACAGTTTAACTCTTTATTATCACAAGGCTTTAAAAACAAATCCCAGGAAGAAGAGTAGCTTCTTTGTACTCACATGCCCCTGTTTTCCCTATCCTAGCAATATTTGAAGGATATTTACCTTTTATAGAAAACCATTTTTATCCTAATAAAGAGACAAGAATGGAATCAAAGAATTACAAAATTTAGCCGGGCAGTGGTGGCGCATGCCTTTAATCCCAGCACTTGGGAGGCAGAGGCAGGCGGATTTCTGAGTTTGAGGCCAGCCTGGTCTACAGAGTGAGTTCCAGGACAGCCCGGGTTACACAGAGAAACCCTGTCTCGAAAAACCAAAAAAAAAAAAAGCCCCCCCCCAAAAAAAAAGAATTACAAAATTTATTTATCTTATTTTAATTGATTACAAAAGTAATCTGTGCATGTTACTTAAAGTTCTATAATTAGAGAAATTTATAACTGATAAGCAGTTAAGGTTTTTTTGGGTATAGTGGTCCACACCTGTATTTGCAGTAATTTGGAGCCTGAGCAGGAAGATCATGAGTTGGAGACCAGCCTGGGCTATATAGTGAGACCCTGTCTCGTAAAACAACAATAATTAAGGAACTGAAGAGATGGCTCAGTCACCAATGTGCTTGGGGTGTGATTGTGAAGTTTGGATGTGAGTTTGGATCCCTAGAACCTTCACAAAAGCCAGCTGTGTCAGCATGCACCTGTAATACCAGTGCTGAGATGGGGGAGGGGATGCTTTCTGGCCAGCCAGTTTAGTAAATTGAACCAGTAAGCTCTGGATTAAGTATGTGACCCTGTCTCAGAAAAGAAGGTAGAGAGTGATAGAGGAAGATACTGATAGAATCCTAGCCTCCCATGCATAAACATGCATCTGTGCATGGCCTCCACATACTCAAACATGCATCTGTGCACAGCAACCTCCCTCGCTACAGAAGACAGTTTCTTGAATTCATACTTCTTAGCCAGAAATAAGATTTTTATCCTTTTTATACTTTGTTGTATTAGAATAAAATAATTAGTAATAGATACTTGATGGCCCAGGTTGCCTTGTTTAAATTTCATTTTTTATCCTTAGGGAGATTGTACGAAGAAAAGCAGTTTTGGCATTATACAAATTTTACCTCATTGCCCCTAATCAAGTACAGCATATCCATACTAAATTTCGGAAAGCACTCTGTGACAGAGATGTTGGGGTCATGGCTGCCTCTTTGCATATATACCTTAGGATGATTAAGGTAAGTTGGCAATTTCAGCATGTGCTCAGTAGTTACCATTGTAACAATATCCCTATGGAATTAGAGGAAAACTCAGATATTTTAATTAAATGATTAATATTTTATACCATTATTAGGCTAGAGAGATGGCCCAGTGGGTGAGAATGCTTGGTACACAAGCAGGAAGACCTGAGATCAAATCCCAGCATCCATGTAAAAAGCTGGGTGTGGCCATCCATGTATGTCTGTACCCTCGTGCTGAGGGAGGCAGAGACAAAGGGTTCTAGGTCTTCTTGGCTGACAGTCTTGTTCTAGGTCCAGCAAGAAACCCTGTCTCAAGGGAATAAAGCAGGGTGATAGAGAAGGACACCCAGAATCCTCCTCTGGACTCTGCATGTGCATAGGCACACACTCACACACACACATAAATATATTTTATGCTATTATTTACTTCTAAATGTAACTTTTGTAAGTTGTTGATAATATGAGTTATAAGGAAGACAGATCAGGAGTTCAAATCCACAACTGGTCAAAATTTAGAGGACAGCTGACTGTGGGGTGCCTGACCACAGTAGCTACATCTACAACACACCTCCTATACCTCAGGCTGTGGGTATCCGACCGAAGTAGATACATCTACAACACATGTCCTACACCTCAGGCTCTGGGAACATGCTAAAGAGGTGTGGGAAGATTAACGAGCGGGAAGACTGGGACATCTGCTGTGAGATAGTCTCTTCTGTAGTGTGACAGGGAGCTGCACTCATGAAAGCTCAACAATGTGGTCACCTAAAACCCTGAAGAGTGATACCAGGTGACATCCCATTATGGACAGGAGAAATCTCACAAGCCCCCTTTCCCCCATGAAGAGCCACAGGCAATTAATGGCTGCCGAGAGAGGGAGAATCAGTCTTCTCCAGGGATGAGCCCCTGATAAGCTAATACCAGGTGGTCAGCTTAAGCATGTATACATGTGAGCAACTCTAAATGGACTCAGCGGATTTTTATATGTATGTATATGTTTGTATGTGTGTGCATTTATGATAATAATTGAAAAGAAGTCATAAATTTGGGAGGGAGGAGGAGAGGGATGGGGAGGAGTTGGCAAGTAACAGGGAGGGATGGAAATAAGGGAAATGTATATATATATATATTATATGGATGGATATAAAAGAATAACTTGGTTACATAGCAAATCTGAGGTCAGCCCTGGGTTATATGAGACTTTGTCTCAAAAAAAGAAAAGAAAGAAAAGACATTATTATTAACAGATTTTTTTTTAATGCAGGAAAATTCTTCTGGATATAAAGACTTGACTGAGAGTTTTGTAACAATTTTAAAGCAAGTGGTGGGAGGAAAGCTCCCAGTAGAGTTCAGTTACCACAGTGTGCCAGCACCATGGCTACAGATTCAGCTCCTGAGAATCCTGGGACTGCTGGGAAAAGATGATGAAAGGTAAGTCCTCCCAGGTCACAGAATGATACAGAGTGACACACCGTGCCATTGCTTTGCTTGATCACCCAGAAGTTTCCAGCACTTACTGCCTTACTGGTAGTAAATAAGCCAATGTAAAAACTCAGGTTACTGGGCATTCTCAGCTTATCCATAGTCTCCCCTTGTAAAATGATACTTGCTTAATCATTGGAAGAGAGAGTAAGCCAGAAATAAACATTTCACCTGTGTGGGTCACAAACTGTCTGCTGTAGTTGTTGAGCTCTGTTATTACAGTTTGAAAGCAACCATAGAGAGAGAGCACATAATTTAATGAAGAAAGCTGTGTTCCAGAAAAAGAAAGGTTTATAAACATTAAAGCCCGAGTTTCAGATGATCTGCACATTTCATTAGATATTATTTTTTTTCAACATATAGAAACTATTGACCATTTGTAGTCATAAAGAGGGGTAAATGTGACCAAAATACATTATATATATTGGCAGAGTGTTAATATGAAGCCCATTATTATTAATAGATGCTAATAAAAAACATAAAAGTCACAAAAAGAAAAACAGAAAATATAATATTCATGATCTATATTAATAAACAACATATCAAAGACAGTGATTGTCTCTTGGAAGCTGTGCTGAAACTTACTTAAGTCCAGCAGTCTTTTAGAGCTTGTTATCATTTGATAGGAAGCAGAAAGAGGAAGTATTAGTGTTGTTAGCTCCAGCATACAACTGGAGAGAAACAGCAGGAAAATGACCTTCACCAACAATTAGATAGAAGAGAGAACTGAAGAGAGAATAGGACTGGAGAGACGGCTCAGTGTGAAGAGCACTGGCTGCTCTTCCAAAGGACCCGGGTTCAATTCCTAGTACCCACCTGGCAAATCACAACTGTCTGTGATTCCATTTCCAGGGGATCCAACATCCTCACACAGACATACGTGCAGGCAAACACTGATACACATAAAATAAAAAAGGAGAAATGCCTTTTACCTCAGTACTTGGGAAGCAGAGGGAGACAAATCTCTGAATTCTAGGCTAGCCTGATCTACAGAGCAAGTTCTAAAATATCCAGGGTTATACAGAGAAACCCTGCCTTGAAAACATAAACAAAACAAAACATAACAAAAAACAACAGCAATAACAACAACCAAAAAAAAAAAGGAAGGAGAGGAGAAATGGCCAGTAGCTGTTTAATTAAATTTTTAAAAAAAGGAAGGAAAAGTGAAAATATACAGATTAAAGAAATTTAAAAGAATTAGCAGCCAACTAAAATGTATGGGTCCTGGGCTGGCAAGATGGCTGCTGAGGAGGTAAAGGTGCTATCCATCAAACCTGATGACCTGAGTTCAATCTCGGGAACTCACATGATGGTAGGACAGAACTAGCTCTTTAAGTTGTTCCCCCACCTCTAAGTGGGTGACAGTCTGTGTGCCCACACACATATACACACATGTGTACATGTACACACAAAACAGTCAAATAAATGTAAAAAAGAAAGGAATGAGTCTTATTTGGATCCTCTTCAAGGAAAATCTATGATGTTAATTAATAATTTAAAAACAAATTGGACATTAAGGAATTGTGACTGTATTTATATGTATATGCACACACATATATATACATATATATGTATATATATTATAAATGAACTGTGAACATCTGTATCTGTCTGTCTAAAACATCCTTGTCTTGTGTAAATGTATTTGATTTTGAAATATTTATGAATATTTATGCCTTAGGATACATGATTCTAGAATTTACTTCAAAATAACCTTTACATGCTGGAAGTAAACACAGTTGTCCATGACTCAGCTGTGGAAGTGAGGTAATGAGGGCATGACCTACACGACTCTCTCTATAGCTTTAACATTTTGTATAGCTTTACATTTTTCCATAGTAGAAATTTAAAATAAAGTTAATGTAAACAGCAAATAGAATGCATTTTTCAGTACAAAAGGAATAAAACATACAGATAGTAAGAAGAGTTAGAAAAAAATCCACCCTCATGGGTATGGCCCTCATGCCTCACTGGACAACGACAGGAGGACCGGAGCCATTACAAGGTCCCTTTCAATTATTGGAGGTCAGGCCTCTATCCCCGCCTTCACAAGAATAGAATCGCCAAGGCCCTTTTATACTTAGAGAAGGGAGGAGATGTCAGGAGCAGCCCTGCATATACACCAAAGGCCTAAAATCAGCCATAGGCCAAAAGTCAGCAATAGTCCTGACATATATGCATGCTAACACAAAGTCTTGGGTCTCTGTGGAAAAACACTGAAAACAGAAGGCTATAAGCTATTGTAAACAGGCAGCTTCTGTGGAAATTTACCAGACCTAGTAGTCATAGGTCTTATAAATAGGCAGCCTTGGTGGACAGTACCAACTTAGATAAGGACAAGTGAATCATAGTCAGAGCCATAGTGATCTATCCCCTGAACCTACACCCAGCTGATACCCTGTTCTGAAAGATATCTGTACTCCCCTGAACACCTATGCTCCGGTGCCATTCCCTTCCCCACATCCTGCCTTTTTGTGTTTATAACCTCTGTGTAAATAAGCAAATTACGATGTGATATAAATAAATAAATAAATAAATAAATAAAAATAAATCCACCCTCATTCAATTCCCGATGCTACCCAATTTTGTTAGAGAGGTCAGTGGACAGTGGTCTTAGGAGGGACAGCAATTTGGGAGTGGGATAATGGAGCAGATGCTGTAGGATTTCAAGTTTTTCACACCTTACTCATCCTATATGTTCTTACACTAATTTTCTTGTCCTGTTAAGGCTTCAATTAAATGGTAGTTTCTTTTTTTAATTTTTAAAACTTTTTATGTGTATTGGTGTTTTGCCTGTATACATGTCTGAGCACATGTGGGCCTGATGCTCACAGAAGCCAAAAAAGGAACCAGATTTCCCTAGAATTGGAGTTATAGGAGGAAGTGAGCAACAATGTTGGTACAAGGAACTGAACCCATGGTCCTCTGACCCTAATAATCCCTGAGCCAGCTCTCTAATCCCAAATGCTAGTTTCATTTCTTTCTTTTTTTTTTTTTTTAAATAATTTCCTTATTTTTTAAAAGCTTTATTTATTTATATATTATGAAGATTTTTTTTTAATGTATGTGAGTACACTGTTGCTATCTTCAAACACTCCAGAAGAGGGCATCAGATCCCATTACAGATGGCTGTGAGCCACCATGTAGTTACTGGGAATTGAACTCGGGACCTCTGGAAGAGCAGTCGTGCTCTTAACTGCTGAGCCAGCTCTCTAGCCCAATAATTGACTAATTTTTTATGTACATTGGTGTTATGCCTGCATGTATATCTGTATGAGGGATCCCCTGGAACAGGAGTTGCAGAGTTGTTAGCTGCTATGTGGATGCTGGGAATTGAACTCAGATCCTCTGGAAGAGCAGCCAGTGCTATTAACTGCTGAGCATCTCTCCAGCCCCCAATTGCTAGGTTCTTAATACTGAAAATAAAAGCATCAAACTAAAACCAGCCTATTGGCTGCATCAAGCCTATAGCTGTCCTAGCTAGTGCTCCACTTGGAGATAGGGGTGTGGGGTGTGTTTGTGTGTGTGTGTACAATTTTTGTCACACTTTGTAAAATACAGACTTTTTCAATTCCAAGAATCATATATGTCATAGTTAGGGATTCTCTTACTGTGACAAAACACTGTGACCAAAAGCAACTTGGGGAGGAAAGGGTTCATAGCAATTAGGGCAGGAACTCAAACTGGGAGGCAGGAGCTGATACAGAGGTCATGGAGGAGTAGTGCTTCCTGGCTCGCTCCTCTTTGTCGTAGATCTGCATAAGAGCGATCACTGATACCCATGTGACAGTTAATACTAGGTTGTCTTGAAATCTCCTTTACTGACAATATTAGTCCCAAACTCTTCAATTTAGCCTCAGGCAGATCCTTAAGACAAGGGTAGAAATCAGCCTTGGTTTTTGCCTGATTCTCACCGGCATGGTCTCTTACACAGTTGCTGATGTTGCTCCCATCTGAAGCCTCTGAGATGTGTCTCCACCGTCCACATTGCTGTCAGCACCAGTGTCTTCCAAGCTTTAGTAGCATAGCCCATTGAGCCCTGCTTATATGTTCAGCAGTTTTCTTAGTCCAGAGTCCCAAAGTTTTCCACATTTCTCAAAAAACAAAAATAAACAACACAACCAGCATGGTCAGACTTGTCACAGCAATAGTGCATGCCCTGGTACCACTGAAAAGTACCATGACCAAGGCAATTTATAAATAAAGGCGTTTAATTTGGGGGGCTCTCAGTTCCAGAGAGTAGTAGAGTCCATGACCATCATGGCAGGAATCATGGCAGCAGGCAGCCAGGCAGGCAGGTACTAGAGAAGTAGCTGAGAACTTACACCTGATTTACAAGCATGAGGAAGAGAAAGAGGGCTAACTGGGAATAGCATGGGCTTTTGAAAACTCAGAGGCCCACTCCAGAGACACCTCCTCCAGAAAGGTGACACCTCATAGTCTTTCCAAACAGTTCCGCATACCGGAGATCGAGCCCTTTGTAGCCATTCTCATTCAAACCACCACAGTCCAACACCAGATGTTCCTATTCCTACATCATGTATTTACATATGCCTTATAATTCTTGCTTTTTATACTCTTTCAAAAGATAGTCTCATGGATTCCAGGCTGCCTCAAACTCACTATGTAGCTAAGGAGAACCTTGAACTTCTGATCATCCCACCTCAACCCTGAGTTCCTGGACTACCAACCTGTACTTCCATGCCCAGTTCACTACTATTTTTGTTTTTAAAGTGTTTTCTGAAGTTTTTGAGGGCAAGTCTAATTAACAGTTTGTTTGAGAGCAAGGAACTTTCTGTCCTAAGAAAATATTTGTTGGTGTTCTGGCATTTATGTTATGCAGTGGGTACATCAGTGCTTTACTTAGCCTTCCAGAGGGACCAGCTTTCAGGATGCTGCTTTTCAAGGTGCCTCATCAGCTTTGTGTAGCACCCTCCTGTCTGAGTCCTCACCAGTTCTAACTGAGCATATATAATCCCAGCCTATTATACCATGGAGCTCTGGTGCAAGGTTATTGGAATTCTGCCTGAAAATGAGTAATTTTATGTTACTGTATTGTACTTCCCTGGTAAAAGGCCTATTATGTGTTCTCAGGAAATAATTTCAAGGACATTTAGTAAGTTTATTTACTAATTTTGTTGTTTTTCCTTTCGTGGATAAACTTAGAGAATATATCCAAAGATATAAAGATGAGGAAGACACTATTTACCCTCAGGTGACTTAGTTAAATGGTAACTAGAAGAAATTGAACAGATATGTAGAGTCAAACTCTTAGAGCATAGACAATTAGAATGTTTTCTTTTTTGCTGAACCAACTATGACATTCTATGTTAATAAATCTTTATTCTGTGTTAATAAATCATGGAACTGGAGAGATTGCTCAAAGGTTAAGAGCACTTGTTGCCCTTACAGAAGTCGCATATTTGGTTCTCAGCACCCTTGTGGCAGTTCACAACTGTCTCTAACTCCAAAATCCTCTTCTTGCCTCTGTAGGCACCAGGAATACATGTGGTACACAGACATACAAGAAAAGAAAACATCTGTACACATAAATTTAAAATGATTTTAGAAGTATTTTTAAATACATGATATTTATATTCATATAACACTATTAAGAGCTTAATGTGGCAAAGTAAAAATGTTTACTTTTTAACATGATTATAAAGTAATTAAAAAAATCTTAGAAAAATGTTTCATATTAATTTGAATATTCTCTTGTGTATTCTAGCACTTTGCATCTTAGGTTATTAATATTTAGCTCAACCATGTCTATAAATGTTTCCGTATTTCATGAGGTTTCTTTCTTCCTGTTTGTAAAGTTGAAAAAAACACACTATAATCTAGGTATAGTATTATTGAATTTTGTAGAAGGATTGGTTGTTCTGCTCTAGTAGAAGACATACTCAATAAAATGACAAATTTAGAGTGTTATCCTGGATTATCATTATATATTTATACCTCTGTCTAGAGAAAATCAAAGTACACCTACTTCAAATTGACGGGTTTTTTTTTTTTTTTTTTTTTCTTTAAAAATTTGAATTTTTTTTTTTTTTTTTGAGACAGAGTTTCTCTCTGTAGCCCTGGCTGCTCTGGAACTTGCTCCGTAGACCAAGCTGGCCTTGAACTCATAGAGACTGCCTGCTTCTGCTTCTTGAGTGCTAGGGTTAAAACTGTGCACCATCATCACCACTGGGCTTTGGTTTTTAATTTTTAAAAGTATCTGTGCCTACCCAATTAACTGTTGCTATAATCAGTGACCATAAAACATGAGTAGTTTGTTTATTTTTAATATAAGTGGAAATTAAATTTTTCTTAGTAAAGAACCTAGTTGCTCTTCAGGAAAAGACTAGAATTGGAATATTTTTATAACAACAAGCTAGTTGATAAATTAATACACTATCTGAAATAATCTATATATGTGAAATATTAACTTATTATGTTTGTAACTTAAAACAGAAATACTTTGTAGCAAATAAAATTATAAGAGGGCATGGGCAATAATAACAGTCTGGCTTGTAAACTAGACCCAGGCGGGTGCAGCGTTTATTGGCCTTTGTGTCTCCTCATTAGCTGAATTAGTCCCTATTGGTAAAGTAGGAAGTTTGTCTCATGAAAAGACCAAATGAATTCTTTTGATGTTAAAACTTGTATAACTTTACTGTAAAATGAATTTTTTTCACTTGTCTTCTGTAGATCCTCAGTTTTAAAGAGAGAAGTTTGAAAAACTGTTTTGTTGGGTTAGAATACTATAATTCTCCCGCAAATAAAATATCTCTTAAACAGGACAAGTGAATTAATGTATGATGTTCTTGATGAATCCTTACGAAGAGCCGAGTTAAATCACAATATCACTTATGGTAGGTAAAATATGGCCATGTTTTCTTAATGACTAATAGTGCTTTTCAGTGTTGGAGCTAAGTATGTGTTAGAATACTATACATTCCAAAGACATTTTTGTGCTTTAATTTTAAGATGGATCATTGGGTTAATGTAAGCACTGAAAATAGTAATTTGAAATTATGGCTTTGTGTGTGTGTGAATATAGATATGCAAGTAGGTACACATGCTGTGTTCGTTCTACTCTCTGAGACGGGTCTTTCACTGGGACCAGGAGCTTGCTGATTAGATGAGACTGGCTGACCAGTGTGTGCTAGGCATCCTTCTGTCTTTGACTCCCCACCCCCAACCCCTGCTCTGAAACTGCAAGCATGTGCCACTGTGTCTGGCTTTTTCTATGGGTTCTAGGAAACTAACAGGGGTCTTCATGTTTGTTCCTTATGATTGTTTGACAAGCACTTTACCTATTGAGCTGTCTAGCAGTGAAATTGTGAAACCTTCTAAATACGTATTTAAATTCCTATTATAATTGTCTTTGTTGAAAACATCCACCACAACATCTAATTTTAAGGATAACTCATTAAGTCTGCGACATATTTTGTAAAAATATTTCAAGTTCTTAAACCAGTTAACCAGTTGCCAAGTGTTCATTAAATTTCTTTGATCTGTTAGAGATAAGATGAAAGTAAAATCTAATCTAAAGAGCTCTAAATTTTACTTGAGCATAATCCAACCTAAAATTTCAAAGTTAAAACTAGTGTCATGGATGTTAGAATGCTATAATTTTTAATTTAGTAATTTATTCTTGGTATTTGGATTAGGGCTTAGATTGTTATTGAGTAAACAACATATAGTGTTTGTGTGTATGAGTCTATGTGTAGCTTTACATGTAGAATTGGAGCACAACTTTGTGGTGTGGTTCTCTCCATCTACATACATGTTGTTTCAGTAATCGAATCAAATTGGCAGGATTTTGTGGCAGGTGCCTTTTCCCACTGGCCATCTCTTTGGTGCTGGAGCATTTTTAATCTTAGGAACCTGCAGAAGCACTTTTTGTTTTAACCCTAGCAGAGAAGGGAAGGATAGTACTGTATAATGGGTGTTCTTTGAGTTATGAGTGTATATTCAGACTTGTGTAGTATTAGAGAGTTCTAGGTGGGAAAATAAAATTTAAAGGTTGCTGAGTACCTGCCCAGCATGCATGAAATTCTGGATGTAAAGTGTAGGCCACTGCTGTAATCCCAGCACGTGGGCAGTAGGGCATGGGAGTTAACACGAGGACCCTTGAGGTTCAAGGTAATCCTTTACTATATAGTGGGTTCAAGGTCATCTGAAGTATATGAGACCCCCCCAAAAAAGAAAAGAAAATCTATCAAAATAATTTCCAACTTAATTATGCCTAAGTACAGATGTTAAAGAATTAATAATTTCTATACTGATATCCCAGTAATCTCATGAGTGTCTTAAGTATAAAATTTAGAGTTTATATGGACGACAAATTTTTTTTGTTTGTAAAATAAATTTGATACTGGGAGAGTTCTGAATGGCAAGAAAAAATTAGTTATAATAGAAAAGCAATATCATTTTAAATCTTACTTAGGATTGTTGTAATAGTTCAGGGTTCAGCAAGTTTTTTTTTTTTTCAAATAGTGACCATAATATTAAATATTTTAGATTTGTCAAATCACATAGATTTTTCCCTTCCTTCTTTCCTCTCTTCCTCCCTTCTTTCCTCCCTTCTTTCCTTCCTCCCTTCTTTCCTTCCTTCCTCTCCTTCCTTCCTTCCTTCCCAAAACAGAATCTCACAGAGCCTATGCTACCCTCATATCCCTACATAGCTGAAAGTGACCTTGAACTCTTGATGTTCCTGGCTCCCTTCTCAATGCTGGGATTATAAGCATGCACTACCATGGTTTTCACATAGGTTATATTGCATAGTCTCCTTTTTAAAAAAATCTTAGTTTCTTCCTGTTGTCTATGTGTATATACCCATAAAATGCTTACAATCCATATCTTGCCTGCGGAAGTCAGAGAACAACTTAGTAGAGTTTGTTCTCTCCTACCATGTGGGCCCTGGGAACCAAATTCGGTCACTAAGCTTGCGTGGCAAGTACTTCACCCACTGACCCATCTTGCACCCTTCCTCTCCCTTTTTGTTTTAAACCTTTGTAAAATACAAAAATCATTTTTAGTTCATAGGCTTCAAAAGTAGTCTGGGTATGGGTTATGGTGGTTCCCCATTTTAGTGAATTGATACAAAGTACATCGTGTATATATACAGTCAGTGTCTTTAGGTTCTCTTACTATGTACTATTTAATGTTAATCAGTCCCTTGAATAGCAGTTCAAATTCTGATTTAGTTTACTCAGTTATGGAAGATGTTATATGAACTCTTTTCCTGCAGAATATCTGTGCATTAATTGATGCTGGCGTCTAGTGTGATATTCTGCTGGTTGGGTGTTGAGCATCTTACAAGCATGCATAATGGAAATGTTTGGTGCTGCAGGGATGAAGGGATTCTGTCACCACTTGATGCACTTTACTTATTCTGTAATAAGTTCAGTGTCTCACATTTTCCCTTGTCTTTTCTTTCTTTATTTTTGTTTTGTAGTAGAATCTTACTAGTGTCTTCCTGTTGGCCTGAGCTCCCTATGTGTTCAATCTGGATGCTGGTATTACAGGCATGCACTAACCACCACATTTTGGCTTTATGTCTCCTTTCAGATGCTGTTATTGCAAGGCCTTATACTACTTACTGATGTCTTAATAATTCTTGTGTGTGCATGCATGTATGTGCACCTGTGTATGTTCTTTCTTGTGTGCAGATGTGGAGGTCTGAGGTTGACTTTTCGTGTCATCTTGTCACTCTTCACCTGATTTTTATTTGTTTACTTGTTTGTTATTTTTATGTTAATTGATGTTTTCCTTCATATATCTGTGGTGTTGGATCTCTTGGAACTGGAGTTACAGACAGTTGTGATACCATATGGGTGTTGGGAATTGAATCTGGGTCCTTAGGAAGAACAGCCAGTTCTCTTAACCCCTGAGCCATCTCTCCAGCCTCCACCTTACATTTTTATTTATATATGTATGTATATATGGTTTTGTGTGTGTGTGTGTGTGTGTGTGTGTGTGTGTGTGTGTGTGTATGTTGGGGTGTGTGTGTTTGTGAGTGCAGTTCCTCTCAGAGGCCAGAATTGAGCATCAAATTCCCATGGAGCTGGACCCACCCAGTATGGGTGCTGGGAACTGAACTCTGGCCCTCTGCAAGAGTAGCAAGCATTCTTAAACCTCTTAAAGCCATCTTCTCAGCTCCTTTCTTATCTTCATGTTTTGAGACCAAGTCTCTAAACTGAGCCTGGAACTCACATCTCAGTTAGAGTGGCTGGTCAGTGAGCCTCCTCTTGTCTCCACCTCTTTCCTGGAGTTACCGATCTTCATGACCATGTGGGCATCGGGGGTTTGAACCCAGCAAGCCCTTCATCACTGAGCCACCATCTCAGCCTCAGTGATCTTTCTTACATGGCAGACCACATCAGCTCATGTTCTTTACGTGAATTTAAAGGGCGTAGTATTCTCTTTGCAGTTGTTTTGATTTTATCAGAAACTTAAATTTGAACAGTTTCAAAACATAGCCTGCTCTATATATTAAAGATTATATTTAAAGAAGTAGCCAGAAGATTCTTAAATAGTGCCCCCCCACCCTTGAAATAAATGGCTGTGCACACTAGAATGATTGCTGTGTAAGTGGTTGAACATACATCATTTTAAAGTATTCAGGGAGTGTTGGGAAGACTTGTTTCTACAGAAATAATGATGTATTTTAATGTGTACATTTGATTATGGGCTTCTTAGGGCAGGGTTTATCTGTTTTATTCACTATATATCCCTAGTGCCAACACCATTTCTGGCACGCAGGTGTTCAGTACATACTTGTATGAGTGAATACATAATTCTGTTTTTGCTGGTGATAAAATTTTCTTTAAGTTATACTTTGTTAACTTAACCCAAATAACTAAATAAGCATGAAAATAAAGATTTTCCTTTATATTTTATAAATAAGATTTTAGACTAAAATGTATCTTCAGTTAATTTTATTACAAATTCTACACAAAATTGTTCTTCTATTGTACTTAAATATATCTGTCTTTTTTTTTTTCTTTCTTTAGCTATTCTGTTTGAATGTGTACACACAATCTATTCAATTTATCCTAAATCAGAATTACTTGAGAAGGCTGCTAAGTGCATTGGAAAATTTGTTCTGTCACCTAAAATAAACCTCAAATATTTAGGTAAGTTTCTTATGATGAAAATTGGACAGAGAGCTTTTGAAATTTGTTGGGTATGTGTTTCAGGTCGTTGAACTATAATGTGATCTTTATTTCTAGGACTGAAGGCTCTTACCTATGTTATCCAGCAGGATCCTTCTCTGGCTCTTCAACACCAGATAACCATAATTGAATGCCTAGACCACCCTGATCCCATTATTAAAAGAGAGGTAAATTAGGGCTGACGAGAGATGACTCAGCAGTTCAGAGTGCTTGCTGCCCTTCTAGAGGACCCGAGCTCACTTTCCAGTCCCACCTGCACGCATGTGGCATATATATATTCACACAGACACAGATACAGATCCACATAAATAAAAACCAAACCTCTTTTTAAAAAAAAAAAAAAAAAAAAAGAGGTAAAATATTTTGAATAGTGTATGTAAAGTGGGTAAGTTTTAAAAACTTTTTTTGATATTC
This sequence comes from Mastomys natalensis, assembly GCA_021653895.1. Taxonomy (NCBI): domain Eukaryota; kingdom Metazoa; phylum Chordata; class Mammalia; order Rodentia; family Muridae; genus Mastomys; species Mastomys natalensis. The sequence continues at coordinate 1,481,769 of JAJTUV010000257.1, read as the reverse complement.
TTGAGAGAGTCAAATGATAGCCAGTGAATGTGTATGTATGCAAGTATATTTTAATATTTGCATCTATTTAATTCTTACTACTTTTAAAATCTCATTTTTATTCTTTGACTGTCTGGTGTATATGATGAATGTTAGTCATTTCGCCTACTGTTACCCTCTCTTATCCCCATTTCTCCTTCCCACCATGTCTGTGTGCATGAGTTTAATTAGATTGAATCGCTTACATGAACATGGGTGGCTAATCACTGAAGAAAGCTGGTGCCCCTTCTCCAGCCCCTGTAAACTGTCAGGTAGTCCCTCGTGGAAGGCTGTTTGTTTTCTAAAAAAGTACTGCTAACCTGGGATTTTTGTTTTCTAAGACAGGGTCTTGCACAGGCTAGACTCAAACTTGTGATGCCCCTGCCCCCAAATGCTAGGATTATAGGTGTGTCACCATAGCTAGCTCACAGGAATGTTCTTAACTTATGAACTGGAAAGTTTAGATCCAGTTATGTATATGAAGTCATTGATTTATTTCTTTTATTAATGTAAGTACTATAATGGGAACTACTTTCTAGTCCTGGGTCCTTGTATTTGTATAAAATAAAACATACCCCAGTTATGTATAATACATAATTTATGTTGACTATTAAATGAACTCACTGTTAAATAGGAAAACTGATAGAACTCTGTAGAACTATAAGATAATTTGATCTTCTTGGAAGAGAATTGTGCTCATGTGCCTAATACTTTTCCTGGCTTCTTCTTTTATTAACTTGATCCAGTGTCCACTTGGGTATCTGCATAAAGACTTCTGTTCATTCTTTGTAGCGAAGTCACTGTATCTTCATTTTAAGTGGTATATGGGGCCTGTTTAAGAAATGTGAGAAGTTTATTTCAGATTTAAAACATAATGAGGATTTGTTTTGTTTTGCTTTTTTTTGAGACAGGGTTTTTTTTTGTATAATAGCCCTGGGTGTCCTAAAACTTGCTTTGTAGACCAGGCTGGCCTCAAACTCAGAGAGGCCTGCCTCTGCCTTCTGAGTGCTGGTGTTAAAGGCATGGGCCACCATTCCCAGCTATTACAATGAGGAGTCTGAAGAGAGAATGCAGAGCTGAGTGATGGCTTAATTAAGAGCATCTCCTGCTCTGACAGAGGACCCAGGTTTGGTTCCCAGTACCCACATGGCAGTTCATATATAAACTCCAGTTTCAGGGCACCAAGTGCCCTTTTATGGCTCTGGCACCAGGCACACGTGATGCACAGACATACATGCAGGCAAAACACATACATGTAAAACAAAAATAAATAAGCCCTATTTCTTAAAAAAAAGATATTAAAATACCTTATGACTTCCAACCAGAGAGGTGAAAATGGAGCTTGACTGAACACTGTACTATGCCTGACAGTTGTTTTTAAGAGATTATGAATTTTGAATTTTAAAAGGTATTTTAAAAAGAAATGATTTGCATTTACATATGCACATGTATTTAATATTCTAAAACAGCTTAAAAATTAAAAAGACTCCAAGGGCAGTAAAAAAAAATTATCCAGCTCATCTGTTTTATCAGATATACAGTATGCATTTGTGTGTTACAGAGTTAGCTGAACACAACACATAATTTCCTTATCATTATTAACTTCTTACATTGCTTATTTCTTTTTATTTTTAACTTTAGGTTTCTTTTTAATAAAACACACTTGTGCCACAGCTCTAGTATGTGGCCCACACATCAGTCTTTCCATAGGCAGCAGTCTCCTCCCGTGCCCTTTGGTCACAGTGTAGATGCTAAGGGCACCTCCGTTGTAAGCATCCCTCCCTCCTCAGCTGTAGAAACAAAGCTGTCTTTCACCAGCCTGGGGAGGGGGGCGATCCCTCCTCAGTTTCCTCATTTCCCTTTCCCTCCCAGACTTTTTCCTTCTTTTATTTTTTGGCATTAGAGAATAGGACCTAGCACCTCTCATATTCTAGGCAAGCAAATGCTCTGCCACTGAGCTTTAACCTCAGCAAAATCGGCATTTCCTTATCACCTGTTAGCTGAGTGTCCTGAAAATCTAGACAAAAGCAGAACAGTTAACTTATACACACATTTATTATATTTATTGGTGTTCACACATATGGTTTTATAATACTGTTTTTATTTCTCTTAATAGACTCTGGAACTTCTTTACAGGATTACAAATGCACAGAATGTAGTAGTTATTGTACAAAAAATGCTTGAATATTTACATCAGAGCAAAGAAGAGTATATCATCATCAATTTAGTTGGCAAAATAGCCGAGTTGGCTGAGAAATATCCTTTGCTTCAGTTGTGACTTCACTGACTTGAAAATGATGATACAGATGCAGCCAATTGAGTTCAGGGACCCAGCAATTAAGTAATTCTTAATTCTTGATTCATAAGTCTCAGAGCTTATGTAGACTTCTTGGGGGTTGGCTTTTTTTTTTTTTTTAAGGTGTCTCTTGGAACTTGGGTCTTGGTTTAATGTACTCTGCCATCGGTAGTGCTGTGACTTTGAGCTAGCAGGATGGTCAAATACACTGATGCAAAGATATTACAAAGAGGTTAAAAAGTTTGCTCAAGTGGACACACTACAGCTTTAGCCCCTCTGAAATATGTAGGAATCTTCCAGTATTTGTTGGTCCCAGATGGCCTGTTCAGTTCTTCAAATTATTCATGTTTATTGACTGCTTGCTATGTGTAAGCCTAGTGAGCACATGTTTTATCTGGGACTGGGCTGTAGAGCATTGTTGGTAGTTAGAGCTAAGCTGCCACTCTGGCATGGATTGTGCTGTGGAGATGATGATTTGTTCTTAACACTGGACACATATGCTCCTGACAACGTGTGGTTTATTCAGACAATGAATGCTGTGTTTTCAGTGGGAGGAGACGTAATGCACCCTGATATTCTCAGTAACTTCCTGAGACTGCTAGCAGAAGGTTGGTAAAGAAATTACAATTATTTGTTATTACAGTCATTGGCAAGTGAGTGGAAACTAAACTGGTATTGCAATTTCTTTGTAGGTTTTGATGATGAAACAGAAGATCAACAATTAAGACTCTACGCAGTTCAGTCTTATCTTACTTTATTAGATATGGAAAATACTTTCTATCCACAGAGATTTCTTCAAGTTATGAGCTGGGTGAGCAAAGTGTATTGCATACAAATTATTATAACAACATATTTCCTCCAGATCCTCTCGTTGTCGGTTTTCTTCCCCAGTGTTTACTTGTATCCTGTAACTACTGACTTATCTTTTCTTTGTACGGTCTCACTGGTCTGGTCTTTAGTAAGGTTGGGATTTTTGTTGTCATTTGTTTCTTTTTTTTCTTTCTTTCTTTTTTTTTTTTTTTTTTGAGAGAGTCTTCTGTATCCCAGACTAGACTCAAACTTGCTGTGTAGCCATGGAAAGCCTTGAACTTCCAACTTTTTGGACTCTACCTCCTAGGATTAAGAACAGGATTTACTGCCGGCCGTGGTGGCGCACGCCTTTAATCCCAGCACTTGGGAGGCAGAGGCAGGCGAATTTCTGAGTTCAGGCCAGCCTGGTCTACAGATTGAGTTCCAGGACAGCCAGGGCTATACAGAGAAACCCTGTCTCAAAAAAACGAAAAAAAAAAAAAAAAAAAACCAGATTTACTTACCATTCCTAGGTGGGCATACATGCTGGGTTTTACACTTGCTGGGCCTCAAACCCAGGCCTTCGTGTATTTTAGCCAAAGTGTGAGCTGCATTCCCAGACCTTTTGTGTATATTTTTACACATAATGCTGGTGGCATTTGAATGTACTTAATGGGAATAATAGGAGGAAATAATTGATCTCACAAACAGAAGTCCATTAAAAAATTAATTTCTGAGATGGAATTCAAGTTACCTGCTCCTCTGGAAGTTTCCATCTCTTATTTATTAAAGCTTCCTTTAAAATTACTATTTTGTTAGTGTTTGTTTTGAGAAGAGCAGGATTTCACTTTGCAGCCTAGGCTGGCCTTGAATTCATGACTCCTGGGCTCCAGCCCTCCAAGTAGTAGGACTGCAAACCTGCATTGTCATATCCGGAATTTTGTTTGTTTTTAAATTGGTGTCTCACTATGTTGTTTAGATTCTCTTCTTTTTGGCTTTTAAGGCCATGTTATCACGTAGCCAGAAAGGCCTGACGCTCACTATGTAGCACCAGCTAGCCTGGAACTCATGGCAGCCTGCTGTCCCAGCCTCCCAGGTGCTAGGATTATAGGCACAACTCATGATTCCCTTCTCCTCATCCTATTTCTTCTTTTGGTTGAAAAGAACAGGGTTTCTCTGTGTAGCCCTGGCTGTCCTGGAACTTGCTCTGTGGGCCATGCTGGCCTTGAACTCACAGAGATCCACCTACCTCTGCCTCCTTAGTTCTGTTTTTGTTTCTTTGTTTTTGTTTGTTTGTTTGTTAGTTTTTCTGGTAGCTGTTGTGCTAAAGACAAGAAGATATGCAGTAAATGCCATTTAGAAAAGATCTTATATTCCTTGAATTGTATTTATACGATGTTAATTTTAACATTTATAAAATGATTGTTAAGCCAGTCAAATGGTATGTCCCTTAAGTTAGATGTGAAAAAAAGATCTGTAGCATGATCAGTCTTCATGATGCAGTCCTGTGGACTGTCTTCATCTGTGTCAGCTGATATTTGTCCTGATGTGTGCTCTGGTTCCTCTCAACAGTCACACTAAACTACACTTTCTGATGAGAGAAACTAGAAATCTGTGTTTTATGAGAGACCACTGGGCAGTGGTGGTGCATGCTTTTAATCCCAGCACTTGGGAAGCAGAGGTGGGTGATTTCTGAGTTTGAGGCCAGCCTGGTCTACAGAGTGAGTTCCAGGACAGCCAGGGCTACACAGGAAAGCCTGTTTCAAGAAAGGCAGGCAGGCAGGCAGGTAGGCTAGAAATCTTCATTTTGTAAAATCTTCTTCTTCCTAAGACTGGAGACCTACCTATTTAAGTTTTTACTGGAAAATAAAACAGCAACTATCTGGAAGTTCAGAAGAACAATAACATATAAAGATATTTTACTTTATATATTGTTACTGATGAGTTCCAGTTCTTTTGTATTGAGGGTACAGTCTTGGTATAATTTATAGTGTTTCTGTAATAATATTCATCATAAAAATATGTGTAATCCAGATGGAAGTTCATTCTAGCTGTAGGTCTCAATCGGCATACTATCTGACTTGGTATTTACATGTACACCAATTTTGTTTGACTCTAGGTATTAGGAGAGTATTCCTACCTCTTAGATAGAGGAAGTCCAGAGGCGGTTATAACCAGGCTCTACAGGTTACTTGTGAGTGACTCCATTTCTTCAGAAACAAAAGCCTGGTTGTTTGCTGCAGTAACCAAATTGACACCTCATGCTCATTCTTCTCACATAGTTGAGAAATTAATCCAAGAATTCACTGTATCCTTGAATACTTGTCTGAGACAACATGCATTTGAATTGAAACATCTGCATGAAAATGCAGAGCTTATGAAGACCTTGCTTCAGGGTGCTCAGAATTGTGAAGACATAATGGTAAGACTCCTGTGCTTCACTTTGTCAAAATCCTGTTGCCTAAACAGCAATTCGTACATATATGACATACAAGGAATATATATATCAAAATATAGTTTCTGTTGCATGTATGATGAACTTTTTAGTTTTTCTCACGATGGTAGGGAAAGAATTGGAGAGATTCTATTTAATACTGGCTCTAAGTAGGAGCAGGAGAGTGTCTCTTCCTAAGAACTGCAGTGTAGATGTTTTAGCTTGTGATGGTCTTGAGATGCGGGAAAGGCTGGGGAAAGCTATGTAGGGTGGGTGGGGATGGTGTCCTTTGAGTGTAACAGGCTCTCTAGCCTTGTGTGGGCTTCACATAGAAGTTGGGGTTCTGGAAGGTCAAAGTCACACATTTCCTCCGAGCCATGGTTTTGTCTTTGAAATTTGAACAGTGAAATTCACAGACCTTATAAAGTTTTATTATGGGATCATAGGATTAAGAGAATTTTAAGAGGGAAAAAAAGCAGACAAAGCTTCTGTTATAGCAAGCACAGGTCCTAAGAATGGGTTGCCACTGGGGTCCACTGTCTTGGGTCTTGTCAATGTTAGTAAGACTTTACTGGTTTGAAGCATGGGGTTCTGTTTCTAGTCAAACTCATGTAGCCTCCATATAGTTGTAAAAGAAGAAAGATAAAACGCAAACAGGAATCCTCTATTTGTCAGTATAGCATCTCTGACATTTTAAGAGACACATTCTTATAGCAAACACCCTGATTCGCTGACTTTTACAGTCTTTCTGGCCTTTCTTCCCCAGTATTCCTTGAGCCTTAGGTGTAAGAGTGTTTTGTAGATGTATCCATTAGGAACAAGCTCTACAATTTTGCATTTTGATTGGCTGTGGGTTTCTGTAGTGATTCCCATTGGTTGCAAAGAGAAGTTTCCTTGATGAGGAGTGAGAACGACACTTCTCTGTGTTAAAGGACAAACATACAGAGCATAGTTAGAGATTGTGTGCTGGTCTAGTAAAGTGATGGTTATAGGTCTTACTACAACAAAGTCAGGCCAGGAACGCAAATGAAGCTTGAACCTGGAGTCAGGAGCTGATACAGAGGCAATGGAGGGGTGGTGCTTACTGGCTTGTTTCCCATGACTTGCTCAGCCTGCTTTCTTATAGAACCCAGGACTACCAGCCCAGGGATGGCATCACCCACAATGGACCAGGCCCTTCCATCAGTGACTATTTAAGAACAATTCCTTACAGGCTTGCCTACAGCCCTATCTAATGGAAGCATTTTCTTAATTGAGGCTCCTTCTTCTCAAATGACATTACCTTGTGTCAAGTTGACATAAAACTATACAACACAAGGTCAGATAAAACTTGGTTCTCTGGATCCTGTGCCCAAAACACACAGTGTCTTCTACTTACCATCTACTTCTGAGAAGCACCAAGGACAATAGCAATAGCTTGTATGTTTTGGGAGTTTTTGGACAGCCCTAACCAACAACTCAAAAGAGGGCTCCTTATGTTTAGTGTTAAATTTTTGGTCAGATAGTCTATGGCTCTTAGGGTAACAGTGTCAGCCCAGATGAGAAAACCTCACTTAAACTGTGTATGTATATGTGTATGTATACACAGACTTCTTTTAGTTGTGTCTAATACATACAGTTAGGTTGGGGCAGAACACCGATGTGCAGGTCCGGCTATGCCTAGAAGTTGAGTACAGCTTAGATGAGATGAGGTCAGGTAGCCACAGGGTACTGGGTTGGTGTGCACGATGTGGGTCCTGGTCCAAGCCTGGGACTTTGGGAGTAGATCTGGGGACCAGGTGGGGTGTGACAAAGGGAGGATCAGGTGGACCCACCTGGCTAGACACTGGAGAAGGATGTGCAGGCTATGGCTGGATGGAGAATTTGGATGTGGCATGGGAGTTGGAGGGCTGAAGGGTGTGAACAGGTAGGGCAGGTCTTGTCAGATGTGTAAAGCTTACTAGTGGCACAGGGAGGGGTGGCCAGACTAGGCCTGGCACTGAGTGTGGGGTTTACACTAGATCTGGGGGATTATGGGGTATAATCAGACTGACTTAACCCACTAGACCCTGGAGAGGGTCTCTCTTTAAAAAGTTTAAAAGATAACTGTGCCAGCTGGGCGGTGGTGGCGCACGCCTTTAATCCCAGCACTTGGGAGGCAGAGGCAGGCAGATTTCTGAGTTCGAGGCCAGCCTGGTCTACAGAGTGAGTTCCAGGACAGCCAGGGCTACACAGAGAAACCTTGTCTCAAAAAACAAAAAACAAAAACCAAACAAACAAAAAAAAGATAACTGTGCCAAAGTTATATGAATGTACAATCTAGTCTTCTAAATACTTGTTTGATTGTTAATTCCTGACTTTTGCTTAACTTTAATGCAGGTGGATGCTTCTCTATCTTTTCTGGATGGTTTTGTGGCTGAAGGACTCAGTCAGGGAGCAGCACCTTATAAGCCCCATCACCAGCGCCAAGAGGAACAGCTCTCTCAGGAAAAAGGTGTATTTCCATCTCTCTATTTTGCTTTGGTTTTAGTTTTCGTTGTTACTGAGACAAAGTGCTCACTGTGTAGTGCAGGCTGTTTGAGATTTTGAGATAAAGAATCCACCTGTCTCTGCCTCCAGAGTGATGGAATTATGGTCATGTGCCACCACAGCTGGGGAGGGCCGACACTGAATAGTGTGAGCGTGTCTAGAAGGGCTCCAGAAGCAGCCCTGGTCATTGTGGGCTAGTGACTCATTTTCACTGTGAACAGTCTATAGATTCTATTAGATTCTCTAACAAAGTATCTACTTAGTTATGTCATAAGGAACTTACAAGAGCAAGAGCTTTAACCATTGAAAAGCACAGCCTGTGAGGGAGTCCACAGTGACCTTGGTGGACAGGAGATCCCTGAGTCATGTGCATGGTGCCTGGAAGTCAATCCTGTGAAATGGGGAGAAGTGTGGACTGTGGTTTATAACTTCAAGATGCATTACTGACAATTCCAGGCTGAGAGATTTCGGGGATTTGTTGTTATTGTTTGTGCTGAGTCCACATTTCTTATGCTGGGTGCCAGGCCATTCTGTTACAAATGGTGGGATCAAAGAGTTGCTAGGCACACTGTTATCTTTTACAGGGCTTTTAATTAAAATTTTTATTAAATTTATTTAAAGTAATTTTCAATTAAAAGTAGTATACAAAGTATTAAGTTTTATTATGGCATTTTAAAACAAATTCGTGTTTGTTGATTCTCCCACCACCACCATCCCCACATACCTTTTTTCTCCCTTTTACCCCTAGTAGCTTCCTTTCTGGTTTCCTGTGTTCTGCTGTGGCCTCCTTCCTCAGCACTTTTCCCTCCCATGGTCCCGTCTAGCTACAAAGCCTAGACTCAGACATTCACATGTGCGTATATATAACACTGAAGACAATGTGTGAGGAACATGCAACATCTGCCTCCCTGAGTCTGGGTCACTTTATGTACTTTAAATATCTACCCACTTTTCTGCAGATGTTCTAATTTCACCTATTTTATAGCTGAATAAAATTCTGTTGTGTATGTGCACAGCATTTTTATTATCCGTTGGTCTGTTGATGCACATTCAGGCTGATTCTTGGTATTGTGAATAGAGCAGCAAGAAGTGTGGATGTACAAGTGTCTCTATAGTGGAATATAAAGTCCTTCGAGTATATACCCAGGAGTGATACAGCTAGGTCATCTGGTGGTTGTATGGTTGACCTTTTGGGAGACTGCCACCCTGACTTCCATAGTGGCTCGTGGTCTCTATCCCACCTGTAGGGATCAGGCCTCTTCTCTCACTCATCCTCATCTTCCCTATCCTCATCCTCACCATCCTCTGTCTAGTGTTCTGACCAGAGTGAGATGGAGGCTCGAGGTGTTTTTAATTTACATTTCCTTGAAGCCTAGGGATATTGAACACTTTTTTGAGACATAAACTTTCTACATAGCCCTGTATGGAATTCCTGTGTAGACTAGGCTGGCCTTGAATTTGGAGATAAGCTTACCTCTCTGCTTCCTGAGTACTGGGATTAAAAGTATGGGCCACCATGTCCAGACTTGATGTTGGACACTTTAACGAAATATTTTCTGGACATTTGTGTTTTCTTCTTCTGAGAACTATCTGCTGCTCATTTAATTAGCCCACTTATTGATTGGCAGCGTTTTTTGTGTGGCTGTTGTTTTGTTGTTTAATTTTTCCAGCTCTGTATATTCAAGATCTTAACTCTGTCTGAAGTATAGCTTCCAAATATTTTCTTCCCTCTTGTAGGCTTTCTGTTCACCAAGCTGATAGTTTTGTTTGCTATGAAGAAACTGTTAATTTTATATAACCCCTTGTAAATTCTTGGTGCTACTTCTTGTGCTATTTGGGTCTTGTTCAGAAAATTCTTATCTCTAAGCATATTCTCTATAGGGATCTGCAAATGGTACCCAATTTTGCCAGCACCATTTGTTGATGAGGGTGTTGAGTTTTTTTAATATATGCTTTTAACACCTTTGTCAGAAATTCCATGAGCATATGTGTGGTTTTGTCTCTGAGTCTCTGTTCTGTCCACTGGTCTGTGTAAGTGCATCTTTGTCTCAGGGCCCTGCTGCCATTGTCACTGTGACTTCCTAGTAAAATTTGAGTCAGCTATAATAATAACTCCAGTGGTGTTCTTTCTGCATGAGATTGCTTTGTATTTTCATGGCTTTTGTGCTTCTCTAGGACTTTGGATTGTTCTAGTTTAGTCAAGAATGTCATTGAAATTTTGATGGCAGTTGAGTTGAATCTCTCTAGTTTTTTTCTTTGCTTGTTTGTTTGTTTGTTTGTTTTTGGTAATATAGCCATCTTACTTTTTTAATTTTAAAAGATTTATTCTATTTTATTTGTGTGTGCGTATATATGTGAATTGTGTATGCTTAGTACCTTTAGAGGACAAAGAGGGCATTGGATTTCCTGGAATTGGAGTTACAGACAGTTGTGAGCCACCATGCTGGAATTGAACCCAGGTCTTCACAAGAGCAACAAATGCTTCTTTTTTTCCTTTTTCTTTTTTCTCTTCTTTTCTTTTTTTCCTTCCTTTCTTCTTTCTCTCATTCTTTCCTTTTTACTTTCTTTCATTTGTTTTTTTCAAGGCAGAGTTTCTCTGTAGCTTTTGCTGGCTCAGAACTTCAACTACCTCTGCCTCTCTGCCTCCAGAGTACTGGAATTAAAGGTGCAGCCCTCCTCCCACCTGCAGCAAATGCTCTTAACCCCTGAGCCAACTCTTCAGCCCCTTCTCACACATCAGTTTGGATTATGAACCTTCCATTTGTAACCCTTCCACCTTTTCTCACTCTGTTACTTGTTTTAGTTTAATGATAGTCACAGCTTTACATACTCTGAGTGGCATTTGATGCCTTGCCCTATGTCTGAAAAGATCGATTTGCCAGTTACAGTTTAGCTAATTGTTTTCTTTTTTTTTTTTTTAATGAGGTCTTATGAAAAACATATGGTATTGTTCTTTCCCATCTAGACAATCAAGTAGTTTGGCGTTAGCTGTGTAGTTATGAGAGCTCCAGATTCCATCTCTCTTTGTGTTCCAACATCTTTGCTGTTTCACTTCATGATTCAAGATGGCTGCTTGCACTTCAGCCACCAACTTGCAGTGTAACCAGTAGGCAAAGGAAATGAGAGGAAAGAATTTCTTTGCAGGTACTTCTCCAGATGTTGCACTACAAATGTGTGAAGAATTTAATTCCCCAGAACATGTAAGCCATATGGCAACAGAATCTGGAACTGTCTCCCCTGGCTGCCTGTATACCTCCCTAAGACTGGAGGAGTCTGCTTCTTACAGGAAGGGGAACGATGTTTGGCATGTGCTCTGCCACAAGAATAATAGGAATTTCATGGCTCTGATTGAATTGATTTAGGTTATATACATATTCAAAAGAGTTAGCATGTGGATGAGTAAACACTGTGTAAGTAAGGAAGATTCCCATTGAAAGTGCCACCCACTCATCTGAGGTAAAGCTTTGCCCAGGAATCATTCCGTTAGTGGAGCATGGCCACCACTCCACATTAATCCATTGCCTCTTTATTCTTATAGCAGCAGCAACCTCTCTGTGGGCCTGGCTTACTTTTACAGCTTGCCTTTCTAACTGATTTCTTTTAAGCTTTTTAGGGGAGATAAAAGGATAAAAGTGAAGGATAGTTTGTCACTGATTACCCTAGTCTATGCAGACTCCAGTCAGTCAGCTGCTTTACTCATACTGTACGTGACTGGTTAGATTATACATAAAGCTCTATTCTGGAAAACTCTCAGCTTTTTAATTATTTCAGTAGTGAATGGAATCTCACAAATTTTATTCATATGCTTTGTTTTCATATGAACCTCTGTTTCTGTTTTAAAATTGTAGTTCTCAATTTTGAACCATATGGACTATCATTTTCTTCATCTGGCTTCACTGGACGACAGTCTCCTGCTGGCATTTCTCTGGGCTCAGATATATCTGGAAACAGTGCTGAGACAGGGCTGAAAGAGTAAGTTTCTTTGTAAAATTGAGAATTTGGCATGATACCTCCTCCACATCCTGCTGCTCTCTGCTCTGCGTGTGTCCTCATGATATTATTTGCTCATTTTAAGATGGTCCTTGAGAAGGTTTCATTTTCAATAATGCAAAAGGAAAGCCGTATTTGTGACTATGTGCTCAATATCATTGAAAGGTTCCTAAGAGTTATATTCTATATGAGATTTTTTCATTTGCTCCCATTGATTGGTTTCAAGTTTCTGATACTATATAATATGCCCTTTAACTTCAAGACCTTATCTGTCTTCCAAGACAAAGTAAGATTTGCACATGAGGTCTGCAGAGATGCCCAGCATTGTTCTTGCAGAGGATAAGCTCCCTGCATCCACATCAGGCAGCTCACAGCTGCTATAACACGATCTCTAGAACATCAGATGCCCTCTTCTGGCCTCAGTAGGCACCCACATGCATGTGCTCATACACATAGACATGCTACACATAATTTTAAAAAATAAGAAATTTGCACATAGTGCATATTATGCACATATGATAAAATTTTAAGAAGCATATTGGAACCTTTTACCAAATAAGTATTAGCATATTCGTCATTCCTTATTTTTTATGTCATTCTTCTGGCAAATACTTCTAAATTTTAATACATTATTAGGAACTTTTGCCAGAAGATACAGTATTGAAGCATGAAATTCCTTCATTATTAGCTCTTCTGGCAAATACTTCTAATCATCTTAGTAGAATTGTGAAGATACAGAGATGAACATGAAATAAGGTGACTGACTTTGTCTAAGGAAGCTTGTTCTTTGCTCAGAATACTTCAGAGGCTCTGGGGAGAGAACTTAGCACTTGCTCTGCAAGTGTGAGAACCTGGGTTCAAATTCTAGCACCCATATGAGAAACTGAAATGGCTATGCATGCCTGTAACCCCAGTCAGTATTGGGTGGGAGCTTGCTGGTTAGCCAGCTGTCTTAATTAGGGTTTCTTATTGCTTCGATGAAAGACCATGACCCAAAAGCAAGTTGAGGAGATAGGGTTTATGTGGCTTACACTTCCACATTGTTGTTCATCACCAAAGGAAATCAGGACAGGAACTCAAACAGGGCTAAAACCTGGAGGCAGGAGCTGATGCAGCGGTCATGGAGGGGTGCTGCTGACTGGCTTTCTTAAAGAACCCAGGACCACCAGCCCAGGGATAGCACCACCTACCATGAGTTAGGCCTTTCCCCATTGATCACTAATTAAAAAATGCCTCACAGCTGGATCTCATAGAGGCATGTCCTCAACTGAGGCGCCTTCCTCTCTGATGAGGCTGATGTACCAGCCAGCACAACTGATCATTTGTCAACTTGAGACACAAGCACATCACTATTAAGCCATAAACCTTACTTTCTTACTCATCCCCAAGATCTAAGTCTTTAAAAGTCTCACAATCTTTACAAATTCAAATACATTAAAATTTCAGTCCCTTTAAAACAGCCAATCTCATAAAATCTAAAGTCTTTTAAAATTCAGTCTCTCAGCTGTGGCTTCCAGTAAAATACTTTCTTACTTCAAGAGGAAAAAAATCAGGGCACACTCAAAATCAAATCAAAATCAAACACCAACTGTCAGTGTCTGGGATTCACTTACAATCTTCTGCAAAGGGGTTGGGTCACTTCTCTAGCTCTGCTCTCGGTAGCACAGACAGCTTGTCTTCTGGGCTGTGGCTGCCTCCACTCCACTGTTACTGCTATTCTTGATGGTCATCCCATTGTACTGGCATCTCCAGAGCGCTGGGATCTTCTGGTGCAACTAGGCTGCACTTTCACAGATAACACCTCAAAGGCTCTCTTCGTGGTGCCAAACCTCAGTTTCTCTGTATAACCCCTTCAGTCCTGGGCCTTCATCTGCCACTGAAGCTGCACCTTCACCAATGACCTCTCAGAGTGCCAAGATTCCGCTGCTCTCCATGACCCCTTCATGCCTTCAAAACCAGTACCACCTAGGTGATTCCTACACATTATGAAGTCCAGCTTCACTGGACTGAAGCTGTCACTGGAACACAGCTTCTCTGTGGTCTCAGAAAACACTTCCCAGAAGATTTCACCTCAGTGAGGGTGGTCTCTTCGTAATCACTGCTAATTTCTTAGCTCAAGCTGACCAGCATCACTTGTCCCAATAGCATAAAGTTTTATTTTAGTTGTTCTGGCATCTTGTTACACAAATGATTGTTCAGCCCCAGCAAACCAGAACCACAGAATCTTAATCAAAATAGCAAGAGCCCTGATAGAGTCTTTAACCTTCCCTCTGAAAGTCCACAGGCCAGGCCTCCATCTTCTCACTGCTCTCAGCATCCTTGTCTCCCAGGCTCCCACAGAGCAGCCCACCGAGCTCTCAACACTCAATAAATAGCTCTTCTAGCCTGAAGTTCCAAAGTCCTTCCACAGTCCTCCCCAAAACCTGGTCAGGTCTGTCACAGCAATACCCTACTATGTTGGTACCAGTACACCAGCCTAACAGAAGTGACAGCTTCTAATTCAGTCCTAGTCATAAGGGAATAAAGTTAAAGTGATAGGGGAAGGTTTACTTTGTCCTCTGGCCTCTACGTCATGTGAGTGAGAGTAGACACCTGCAGACTGATGTGCATGCCCTTACCAAATGTTTTCAGGGATTCTTTGCCCACGTTGAAAATTGCTTACACAGTTGCATATTTATTTCAGGTCAATTTTTATTCTGTTAAATATACTTTAATTTTTAGCTGGGGTGGGGTGGCGTGGCGACACATGCCTTTAATCCCAGCACTTGGGAGGCAGAGGCTGGTATCTCTCTCTATGAGTTGAGGCCAGCCTAGTCTACAGAGTGAGTTCCAGGATAACCAGGGCTACACAGCAAAATCCTATCTTGTAAAACCAGCAACAGCAACAAAAGAAATAATCCATGCTACATCATGCATACGACAGTTGAGCCAAACTCATGACTCTTTGATAACACAGCTGTCATGTTGCAGGGACAAGGGGGCAGGCTCTGTGTAGCCCTGGCTGTCCTGGAACTCACTCTGTAGAGATCCACTTTGCCTCCTGATTGCTAGAATCAAAGGTGTATGCCACCACCCCCAGCTAAAAACAATTTTTTTAAAAGTTCAAAATGTTTTAGGTATACACGTAATGAAAACTCTCAAGGATGACAGCCTTAAGGGACATTGGAATTGAGTTCTTGTACTAATTCAGTCACCTCATTTTAAGGACTATTTCCATGTGTATGAAGTGGCCATGTTGCTCTTGTGTGCTTTGCTTTTTAGGCTGTTGACTGAAACATGACAAACTTACATTTGATAATAGGTGTATAATTAAATTAAATAATTGAGAAAAAAATCGTAGACTCCTGTGGCCTCTTCCCATTTGCCTGTGAAATACATTCTGTAATAGCACAGAGTATGCAGAATTTTTAGGAGTACCCTTTGCAACCGTACCTATGGAAAGAAATATCAAAGAATACATTTGGGAAAAATGAAGAAGAGATAAAGTCATGTCAGTCTGCTCTGTTAGAGTGACCTTGAGAGTTGTCTAAACTGGGCTATAAGGAGTGGCCAGAATTTTACACTGTGTGTGTACATATATGGTATGTGTGAGTGTATTTGTGCATGTCTGTGGGTGCACATATCTTCAAGTGTCTTCCTTGATTGCCTTTTTCTGTATTTACGTAAGCCAGGTTCCATAGCCTTCTCTATCCAGGGTTTCTCTGTCTCTGCCTTCCCTAAGGCTGGTATCAGAGCACCTCCCGCAAACACCATCCACTGAGCCATCTCCCCAGCCCAGGGTTTATCCTTCGGGTCCTCAGTCACTGAATGGGCTGCACTGGGAGGAGCTTGATCTTTGGTGAGTTCTGAGATGAGCTTTGCCTAGCTAAGGTTTCCAACAGCTTAGGTCTAAATGGGCAGCCTAGTACATGCTTGCCTTTAAAAATAAAACACCCTAAAACTAAAATTGAATCCTAAAATTGAGTATATTTTTTTAGATGAAAGAAATCTTTTGGTGTAAGTAGACCTGTAGGTAGTCTCCCTGGTGCCTCAGGAGTCAGAAGAAGAAGTTGCAGTCTAGAGCCATTCTCATCTTTTGTAACTTACTCAAGTAATTAAATGATCTGAAAATTTTAACCAAATCTGGAGTTCTGGAATTTTACCAGGGGAAAGAGGAAGTCAGCTCTAATGAGCATAAATTTTAAAAATCTAGGTTTCCTTCTAGCCTACAGAATGAATATGAAAGCTGGTCTTTTTGTTTGATTGGTTTTGTTTTTTGAGACAGGGTTTCTCTGTATAGCCCTGGCTGTCCTAGAACTACTCGCTCTGTAGATCAGGCTAGCCTTGAAAGGCATATTGTGTTTTGAGAAAAAAATAATGCATCAAGGATCTAACTATTCAGCATTGTTTAAACTGGCTTGCTTTCTTAATCTCCTTAGGACAAGTAGCTTGAAGATGGAAGGTATAAAGAAATTATGGGGCAAAGAGGGCTATCTCCCCAAGAAGGAGAGTGGAACTGGTGATAAACCAGAAGCCCTGAATGTTCCTGCAGAGGGTGCAACAATGGAGAATGTAGACCAAGCCAAGACCAGAAAGGACCAAGCTCAAGGCCATACCCCTTCTACAGAGGAGAAAGAGAAGCAACTGTTGGCATCATCACTATTTGTTGGGCTAGGACCAGAAAATACAATAAGTTTGGTAAGTTATCTATTACATTCCCATAAGAATCCCTGTGCCCTCTGCTGGTACCAAGCACTGGGTTTCACCTACACATGGTGGGCAGTGCCTCCCATGCTCTCACAGCGTTGTCTCCCAGCTCCAGGGCTACCGCTAACACAGTAATGTGCCCTGAGGGTCACACCAGTCCCCTTGAGTAAGTCTTTCTCTAAAGTCCAGTCTGCTAGCTGAAGGCCTAGGATCCACATAAATTAACAAGAATGACCAGGGTGGATGGGAGAGTTCTCTGAGGGCAAGAGGCTTGATTGAAGATTGTCAGTAATAGTGGCTTATCTGCGTGCTTTGTTTCCCAGACTGTTCTTTAGTGAGATAAGTGGTGGCAAGTTTGGTAAGCATCACCAGCCACAGAATTCTTCCCACCGTATTTTCTGGTCCGCCTCTCACATTTAATTTTTGAAGTTAAACCAGTTTTTCTTCTCTGCTTACTAGCATAGACCACAAAATCACAATTATTAGATTATTAAAACCTCTTGGAAGTGAGAGGTAACTTAGAATTCTATAAAATACAGCTCTGGAAACCAAAACATAAGTATCTAATCCTGTGATGTTCTATTTAGAAACCAAACATTTTTTAGAACTATTACAAGTAAGTTTTGACCTTACTTCTTTTTCTTATGTTTTTAAATCAAAAGTAAGATTTAGGTGATAGCTTTAAGTTACATGGCTGTCAGAATTGTAGGCTTTACACCTTTTCATCTGAGATTTACTAATCTTTGCTTTGCAGATTTCCTAGTGTTAATATAGTGTTCATTTAAAATTATTATTATATTTTGTTTTTGCAGTTGGGAAAAGCAGATGTTGTGTCTCACAAGTTCAGAAGGAAATCAAAACTCAAGGTAGCCCAAAGTGACAAGACACCCAGTGCTCATTCCGCTCCCTCCTCCGCCCTTAGCCCCGTGTCAGATGTGGCTGGTGGAGATGAGGAAGGTCTGGACACTGCGGATAGCAGACACGGGGGACTCAGTTCAGAGCTTTTGGGTTCTGAGTCTCTGTCGGAGCTGCCCTCGGTTGAAAACCTCTCAAGTGTCAGCTTGCCTGCACCTTCTTTGTTTGCTGATAACAACATGGAAGTCTTTCATCCCCCTTCATCCTCTGCAACTTCAACTGTCAAGGAAATGAGTTTAGCTTCTTTGTTGGAAGAAACTCCTGAGTGCAGGCATTCAGGTCTCATGGAAATCTGTCGTAATGAAACCGTGTCTGTGTCTTCTTACAAAGTCTGGAAGGATGACTATTTATTGGTGATCTGGTCAGTCACTAGTAAGGCTGACTCAGAGTTCACAGATGCTCAGTTAGAAATTTCTCCTGTGGAAAATTTCAAGGTAAGACAACATATAAGATATCATTTCTTTTTTTTTTTTTTTTTTTTTTTTTTTTTTTTTTTTGTTTTTTTGAGACAGGGTTTCTCTGTGTAGCCCGGGCTGTCCTGGAACTCACTCTGTAGACCAGGCTGGCCTCGAACTCAGAAATCCGCCTGCCTCTAAGATATCATTTCTTAAGTAAATAATGCTTACTTAGTGTTTCTATTTTGGCTCCAGTACCTTATGAATTTGTGCCATATCCTCCTTTCTTCCTTAAAAACAGGACTCAGGATACATTCCTCTAAAGAAACAAAGGAAGCCCAATAATACTGTGTTTGCAAAGGCCATAGATATTTTATAAAGTGAGTGTCTATAGTGCATAGTAAAGGTTGCAGGTGACACATGGGCACTCCTTTAAACCCATACTCAGGAGAAAGGCTGGAGATCTCTGTGAGTCCCAGGTCAGCCTAGGATACATAGTGCATTGAATACACTATGAATCTCACTTGTGTGCCCTACTTGAGGTGTTACACGGTTAGATTCCTTAGCTGCTTTTGCCTGTTTCCTCCTGTTGAAAACAAGGTTGTTAGTATTGTGTTCCTGTAAGGAGTTAACTAGCTGATTCCGCAGAATGCTTGTAGCATTAAATGCACATCCCATGCTCTTGCTGTTTTCTGGTTTTATCTGTGATCTCTTTCCATGCTCTCTCCAAGTGCTGCATTCTCTCCTGTTATATTCACTAAAAACATTTCAGGTTATTTAACAGAGCCAATAGAGCATTAAGAAAAAAAAATAATATTAAGGATAAACGGAGTTTTCCTTCTTTCTCTCCTGAATTTGTATCCTATACTCAGTACTCAGGCGTCATTCTCTTCCACAGCTCTGGAAGGGTACTATGGCAACTTCCAAAAGTTCGTTTGTCTGCAATGTTGTAAGAATCCTTGGCACAGTTGTGACATTTGCCGTCAAATGTGTCAGAAAACTAGCCATTTTCTTCTGTGAGCTACAGTGTGTTGAATAAGATATTATCTGGGCCATTGACCAGGGCAGGAATTCTTGAATACATATGTGTAGCAGATTTACTTGCAAGAACTTTAAAAACCAAACAAACAAGGAACCTGTCGCCGCCATTCTACCTGTAGAGTTGAGTAGGGATAGAGAGTGAGAATGGAGTTGTATGACTGTTTGAAATCCTCTAGCAAGTCAGGTGTTAGCAACTAGGAAGAGGGCTTGCCTAGCACACAAACAGACACTGGCTTCAGTTCCCAGCACTATGAGTAAAAGAGTTCTGGTGCCAGATGAGAATTTAATAATCTTAAAATAAATAAAGATAGATAAGTAGGTAGATAGATAGATAGATAGATAGATAGATAGATAGATAGATATACTGGTTTTAGCTATAATACTAATCTGTTAGATGGTTTTGACTTATAAAGTATTATTTATGTTTTAGTAAATTTTTGTTAGTGATTTTCATAATGAAGTTTGTTAACTTCCCACATTCATGTGCTTTAGTATTTTATCTCTTAAGTAGAAGGAACAGTTTATTGATGCTTTCTTCAATATTTTATTACTTTCATTTACAGATCATTGAGCAACCCAGATGTTCTTCGCCTGTGATGGAAACAGAAAGCACCAAATCCTTTCAGTATGGTGTGCAGATGGAAAGCCCTTGTGTGGAAGGGACTCTCTCTGGTTTTATAAAGTATCAAATGGAGGATACACATTCTGTTCAACTGGAATTTTCCATAAACATATCATTATTAGATTTTATTAGGTAAATATTTTCTAATAAAAATTAGAATTGCCAGATTAGAATTTAATAATCTTAAAATAAATAAAGATAGATAGATAGATCGATATTTAATTTATTTAATTTGTTATTCATCCATTATGCCCCTCCCTTTTTTTTCTAGCTAGAAATACCATACTGGCTATTAGGGAATATAGGAATTACATATTCAACGGTCTTGGGCTGGAGAGATGACTCATTGGCTAAGAAGGCTTTCAGAGGACCGGAGTTAGGTTCCTAACACACATATCTAGTGGCTCACAACTGCTTGTAACTCCAGCTCTAGAGGACCCAGCACCACTCTGGCCTCTGTGGGGTACTTGTATGCACATGCACATAGTCACACACAGACACACACTACATACACATGAAAAAAAAAAAAAGGTCATCAGAGGTCATCAGATCCCATTACAGATGGTTATAAGCCACCATGTGGTTGCTGGGAATTGAACTCAGGACTTATGGAAGAACATTCAGTGCTCTTAACCACTGAGCCATCTCTCCATCCCCCATGAATAAGTATTTTTAAAATCTTGTATTCTTTTTTGTTTGTTTGTTTGTTGGTTGGTTTGTTGGTTTGGTTGGTTTTTTTTTTTTTTTTTTTTTTTTTTAAATCTTGTATTCTTACAAACCAGGCATGGTAGCTCATGCTTATAATCCCAGTAGTCAGGAGGCTGAGGCAGGAGGATTGCCATCTGTTCAAACATTACTAGGCTACAAAATGAGTTGGGTTTTTTTTGTTTTGTTTTCTGTTTGTTTGTTTTTTTTGGTTTTTTCGAGACAGGGTTTCTCTGTGTAGCCCTGGCTGTCCTGGAACTCACTCGAGACCAGCTGCTGGAATCAATCCCCTGCCTCTGCCTCCCAAGTGCTGGGATTAAAGGGATGCACCATTACTGCCTGGCTACAATGTAAATCTTAACTCTCTCCCACTCTTATTTATAATTTGAAGATGCACAATATATATGCAACATAGTTTTATACATAGTATCGATTCTTCTGTAGCTTTAAATATAAGGTTTTTTTTTTAAAACTATAGTCAGTGTGTACTTACCAGAAATTCAAATGTTATAAAAAAATATAACTATAAAAAAATATAACTAGAATATGAATGTTGCCTATAACCCACCTGACATTATACAACATATGACTATTTCATCGTGTGTGTGTGTGTGTGTGTGTGTGTGTGTGTGTGTGTGTGTGAATACTGTCAACAAAGTCTTTTTTGTTGTTGTTTTTCTTTCTTTCTTTCTTTTTTCTTTTTAAGATTTATTTATTTAATGTATTCACCATTGCTCTCTTCAGACACACCAGAAGAGGTCACCAGACCCCAATGCAGATGGTTGAGAGCCACCATGTGGTAGCTGGGAATTGAACTCAGGACCTCTGGAGGAGCAGTCAGTGCTCTTAACCACTGAGCCATCTCTCCAGGCCCTGTCAACAGAGTCTTAAGTTCTTTAGTTAATTTAAAGTTCTTTATATTCATTTTCTTGTATACTGCTTTAACAGAAATTTCATTATTCCCAAATCCAAAGTATACATGATAGAATTGTTTATATTTGAGAATTTATGCAGTTATTTGATAAAATCTTATTGGAGCAATTAATGTCTTTTTTAAAAAGACAAAATTGGATGGGCTATTAAAAGGGAAAGTGCTAGCCGGGCGGTGGTGGCGCACGCCTTTAATCCCAGCACTTGGGAGGCAGAGGCAGGTGGATTTCTAAGTTCGAGGCCGGCCTGGTCTACAGAGTGAGTTCCAGGACAGCCAGAGCTATACAGAGAAACCCTGTCTCGAAAAACCAAAAAAAAAAAAGGGGAAAGTGCAGTTTAAATCTTTTGTTGTCAATATTGTCATCAGGTTGGAAGATAACACTTGCCATTCTAATCATATCTGATTTAAAAGCATAAATCTCTTGGGACCCAGGTTTACAATGTATAATATATATGTATTATATATATTCGTTTTCATGAGTCATGTGAAATATGTTTGTTCAGCATCACTATACTCCTAACAACATAGACTAATTGTTAAAACTTTTTCAGACCATTAAAGATCTCAACTGAAGACTTTGGCAAACTCTGGTTGTCCTTTGCAAATGATGTGAAGCAAACGATAAAAATATCAGAGCCTCCACTTGCTCTGGCTTCTGTCCTAACAGAGCTGCAGCAGAAACTGAGACTTCGTGTGATTGACGTCATAGGTGTGTAGAATTAGGAAAAGGCAGCCCCATGTGAATGTGGATTTTTTCTTTTGAGTGTCATATTTCTTAGAGTTTCTTACCATGAGTATCTTTTAAAATCAGTGTGTTTTCCAGACTGTATTAAGGAATATTTGATTGAAAAATTCACAGTATATAATTAACTATCATTTAGCCTTTGTTTTTCTTTTTAACGCTTTAAACATTTCTCCATTTGTGTGGAGTATGCTTCAAATTCAATCAGAAAGTGGTTGATTACTCTCAAAATAGTCATGTCTCTGTTGTATCAAAAGACACTATACTAATGTCTTATACCTGAGAATTTGGCTTAAAGACTAACGGCATCTAGGAACAGCATTCTCTATCTTTGCAAGGTATCTCTGTTTTAGATTTTAAGAAAATTAATCATATCTCTTAGTTTGCTTATAAAGCAGTTGATTTCTATATGGCTTTTTTCTTGTAACCTGAATTTTGGTTGACCTTGGCCATTCTGACTCAGACAGGATAAAAATCACAAAGTAGTTTTGATTTGCATATTAAAGTAGTTTAATTTGCATGGTAAATAATTTGTATTTATGAAGACTATATTTAGTTCTCATAAATTCAACTTTATTTGTTCAAGTGTATTTCCTATTTTATTCTCTGTCAGATTTAGGGTACCAGGTCTTGTGCCAAAATCCCTGATGCATTTAGAATTGAGTTTTGTGCAAGGTTTGTGGTGAGGATCTAGTTTTACTCTTTTACTAGTAGCCATCCATTTTGACCAGTACCACCTTTAAACATACTGTGTTTTTTCCAGTGTGTACTTTTGGCTTCTTTATCAAAATCAGAGAACTGTAGGAGAATGGGCTTATTTCTGGGTCCTCAATTCTATTGTATGGATGTGTTTGTTTATATGGCATGCTGTTGGTGAGAGTGGGTGCTGAAGTCACTTTGTTGGGGTTGATCTATGGTTTTAGATTTAGTAGTTCTTTATGAAATGGGATGCACCTGTGTTTGGTGAACATATGTTTAGAATTGTGATGTCCTCTTGATGGGTTGTTCCCTTAGTGGATATAAAGTGACCCTATCACTTCTGACCAGTTATGCTACTAGTATATGTTACTCTATATATACTAAGTATACTACTATGTAACATTATTATTATATATCATATTATTTCTGTAGTATATTGTTAGCCTGTTACTAAATACTTGAGGCACTTCTACTTTTTGTCTGATATGAACAGTGCTGCTGTGTACGTGAGTGTTGAAATGCTTGTTGATATTCTTGTTCTTCTCTGAGATTAAAGGCATTTACCACCACTCCAGTACCTTTTCGAGTTTTTTTAATATATAAAATTGTCTTCCAAACAAGTGTGAAATACTCTCTTTAAAGCGCTTGTCTGGCACTTCCCCTGGTAATTCATCAATTAATTCATTTATTAATTGAATTAATGGCAATTCATCAAGACAAACATCTTTTCACATGCTTTTGGCCTGTTTATAGATGTCTGTGGAGGTGTGTCTGTTGACATCCATATTTAAACATAATTTCCCCTTTTCTTCTGTTGCAGGCAATGAAGGGCTGTTGGCCTGTAAGCTGCTCCCATCCACCCCCTGTGTCCTGCACTGCCGAGTACATGCTGACATGGTAGCCCTGTGGTTCCGATCCTCTAGCTCTGTTCTTTCGGACTATTTATCATATCACTGTCAAAAGTGATGCAGACATCCTAGCACAGTTCTGTTAAATTTTACTTTTTCCACATAAATAGTTTACATTTATAACCTTACCAAAGTAAAAAGCACCCATGGTACTTCTGATGGAAATGAGGATTTGTGAGTTTTGGTTTATGTGTTTTCTTCTTGATTTCTGCTAAGAATAATCCCCAAGAAATTGTGTCATTAATTTTTTTACTCAGGATTGTACAGTGTGTTTGGGTCCCCCCCCCCCAAATGACCTAAGCTAATGTTATAAAATGCTAATGATTTTTATGTCACTTAATGTGGAGGAACTGAAAATACTTATTTTGTTATAAATGTTTTATAGCAGGTTTATTCTAGCATTAACTGATTTCTAATACAGCTGAGACTTATTAGAAATCCGTTCTCTGCTTTGATGCAGGGGACAGAGATTGATCATCACCTGAATCACACTTGGCTTTGGAGTACAGAAAAGTTGTAAGGAAAGTCTGCACTTTCGGTTCTGTTTTGCTCAAGTCAGTGTTAAACTGAGGTGGCCTAGCATTGAATAAAACCATGAGCATGCTGGGTACTGGGCAAACACAATCTGTATTTTTTACTTTTTAACTTGTTATACTTAATTTTAAGTAATTTGACCATAAAGTATATCTGTTTCCTATTTGATCCTTTTTGCAGTTAAAATTTGTGACCATAGAATAAATGGCCAATTAATTTTTTCTGGTCCTTAAATCTACTAGTATTAAGTGGATGTTACTGAGTAGTGACTATGTAAATATATACTACAAATACTTTGGCAAATATATATCATTTTCATGTTATATTTATGCTTATAGGCCCTCTGTTAGTAAAAGAAGAGATTATGCCTTGTATGTGTGATGGGCCAAAATCTTGAAATTGTATATTAGCTGAAATAGTATTTTATAAAAACTAATGGTGCTGTGGGAAATGTTTATTTTACCCTTTTTGGTACTTCGCCGTTGAAACTATTCAGGTAATACAACTTAAGTTACTATGTGAATCATTCTAGTTCACAGGACTGGTTATCAACCCAGTCAGGCACTTTGGTTTTATATCATCTCATTAATTCTTGCTGTAAAGATGCTGAGGAGGAGGCCAGGTGGTGGTAGTGGTGGAGATGCACACCTTTAATCCTAGCATTAGGCAGAGGCAGGTGAATGTCTTGAGTTTGCGGCCAGCCTGGTCTACAGAGTGAGTTCCAGGACAGCCAGGACTACACAGAAAAACAGTGTCTTGAAAAACCAGAAGGGGGAAAAAGATGCTAAAAAGATTCTACAGAGCTGCCATCCATAGTTAGAACAAGACAAAAAGTAGTATTTTTGGAATTAACTTTTAGGTTATTCATTCATAAATGTAGCACTTTGTTAACTTCTCACTTAAATACATGCAGGTAAGCCTTGCTAAAAGAGCAGTAGGTGACTGGGATTTCCTGCGCATTGGGTTTCTTCCTTCAGAAGACAGCTAGACACATCATCAGCCTCAGCTCTGTTGTGATAGAGGCTCTGAAGCAGCCGCTCATTAGCTTCTTCTTTATTGTTGCGCCTTACCCAGCCTCGCTCGCACTTTATCAACCAGTGCAGCATGTGGCGTAGGAGGGGCTCCTTTGTGTGTATTTCTCCAGGCGTTTCTGTGGTCACTGAGGTTGATCAGTCGTGCAGCAGGGGAAGTGAGGTATGTAAAGTCACAGTGACAGCTGTCCCGAGGATCATGGGTGTTTGTTTTTCTGCTGCTTTGTTACAAGGGATGTTCATGAGAGCAGCAGTCCTTGTCATGGGACTTAACTGTCTCACCACTCTGTCTAACTGTGCATGAGTGAACAGGTTTGGGGTTGAGGCATGACCTTATATCTGCCAAAGAGAACATAGTGTCACTTTTGTTCTTTCTGAACTCACTAAATAAAATGTAGAGTAACAAGGTGTCTGCAGAAATGTTTAATAGAATGTTTACAACGTTTATGATTTTAATATTACTACTAATAATAGAAAAGAGTAAATATTTTAAAACTTTGGACCAGTACATTTTCTATCTAAACTCATTGAATTATATTCTGAATCTGGCATCGTCAACCTTTTTGATCACAAAACAGGGAGAATTTTAGGTCTAGTCTCTTTATAATCAGCCAGTGAGGGTAACGCTTGGGTGGAGAAAGGCTGCTGCGTGCTCTGTGAGGATGGCAGCAGAGCAAGGCTGGGGACAAATAAAGGAGGACAGAAGGAGCATGCGAGCAGCGGAAGGGAGGTGGCCAGGCTCCCCAGCAGTCATCCCCAGGAGGTCAGCAGAAGAGCTGCTGCCACTCAGGGTGTGAGAGGAGCCTGCCTTAGTCCTACGGAGGGAGACACTGGAGGGGCCGAGCAGGGTCTGAGAGCTGATGGGCCAAGTGTGCCCAGCACAGCATATGCTCTGCAGGTGAGTATTAGCTAACATTCTGCTAAGCTCTTCCAAATTGATTGTATAAAGTACAGTATTTTATTTTCATTTTACTGTAGGTTCTTTTATTTTCTATGGATAAACATGATCTTTGTCGCCTGGTAAGCCATGAGAAGTGCACTGAACCTATCTATGTGTCTTTAAGCTGTTTTCCTATGTCCGAATTTTAGGAGAGAACAATGCAAATGAATGGCAACTTAATAAATAATGCATTTTTTACTTTGTTTTGGTGTTGAACTGTGTAAATTGAAGATTTTTAATTGAATGTATAATAAAAAACAACTGTGCTTTTTTGGGTCTATATGTTCTTTATAATTTAAGTAGATGAAAATTATTTAATTAGTATATAGATTGGTTTCTAAATATATAAATACAAGTTGCTCAATCTGTATGTTACTTGTATGTATGTTTTTTGCATGTGTGTTATATGTACATGTTTGTGTGGCTGTATACGTATAATCATGTAAATGTTCATGTTTCAGAGGCCAGAGATCAACATCAAGTTTCTTCCTCACTATCTTACTAATTTTTAACTCTTAAAAATATGGCTTCAGGGCTGGAGAGATGGGTCAGCAGTTAAGAACACTGACTTCTCTTCCAGAGGTCCTGAGTTTCAATTCCCAGCAACCACATGGTGGCTCACAACCATCTGTAATGGGATCTGATGCCCTCTTCTGGTGTGTCTGAAGACAGCTACAGTGTACTCATATAAGTGAAATAAATCTTTTTTTTTTTAATGATTTTTTAAAAATATGGCTTATTCATACACATGTGCTTGGTGCCAGCAGAGGTCAGAAGAGGCATCGGTTCCCTGGAACTGGAGTTAAAGAACAAATGGTTGTGAACTGCCATGTGAGTGCAGGCAGTTGAACCCAGGTGCTCTGCAGGCACAACAAGAGCTCTTAACCACCAAGCTCTCTCTCCTGCCCTGGTCACTCACTGAACCTAGAACTCACTCACTTGAACTGCCTAGCCCATGGGATCTACTCCTCCTTCTTCCTCATTCCTAGCCTTTATTTTGAGATAGAATTTTAGGCAGCACAGGAGAGCCTTGATCTTCTTTGGCTCACAACTGCTGGGAGTACGGGTCTGCACTACCATACCCAACTAATTATTATGTTTAAGGTCACTCTGCTGTATGGGTGAAAGATGACAGGGTGATCAGAGAGGGGCCAATTCTGACTTCTCAGATGGTAGATGATGGAAACGAGGTAAGAACTG
Organism: Mastomys natalensis; assembly: GCA_021653895.1. Taxonomy (NCBI): domain Eukaryota; kingdom Metazoa; phylum Chordata; class Mammalia; order Rodentia; family Muridae; genus Mastomys; species Mastomys natalensis. The sequence goes on along the minus strand of JAJTUV010000257.1, from coordinate 1,454,385 downwards.
GTCAGACTCCAAATTATGTTTGTAATTGTGCTCTGTGCCCTCTCTGGAGTGAGGACATTTATCTCATGAAAAACAAAGATGATTTTTCGTCGCCACCAACCCTACTTGCTTCATCAGTCGTGTCAAGGGGGGAAAAAAAAAAAAAGAGGGAAATGTCACTCATCTTGAAACAGACTCCAGCCCTAGAGATCAAAGCGTCCTTCAGATGCCTCTCTTACTTTTCTCCCTTATCCTCGGTACACTTTCCCCGCAGAGCACTCTGATTCTCCCTCAGTGCGTGTACTCCTTCACCCTTCCCAGGGAGAGATCAGGCTGTTCCTGGGAAAATGCTGTTTCTTAGCCCTGAAGGCAGGGAATCACAAACACTGGTTTTCTGGAATCTTTGCTCCTTACAGAAACAAGCTTTTGTGTCAGATCAATTATGTTTGAGCCGCGAAACTAAAAAAGGTTCCGAATATACCCACCACCAGAAAAAAAAGCTCCAGTTACATATGGCGCGAAGGGAGCTGATAAAGTAGCGACACCACAAACAGTGCAAAAACACGGCAGCTAGTAATTTTCCCCATTCAACAGTGTAGGCAGCTGGACACACAGACCTGCTCGGCCAAAACCCCGCCCACCAGCTGGACAGCCAATCGAATCCCAGCAGCGCTTGGCCTACGCGGGGCAGCGGGGTTGCTGCACTGTGGGAGAGCTGGAGTGGGCGCTGGTGGACGGCTGGTGAGGTGAGCTCAGATCCGGCGGGGCGTGGGCTGGGCGCGCCGTCCTGACGTCCTGAGGCGGGAGGCCGAAGCCGACCGGGCCCGTGCCGCCCTATTGGGACCCCGGAGCGCCCTGGCCTCCAGCTTCTCTCTGCCGAGCCCTTCGCAGGCCGGGCAGCGGCAAGCCAGAGACTCCTCTCAGGAAGCGGGCGGTCCTGAGTAAAGACTGAAGAAATTAAATCGCCATCTCGTAAAAGTGCTCATGGTTTCGGGCCTTATGTAGATGGGGCTGGTTGGTGTGTCGTGCACTGATTGGGGGACTGAGCCCCTGATTTGACAGTGCCCTATCCAGAATGAGGACTTTGAACTCTGACTGTTGAGGGTTTGCGCCAGAAGTTTCATTTATAACCTCTCCTAGCTGTACTTTATTCTTTGAAACTGAAAGAAAAAGAATGTTGCAAAAAAACGGTGTGAGTGTTGAATTGTAAATTGCATGCTTATCTGAAGAACTCAGAAATAAGGCTGAGTTTAGGTCCTACTTAAAAAAAAAAAAAAAGCTCAGCGGTAGCGCACACCTTCTTTAATCCCTGTACTTGGGAAGCAGAGGCAGGCAGGTCTCTAAGTTAGGGCCAGCCTAATCTACAGAGTGAGTTCCAGGACAGCCAGAGCTACACAGAGAAACCCATTATGCTTGTGCAGTTTTGGATTCAGATATTTTTCTACTTAACATTATATAATACCAGTTTTCCATCTTACAGCTGTTATTGAATTTGGGGTATATTAGCTAACTAACCTCTTGTTGTCTCAGTGTTCTTATTTGTACAAGTGGCGGTAAAGATAATGCTTTTTTTGGTAGGATAGCTATGTACGGCCACAGAATGTTCAACATAAGATTTTATAAATATTAGCACTCACAGTACACAAAACAATATTGTACTGGAAAGACACCCCCCCATAATTAATTTCTATATTCCAAGAATTTTAAAAATTGTTCTTATTGAACAATTTAAGTTCTTATTGAACTAGAATACTAGAGCTCATTTGTATTGTAATAGATTGTATTAATAAATATACAGATCCCTTTCTTCCATTCTACATTCCAGAATAGCACATATTGAAGTCAAATGGTAGGCAAAGCTTCTGATAGCTAGAAAACTAAGAAATCTGTGTGGCTAACTACACTTGAACTTTTAGAACTAAGAAGCAAATTTTTCTTAAACTTACATGACTCAGAGACATAATCATTGTTACTATTTTGATGTATATAAATTACATACATCTGTATAGCTATTATATTTTACCCCGTAGGTCTTGTTATAAATCAAGATTGAGGCAGGAGAGTTGCTGAGAGTGTTGAGATCAGCCTAGGACACAGAGTATGTTTCATGCCACCCTAGGCTACAAAGTGAAATCCTACCTCAAAAACAATGGAACAAAAAGAATTGTTGATGGCCTTCATTGTAGAAAAATGGGCAGAGTTGAGGAAATTGGTGAGTAGAAGGGTGGCAGCCGAGAGTGAACGTCAGAGCAGTGTTTCCACGCTGCTCTGAAGGTGTAGGGGGCACTTAGACAAAGGCTGGGGTATGGCAGAGGTAGTCTGAGCCCTCCCATGCCTCCTTCAGGGCTGTAGCAACCGTGGCCAATTGCAGCTGTATTGAAGAGCCGTTAGGAGAGCTGTGCAGGTGAGTCATAGGTAATCCAGCCTGTCTTCCTGTCTTCACCGTTGTTCAGTGACTCTTTATTGGCCAAACACCATTGCAAAGGAGCCATTGTCTTTGTGCCTCTGCAGTATGGAGATTCTCAAAGATAGGCCAAACATGTGGTATCTGTTTGCTTTTTAAAGAGTATAATATTAAGACTGGAGAGATGGCTCAGCAGATAAGAGAACTAGCTGCTCTTCCAAAGGACCCAGGTTCAAGCACTCACATGGCAGTTTACAACTGTCTGTAATTCCAGTTCCAGGGGACACGACACCCTTACACAGATATACTTGGAGGCAGAACACCAATGTAAATAAAATTTTTAAAAAACATTATTTGTGCACACACACACACGTGTGTGTGTGTGTGTGTGTGTGTTTATATATGTACATGCTTGAGGATAACAAAACAAGGTGGCGAATCCTCTGCAGTTGGAGTTACAGACATCTGTGATTCACCTAACATGGGTGCTGCAAACTGAATTCTGATCCTATGCAAGAACTGCAAGTGCCATTAACTGCTGAGCCACCTGTCCAGTACCATCGCTTGTGTATTAATAGATGTATATATAGTTAAATCTAGAGTACACAAGAATAGAAAAGATTTAAGTCTTATTTCTCATGTAATATGAGGATCTTCTTTTCCATCCACTTACCTGGAAATGACAGGATTCCGTCCTGCAGCTCCACTGTAGAAGGTAGACCCTTTGAAGTGAAGACGGAAAGAACAAATGAGTCCTGGCTCAGAGGAGAGGGGCTGATAGGGAGGACTGGGAAGGGGTATTGCTGGGCAGTTGGATGACTGAGGTAAGAGTGAAGGCCCATTTTGTATTTTTACACTTAGGCCCGAGAGGCCAGTAGCTTCTTGGCTTTGACTAGTTGAGCCTCAGCCTAGTTTACATGTACCTATCTGTCCCCCTAGGATCAGAAGAGATGCTGAGAATTCTCAGTTAACCAGACCAAGCCAAACACTTGCAGTTGAGTCAAGAGAATTGCAAAACAGCATGTCAGCACTAGAGGATCATCTAAGCTGAGTGTCTGGCCTGTTTCAGGATATTTGATCACACTCAAACCCTGAGATATTGTGTTACTAACTGCAAAAACCTGTTTCTACTTGTGTGGTTCAGCCTAAACACACACCTTTCATCCAAGAGCTTTCTGCATAAATATTGTAAACAAGATTAAATAAAGTCAACCATAGGTCAAGAAGAGGAACAAGCAACCAGTTGACAGGAAGTGAATATAGAATTATTAAGAAAAAAAAAACATAGAGTAAGAGAGAGTCAGTAGGATCGCTAGAGTGACACAGAAAGTAGAAGGGAGGGACATTCAATTTGAAGGGGTTTTGGAGAAGGTGTGAGGGAGGGGCATACTTCTGGGCTGAGGAGGAGGGTCAGCTGGGTGCTTTCTCTGCCTCTCTGCTCTAGTCAGCTTTTACCTCAGCATCTGGCTCCCCAGTCTTCATTGGTAAAATCACACAGCGGCCCTTTTCACATGAGACAGTTTTGCGTTGCTTCATGTTACAGGTATATAACATAGATGTAACGACAAACCATTCACTGAAAAGTAGCAAAGAATGGATTTTTAAAGAGTTACTTCAGCTGGGCAGTGGTAGTGTACACTTTTAATCCCAGCTCAGAGGCAGGCAGACCTCTGAGTTACAGGATAGCCAGAGTTACACAGAGAAACTTTGTCTCAAATCACACACACACACACACACACAAAAACAAGAATAATTCTTTGATATACACTTGATTTTACTTTATTAACCCTATTACTTATTACTAATGAGGTGGATGTGCTTGTTTAATTTTACGCTTTTTCATACTTTGCTGAAATTTGATACAGAGAACATCTTCAGTGCTTTTTATAGTTGCTAGGTATTTTGATTTTATAATTCTCTATGCTGAGAGTACCAGTTTGCAAAGGTACATTGGGAATTCTGTCCTGATCCCAAGACAAAATTCACTGAACAATTTTTTTTTCTTTTTGGTTTTTCAAGGTAGGGTTTCTCTGTGTAGCCCAGGCTGTCCTGGAACCTGCTTTGTAGACCAGGCTGGCCTTGAATTCTCGGAGATCCATCTGCCTCTACCTCTGCCTCTCAAATGCTAAGGTGAAAGACACTGGCCACGAAATTCAAATTGACAAACAACAGGTTTTAAAATCAACCATCCTAACATGGTATGATCTGGAGCTATCTTAATTTGATGGTTAATGCCAAGGAATTATAGGAAAATGTGAAAATTTTCTCTTTCTCTGTCTTTCTCTCTCTCTGTCTGTCTGTCTGTCTCAGACAGCATTTCTCTTTGTAGACCTGGCTGTCCTGGAACTCATTCTGTAAACCAGGCTAGCCTTGGCCTCGAACTCAGAGATGCACTTACCTCTGCCTTGTTTTTCTAATGAAACTATGGTATTTCCATAAGAGTAATTCTTTTTTTTTTTTAACTGTAAATAGATTCTTCTCTCATAAAGAATAGTTCTTAAAACACGATGATAGTATGATGCCTGAGCAGAGGTGTTTCAGACTGTGTTCTCTGGCATTGTGTAGCGTGACAACATACACAGTGTGGTATTTTGTCGCAGTGATAGAAAGATGGCTGACACAGCCCCCTCCTCAACCCATCACATACTTCTTTCTCCTCCCCACTTTCTTGCCAATATTTGACAAAATCTAGGATAAATCTGCATTTTTAAGAGATCTTAAAACATCGAAGACCTAATCCTACAAAACTAAGATTTACATTTGGTCAGATGTTTTTTTATTCCAAGATTATGTAAGTGATCAAACATGGAAGGATTCTGTCTTACAACTTGTATGTCTAGACAGACGTTTGATACTGAGCACCTGCTGAGCATTGGGGGGGTGGGGCAGGGATGGGGGGGCATTCTCAGCGTTATTGTTTTTTATGCATTATTTTATGTTTTGCTATTTCAACCTCCAAGTGCTTCACTAACCCTTTCCTATGCTCCCTCTTTCATACCTCGTCTTTTAAGGCTTTGGTTTACCGTCCCTTTTTCACCATGTTATTTCGAGTCTGTGTTTCCCTTTGCCGCTGGGGTGCCTGAACACTGCTTAGGGAGGTGAAATGCAGGGACACTGGGCTAATGCCTACATGCCCCTCAGGGGAAGCAAGACACAGCCTAAGAAGGGTGTCAGCCCGTGTTTCTCCAGTGAGAAATGATGGGGGCTGAGACAGAGGCTGTGATTCTCAAACTCCTATGCTCCCAGATGCTGCTGGGAACTGGGAAGAGTTGAGAATGGGGCTCCCATCCTCCTGTGTACCTAGATGCTACTGAGGACCATGAGGAGTGAGTTGGGAATAGGGCCTGGGGCCTCAGGCCTGTGCCTGTGATGGGGGTAGGATGAGGGGGAAGAGTCAGCTTAGCTCAAGGTGGGTGCCAAGACTGTGGAGAGGCTTTCTATAGGAGACTTAAACACAGCTCTGTATGACAGCAGCCTACCCCCACATTGGTCCTTGATGTAGGAGACAGTCCTTGCTTGTCCAAATCCTTTATTCATAGTGGATGAGGATACATGCAACCTATTCATTGCGAACCAGAGATTAAATACCTTTTATAGGAAGGGATGCCCAGGAAGGGAAGTTCATTGACTAGATACTCAGGGCCTACCTAGATACCTCATTAACTTGGAAGACTCCATGACCAATGGAGCAGGAACCTGGTTGGGACTGGTTTAAACACCTACCATTCTCAATTATGAGATGTTCTGGGGTTCTTAAACTCTACTCGACCATACCAGTTCTTCTTTCTGTGGCATGGTTCCTATTGCCCCACATGTTAGGACATGTTAGGAAAGCCTGCTTCAGACCACAAAGGGTAGACAACATATGTCCTGAGGAGATGGGAGGAGGTTGCTAGGAAAAATACGTTCCTAGCACTGGCCCAGACGGCCATGTGGTCTTCCCAGGCACTCGTAGGGCTGCCCCAAATAAAGGCTTTTTGTTTTTAAGATTTATTCATTTACTTTTATTTTGTATGAAGGAGTATTTTGCCTCATGTTTGTGAACCATGGTTGCCAGAAGAGGGCATTGGTCCCCTTGGAACTGGAGTTACAGCAGTTGTTAGCCACATGTGGACACTCGGAATGCAGTCAGTGCGCTTAACTGCTGAGCCACCTCTCCAGCCCCAGAGTCTCTGTTTTTATGGGATTTATTATTGCAGTGTTACTTATAATTCTACACTTACCCCAAGAGGATGAGATCCCAGGACCAGGGCAATGGCAGAGTGCCACAGAACACTCTTTCCTCCATCTCAGCCTCTTGGATACACAGAGGCAGGAGACAGAGGTGCCTTTATTCTCATTCTTGTCACCAGTGGTTACCCACCTGTCCTGGCATAAAGTAATGTACCTCTGGAGTCTAAACAGTGAACAAAAACCAGTTCATCTTTGCATGGTCTCCGAGCTAGATGTTGTAGAACTGCATCATTTCCATGGAGTCCTGTCTGCTTATCCAGGACAGTACATGGACCATGCAGATTTAGAAATGTTCATCTCTAAGATGCATAGGTGGGATGGTATCCCAAGGAAGATGCCCACCAGCAGCTGTAGAGAAGATACCAATTAGCCTGTGTGCCATTCCTGGAGGGTAAAAGTGGTGGTGGCACTTAGGGGACAGAGACTGATGACAGCTCCTAGTCTGCTTTTCTGTTGTAATAAAACTAACCAAGAGCAGCTTGGAGAAGGAAAGGATTTATTTGGCTTACATGTTATAGTCTGTAAGGATTGGTAACAGCTCAGGACCTCCAAGACCGAGTTCTCAGCACAAAGGAGCTTTATTTGCCTAGAGAGAGGGCAGGGAATAAGAGACAAAGACAGGAGGTAGAGGACAAGGAGAAGAGGAAGGGAACAGGGAGAAGGGAACGGAGAGGAACAAAGGACTGCCTCTGGATAGAGACAGATGTGACTCCTAGGAAAATGGTGGTTTACAAAGGGAAAGGGGAAACCCTGTGTTAGGATGAGGTGTTTAATTTTTGTTGTTGTTTTGTTTTTGTTTGATTGTTTCAATTTTTGTTTTTGTTTTTGTTTTTGTTTTTTGAGATAGGATTTCTCTGTAGCTTTGGCTGTCCTGGAACTCTGTAGACCAGGCTGGACTCAAACTCCCAAGACTGCCTCTGCCTCCCAAGTGCTGGGGTTAAAGGCATTGTGCTGGCACCATCAGACAAAGGTGTTTAATTTTAATTGGGCATGTGAATTAGGTGAGTCAAAGGGGGCTTTTGATTGCTGGACTTCAATACTTTGATTGGAGCCGGGCGGTGGTGGCGCACGCCTTTAATCCCAGCACTTGGGAGGCAGAGGCAGGCGGATTTCTGAGTTCAAGGCCAGCCTGGTCTACAGAGTGAGTTCCAGGACAGCCAGGACCAGAGAAACCCTGTCTCGAAAAACCAAAAAAAAAAAAGAAAAAAAAAAAATACTTTGATTGCTGGACCTTGGTAATCAGTCTCAGGAGGAGGAAGTGGCCATATAAGGAAATAGGCTTTGTGGGCTAGCTTCAGGAATGTAATCTAACGGTTTTTAGCAAGGCAGAGGGAATGGGGTAGAAGGACAAGGTTTGTCAGAGCTGTGTTTGCTATACATGGGCTAGCTAGAGTCCCTTCACAGTCTGTCAAAGGAAGTAAGGTCAGGAACGCAGAGGCAGAAGAAGCCTGAAGCCAGGAACTGGAGCAGAGACTGGAGGAAGGCAGTTTTCTGGCTTGCTTCCTCTGGCTTACTCAGTTGCTTTTCTTTTTCTTTTTCCTTTTCTTTTTCTTTTTTCTTTTTCTTTTTCTTTTTTTTTTCCCCTTTCTTTTTTGTTTTGCTTTTTCAAAACAGGGTCTCTCTGTATAGTCTTGGTTTCTCTACAGACCAGGCTAGCCTAGAACTCAGAGATCGCCTGCCTCTGCCTCCCAAGTGCTGGGATTAAAGGCATGCACCACATGGCCTAGCAGTTACCTTTCTTAGACAGCCTATGCCTATCTGCATAGGGATGGCACTGCCCACAGTGGGCTGACAATAGCAATTAACAATGAAGAAAATGCCCTACAACATGGCCAAGGCAATCTGATCTAGGACCTCAGTTGATGTTCCTGTTCTAAGGCATGTTCTCCAAATTGCAACATTTCCTCCAAGAGGGAAGAAAAAGGGTCACAAGACAAACAAAATGTTAACAATGTGGGAGAAAACAGGAACTTGAAATATTCTTGAGGCCCCTACCCAGCAGTGAAAAAAAAGGAGAAATAGTTTGTGATCAGCCACGCTGCAAAAAGAATTCTTAGCTGGACTCATGGTCCACTGCAAGCTGTTGTGTGTCTGGAGGCTGCCCTGTGTTGTTGATTACCTCTGCTCCTTATAATTAACACCTCGCTCATACTCCTGTTAGTGAGTTTTAAGTCACCCAGTTAATTCTTGCTGGTTGCTGGATTGGACTTTGGTACAGTTGTTCTTTGGTGTGCTCAGGCTCCCTTTTGGGGTGAGTAGATGTCTGTGTGTCACACTTATCTGCCTGTCACACAACAGTTCCCTCTTCCTAGTTCCCTCTTGCTGTGTTGACATCTAAAGTCAAGTGTGAAACAGTATCCACAGAGAGTTTATGTCCCAAGACCTGAACCTCTCTCTATCTTCACGGACACGGACTGAAGAGACAAGATGGATACTGAGGTGAGTTTCCTGCAGGGGCTTTAAGGAATACCTTTGCTGCAGTTTCCCTCTCAAGATTTTTCAAAAACCTTTCCCCTAAGCTACCCACTTGCTCGTGGCTGTGGGTGATAGAGGAAAAATGATCTCCCTTGAGTTTTATCTGTGCCTGCTATGGGTCACTATGCTGCCTCGCCCTCTCCCTTTCAGTTCCTAGTCATTAAGTGAGGGGTCTTCCTCTGCTGTGTGCTCCTGGCATGGTGGGCTTGCCCTCCAGGCCCACACAACAAGGCCAACTAATTAGTGATTCACCCTCTTAAGATATGCCCCTCCCCACCCCATCCCACAGAGTTTAGAAACATTAGCCCAAACAAGTAAACTTTTTCCCTCTAGGTTACTGATGTGCACATGGCTCCGGGAGATAGAGGAGGTATTAGGACGTCCTGGGCTCTTATCTATGTCCACCTCCCTTAGTCCAAGCAGCTGGGCATGGACTGGAATGGGCAGGGTTCATATATGTTGATTATTTCAAATGTTCGCTATAATCACAAAAAGGTAAATTACTGTTGGGCATATTCTTCTGGAAATTTCTCCACGATATGGTGTTCTGCTCCTGTCACTTCTTGGATGTTTTCCTGTGACTTCCTGGGACAACCACTCTAACCACCAGCCAGGAGCCTGCCCCCACAGCTGTGGTGATCGGGTGGATCTGTCTGAGCAGGTCTTTCTTCTCCACTGCAGACCAAACAGTAATTATTTAGTTGCTTACCCTAGTTGGAAGATCCTAGTTGGGCTCCAAATTCATTGCAGCCTAAGATGGGCTTACATGCTGGAAATCCATCTACTTCCTTGATTTAGTTATTAAGATTTACACCACATAATGAATGGGGTTCCAGACTTGGTTTGTGGCTATAACAGTAAAATCACATTTGTTTGATTTTTTTCCTTATCCAAATTATTTTTATTTTTTAAAATTTATTTTTTTAATTAAAATATAATTGCATTGTTTCCCCTCCAACCTCTCTGACATCCCTTCATCACTGCCTCTCAAATTCATGGTCTCTTTTCATTAATTACAATTGTTACATATATAGGCACATAAATAGAACTGGATGCAATAAACATGGCAGTAACTTTTGTATTTGGGTTATAATGTGTTATAATTATATAGCTTTTAAAATGGACTTTTTCCACTATAATTTATTAACATCTCTCCTCTAGCAGTATATTTAAAGATACTGTCTAAGGTACCAGAGGAGAGGAACCCAGCCATGGTAAGGACTTAAAACAACCTGGGTCTCGAGTCTCGGTAAAGAGATGTCTTCCTGTGTGTCCTGGTCTGTCAGCCTCTTATGACACCCAGCTGATTAGGACCCTTGTTTCTAGAGCCTGGGGTTTTGGGTGGAGTTACCATATCAGGTTGGGTGTGCCTCATAGCAGAAAATCCCCAAGTCTATGGAAAAGTCGTTGTAGATAGAGCCAAATGGGTGGAAGGTCTTCAACACAGAGAGATGGGCAGAGCCCTTTCTCAATATGCTTTGGGTCTGGTTCTGGGACCAGTGTATGTCTGAGGACCTGGTTTTTAGGGTAGCCTTACCCCAACTCTGTCTGGGGTTGCCAGCTTTCCTTGCTTGCCAGAACCCGACCTGGTCCTCTGTTTTGATGCACTCCATTACATAGCTGGACTGTTTTCAAACCCCACATTGGTCTTTGATATTTCAGCTAAAGAGGAAATTTGGTGTGGTCGTGGTTGGTGTTGGCAGAGCTGGCTCTGTGAGGATAAGGGACTTGAAGGATCTACATTCTTCAGCATTCCTAAACCTGATTGGATTTGTGTCCAGGTAAGGCCCACTTGGTTTGTGCTTTGTGATTCATGGGAATTACAATAAGTGGTAACACCACAGGGCGTGGACATTTTCTAGACCCAGAGTAAGGGAGAGTCAGCATCCAGAGAACCACGCAAAGTGGTCCCAAGAGCACTCTAGTTTGGAGACGACTGGGAGCTAAAGTCAGGGGCCTATTGCTGCATGTCCAGGGAGTGATGCCAGTGCAGACCTCACACGGAACATAAGATGAGCATGCTGTTTACTACAGAATGCACACAGTGAGTGAATGGTATGTTTGGCCTGAAGGAAGTCTAGGTGTGTCTTTTAGTCATTTTGTCATTCAAAACAGTCATGGGGCTTCATACATTATATTCCATATACTATTCTCAGCACTATACCAACTCCACTTCAAGATAAGGAAATAATAATAATAATAATGATAATAATAATAACTGAAAAACCCAAGAATTACATTTAAAAATGAGTGTTTGAGTCTAACACTATGTGTTCTTTCCAGGTCGGTGATTGACCTGAACTTTTCTTTTTTCTTTTTTTAATTAAAAATGTAAAGTTGCCGGGCAGTGGTGGCGCACGCCTTTAATCCAGCACTTGGGAGGCAGAGGCAGGCGGATTTCTGAGTTCGAGGCCAGCCTGGTCTACAGAGTGAGTTCCAGGACAGCCCATGCTACACAGAGAAACCCTGTCTCGAAAAACCAAAAAAAAAAAAAAAAAAAAAAAAAAAAAAAAAAATTAAAGTTAATATGCAAATTGTTAGGTCCCACTATGATTTTTTTTAAAGCAAATTTTGTTTTACTTGCTATTTCCCCTCAACTTTCCATCTCCCTGCACCCCTGCTCCAAGTCCCTTTCGGCTTTTATGACACTTTTTTGTATGGATTTTTTTCACTGTAACTCAATGGAAACTAAATTTAATCCTCTTCCTCCTTTCTTGCTTCACGGTCAGGTCTGCTCCTACCCTGCTCCCCAGCTAAGCATCTGCAACGCCAGATTAATTATGAAGTAGACACAGGTACCGGGGGAGTATGATGGGGTGGAGTGACAGCTCAGGCAGATCTCTATTTCCAGTTGCTCCAGAAGAACATCAGATAAATTTTTTTGAGACAGCATCTCTTTATGTAGTCCTGGCTTTCCTGGAACTCACTATGTAGGCCAGTTTGGCCTTGAACTCACAGAGATCCACCTGCCTCTTCCTCCCAAGTGCTGGGATTAAAGCCGTGTGCCACCATACCCAGCCAGATAAATATTTTCACAAATCATAAATAACCACTGTGGTGGTTCATATTTAGTACACAGGACCACGTTCTTCCAGTCTCACTGAGTTAGCCCCAGTTTCCAGGCATCAGAGAAAACCGTATGTGCTAGAATATTCTCTTAGTCCTTTCTTCCCTGTCAGATTCAAGGTAGAAAGGTTGGGGCTACATGCAATGGAGAAATCATGATTGTTATTAGCCAACACACCTCAGTGGACACTTACCTGAAGATGGAATCAAATATAATGTGCCCTCAAGATTGAAGCGGGAATGTCTTTTTCCCTTAAGACCCAGCCCCACTTTACTGCCTCCTGCTATTATTATACTCTTGTCTGTGACCTCCTTGCCGGGTTCTTTCTTCCCTAGAAAGCCTGTCTTGAAACCCTAGATTAGATGTGTTCCTGTGCTTCCCCAGTCGTGTTCCTGCATAATTCCCACTTAGTCTTTGCTGTTGATGGTCATACTGCATATATATGTGTCTCCATGCCTCTGTCAGAATGTGAGCTCATTTTTCATGTTTTCTCCCACAGTGCAGCACACAGTAGGCAAACAATAAGTGTTGGCCAAATCTAGCAGTGTGCAGTGGGTAGCTTGCAGATTCCTGCTTGACTGAAGTTGCTGTTGGTTGTCCTTTGTTGGTTCATGGCAGCATCCTTCCAGGACCTTACTCCTTACAGGACCTCACTCCTTACAGCTTTTGCACTGGGGCCCAATACAGAATGGCCTGGCTTTGACTCTTTTACTACCCTGTTCTCTGTCATAGTGATAGTCCCGTAGGTTTCCTTCCTGGTCCCACTGCTCAGCTGTGGCAGTTACGGCCTCTCCGGGTTAGTTGTAATAGAGGCACAACTGATGGTCACAAGCATTGAGGTACATGAAGGAGCTTGGAGTATGTGGTAATTTATACCAGGGTGGGATGAGTGTGAGATTTGGCTTGGTGTGGCAGTCACAGTATTTCATCAGGAGCTTCGTAGGAAATGACCGCAAAGATGCTTTTGTGTGAAATACATGGATCTGGATCTTTTTATTTTAGAGAAGTAACTTGATGACTTCTGGTTTCCACAGAGCATTGATGGCCATGCTGGCTTCTATTCCGGGTCTCCTGAGTTCAGCCTAATGCTGCTTGTTTCCTTTCCTCTGGAAAGGACCCAGGAAATAGAAAGGAGAAAATTGGTTTCTTACTTTCCAAAAGCTCATCCCTGGGCATTGTTAGGAGGGGAGGAGAAGGGTGCTGTTCATTTAATAGAAGCCTTGGCTTTGCTTTGCCTACTTTGAAACAGACGAGAACTTGGGAGCCTTGATGAAGTACAGCAGATTTCTTTGGAAGATGCTCTCTGCAGCCAAGAGATTGATGTCGCCTATATTTGCAGTGAGAATTCCAGCCACGAAGACTATATAAGGTAGGTTTCTTAATGCAGATAGGCTTTGCCTTGCCTGTGGGAAGAGGACTGAACAAGCTAAAACTATACAAATGGGACTTAGTGGTCAACACAGAAAATTCTGGTTGTTCTGTGACCTTTAAAAATTACTGTCAGGAGGGCTAGAGAGATGGCTCAGGTGTTAAGAGCACTGACTTCTCTTGCAGAGGTCCTGAGTTCAATTCCCAGCAATCACATGTAGCTCACAACCATCTGTAATGGGATCTGATGCCCTCTTCTATTGTGTCTGAAGAGATTGACAGTATACGCACAAAAAATTACTGTCAGGAACTATATTGTACTTAAAAAAAAATTACTGCCAGGAGCCAGATGTGGTTATGTATGCCCTTAATCCCAGCACTCAGAAGGCAGAAGCAAGCAAAGCTATGAGTTTCAGGCCAGCCTGGTCTATCTAGTGAATTCCAAGACAGCCAGAGTGAGACCCTGTGAAATAAGTCCTTTCCTCCCAAAGTTGCTTTTGATCATAGCATTTATCCCAGTAATAGAAGGCAAACTAGATTCTGCATATTGATGAATAGTGAAATGATCTTATAACTGGACAAGTTTGGTATAGATCATATATTTCTTTATTTTGCAAAGGCACTGGCTCTTGGCTGTTTGTTACACTCTCACACAGTTCTTGTGCATTTATTTGCAGACTTGTGTCCCTACAGGGCGTTTGAGTGTTTATTTGAAGTGTCCTTTCCCTGTGCTTTTGCTTTCAAAGGCAGTTTCTTCAGGCTGGCAAGCATGTGCTCGTGGAATACCCCATGACGCTGTCATTTGCAGCGGCCCAGGAGCTGTGGGAACTGGCTGCACAGAAAGGTGAGGTACTCCTGACTCTGGAACACAGGCCTTGTGCCACATCTCTACCTCCTAAGCTTCTAGGGTGCCATCACTTTGCCTTTCCAGTAAGTTGCCGTATGTGCATCTGCTTCGGTACTGAGTTCTCATCTCCCTCCTACCCCAGGCTGTGTCATCCAGACACATAAGGAGGTGTCTGGATGAGAATAATGCAGAGGAGTTTGTGGACTCTTGGCTTTGTTCTAATGAAACAGTGGATTGGTTTCCACTGTCATAGTGGCATGGTGTTGATATTTTAGTTGTACCTCAGATACCTACTATTGGTCTTTTTTTAAAAAAACATAATCTTAATCATTGGATTTTACCAATGAAGCCAGATGCTGGGTTGAAAGCCTACTTGCTCAGAAAGGTAGAGAAAGCACCCAGCTGCCCTTCCTTCTCAGCTCACATCCCAGAATGAATCCCCTCTCTCCAAAAAGCTTCTTCAAACTGAATGTCCCTCTCTTCTACTTCCTGTGTGTCTCTCTATGCATCCTCCTGACTTCCCCTTACCCTTTATGGTTTTTTCTTAATAATTCTATGTTCACTTCCTGTCAACCGATTGCTTGTCCCTCCTCTTGACCAATGGTTGACTTTATTTAATCCTATTGACAATCTTCAAGCAGAAAGCTCTTGGATTAAAGGTGTGTGCTAAGGCTGAGCCACACCACAACTAGAAATAGGTTTGTCCAGTAAGTAACACAGTCTCAGGGTTCACAGTGTGATCAAATATCCTGCAACACTTACTAATGGAAAAATTCCCAAATCAGTATAATTGGTTGTCTTATATGCATACTATATAGTTTTCTTTTTACACTAATAAGTATTTATTAAAGGTTTACTATATGCTAGGAAACTCTTAAACACATTGTATGTTTAGTTCTCATAAAAATTGTAGGAATTAGAGGTCTTTGTGTGCTGAGGTTGGTAATCTGTGAGGTTTATATAGCTTGTACCTCAGACTGCTGGAGGTTGGAAGTCCAGAGTTGAGCAGCTTTATCCATTTGGTATCAGAGTTTCTTGTTCTCCATGTAGCAGGACTAAGAGTAGTTTGGAGACACCCAAAGTCCTGATAGTCTATCTTCTGGTTTATCCTGAGTTTTTAAATTGGGTTTTACGTTTTTCAGTTCCATCTTCATTTTAGCTTGAGTTCTCTTCAGTATGTCTCTTTACTGGATCCCATTTTCAAGTCCCTAGTTATTCTTGTCATTTTGTTCAGCCTTATGTTTGTTTTCTCTTGTTCGTCACTCAGGTGTTTATTGCTAGGCTCTTCAAGTTTATTGAGCTGTTTGCTTAAATCTTTTTTATTTATTTTTCTTTTATGTGCATTGGTGTTTGCCTGCATGTATATCTGGGGGGGGGGGTCAGATTCCCCAGAACTAAAGTTATGTCTAGATAGTTGCAAGCTGCTATGTGGGTGGGAACTGAACCCAGATCCTCTGGAAGAGCAGCCAGTGCTCTTAACCACTGAGCCATAGCTCCAGCCCCAGCTTATGTCTTCTTTAAACTCTATTGTGTACATTTGACTGTTTTTTTTAATCCATGTCCTGTGACTGGAGAGATGCTCGGCAGTCAAGAGAAATGGTTGCTCTTCTATAGGACTCAGGTTTGATTCCCAGCACCTGTATAACCATCTGTAAATCCAGTCGTAGGGCATTTGATATCCTCTTATGACCTCCACACATGTGGTACACAGACATAACATATATGCGCAGTATAATATTTTGCATGTGCTTATCTACTTTTCCAAATATCATTTATTGAAAGAAATTACTCTTTCATTTTATATGGCAGCACTTTTTTGCGATATTAAAAGCACAAGAAAAGTAGAAGGATAAAAAGTAAAAGGACAGATGTAAAAGACTTGATACAAGAAAAGATTGACTATTGTTAAAGGAGCCGGGCGGTGGTGGAACACGCCTTTAATCCCAGCACTTGGGAGGCAGAGGCAGGCGGATTTCTGAGTTTGAGGCCAGCCTGGTCTTCGGAGTGAGTTCCAGGACAGCCAGGGCTACACAGAGAAACCCTGTCTCAAAAAACCAAAAACAAACAAACAGAATATTGTTAAAGGGCAGCCTTTGCCACGGAAGGCAAAGGACATCATTGAGAAAAAATTAACATTCAGAATATTTACAGGATTCCACCACTGAAAAACAAACCAAATAACTTGACTAAAAAAAGGGCACTTTGTGGAAATTCTCATTTTCCAAAGTGACAAACAAATAAAACGTCACCAGTTCCCAAAGAAATGCTAATAAAAACTCCAAAAGATACCACATTCACTACGATATCTGCAGGGGTCTCTGTGACCACCATGGCCAGCAGTGTAACAATTCACGGAAGGGGAGAAGGTGGTTCAGCACAACAGAACTGAATAGCCAGTTTTTGGTTTAAACTTCAGGAGTCTAACCTTGAGTGAGTAGTTGATTTTAGGCACATTTAAACACAGTACAATTTAGTGAAATTTTTCCTAGTGATAATTAACTCAATCCCATGTGTACAATAAAGCTTAAAATGGGACTATATCAAAACTCTTTATAAAAGTACATGTGACATCTTCTATAAAGATAGGATCTACAGATTAACTACATGTGACACTTTCCATAAAGATAGATGCTATAGTGTTGCTGGCCAGCAGCCACAATCAACCGGGTTCACCTGAAAGAGAGGCTGGGAATGGAAGAGGGACAGGAGGGCGGGAAGAGATGAATCTAGGACAAAGGTTTCTGATCGAGGCTCAATGCTTTAATGTTCAGCTTTCAATTTAAAGGGGAAGCCCACCTCCACCCCCAGAGTTGTGTCTGCTTCATCCTGGAGGCTTGGGTGAGGGGAATCCATCCTTAATCTCTCGGGCTGGAGGTGTCTCAAGGCAAGCTCAGCAGGCAGTCTGTTCTCCTCGGCTCCTGTAGCAGACTGTGGGTCTGCCAAGGTGATTAACACCTGAGTCCTATTGTTTTGGTCTGCTGTAGTAAACAAGATCTCTCAGACCTGCAAGGCTGGGGTAAGGGCACACTATAGATTGACAAACTTATGACAAGGCACAAGGTCACCAGGCTGTTAACCATGTCTGCTCCCAGCATTCTGGGCAGATAACATTCCTGGTTCCCCTTATCTATGAGCACAAGAGCCTCTATTTGCCCCACAGGTATCCACTATTAACCAGGAAATAAGTATTCAGAAGGATTTAGAGATGTTAGGAAGCTATGCACATTAATGTCAGGCGTGGCGCGTGAGGTGGAGTGTGTCATCCTCACATGTGCTCCGGATGCTGTTTGTGGCCATACTGTATCTTGTTCCAGAGGAAGAATAGCATAACCTCCAGCTGTACACTGGGTAACGCCACCTTCTATTCTACGTTGTCACAACAGGGCGAGTCCTGCATGAGGAGCACATTGAACTCTTGATAGAAGAATTCGCATTCCTGAGAAGAGAAGTGGCAGGAAAAGAGCTGCTGAAAGGCTCTCTTCACTTCACAGGTCAGTGTGAGGCGGGGCTGCTGCCACAGGGGAGGCCCCTGGACTGCACGTCTTCTCTACTAACATCGCTGGCAGCAGAAACCATCCAGATTACAGCTGCTACCTGGGCAGTCTTAGTGGGCGGGGGTGAGCTGGGTTCTTGACTTACAGACTGCTTCTGTAGTATCATTTCAGGTTTTCAAAATGGGAAAAGTCAATACGCTATTGAAGGGAAAAAACAAGAAGCCATTGAAGAGAGTCATGCAGATTAGGAAAGGTACATAGACTGAAGTGCCTCGGCATAACTGTACATGTAGTTTATGCCACAAAGGGACTAGGGTCTAGAGAGATGGCTCAGAGGTTAAGAGCACCACTCCCTAGCTCAGGTTTGATTCCCAGAATCCACATAGTGGATTACAATTGTGTAGAACTCCAGTCCCAGGTGCTCTGACACTATCTTTATGTGGTGCACAGACATACCTGCAGGCAAAACACCCATATACATAAAATAAAAATGAAGGGAAAATTTTAAAAAAGAGATTAGATTCAAGGCATAGTTCACTGACCATTTTTAATAAGTGTTGTTTTTAATTTATAGAATTTCCTACAAGAACAATAAAAACATCTATATGAATAACTTTTCTAGTTAGGACAAAACACCTGTCAGAGCAGCTTCAGGAAGTGTTCCCTTAGCGCTGTGGAGGGAGATAATACAGTCCACCACTGACGAGCACACCCTGTGGTGGGATGTTTACATTGTCTCCTCAGTCAAGAAGCCGAGTGACCAGAGTGCTGGTACTTAGCTCACTTTTCTCTTTTCCACTTTTTATTCAGTCCAGGACTTCAGCCCACTGTTGGCTGAACCACATTCATGGTGGTTCTTCCTCAGGTGAAAACTCTCTTAACTCCCTTAAAGACACACCCAAAAGTGTGACTCTAGGTAATCCAAATTAACCAGGCTGACAGGGAAGATTAACCGTCACTCTGTTTTTATCTTTCCTTAATGAGACTGTATCATTTGCTATAACCTGACTTAAAAGGTGACCCTTTCAGAAGCAAAGGGCAGAGGGGATAGAGTGAAGACCTTAGAGAGAGGGGACCAGAAAGGGGTGCAACATTTGGAATGTAAATAAATTTAAAATGTAATAAAAAAAATTCCAAGCTTAAAAAAAAAGTGAGTCAGAAATCTCAAGGGTGTTTCTGTCCTGATCTTACAGGCACAGTTTTCCTTGGTGATCTTTGAACTAGGGCTGGAAGGGCATTCAGGTTAGAGGGCTGGCCTAGCACAGAGGCAGGCTCTGGGCTCTGTCCTCACCACTGCAGAAATGAAGCAACTTAGTTGGAGATTATTTTTCTCTAGAATACTGTAGGTGAAAACTTTTCAGAGAGCATTGGGAAGTAGTTGTTTGGAGAGAAGAATGTTTTCATACAGTTTACGCGGAACAAACAGAACATTTACTCTCTCCGCCGCCAAATTATAGTCATTCCTCATGAGTAATCTGGATTTCTATGTCAGTCATTCTTTAAGTATTAACTGTAGGTAGATATCTAGATTGTAGGGTCACTTTGGATTGACTCCTCTCTGGTCCCCACTCAAGTATACCTCCCTACACCAGGGCTTTTATTACAGGAGACCCTTCTGTGTGGAAGGGCATTACTAAATGATAAGAGTGTCTTCTGTCTTGAAAATTATGTGAGAGTTATAATGGTATAACTATTAACATGAGGTAGAAACTTCGAGAAGGTGGTGTGTGCTGTCTTAAAAGGAGACTTTTCTTTGTCTTTGACACCCTTGTTATCATTATCCTTGTGATATGGGTAAAGACACCACCCGAGAAAGGCAAGTAGTTGGACAAAGGTCACTCATGTGGGGCAGAGCCGGGCAGAATTTCATTGTGTGGTACATGAAGGCCAGTGAAGAAGGAGCCCATGGACACTTTGTTCCCTGTGGTCTACTGAACTGTCCACTGCTTTTAGAATATGCTCAGTATTTTAAGTGTGAATGCCAAAGGCAGAAGGTGGATTTGGTTACAATGTCACAGGTAGAAGTCCTTCAAACTTAGGGTATGTTTAAGATTGGGAGGGGAGAGGCAAGTGGTGTGATAACCACACAGAGTTACCCTGCAGATTCCCACGTGGAGTGCGCTTTCTTGAAAACATTTCACATAAGACCAGCGTTCTTGCTATGGAATTAGACTAAACTCATTCATGTTTTCTTTACACTTCTGGTTGTCATGGTGACATCCTCCTCCTGCTGTATGCCCAGGCAAGACTTAAAAGAATCTGAGTCTCAAAGGTTAAAACATCATAGTTCTTCCATTTACCAGATGTCTTTAAATCACTTACTGAAAATGTAAGGGCTGGAGAGATGGGTCAGCAGTTGGGAGCACCAACTGCTCTTCCAGAGGTCCTGAGTTCAATTCCCATCAACCACATGGTGGCTCACAACCATCTGTAATGGGATCCAATGCTGTCTTCTGGTGTGTCTGAAGAGAGTAACAGTGTATTCACATAAAATAAATAAATAATTTATATAAGTATGTATATGTTAATATTTATTTATTTATTTTATTTATTTATTTATTTATTTTGGTTTTTTTTGAGACAGGGTTTCTCTGTGTAGCCCTGGCTGTCCTGGAACTCACTCTGTAGATCAGGCTGGCCTCGAACTCAGAAATCCGCCTGCCTCTGCCCCCCAAGTGCTGGTATTAAAGGCGTGCGCCACCACCGCCCGACTAATATTTATTTTCATATGCATACATATTTGGATTCAGTATATTAGAAATAGAAATGTAAAACATTTTTTTCAAGCTGGGGGGATAGCTGAGTGGTTAAGAACATTGGCTGCTCTTCCAGAGCCAAGTGGTGACTTACGACTATCTATAAAGAGATCTTGCGCCCTCTTCTGGCATGCAGGTGTACATACAGACAGCACTCCTACTTTTAAAAAAATTTTTTCTTAGAAAAAATTTGTGCAGTGTATTTTGATGTTTTCCCTCTAACTTCTCCCAGCTCCTCTCACCAAATCTACCCAACTCCCTCTCCTCTCCTTCTCCTTCCCCCTCCCCCTCTTTGTCCCCCTCTCCCTCTCTAAAATAAAGACAAAACAACAAACTTTAATTCTCTCTGGCTATATTGACTCCTGTTGCTTGTTTGGCTTATTTTACTAACAATATTGAATAAAAAAAGAAAAATTTCAAAAATTTAATTAAAATACTATTTTTTTAAAAAAGAAAAGAAACATTTTCCATTTACGCACCTTGCTTTCCATCCTTTTATTAATCATTGTACACATATGTGCCATGAGGCAGAATGTCCTTTTCTTGGATCACTCCGATGGGCCCATTCCCAGCTTCCCTGGGTACAATGTTTGTGAGACAGTTTCTTTTCCTAACTCTCTTAGCATTTGTGATATCTTGCAGCTAGCCCCCTGGAAGAAGAGAAATTTGGCTTCCTCGCGTTCAGTGGTATTTCTCGCCTGACCTGGCTGGTCTCCCTCTTTGGGGAGCTTTCTCTTATTTCTGCTACCTTGGAAGAGCAAAAGGAAGATAAGTATATGAAAATGACCGTGCAGTTTGAGACCCAGAACAAGGGGTGAGTTGTGAGGAGCGGTAAGAGAGAGATTTCTTAACATCCTCAGGCATTCGTAAGGGTAACTCTGAAGAGGACCTGAACTACCATTGCCAGGCATTCAGACCCCAGACGGGTGCCTGCTCTTGTCAAGAGAACTACTGTTCATGTTGTCTTTCATCCTTTGTACCCTCTGAAGTGTGAAGGAAAAATGTAAGTCCAGTTGCCATTACATAAATAATGGCTTACGGAAATAAACCAAGTTACAATTAAGTTATGTAAATTATTAATTTAAACCTTATTTACTTATTTTTCTATTTATCACAGAGATAGGATGTCACTGTGTTGTTCAAGCTAATCCCAAACTCCTAGGCTCAAGCATCCCTTCTGTCTCAGCCCCTTGAGTAATAGCATGCACACAAGCATCTGCCGTTACTGACATTGAATGTTTTTAGTTATGAGAAAACTGAGGTGCAAGAAAACACATTGGTAATCTACATTGCCTCGAACTGCAACACCCTGTTATTTGGAAGGATATCTGAAGTTGTCTTAAGTAAATAAAACTGAAATAAATCAAATATATTTTATCCAGAATTAAAGTAAAAACAGTGACTATGAAGTCCAGGCTGGCCTTCAATATACTGGATAGACTGTATAGCACACCTCAAACTCAAGGATTTCATCCTTTGTCTAGACTTACCAATACACCAGGCTTGTTCTGTGAACTCTGCAAAATATGCATGGGATCTACTTTTTGGATGAAGTTTGATAAGCTTTTTGTTACCTCCTGATATTCAGTGACGCATTTGCTTGAAATCAGTCACCTAGGCAGAGTTTTGTGTTTTTTATGGCCAGATATCATAGCATAGATAGATAGATGATAGATAGATAGATAGATAGATAGATAGATAGATAGATAGATAGATGATAGAGATAGATAGATAGATCGATGATAGAGATAGATAGATAGATAGATAGATAGATAGATAGATAGATAGATAGATAGATGAAACATAGGTAAAGGAATGTTTTGGAGAAAGTTGTGTGTCACATCAAGGAAGTAGGTATAGAGGTGCTTTGCTGTCAACAGGAGGGGAGGGTATTGCTATCCTAATGGCAAATAGATGACATGACAAAATAAAACACTCGGCTATAGTAAGATTAGAAAATAGTCACTGCAGCCTTTGGGTGGTGTGGTGGTACTGAGCCACCACAGAGAGGTAGCTTTTCAGGGAAGGTGAAGTCACATGAAGTCAGCTGTGAGTACCTACATGTGTTCATATGTGTGTGCTTGCACGTGTGCACATACATGTGGAAGCTGGAGGTTGATGTTGAGTGCTATCTTCTTCCTTGGCCAGTCTCTATTTACTGAGGCAGGGTCTTTCACTGAATCCAGACCTTGCAAATTCCATGAGTGGATAGCCAGCTTTCCTGGGGCCCTGTCTTTGCCTCCTGAGCTCTGGAATTGCAAGTGGGCAACCAGGCCAGTACAGCCTTTGTATGGGATCTCAGTTCTAGTCTTCATGCTTGTACCACAGGCACTGCATGAACTTACCATCTCTCCAGCTCTATCCAGTGTGAGTTTTAACATGAGGAACTTTTTTCTGTCTTTGCAGTCTCTTGTCATGGATTGAAGAGAGAGGACCCGGCTTAAAAAGAAACAGATATTTAAACTTCCAATTCAAATCTGGGTCCTTGGAGGAATTACCAAATGTAGGAGTCAATAAGAACATTTTCCTGAAAGATCAAGATATATTTGTTCAGAAGCTCTTGGGCCAGGTCTCTGCAGAGGACCTGGCTGCTGAGAAGAAGCGGATCATGCATTGTCTGGGGCTGGCCGACAACATCCAGAAGCTCTGCCACCAGAAGTGAGGAGGAAGCTCCAGACGCCTCAGAAATAGCCAGACTTTGGTCTTATCAACAGCTCACCGTTAGCTTATACAATTAAATACATTGGACAAACAGAATGATAATAGTGTTAATGACTGTGTTGGGGTGGTATCTGTGTTGGGGCCATCCTGTGGGAATAAGGAAAGAACCTCTGAGGTCTTGGGTCATGGCTTAGTTTCCTTTTGTCTTCCTAGTAGCAGCCCTGTGAGGAGGATATGGTCAATGCTAGTTTCATTCTTGTGGAACAGCTTGAAGTCACCCAGGCAAGACAAAAAAAAAAAAAAAAAAAAAGTAGATTTAAAGGTCTATCCATGTTCTAAACCATTTACCTTGAGCTGCAATCCATCCTATAGGAAATGTGTCTGTCCTTCATAGTCACAGGGTTGCTGGTAATCCTGTCTTACTGACCAGTGGGTAACTTGTATGTTAGTCAAGTGGTTTTGGTGGAAGGGTGCCAACAATAAATATTGACAAGAATGTGAAGAAAATGGCTACCCCTAAGCACTGCTGGTAGAAAGCCACTTGAGTTCTGGGTAGAGCCAGACAATGAAGTAGCCTAGAACAAGCCCTGGCAATGGTGGTGCTGTAGCAGCTGGGCCTACAGGAGGAGTCCTGGCGAGAGGACTATGACTTGTGTGAAATACAAACCAGATACAGGAGACAGTATCAGGCAGCAGTGTGCTCCCGAGATTATGATTTAAAAGAATAGCTTGACGAGTTCTTTAGCTCAGGCTAAGCACTCAGAAGCCCACCAGAAAGAGCTGACAGTTTGCTAAGAGTGTCCTGGCGGCAGCCCTTAAGGATGTGTCTGAAGTCTGTCAGCCTCTGCTGCCTTGAGTTGAGCAGAGTGTCAGGGACCTGCAACTTACATTTTCTCCAAAGCTGACTTTATTTCTTACTGTTTTTTAATTTTTTAAATGTAGGAGTGAGTGCCGTCTGCATGTACACCTACATGCCAGAAGAGGGCATCAGATCTCATTACAGATGGTTGTGAGCCACCATGTGGTTGCTGGGAACTGAACTCAGGACCTCTGGAAGAACAGCTAGTATTCTTAACCCCCGAGTCATCTAATCAGCCACTTACTGCTTTTTAAAATGAACAGGTTTCATTATACATTTACATACATGTGGATCATAAATTCTGCTCACCTTTCCACCTTTAAATTAATCTGTCATTGGCCACTACCCAAGTGGTTCTCAACCTGTGGGTCTCAACCCTCTTGGAGGTTGTATATCAGATATTTGCATTGCAATTCATAACTAGCAAAATTAGTTATGAAGTAGCAGTGAAGTAACTTATGGCTGGGGCCACCACAACATGAAGAACTGTATTAAAGGGCTGCAGATTAGGAAGGTTGAGACCCACTGCTCCACCATTTCCTACAAGTCCTCTTCTGTCCCCAAGGTGGTCAGTCCTCTTACCTTCATGCCATACGTGTGTATGAAACAGAACACACAATTTGAGGAAAAAACACCAGGAAATATAATGTTGGAGTTAAGACTTGGGCTCAGAGAGATGACAAGTTCAAAGAAGGGCCTGATGAGAAATGGAATAGAGAATGGTGTCCTCTGTGAAGACCACACCCAGCTAAACTTGCAACCAGTAAAAAGGCCTGAGGGACCTCCTAAAGCAAAGGAAAGCTTATTCAACAAAGGACCACATCAAGGAATCAAAGCTTATACAAATGTAAGGGAGGTGGCAGCCTCCATCCCAAGCAGGAAGCAGGACTTGGCAGCTTCAGTCAAGGATGCAGGAGTGAGCAAAGGGGCTATGGATTTTTCCTCCATGGTAAAGGAAAGCTGGTGAAGCCAGGCAATGGCCAGGGAGCTAGCTCCTGCATGGAGGATGGAGAGGCCATCACATGAAACTGCCTTTGTCACCCATGCTCCCATAAGCTGATACTCACTGCTTCATCAAGGGGGACTTGTTTCTTTGGTCTAGCATTGGTGCCTAATCTGAATGGACTATTTCCGTGAAGGCACAGAGGAAAGGACTGCCTTTGTTTGTGGTTAGAGCAACTTGTAAGTAATTACCAACTGCACACTCTAGCTTCTTGTCCATGATCCCAGATGCTGACCTGGACAGTGAGTGACAGGGACCCAAGGCACACTGCAAGCAACCCTGTTCATTTCCCCAAGGTATAAGAAAACATTTTATATCTGGGAGTGTGATTGATTCTGTGGGGATGAATGAGTGGTCCCAGCCCCTCGGTGTGGATACAGAAGACATGAAGGCCTCTGCAGTCTTCCAGGGCAGGCAACAGGAGTCTGAACTTGCTGGTGACTGGGAATGGAAATATCAAAGTGTATATAAGGAGGGACATTGGGGAGTCACTGTTCAGCCTATGACTGCAGCAAAGTAGGTGCAAGAGATTCAGGATGCATCAGCTCAAGGCCTGTCCCTGAAGCAACCTGCCCCTTCTGTGTTCTGTCCTTGTTAACTTGGGTGTACTCCTGAGAGTGGGACCAAGGCTAAGTCAAGTCACAGGAGAGCAAGAGAACACTTCTATCATCTTTGCTACTGCCAACCCTCCCACAGAATCCATAGGTGCTTATATACAGATCTGATCTCCACACAGGCGTTCTGGTTCCTCTTGCCCTATGTACCCTGGCCTTCATGGGCATGGCCTCCTGACAAGCTGAGGGAAATAGCCAGGGGCGATGCTCATACTGAGTGTTTACTGGGCGCTCAGACACTGTGCCACAATAGTTTTATTTTGGGGTATTATATACACTTACAAGTTTAAAAATGATAAACTTTATGTACAGAGATGAGGGAATTCTTTAAAGACAGTAAGAGGCTACAGAGAAACTATTCTCCATAGTACAGAATGGAAAATAGAAAGGTCACAGAAAGTGACCAGAAGCACATTGATATAAAGATCAGACTGTCTTTATACTCCAGACTAAAGCTCCCTTCTCGTAGGTGGATGTTTCCACGTGAGACCTTCCAACAGCATGGAGCTTCAGAGTGTGGCATCCAGACTGAAGTGGCAAGAGGGGCAGAGAACCAGCACCGTGGTGGTTGGCTACAGTCCTACTACAAGCCCACCACCTCTCCACGGCAACCAGGAAGCAATGGGCCTCCAACTGCAGACGTATCAAAGTGGACTCAGTCCCCTTGCATCACCAGAACATCAGAAAGATCCTCTGTGCCTTCTAGCTTCAGATTCTGAGGGAAAAGAAACACAGGCTTTGAGAACAGAATCCTGAGACAAACTTTAGTTGAGGAGACAAGGTGACTACAGAGAGTGAGTTATTTCATCAGTATAAGGAGAATCATCTCGTGGCAAGTGCAGTTTGCACAAAGCTGCTTCTCAGGCCTGGCCAAGTGCAGGGGACACAAAGACCCTTCTCTGCCTCTGCTTCAGTTAACAGAACTCCCACGGAAGACTAACCTGTATATGTAGGCCACAGGCCATTACCCCAAGCTGTCACACCCGACAGCTGCTCAGCGCCCATCTCACACCTCTCTCAACTTAACTTCAGGCAGCTTTTCTCTTAGAACTAGCTGACTGCCAAGAGAAGATGATCTTTTTCCCTTAAAGGTGCAGTGGTGAGACCTGTCAGCACTCAGCATCCACCCCACCCTCTTCCCTAACTTGTCTTCCTGGTATGTTGTAGCTCAGGTTCTCGAAGCTATTGAGATGGGGACTGGGCTGAGTGGTAGAACACTTGCCTAAGTTTGATCTCTAATGTGGGGGTGGGGGTGCAGCAGTGGTGGTTCCAGTTTGGCCAACCAGTTGTATGCTGCTGGCTATGGAGGCAGCGGGAAGAGAAGCACAACCATCTGTTCCTAAGCCCCACAACAGAGCAATGATGGATAGGGTCCACATGGAAGTGTAAAGGAGAAAAGAACAAGGTCTGGGACGAAGTGTTCAGGGAACGTTTTCCTTGGGGGTGCTAAGCTCTGAGTTATTACAGAATTCTTAGGAAATGTCAAAATGGTCCAAGTCTAATCCTGTATCAGTCCGACAGCACACAGGCTGTGGCCATCTTGCATTCTTCAGATATCCAGGCCGCTACAGGGGAGACCTGATTGCAGCAAGACGGAGTCAAGCCGCTAAAACCTTCACCATCACTAGGGAACAGGGCAGAGCTGCAGAGCAGGGGCCTCAGTGAGCCACAATCCTACTCCAAATGGGTCTCAGCGGCCGCTAAGTACACTCTTTCTTGTCACAAGGTGGTAAGAGTACCCTAGTCAGGTACTCAGCTTTTCTCCGCCTGTCTTCAGGTTGCTGGCATGACAGATGCCTCAGAGCTTCTATCAGGAACCACACAGGAACACTTCTATCGCCACAACCACAGACAGATGCTGTGTACCCCACTCCAGCCCCCATGGGCTTTTTTTTTTAAAAGATCTTTATTTTTATTGATCTGGGTGATGGTGGTGGTACACACCTTAATCCCAGCACTCAGGAGGCAGAGGCAGGCAGATCTCTGAATTTGAGGCCAGCCTGGGCTACAGAGCAAGTTCCAAAACAGCCAGGACTACACAGAGAAACCCTCTCTAGGGAAAGAAAAATATATTTTATTCGTGTGTGTGTGTGTGTGTGTGTGTGTGTGTGTATGTAAGAGGGAGTCAGATCTCCCCTGAGCTGGAGTTATAAGAGCTGTGTGTTGGGTGCTGGGAGCTGAAGAGGAGTATGCGCTCTACCCACTAATGTGGCAACCCTCGGAAGATCTGCTATAAAAGCTCTAGTGATCTGGCAGAGAGGATGATTCAAACGCCCCCATACTTACTTAGATGACCTACCTTTTCATTTGCTAAATGCAGGAGACAGGCAAAAGCCAGAGGTATGGAGAGGTTCTGAGCCATGAGCGAGGGCAGCCTGGAAAGAAAGGGGCAAGCACAGAGTAGGTCATGCGACCCAGAGAACAGGGCTCCTCTGTCAAGCATGACTCACACACACACAACTAAAACCTACGGAGGAGCAACAGATTCCCAAGGCCTTATAAGCAGATGCGTTCGTAAGCAGGTTTTCCCAGTTTGTATTTGGGAATGTTTCCTAGACTGTTCCAGCCACTCAAACAGGGAAGGGTTTTTTTTTTAACAGCTTATCCATACACAGGGCAGAGGGCAGCTCGTTCAAGTGTTTGTATAAAGTAAGATGTGGACGATGGGCCCATCATGCTAAAAGTCCCACCAAGAAGTTGGCTCAGAGGGGACAGGGCAGCCCGATGTCTGTCAGCACGCACCTTGTCTGCAGGTCCTTTGTGAGCCCACTGAGTTTCTTCTCGTCAACCACTTTCTCAGGGGCCCCTTCCTTTCCATTGTCAGTGTGGTTTGCCTAACGGGGGGGGGGGGGGGGGAGAAGCATATTTATGGTTTGAATACTTAAGTTCCTGTTTGAAACAACAGAAACTTACAAAACTGTAAATCCCATTAAAAAAAAGTGTACTGAATGAAGCAACGATAAATTCTTGGGTATCTCTGAAGACCTTAAGGAGGGGGCTTAGTTTGTTTCCCCACACTGGCACTCTTAAGAGGTGCTAGAATTTTTGTTTTGTTTTTGCTTTTGAGTTTCTATGTAGTCCTAGCAGTCCTAAAACCACTATGTGGACCAGACTGACCTTGAACTTCCAGAGGTCCACCTGGCTCTGGCATTAGCCAGCACGCCCGGCTGAGTTACTGGGATTCACCGAGGTGTGACTGCGCATAGTGGGCCATATGCCCTTGCTCATTCTTTCATATTCTAGCCATGATACGAGGGATGAGACCCTACTTTGTGCTTCTGTGAAGTACGACTACAAGACCAAAGCAATGGTGGCAACCCACTGCAGACTGAAACCTCTGAAACTCAGCCAAGGTAAATGCCTTTTCTTTGAGGTGAGGGTCTCTGCTGTTTGTTACAGTGCACACACTAACACGGTGACTGAGGCTTCCTCTGATATATCCGAGACCACACAGCTTAGAGTCCTAGATAACCATGAATTTCAATGTAAAGCCAGCAAAATGTGTAAGCAAGACTGGAGTTTGTAGAGCCCGATGGATCTGAACAGCTAATCAGGGTTCTAGGTCTGAACACTTAGTCAGGGTTGGCTTTACTCTCAGAAGAAGGAATCTGGCAGCGTGATTATTTCTCCAGTGTTCCTGCTGAGAACCGACACCCCAAATCAGAACACCAGCTCAAAGTGTAAACACTTTCCGACACTTGCAAGGTAGTCACAAGACTTTGAAAAGGTCGTATTTTAAGTCACGTTGCTACTGGGTAAGTACTCCAAATGCTCATCAGGACTGTAAAGCACTCATTGCGAAGGTAGCATGATTAAGGTGAGAGAGTGGCCAGGGCGTCAGCTCACCCATGCATCAGCTTCCATGTGACCTGCCCACTCCTCTGCTGGGACAGCCTCTTCTTTCAAGGCATGATGTCTGTTTTAAACTCTGACCACATCTCTCTGCTTTGGGGCGTGGACCACATTGAGGGATCACGAGTTGTAGACATCAGCTGTTCCCTCTTACACACTGGGGACCTAAGGAGCATATGTGCTGTTACCTCTGTGTCAGCTTCCTTTCTAGAAAACTCTGTCAGCAGACTCCACATACTCTGCTTCAGCCTCTTCATGTCCATCCTTTTGGCAGTCTTGGCATAATGAATTTCTATTTTATTCACCTGAAATAGATGTAACAAAGAAAAATTAGGCAGAAGAAAAGCATTCACTATCAATTTACTGTAAAATAGAAGTCTGGAGTGAAAAAGTTGGAAATCAAGGAGGAATCCCGGCCGGGCACAGTGGCGCACACCTTTAATGCCAGCCCTCCAAGGCAGAGGCAGCTGGATCTCTGTGAGTTGGACACCAGCCTGGCCTACAAAGCGAGTTCCAGGACAGCCAAAGCTACTAAGTGAAACCCTGTCTCAAAAACAAAAGCAAAACAGAAAGCCAGTCTCAACCTCATATATAGAGCTCCCTTTGTTTGACTTCGTTGTTTTGCTTTTTAAGACAGTCTCAGGAAGCCAAGCACGGCCTGGGTTTACTATTGAGATCCTCTTGCCTCCAAGCTGTGGTGCTGGCATTACAAGTATGCCTCACCACGCCCAATCTTAAGGAGCCAGAATCTAAGGAGCCAGTGCAGGGGACTGAGCAACACTCTACCAACAAAGCCAAATCCCCAGATCCTAACTTGTTTTAATCAGAGGAGATTTAGATTGAGACCAAGACTTGCTGTGTAAGAGATGAAGAGATGAAACGGGTAGCACCCAGCCTGGCTCTTGGGATCAGGCGTCAGGTGTGTAACACGTGACATGGACTGAATCTGGCCAAGGTCTTTCAGAAGCCCACAGCAAGGCTCTCTGCTACAGCTTTCATTCATGTACTTTATTGGCGTGACCAATCCACTCCTACTTATGGCTTAGGTTTGATTCTCAACACTGTAAAAGTAAATAAAAGTTTATAAGATAAAATACGGTCTTTGGAAAGATGTCCTTCCATACAACCTAAGTAGTCAACGGCAAGTAACTAACCAGTGAGCAGTTTAGACACTGCAACCCTGTGTAAAAACTCAGACAACAGGTTAAGAGGGAACGGAAAACAGGTGGAGCGTAGGTTGATGGGACTCACATCTGAGAGGCATTAAGAGATAACCAGGAAGCCACACAATTCCTTGCTGTCTCCTCCTTACCTTCTGAGGTTCAGCCACCAAGTTTGACTCTCCGTAAGTTGTGATATCTACTCCTTGGCTTTCAGGAGAAATGTGACCATTCTCTTGTGTTGTCTTTGGATCAGATTCAAGGTCAAGGGTCCCAACTGGTCCCGAAAATAAATCGTCTGAATCTTCATAGTCACTGTCAGCAGCCTGGGCAAGGAAACAACCCTTTAAGTTTGGCAGATGCTGTCAATGGAGCTTAGCGACCACCGGAAAGACTCGATGTACACAAAGCAAGCAGAGCCCCACCAACGTGGCCTGCTCCCTTCACTTCCTCCTGCTTCACATAAACCCTACTACAGAGAGAGGAGTCTCTTATTGGCCCGAGACCTCGGAAGCATGAGTTTAAAGAGTGCAATGACCACAGAGACCAGTGTCCCCTTTGCTTAGTAGCTAGATGAATATTTCATTTTATAGAAAGCATTTCCAAAACACTAGAGCAAAGCTTGTATCCCTTGCCCAACAAGAGCACAGAACAGGGGCTGGGCATGTAGCTTAGCACAGAGCATTACATGTGAGGTACCGGGTTCCATCCTTATCACCCCAAAACAGTACAGGAAATCAGGTACTATCTAATTTGGTAACAGGAGCAATGCCTTTAGAGATTTTGAACACAGACTCTCACGAATCCCAAGATGACCTCAAACTTGCCTTGTAGCAAAGCATGGCTGGAACTTTTGATCTTCCTTCCTCCACCTCCTGACTGGGAGGTGTGTCCCACCACACCCAGTGTAGTGGTTAGAATAAAAATGCCCCTACCCACTTACTCATAGGGTGTGGCACTATTAGCAGGTGTGGCCTTGTTGTGGAGGAAGTGTGTCACTGGGGGTGGGCTTTCAGAAGTTTAAGCCAGGCCCAATGTAGGTCTCCCCGCTTCCCCGACTCCCTGCCTCCTGCCATCTAGATATGCAACTCCATTACCTTTGTGGCACCACATTGTGGCATGCATGTCGCCATGCTTTCCACGATGCTAACAATGGACTAAACCTCTGAACTGTAAGCCAGCCATAATTAAATGTTTTCCTTTATAAGAGTTGCCATGGTCATGGTGTCTTCACAGCAATAAAACAGTGACTAGGATACCTGGTTTATAAGGTTCTAGGGAGCAAACTCCTGGCTTCATTCATGCTGGTCTAGAGTCTCAGCCCACAGAAAGTCATTCTCAGAACCAAGCCCAGAGTGAAGGATAAGAACTGTGAGATAGGCAGTAGGGCAGAACTCCAAACAGGTCCTCTGGCTGGTCCTTACAGGCGCTCAAGTTAGAGAAGCATCGGCCAAGAGGTCAGACTAAATTTTCATTAAAACACAATAGTCTCTCCCCACAGTAAGGAAACAGAACATATGACTGTCCAGTTCTGTCCTCCTGGCATGCAGGGCCACAGGAGGCTCTGGCCTCCTCCCCATTGCTTTCATTTTCTCTTTCTTTCAGGAGACTCACAATGAGAAACAAATTATTAGTGCCCACCAAGGTCTGAAGATGAAGAATGGCTTGTACAACTCCTCCTGATAGGTAGATACTTCCAGACAGTTCTTGGCCCTACTAGACCACACCACTTTCACATGCTTATATATTTTCTCTCATAGCCAAAATATTAGCTCCTATGAACAAAAAGTATAGTTCTATTCCTTTGAAATCCCACAAGAGCCAAGATTAGTGCTGTGTTGTGTAGGCCAGAGACTATTCATTAGCAGAGTGTCCTGGTTAGGGTTTTACTGCTGTGAACAGACACCATGACCAAGGCAATTCTTATAAGGACAGCATTTAATTGGGGCTGGCTTACAGGTTCAGAGGTTCAGTTCATTATCATCAAGGAGGGAGCATGGCAGCATCCAGGCAGGCATGGCACAGGAGTAGCTGAGAGTTCTACATCTTCATCTGAAGGCTTCGAGGCGAAGACTGTTTCTGAGCAACTAGGAGGAAGGTCTTAAAGCCCACACCCACAGTGACACACCTACTCCAACAAGGCCACACATCCTAATGGTGCCACTCCCTGGGTCAAGCAAATATAAACCATCGCACAGAGCCCACCCACTGCTTCCTGCACCTGGAGTATGAGTTAAATGGCCACGCTGAGCTCATTCCTCAGAACTGTTCACCGGTGTGTACTGAGACAGAGGGCAACAGAAAGCAAGGAAGAGACCACCCTCCACTTGGAAGAGGCAGGAGCTCTTCTCCCCTTACCTGAAGTCCAGGGCAATAGTTGGAGGTGTCGTTAGGGTTGTCGTAAGTCATAGTCTGCAATCTCCTCATAGTGCTCAGTCTTTGCCTTCTGGTTCTGGCCCGTCTTAAGTGACTAGAATAGGAGGGGTATGCAAAAAGAAATCTCTAAAAACGCAGCTGCTGGACAAAGCTGGGGATCACAAGACTGTTTCCTATTTCAGTCTCATTTTAGAATGACATGACCCTACAGTGGGGGGCCTAAATGGCTACACAGTCTAACCAAGTCTCTACTGCACAGAACAGAAGGTACAGGACACAGAGCCTCTACTTACCCTCAAACCAAAGCACTTCCTCCTCTTGATCTGCAGCTGCATCTTCTGCAGTTTTATTTAAAAAACAAAGGCTGGCCACCTGTCTATAGCTTTCTAAAAGAAACTCAATTGTACTTGAACAACCTGCTAAGAACTCCTTATCTTAAAGGCAGCTTACTGAGGCCGGGGCGAGGAGTCAATACAGTGCTGGCCTTGCAAACACAAGGCCTATGTCTGGATCTCCATTTCTTCCATATAAAAAAGCAGGTGTGGTTGCCTACGTCTAACCCCAGTTCAGGAAAACTGAGAGATGAGTTCCTAGAACTCTGCTGGCCAGCCAGTTTAGCTAATTGGTGATTACAGGGTGAAGGGAGAGACTGTCTCAGAAAAGAGCTAGGAGCATGCTCAGTGGGTGCAGCTGCTTGCCACTAAGCCTGACAACCTAAGGTCAATCCCCAGGTTCAATATGGTAGAAGAAGAAAACTGACTCCTCAAAGCTATCTCCTGACCTCTACACACACTGTGGTACCCATGTGCATGTTTCCACACAGAATATACAAGAAAGACACCCAACATTTACATCTGTCCCAGCATATACACATGAGTATGCATGTGCACACACAGATACAAAAAAAAAAATAAAGGCAGGCACTCCTTGCTGAGGCAAGCACTGCTCACTACACAGCAAAGAAAGAAGCATCTAGCTCTTTCCCTACTTATCCCTGAGTTCTCATTCAACCTTCCACAGCTCACAGATCCGTGCCTCCCCTTGCGAGTGCTCAGTGACCACAGCCTCAAACATCAGAGCTCTTACCCTGCCATCTATCCTTGGAATACATCTGAGTTGAGGAGAGTGAGGCTGGAGATGGACTAGCATGCAACACTATCTTGACTACTCTAATACAATTCTAAAATCAACCCCTTAAAACAATATTTTTATAATACAAATTTGAAAACAACATCATACATTTAGTGAGTTAAGAAAGTATCCTACTAGCCAGGCAGTGGTGGCACACGCCTTTAATCTTCATACTCGTGAGGCAGAGGCAGGTAGATCTCTGTGAGTTGGCAGCCTGGTCTACAGAGCTAAATTCTAGGACAGCCAGGGCTACTATGCAGAGAAATACGGTCTCAAAAAACCAAAAAGAAAAAAAGGAAAAAGAAATACCTAACTTTTTTCCACTGTTTCCAATGTCACATGAAGCTCTTCTCCATTGGAAAACCCCTCTCTGTGTACGTGCAAGCTTGCCCCTTGCCAAGCTTCTAGTGTCCTTTTCAGTGCGGCTCCTTGGAAGAACAAAGGCTCTCCAGCTCCTGCCGCCTGAATGCCTGTCTCTCACTGATTCGGAGTACAATAATGACCTCAAGTTCTTTCTTCCACAGGAACAATTACAAGCAAGGCGTAGTGGCTCATCCTAGCATTTGGGAGGTGGAGACAGGAAGCAGGGCTACATAGGAAGTTTCAGGCTAGTTTGAGCTACAGGATAAGCTCCTGTGTGGGGGGTTGGGGGAGGGGTCAGGCACAAGAAACAAAAGTAATTTGTAGAAAATCCACTACTGACTGGGGTTGGGGAAATCAAACAATAAAAGCCAGGCCCTACAATATGATGGCTTTCTCCATCACCTTCACCTCTGAATATGCAAATTACCATCTTGGCTTTCATACTGAAAGGTTCATAATCATGGCTACAGGGGGCATATCGGTGAATTCCAGAAAATATTTGCATATCATTAAAACTGCACGGTGACTAAACTTAGTGGTGCACAGCTGGAATCCTCCTCATGCTGAAGCATGAGGAGCCTGAGACTGAGGCAAGTTGGGAATATGTAGCGAATTCAAGGCCAGCCTGAGCTACAAAAGAAAACAAAAGCTACAACATGCTCTTTAGTAAAGTTCAATCCCTAGTACCACAAAGAGAGGAAAGAACTTAAGCTCTTGTAGAGGAACAGACAAAATAAGGAAGAAACTACAAACCAGTGCAAGAGTGGACCTACGAGAGCTGGGCTGTAACCCAGGTGGAGTAACGGGGTGCAAACAGGCAGAGTGCTCCCTGCGATGGGGTGCAACCTGCAACCCAGGCAGAGCTATCTGAGCGAGGGCTCTGCAGTCTCTGTCCTCAGCTCTGCCTCACCATCTGCTCTCTGTGATCCCTCCTGGACACGCTCCTTTCCTCCGAGGTGCTGCCCAACAGCAACAGGACAAGCCACCTGACCCACACAGGCCATCAACAGGCCTGGCAGCCACAACAGCTTAAAGGAAGGGAGGCACCATCTTACCCTCATGCCTGGTTTGAGGTGAAGCCGGACCAGATTATCAGTTTCATAATGGAAATCTGTGGGAAGAGTGGTGGCTTTCCAATTCTGGTTCTCCAAAGTGGCCTTGGTCAGAGTGGTAGCAACCTATTTGTTTAAAAAACAATGATAAATATCACTTTAAGGCATTTAGGAAGGGTTTGGGCATTGCTCCACTACTTGCAACTCTCTGTATGATGAAGTGACTGTACTGGGTATGAGAGTAGATGGATTTAATCGAAGTACTCAGAGGCACACTGACATGAGATCAAGGTCAGCCTGGGCTGTAGAGGGCAGGAGACTGGACTACATGGTGTTACCCTATCTAAAACTCTAAACTTTCCTGACCCTGCCGCTAGCTTTGTTTCTCAATGGGCCCTTGGGGACTGAGAGGGACAGCAGAGTATTTGTTTACCAATTAAAGTTATAGTTAGGCATGGTGGCACACTAGGGAGTACAGTCAGGAGGAACAGAAATTTAAGGCCAGCCTCATTTATATAGCAAGTTTGAGGACAGCCTGCTACATAAGACCCTATTTCTAAAAAGCAAAAACTGAAATAAACAATAACTTTCTGCTTGTTTCTTTTGTTGTGGGTCTCTCTATGAAACTTGGGTTAGTCTGAACTCAGGGAGCCACTGCCTATGCCTCTGAGTACAGAGAGAGATTAAAGGCCTGCACCACTACACCAGACTATACAATGATTTTGTTTTGGTGGTGGTTTTTCAAGACAATGTTTCTTTATGTAGCCATCTGCCTGCCTCTGCCCCTCTAGTGCTGGGATTAAAGGTGTGTGCCACCCACCCAGCTTGTACAGTGATTTTTTTTGTTGTTGTTGTTTTTCTGTTTTTTCAGGGCAGGGTTTCTCTGTATAGCCCTGGCTGTCCTGGAACTCACTCTCTCACTCTGTAGACCAGGCTGGCTTTGAACTCAGAAATCTGCCTGCCTCTGCCTCCCAAGTGCTAGGATTAAAGGCATGCGCCACCACTGCCTGGCGTACAGTGATTTTTTTAAAAGCCTGTTTGGAAAGGCAAGAGAAATGCAGTCATCTAAGAGGGGCAGGAATATCTGGCACAAACCTTTGTTTTCTGAAAATATGCATCAAAATTGATATCCTCATCAAAATTAATTTCAAAGTCTTTCTTTGCATTCTTCTTTTTGTTCTCTGTGCAGGAGGTAGTATCTTCTGCAGAAATAAACACAGTTTATAACATTGTTCACCTCTGTGCCAACATTATTTTTATCTCACATCTACCAATGGCCTTGTCAAGCTTAAGGTAGCATTTATGGCAGCTACACACCACTTCAGTGGTAGAATCACACCTCATGCCTATCTAAACTTAATGTTTGTGGAAGGCTGGAGGGGGTTTCCTCATGCCACTCCTACAATTTAAGTCATGCTGGTATGTGGAAGCAGAGGAAGGCCATGAGCCCTGTTCTCTAAACCTTACTCTTGCCCCTCATGCTAACTGACTCTCCAGCAGTTGACCACTGACTGTGCAGCCAGCTGCTGGCTCAGCTCCCCTGCTTCAGCTCCTGCTCAGGAGATGCAAAGAACAAGGAGCAGCAGTTCTTTCTCCACTCACTGCAGACTGCAGACAGCATGTGCTGCTGCACTGCCCTGTCTTCAAGTCCCACCCACAATGACTTACTCTTGGGTCGAGGCCTAAAGCGCCAGTGATCTGGTCCAGCCCACATCTTCATGGTCCGGGGACTGAAATAGGAGTACTCCCCAGGTTTCATGGATAACAAGGAGCTCATGGTTTGGATGTCTCTGTCCCCAAGGGAAATAATTTCTTCCCTGTAACATTATATGAAATCATTTGTTCCTGTATACTGCATGAAATATAAACCATACAGTTACATGTAAAGAAGCTGATGAAACAAGAAATGCTAGCTATGCTGGGTGGTTGTGGCGCACGCCTTTAATGAGAGCTGGATGCAACTGTCTGAATCCCAAACTTGGGCCTTCTCACATGTATGGATTTTGCTACACAACATGATAATCTTGTTTCCATTTGCTCATTGATTACGACCCCTGGACATCGCCTTAGCTAGTTCCTCCTAAAAGTGAAAAAGATGTTCCACTTTACACACACAGAGGCTGTTCAGCTTGGCAGCTCTGGCGTGTGAGGAAACCCTCTCCTCAGGCACCTCTGCTAGCCTGGGAGGATAAAGGGGACGAGCGAGATCTTAGTCTTGTCTGAGACTATGGAGCTGAGAATGAATCCTTATGGCACAATCTACAGGGTAAGCAAAAAAAGCTGTAAAAAGCACATTGGTTTTCTCTATAGAATCTCAAAAACAACAAAAATAAACCAAAACACAAACAAACCAAAAGCCAAAGAAACTATATATTTCAAACCTAATTTTTAAAATTAAAACACAAAACCCCACATTTCCGACCACTGGATCGATGCTGTCAAGGACCTAGAGCACGTCATGGACTCTCGTGTGTAGTTCCATGAGAACTTCAGATGTAACAAGACTGCTTCAGAGCCTCCCTCTTGGGTCCCCACCCGCACTCTGTGGTCAGCTCTCAGTGGTTAAGCACTTACAGGCAAAGGTGTGAGGAGCCTGCCTGCCTCCCTTCCCGACACTCTCCAGTCACCCAAAAGATCCTTCAACACACCGGGTGACAGACAGCCCTCACCCAACTCTATATAACTAACAAAATCTATATTATACTGCAGTTTAAGGCTGCTCTTCCCAATCTTCACCTTCTTAGGGGGCTATCTCTGTCACATTTTCCTGACATCACAGCCCCCCCCCTTCAGTCTAGCTGTCCTAATGCCATTGAGCTAACGACTCCTGCCAGCTAGCTTAGCCAGCAGAATACTTCACTCTTACTCTCGGAGTGGGAGTGAGCGCTGCCTGTCAGTTCTATAATGAAGTGGATCACCAACATGCAAAGCCCCATGTGACTCTGTGAGTTAGCCATGTGTTCCACATGGCATACCAGTCCAGCTAACTGGAGCTAGAGGCCTATTTGGAA
This sequence comes from Mastomys natalensis, assembly GCA_021653895.1. Classification (NCBI taxonomy): domain Eukaryota; kingdom Metazoa; phylum Chordata; class Mammalia; order Rodentia; family Muridae; genus Mastomys; species Mastomys natalensis. The sequence continues at coordinate 1,415,680 of JAJTUV010000257.1, read as the reverse complement.
ACTTTCTGGGACCCCGGAGGCCTTACTGGCTGCTTTGGACCTGACAGAGCTCCTTCCAACTCTGGAACTCTTCATGATCCCCAGCCGCAGAAGGGTCTGGCTCATCATTGTCAGCAAAATCTTCCACCAGGGGCCCATCAGGGACATCCTCTTCATCGTCGTCAACCTCAGCACTGATGTCAAACACTTGATCATTCTTCTTAAACTTGTCCACCAAGGCAGACACAGACTACAAGGAGAAGACATGGCTCTCCAGCTGTCCCCGTTCTCAGGACCCCAGCTCATCCTGGAAAGCAACCACCCTCATTTCCAGCCTCTCCTTTTCCTGGCCCCCTCCCCCACGTCCCACCGGCCAGCAGCAGCCCCTCAGGAGGACGTTTACACTGTGCAGTGCAGGTTGAGGCTGCATTGTGTTAGGTACATTTTGCAAAACACTAAACAGGAATCTGCACTCATTAACTCCATGTTTGGAGAACAGAGTTCTCCATGGAGACCATTTATGTTAGAAGTTGTAATAAGTAGGCTAAAGGGGGCCCTGCTAAAAATACACAAAGGAAGGCTCTAAACATGACAGTTTCTCAGGAAACAGTGTGCCAAGGGACTTAACCCCCAAAAGAAGGAAATGCCTCTAGCCTGACAGAAGCTGGAGACCAGAGGCTACTGTGATGACCACGCTCAAGAACAAATCTGACCCTCGGGAAGCAAATGAAGAGACAGGGAACTGAGCCCAGAGCCCACAACTGTATGATGGTCCTGCTGGGGTTCACAACCCACCCTCCCAGCCAGGCTGAAAATTCCTACGCAAGTACCAAGGGAAATACTCTCTGTGCTCCTGAATAAATAAAGTCCATGTCTCAGTTTTGGTTCCCACTGGGCAGAACTGATCTTGGGCTAGCTAAAGGAAACCACCAGGCACTGGGAACGCCCCAAGTCCTTATAAACCCAAAGATGATCGTACCTCATTATGTGTTTCACTGTCCCATTTAGTAAACTGGAACCCGGCCAGGGAAGGGCAGAGCTGGCGGTCTTCCACACACTGCTGCAAGGGAGCTGGGGACAGCAAGATCACGGGAGAGATTACAGGGAGGCCAAGGTCGCCACTTTAGAATGACACAGAGGGAGAGGCAGTCACCTCACTCACTCAATGTTGGCCAAGCTGCCAACCTCCCGACACAGACACGAGTACACTCACAGTGGGGTCAGGCTAAATGCTATTCCCAGTTAAATACAGAGGAGAAACCAGAAGTACAGACATTTCATTCTCAAGCGTAGCTCGAAAATGCATAAGCCTCTCTTTAAAAGCACACTAAGTCCTTTAGTAATTACATAACGGTACTCCTTTTCAGTCTGAAACTAAAGTAGCTACAGATGACACATCTTAGAGGATCAGGGACCTAGCTGAGGGCATAAACACAGAAAACAAATTACTAGCACAGTTATGCTGAGCAAAACTTCTGTAAGAACAGAAAGAATAGGGGGCTGGAGAGATGGCTCTGCGGTTAAAAGCACTGACTGCTCTTTCAGAGGTCCCGAGTTCAATTCCCAGCAACCACATGGTGGCTCACAACCATCCATGATGGGATCTGATGCCCTCTTCTGGGGCGTCTGAAGACAGCTTCAGTGTACTCATATATGTAAAAAGAAATGGCTACATCATTAAAAAAAAAAGAAGAAGAAAGAAAAACGAATAGAAAGAATGGAACTGAAAGTACCAGTGCAAGCCTGTAATTCCAGCACTCACGAACATGAGCAGTTATTACACTGCAGCACATGTCCCTCACACTGTCCCCTACAACATTCCCGGGTCAGGAGGAAAGAGAACTGGGGGTAAGGGGAAGATGTTGAAATTCTGACAAGTATCAGGAAACTACTAACTACTAATAGCTCTTAACTGCCACGAGAATAAGTCACAACACCCCCCCTAGGTCCTGAAAAGTCCTGTGAACTGGGAGCAAAGAACAAGCTGTCTCTATCCAAACAGATGTCTCTTTCCTGCATCCCAGCTCAGACACGGACCCTCCAGGTGAGCCTGTTGAGCCAGAGTTGGGTGCTGTAAACAGTGAGCAGATGAGGTCCATGGCACACAGTGATAGCTTACTGTTTAGACTCCTTACCACAGAAGAAGGAAGAAGAGAGTGGATTGCTAGGCACTGCCCAAGAACACCCAATGCGGCTTTCCAGAAGAGCCACCTGTATAATGTTCCTTGCTGAGAAGCAACTTAAACCCTGCCCCTACGACGATGAGAAGCGTCTCTAGTAACTAAGATGCCCTGGTAAAGGCTGACTTTACTCACCTCTTAAATCTGTCATATCTACGAAACCTAAATCTGGCAACTCGAGAGGCTCTCCCGACAAGAGAGTCTGCATGTCGGAAGGAAAAAGCAGCTCACTTCTATAGTCCTGGCAGTGGAGGGTGGAGAGAAATACCCAGCTGTGCTGCACTCATCAAAGGAGGCTGCCGTCTTCTGAAACATAGGATCCACCTGCATGCGAGAACAGGGAACCAAAGAATGACGGCAGGTAGCAGCAAGAAATGCAAGCTCACCCACAGATCTGTCTACAAGACTGAATGTCTGTGCATAGTCAGATGGATGAGTGTTGAGAAGTGGACTTTCAATCTCTACTTACAACACACAGACAGATACCCTGCTGTAGACAGCTCCTAAATGGCTACATCGAACAGTCCCAGCACAGCAAATGACATCACAACAAATTCTGCTGCTTTAACAGGCCACTGGGATGGAGCCAGTCACAGTCTCCATCCTTCCTATTTGTTCTGGGGACTTCTATTGAAGGTGGGGTCTTACTCTACCCCCAAGTTGGCATCTCACTCAGAAGTCTTCTGCCCCAGCCTCCTGAGTGTGATTACAGATGTGTGAAACCACATCTGGCTCACTACTGTTCCTCTGAACAGAATTTTAAGATTTGGGAGAACCCAACCAGGATGGCTAGGTGGAGGACAGGCAGAGTCGGAAGGGCTAGTGGCAGGGCAACGGCTACAAGCGTTACGAGGAGGCTCTGAGGCTGGGTCAGGGAGAAGAGTGGCACAATCGTGTGATATCAACCCAAAGGTAGATCACATCCCACACATGGGGACAGAGCAAGACAACTGCATGTGAGGCCAAAAGAGGACATCACCTGGGATCTCCCAGGAACAGATGCTTCAAGATGTAGCTTCCAAGGAGAAGTATGACTTGGATCTGATAGCACAGATGTCTCCCTGGCCTTCCTTGGAGGGTGTGATCTTGCTGTCTTCAAAACCCCATCTCAGCATCCTGGGTCCCAGAAAGGGACATGCTCTACACTTCCACCCTCTCAGCTGTTCCCATCCAGGCAGCTTCACAGCACCTGCCATGAGCATTTACTCACCCTTCCTCCCCAGGGCCACTCATGCACCCAGCTCCCCAGAACCAGAGTTGTCACTGCTGGCTCCTTTCTCAAACGGTAACCAGTCTTGTGCTCCTGTGTGCAGCCCAGACCTACAGGTCCTGAGTCTGCAGTTAATGATCCAAATCCATCCAGCCTTCCTTCAAAGCTCAGCCACGCCATAAACACCATCCCTACCGACTGTCCTGCTGAATTTGCCAGAGACCACACGAGGCGCACACTTCCTCACCGCACACTTTCCGTCAGCCTCAGAGACATTGATGTTGCTTAGATTCTGCTCGATGGTTTTGCAGGACTGCTTCTTCTTCGGCTTGGCAGCCTTTTTAGTCCTTTCTGTTTCAACAGCACTTCCATCTGAAGGAGTGACACCAGTTCTTAAAAACTCTCTACAGCAGTCATAATTTAAACAGGAAATCCCCTCAAGTCAGCAGGCTCATCTAATCTGCTGCTACAGAGTAACTGGATTACTGACAATACATTTCACTTCTAATAAAAACCATGCAGAAGCTCCCTAGTTAGTGTTTACTCAATTTTGCCTAAGTAATTCCTAAAAGCTTTTATACAGTCTTTGGAACTGGTGTTGCCCTTAACAACCAGTAAAACCTCCCTGAGAAACCCTAGCACAAAATACACATGTAAGGTCGGATGAGGCTCAGTTCAATTTCCAGATATATAAAATAATTAACCATCCATCATGAATTCTCTACAGGAGCAAATAAACTAAATTTTCTCATGGAAAATCACATTCTGGAAATAGCCACGCCTTCAAAAAAAATAAAGCCAGCCGGGCAGTGGTGGCGCACGCCTTTAATCCCAGCACTTGGAAGGCAGAGGCAGGTGGATTTCTGAGTTCAAGACCAGCCTGGTCTACAGAGTGAGTACCAGGACAGCCCGGGCTACACAGAGAAACAGAGAAACCCTATCTCGAAAAACCAAAAAAAGAAAAAAAAAAAAAAGCCTTCCAAATTTTCGTGTTTTCATTCTGATACATCACCCAAATATTGTCCAGTACACACTAGAAGAAGCCCCTTCAATCCAGACCCCAGCCTGTGTACCTCCACTGTGGCTCTCCTCTTCCTGAGGTGGCGTGTCTTTGCCCAGGCCTCCAAGGACTCTGTATACATCAGCATGGACGGCATCCACACGGACGGCATAGATCTTGGTGCTGGCATCCAAGGTGCCAGCGGCCACCTAGTTCAAAAGCACAGCTACATTCCTAAGATGCACGAGACAGCACTTTGAACAAGTAAAATCCAGCTAGAGTTATAAAATACTTACTTAAAAAAAAAAAAAGACAGATGCTCAATGACTGATGGGAAACAAAAACATGTCTCTTTTTTCTCTGCATTTCACCCTTTGAGAAAAGGATATAAAGGAGTCTGGTACTGTCTCACCAGGGGCTCTTGTGTGTGCAGAATCCAAGTGTGTGGATGGTACTGTCTCACCAGGGGGCTCTTGTGTGTGCAGAATCCAAGTGTGTTACAATAAGCATGGAGGTAAGCACTAGGTGTGCTGTACTGAAAGTATGCATTCTCCTTACTTTAAAGTTAGTTGGTTCTGTGTCTTTCTGCTTCAGAATCTCTGACATGAAATCAATCAAATGCAAGCCAAAAGCATTCTTGGTAGTGATTTTCTAGGGGAAAAAATTAAAAATTTATTACTCATAGGCTTATAAGTGTATGCAAATAAAGTTTACATACAAACACCTATCATGTAAATAACCCCACTAAAGTTTACAATACAAATACCCACACTGATCTCAGTTCCCATAACCACTTGCAACACAGCCTAACTTGTATGGATCCTCCTCCTGAGAGCTCTAACACTTCGTTCTGAGAACTCTGCACAGAGGACTCAGTTGGGACCTGGAGCAGGAAAGTCAGCGATCTGTCACATCACCCAGTTTATATGTGGGAAAGAGAGGGTTCTAATGCAGGGTGACTCCAGAATTCATTATTAGCGTCTACACGCACACCATTTGCCTGTAAGCCATGTTGTTGTGTGAGAGGTGCTGAAGTAGGCACTCATAAGAACAACATCAAAGCTCTGCCAGAAACAGTACAGCCACACTAGAGAATGAACAAACCATTATGTCTCCTACCTAAATCAAGAAAGCCCAGAATCATAACTGGGCATGCTAGTGTACACCTGAAATCTCGGGAAGTGACTCAAGAGGACTGCAAGTTCAAGGCCAGCCTGAGCTACATAGCAAGATCCTACCTAAACAAATATAAACTAAGCTGGGCATGGTGGTGTACACCTTTGATCCCAGAGCTTGGGAGGAAGAGGCAGGTGGCTCTCTATGAGTTCAGGGTCAGCCAGGTCTACAAAATGAGTTCCAGGACAGCCAGGGTTATACAGAGAAACTCTGTCTCATAAAACCAAAAAAGCAAACAAGAAAAACCAAAAAGCAAACAAACCAAAAAACCAAGCCAACAGCAACAACAACAAAAAAAAACCCCAAACCAACAAATACTCACATTTTCAGTAGAAAGCTTGATACAGGTAGAGTAATGTTCTGTAATCTGTGTGTTTGTAAACTTAGATATGGTAGTTGAAACATCAATATTCCTAAATGAAAAACAAAAATTTAGCAAGGATCTACAATACAATTACTTCAAAACACAAACCCAGGAGGTAAAGGTACTTGTTGCCAAACCTGATGACCTAAGATTGATTCCTGAAACCAAAGGAGGGGAGGAGTAACTTCTGCTCTGACTTACACGCGCGTGTGCACATGCACACACGCACATGAACACACACACACAGAAAATAAACATATTAAAATGAGGAACAAATGCCAATGACGTCCTCTGGAGGCACCAGGACCTTACAACCCATGGTACCCCGACAGAGCTAAGGCAGAACTGCACTCACCTGTTAGGGGAGGCCAGATGAATTGAGTCTGCACTGAACTGCAGGTCAAAGACCCTGGAGCGTCTCCGCTGCATACGTTCCTTTTCATCGTCATTCTGAGGAAAGTCTTCCAGGACTGGGGTTTTAGGAGTGCCAAGAGGGGCCTTCCCAGGCCGGGATACTGAAAGCTGCCGTTCCAAAGGTGAGGAAACAATGTCCTGTTGTCCATGGATCTTCAGAGAAGAGTTATTCATTGTTCCTGGTGACAGAACAAAATACTTGCTCAAGAAAGCTTCAACAGAATAATTTCCTATATGGAAAGGGGACCTGGCCCTGTCATGGGATCCCAGCCCTGCATGTTCTCTTTGAAGTCCTACAATGCATGATGCTAGACACTACAATTTGGGTTTCTTGGTGGAGTAGGGGTTGAGGGGTAAAGAAAAGATGACAGGACATATATCCACTTCGCAGCTACTGTTCAAGCAAATCACAGGCTACATGAATGGCAAGGTAAGACTGGGGGTGGAGTTGATTGGTAGAGCATTTGCCTACATGCTCAAGGACAGCCCATCCCCAGCAATTCCAAGGACAGTGAGATGGATGAGACAAAGCTGTTGCCTTTGATAAGCTCACAAACTGGCAGAACAGACATATGTCACTCATAATCCTAGGCCAGGGAGACACTGGTGCTAAGCAACGATGAGGCTGGTCTATAGTCATACAGGCTGGGCTCTGATCCGGACTCCTCCATGTCTTGGCAGGAAGATGAGAGATAACGTTGGAAATATGTAAAACACAGACAAGACGATATGCAAATGCAAAAGCCTTAAGCAGTGACGACATTAACCAAGCAGACAAGAATGAGAAACTCGAGTTTCCTAACCTCTGATGTGACTCAACTCAACGCCACATTTTTATAATCTATTTTTATTTTATGTGTACTGGTGTTTTGCCTGCATATATGTCTGTGTCAAGGTACCAGATCCCCTGGAACTGGAGTTACAGGTAGTTGTGAGCTGCTGTGTTTGTGTTTGTTTGTATGTGCGTGTGTTTGTGCGTTTGCATGCTGAGAATTAACCTGGGTCTTCTGGAAAAGCAGCCAGTGCTGTTAACCACTGGGCCGTCTCTTCAGCCCCAGCCCCAACTACAGGAAATTCTTAGAATCACCTAGGAAATGGTTTTACTAAGGAATATTTAATCTAAATGTTACTAACACTTTAGACCTTGCCGCCACTCTGTAAGAAATATAAGAACGGGGGATGAGTCAAAGGGAACAAATAAGCATTTACCTAAATTGAAAATGGGGACACTATATAAAAACTAGTTCACACCTGTAATCCTAGCATCTAGGAGGCTGAGGCAGGAGAACTGCAAAGAGTTCAAGCCCAGCCTGGACTACATAATGAGCTGGGTCTCAAAAAGGAAATGAATGAAACTTAGTACCATTAAAGATAAGAACTGTGGCAGAAGCAAGAGTTTCCTGATGAATGCATGCCTAAGGGCTGGCAAGCCTCAGACTGAAGTACGAGGCTTTTGACTTTAAGGCCAGGGGCACGCCTCATCACATCACAGACCCCTCTGCTTGTGCCCACGGACTGGCTATTTAGAGAAGCTCAGCCGTCTTTAGGGGTACTGATTCGGACAAGCAGTGCTGAGACACAAACTAGTGCCAGGGAACACAGAAAAAGAGCGGCTGGGCTGAGTGGTGCATGCTTATGATGCTGGAGTTGGTGGGACACTGAAGTTTGATGCCAGCCTGGACTGTGTAACAAGTTCCAGGCAGGCAGGGGCTACACAGTGATACAGTCTCAAAACAAGTAAAGAGTAACAAGCTAATTATCAAAAAAGCCAGCGGAGCTCTTCTAGATGAAAATAAACCAACTGGCCACATACACCAAAGGCAGCACATACGTTTCAGCCAAGCCCTGCTCAAAAAGGTAGCTAAGAGCAACATTTGGGGGTGATTTTGGAAATCTAGAATAAAGTCTAGACCTTAGTCTAGGAAATTGATTTTTATTATCTTAGGCATCACAGTGACATTTTGATGTAAAAGGTCGATTCTTGGAGATATGTGAGAAACAGCTTCCGTGTGGAGTAATCTCAAGAGCGTAACTTGTAAACACAAGTAAACACGGTAAAACATGTACAACTGTTGGACTCAGGTCTTGGGTATAGAGTATTTCCTGTCTTGGTACTTCAATTAAAAGTTGGGAATCAGACGGTGTATGCGATGGGTATTTGTGTTTTGGAGAGAGGCTGAGGCAGGAAAGGAATGGGGAGGAGAGGAGCTGTGAGCGAGGTGGCTTTAAATACAGTGGCCAGAGTAGGCTTTTCTAAAAACATCACACCAGAAAGTATCAAAGCCATGAAGACTGTCTGGAAAAACTGTGGAAGCAGGGGGCACAAGCCAAAGGTGAGAACATGCTGGCACATGTCAGGGCCTACTGACAGGGCTAAATAAATACAGCAGCCCATGGACATAGCAAGGCCTCTTCAGAAGCCTCAGGCTTCCAGGGCCAAGGAGGAAAAACACTAGTCAGAGCAATGGAAGACTGGCCAGGAGTGTCTGGGCCTGACTCACAACCACTGTAATGACTTTACATACCACCCCACCCCCAAAAACTATTCAGACAGGGTCTCATGTAGCCTAGGCTGGCCTCAAACTCACAACAGCTGAGAGGATGACCTTCAAGGTATTATAGGCATATACTACCATGCCTGGTTTACATGGTGCTGGGATCTAACACAGGGCTCACTCAATGCTAGGCAAGCATTCTACCAACTGAGCTACATCCCCAGTCCTACCTGTGCACCTTAAATGCAGTGAGAAAGGACATGACTGGATAACAATGAGAGGAAGAACAAAATGAGCTAACCTGAGCTTCTGGCTGACAAAGGACCCTTCTGGTTGTCACAGTGAGAACCAAGTAAGAACCAATTAGAAGGGACTTAACAGTAAGCAACCATCTTAACAGTAAGATGATCAGACAGGTGGCAGTACTGAAGAGGTGTATAGATACTGGATAGGTCTCCATGATGTCAGCCTGACTTCCTGATGGTTTAAATGTGGATTGTGAAGGCTGAAGGCTAACTCCAAGTTATCATCAACAGCTGACTGAGTTGCCTGGACCTGAGGAAGCTACAGAAGAAGCATGCAGCAGGACAGGAGGCAAGGCCACAGCTTTAGACGTCTCACATTATCTAGCCAACCAACTGCACTACACAGCTGGAGGGGGTAATGGTAGATTTTAGGGAGCAATTTCCAGCTAGATGGTTTCGGAGTCACCAGTGGGTACTCATTTAACACTCATTTAACACCAGATGAGCTCACGAAATAGGTGAATGAAGAGGAGCTGATGGCTGAGATGGGTCTCAGGATACTTACAAAACTACACAACAGGAAGAGGGCTGGGGAAGCACACGTAGTCCGGAAAAGCCAACACGGCTCTACCAACTAAGCCATGTGTTCTCCGTGGCTTTTACTGTCTTTTTGACTAGAACCCAGGTGAACTCAGCAGCTAGGGGGACAGTGAGGGAGAAGGCACTGCAGAGCTAAGGAAAGGAAGAGGTGGTCATCTAGAATTAGGAAATGAACGAAGTGGGAGTGTGGCATAGCTCAGCAGCCCTGAGGATTTCTCTCTGGCCACTGTCAAGTGTGCAGAACAGCAGTGTTTAAATTAACCAGGGTTGTGGGTATTGCCAAGAACCTGTAAGAAAGTAAGAGGACACAGGAAGACATGTGATCATAGTGACTGACTAGGAAAGTAACATAAGTAAGGAAGGGGACACAAGGTGGCAATAAGTGGTGAGAAGCCATAGAATATAGGTCACAGAAACAAAAGCTGACTTCAGTATGTGAGTAAGAGAAAATGAGCTGGGCACACAGAGGTGACAGCAAACACGGACGACAGATGATTCCATGACTGCTAATGACATGGTCAACGTGTGACTGTGGCACTACTAACCTACTGTTTTAGAGCAAGACACAAGATTCCTGGAAGGAGATAAAAGAAACCTAACTCATCCTCATCTCTACCCTCATTTAAGAAACAGAGAGTATTGTTTTAAACATGGCTTCATCACGTATTGCTAAGAAAACTTCAGACAAGCAAACAAGCTGTCTCTGCTTCACCATCGACCTAAATGGAAGAACGTCTGGCTTTGAGTATGGCTAGTGGGACAGTCCTTGCCTAGCCCTCATCCTTGGCTGGTAGGTGGACGGAAAGGGAGAGAGGGAGAGAAAAGGAGAAAGGGAGAGAAATGAGAGGAGGGAAGGAGGGAGAGGGAGAAAGAACGCCCAGAGAGAGAACCGGGCATAGACCTGGCTGTTCCCAAACAGGAGACACAGTGCGATTACAATACGCACAGTAACATTTTATTGGAACACAGAAAAATAAGAGGCTGGGAATAGAGAGCAATATAGAATTCTTGCCAGCACGCACACACCATGGCACAAGACTTCACCACAGAAGTAAACAAAGACACACAATACACAACAAATGCTTGTCCACAGGCAGCGGGAGCAAAGGCAGTCCAAAACCTTTACAATGCTTCCTACAAGCCAAAGAGTATAGTTAACACAACTCTCATCCAACACCAAGATAAAACAAAAAGGTCAAGAGAGGAGATGAGAGACGTTTTATGGGCAAGAATCAAGACATATGTGACTCTATAAATGTGGGTAAGGAAAGGATTGAGAACTGGAAGCACTGAGGGATTGATCTTTAGATCCTCCCTGATTGCTCTCTGCAGTGGGCAGTGTATGTCTAGTTCAACAGATTGTTACTGAAGTCAAGAGCACTTCCTTCTGCCTGTCTTCTTCCTCCCACTCCCTCAGCCCTCTGCTCTGTGTTCGGTTCTCAGACTAAAGTGGGCACTTAAGGACTCGTCTCTTTTTCTTCTTGAGCTGCTCTTGGCTCCTGTGATAGTCATAACTTGAGTTTTTCCCAGTGCCCTTCTCTCACCGGCCACCTGCTGCTGGTCCTGAATGTACTCTCCACAAGGTCTGTCTAGTGTTCTCACCCATGATGGAGAAAAACAAATCTACCTCTCAGGCTATGGACCTCTGTCAAACTCATCCAGTAGATACGGGGCCCTTCACCCGAGCACCTCTCCAGGAAGTCTCAGGCAACACATCCAAAATGAAACTATTATTCGAAAACTCTTACTTAGGTCTACCAGGTCCTGCCTGTTGTCAGCCTCACTAAGCTTAGTTATGATGGTCTAGCTCAGTGGTTCTCAACCTTCCTAATGCTGTGACCCTTTGACACAGTTCCTCATGTTGTGGTGACCCCCAACCATAAAATTATTTTCATTGCTACTTCATAAGTGTAAATTGCTACTGTTATGAACTGTAATGTAAATATGTTTTCTGATGGTCTTAGGCAAACCCTGTGAAAACGTCATTTGACACCTCCCATGGGGGCTGCCACCCAAAGGTTGAGAACCTATGGTGTAGTTAATTCCTAGACCAGTCCAGATTCCTTCCTGGCTCTTCTCTCGTACACGATGCTCTGCCCATAACGTTCTTCCCAATGTTTGCTTAAAAATCTGGAGTTCATGATGGGCAGGAGTCACAGTACTAGGCCTTATCTGTCAAATATTTTCTGTACTGTCTCAACTTGACACAAGCTCCAAGAAAGGGTATTTACCTGTTTTGTTCCCGCCCCCGCCCCCTTTCAGAGTGGGTTTCCTGTAATCCAGGCTAGCCTCGAAGTCGCTGTAGCTGAGGATAACCTTGAACTTCTGATCCTCCAGGCTCCAACTCAAGTGCCCAGGCTTCTTCTGTTGCGAATCTCTGCATCCCAAAGGAAGCCCTCAAGTGTTTTGAATCAGTTCCAAAACACAGGCACGAATGCTCAACATAGAGCGGTCGACACTTTGCTTCTATAGCTCCCCATACAACGTCCAGTCCAGAAAAACTCCACTTTATCTTCCGTTAGAACCGGGGCGCAGGGAGCATTAGAGCCCGGGCGCCACTGGCAGCTGCACCCTGATTGGCCCAGCGCCCTGCTTTCCCTTGCTTTCTCTTCCCCTCCCCCGCCTCAGCCCCGGCCGAACCCCGCCGAACACATTCGACCCTTCTGGACCTGTCCACGTGAGCACCCTTCGGTCCTGATCCTGCCAGCCGCGCCTGTACCCACTCGAGCTCACCTGAGCGCGGAATCCTCATCTTGCTCTCCACGTCTCCGGAGCAAATTTTAAATCGCGAGCGCCAAGCGTAGAAGCGCGGTAACCGACGCGTGACGTCACCGGGGCGTGGCCTTTGGTGCGCCTGCGCAGAACGTCTAAGTAGTTGATAAAAAGGGTGGCTGCGGAAAGCTGGCGGGAAGTCCCTCACTGGTCTACGCGGTTGAGCTTGGTGCGGTGGTGACCCAGCTGAAGACATTTGGAAACACTCTGGCGCCGAGCACTGGACGCGGAGTAGGATGTGTGGATCTGGGCAGGCAAAGGCTGTGCTACCCTAGAATCTAGATTGTAATGGGGAGGCAGGTTTCTGAGGAATCGAGGTTCTTTGCCTTAAAAGACTTGTTCTTTGTGGGTTAAAAAACGCTGTCCTTATTCGAAGTTCCAGGCAGACAAGAAGGAATGTAGAGCATTATGTATGCATGTGTACACTCCACCCAGAGTATTGTATATGTATACATCACCAAGAGCATTGTGTGTTCATTTGTGTGTACACACCCCAGAGCACTGTGTTTACATACGTTTACACGCTCAGTACAGTTTGCATGTGTATACACTGCCAAAGAGCTTTCTGTATGCATGTGTGTGTACATGTCTATACACACACATACCCGAGAACTGTGTAAGCACTTATACACGAACATACCAGAATATTGTGTAAGCATGTGTATCTGCACCAGAGCATTGTGTTCATATATCTATATACATGCATGCACACACATTTTTTTTTTTTTTTTTTTGGTTTTTTTTTTTTTTTGGTTTTTTTCGAGACAGGGTTTCTCTGTGTAGTCCGGGCTGTCCTGGAACTCGCTCGGTAGACCAGGCTGGCCTCGAACTCAGAAATCCGCCTGCCTCTGCCTCCCAAGTGCTGGGATTAAAGGCGTGCGCCACCACCGCCCGGCTGATGCACACACATTTTAAAATGAAATTTTTGTCCAGATTCTTGTAAAAGGCTTTTTGGAAACCATCTACCTACCATCCTTTTTTCTAAAAGGAGGGCTGGGGTGTAGCTGTTTAACACCCTTAACATCATCTGCCTACCTACCAGATGTCAGCAGTGCCCTTCATTTTGGTAACCGAAGCTCTGCCCTTTGTTGAAAGCTACTTTTTTTAAAAAAAGATTTCATTTTGTGTGTATGAATGTTTTCCCTGTGTATATGTACATTTATCACATGCATGGCTGGTACCTGACAAGATCAGAAAAGGGTGTCAAATCCCCTGGGACTGGAGTGACAGATGTTTGCAAGCCACCATGTGGGTGCTGAGGATGAAACCCAGGTCCTGTGCACGAGCACCGAGTATTCTGAACCACCACACCACCTCTCTAACCTCAAAAGCTGCTCTTTAAAGACACTTAGTTTTTTGCATGAGTTTGCAGAATCACCTTAGAATGAGGTAGAGTGGTGTTAACAGGCCCCAGACCTTAGCACAACTGACTCTGAGACAATTCAGACCGTTAAACTCATCATGTAGATAGGAGCACCTGCCAAAAGGAAAAACAAAGACCTAATCCATCCAAGTCCACAGTTCTGGGAAAGTCTCTAAATGTTCTAACTTTGCTTTTTAGCTTCTGTAGTTCCACATCTGGCTAACTGTTCATGTTAACTGAAGCGTGTCAACCCAGAACATTTTTGTTCTTAAGAGTTCACCATGAGAAAGGCTCAGAGCTACATTGGAATCCTGAATGCTCAGTACAGGCATCATCGGCCGGCTAACAAACACTTTCTATTGGCTTAAACCCACTTCCAAACAGTCCTCTCTGGTGGACAACCCACAACAGTGGGATTATGGAGAGAAAAGGTTACAGTGTCCCTCACCTTCCTGAATGCTGTCAACCACCCAGGATCTTCACATCAGTACCTAGGATGGACACTCCTCACCTTATCGGTTACTGAGCTTTTTGCCCCTGAAAAAAAAAATCTCTCCAAGCCCCTCACTTTTTATCCAGATCACCTTGCTAGAATATGATCCCCTTCCCAGTGAGCCCAGAGTGGCATTTGCCAAGTGTAAATCTGATCTCACTCCCATTGTTCTGGCAACTTCCAAAGTGACCTACAATGATTTATAGAGTCTCTCTCTCTCTCTCTCTCTCTCTCTCTCACACACACACACACACACACACACACACACACACACCACACATTCCACCCATCAGGCCTTTTATCAGACTTGTCTCCATCCTGCCTGCTCCTAGCACAGTTTTCTGTGTGCATTAGAAATCTCTCCATCTTTATCTTCCTCCAGTTAGCTCCAGTCAGGTTTTGGCTCCTACCAGTTCCCAGGAAAGCAATCCCAGAAACACGGAAGGCTCCTTATTGGAGATGTTCAAACTAAGAGCAACCAGCACTGGAGTAGTGGGTGGCTCTGAATTAGAGGCCCTGAAGAACTGGATTGGAACTTCTGACAAAGGAAAAATGCTAAGTGACCCGCTGGCTGACGCTAGAGGCTATGCTGGGGCAAGAATGAGCCGCCTAAGCTGACTGCTTGGCTCTGTGCCAGCTCCATGCCCAGCATCTATAGGCCAAGCTTGCCCAGGCAGGTCTTTCACATCCTACTCTGAATGCCTCCTTGTTTTGGAGTTAAGGCTACGAAGGGTGCCAAAAGATTAAGTGATTTATCACTAGCATCAGAGGCATGTGAAGCTTGGTTCCTCTGTTTGTACAGAAGTGAAGTACTCGGCCCTCCCCCAACTATAGGCTGCCAGAAGACTGACAGTACACCAGATTCTACTTCCTTAAAATCCAAGAGAAACAACCTTAGTTTGGGTGAGGAACAACAGTTACCAACTGGCCAAACAAGCAACCTTTGGCTACAGATTTGCTGGCTTTTGCCATAAAAGTTTCTGATTTAAATCATCAAGTTACTGAGACCAAAAGGGATTGCTGTTAAAATGACTTTCCAATATCCTGGCCCTATGGTGGTGCATGCCTTAAGTCCAAGCGCTCCTCACCCATGTGAGGAGGCAAAATGCCAATGCACATAAAATAAAAATAAATAAACCCAATAGAGATAGATAGATAGATAGATAGATAGATAGATAGATAGATAGATAGATAGATGATAGATAGATAGATAGATAGATAGATAGATAGATAGATAGATAGATAGATAATCCCAGCATTCCTGAGCCAGAGGCAGGTGGATCTTTGGGTTCAAGGTCAACTTGGTCTACAGAGCCAGGACAGCCAGAACTACACAGAGAAACCCTGTATCCAAAAACTGGAAGAAGAAAAAAAAAAAAGAAAAATGCTTTACATTCTTTGCTTTTTTTTTTTTTTTATGTCTGCAATTGAAATCCTTCATCTCCTAAATCCTGGGCTATGAACTAGCAATTAATTTTAGAACTTTCAAACAATAACATACAACCCTGATCTTAAAGCCAATACATTTGCTTTTCAGAGATATTGGACCGGTTAATCTTGTTTCATTCCAAAGCCCACAGTGAAAGGTTGCTAGGCGGGTACCTTATCCCAGGTGCGACCACAGGAACGCTGCACACCCTCTCTGCACCTCAGTCTCTCACATGCACAGTACAGAGCCTGTGCGATGTGATGAGCTATCATAGGAGGACAGAGTGAATGCCTACTGAGAACAGCAGCGCCTGCACCACTCAGAGAACTCTATTCCCATTATTGGAACTGCCGCTGCATCCTGAGGGCTGGCCAGGTTCTATATCAGAATCAAGTGTAGCCTCCTATCTGGAGAGGTTTCCCATTTAATTGTTAAGAACGTCCCCAGTGCACTACAGGTCTGTTCTTTCCATTACTCACCCCCCCACACACACATCCTGTACCTTCTGCTCCACCCAGCTTTGCTGACTATTCTCCTTTGTAGCCTTCCCCCCCAAACTCATAATTTCACGCTTTCTTTCTTGTCTGTCAGATGAGAAACAACCCTGTAGACGTAGCAATCATTGCACCATCTTCCTGCCCCAGCAGATTCCTACAGCAAGCTGTTTGTAGTTACTAAGAGCTTTTAATTTAGTTGAAATCTGGGTTTAGGCACCGTGGAAATTAATAACTTAGACATTCCTTCACTTTATGAGTTATTTTTTCTTCCTGGCCAGTGGCCATGCCACTGGAAACCTCAGGGCAGACTGGTTCAAGGTGCATTGAGAAACACTGGGATATACCAGCTAGAGCTGTCAGAGACACAGGGCTTCTTGGAAAGGTATACACCAGTGTGGTTAGTGAACAGATTCCAGTCCATACAGAGAACAGCCTCCATATTTTTTTTTTAATTTTTTTTTTGGGGGGGAGTTAATATAGAAGCAGATAGTTTTCTAAAAGGTCTATAGACATTGTAAAAACAGAAATCCCGCCAGCATAGAACCATCCTCATCCTCTTACCTGGAAATCAGGTCATGTGGGAGTATATGGTACCTCTATGTAGCAAGAATTTCAAGTATTGACACCAGTTTCTAGAATTCTTTTATTTTGGGCTATTCCTCCACAGAAGCCCCAAAGGCTAACATCTGATACCTCCTTCCTCACCAACTGCAGACAGAGGGCAAGCAAAGGGCCAGGGTCTCCTTCCCAGCAGATTTCCTGGCAGTGCTGAGTACAGAACAGCCTTGATATTTCAAAAACAACCACACCCATAACTTTTTTTAATACTCCTCAAGATGCAGAAGGTTTTGGGACGCGTGACACTCACCGTCGACACTCAGGGCCCTGAGAGCTGATTGGTTTCACAGGCCTTCCTCCTCTGCCCTGGCAATGGGCCTGGACTGTGATGACTCCTCATTTCAAAACCACAAAGTTCAAGTAACCTCTTTGTCATCTTTGAAAGAGCATGGAAAGCCATCACCAGAGCAACGCACAAGGGGCAGCTCAGCCTTTCCACTTAACAAATAGACCACTCTCTAGGAAACAAACTGTCCATCCTAGAGCCTCCGGAAAACCATCACCAGGAAGAGCTTTCTAATACTGCTTCCAGGAACAAGGAGGGTCATCAGGTATCGCTTATTTCACTAAGTATAGGAAACACATTCTCTCAATATGGGATGGATCACCACTAACATAATGGATCAAAATTAACAAATATTTGGGTACTCAGACACACAAAAACAGCTATAAATTTGTATGCCGATTAAGAAAAAGAAAAGAACAGGGCTGGAATGTTGGCTCAGTGGTTAAGAGTACTGGCTGCTCTTCCAGAGGATCCGAGTTAAATTCCTAGTACCCACAGCAGCTCACAACCATCTTTAACTCTAGATCCAGGGGAACTAATGCCCTCTTCTGTCCTCTGCAGGTATTACATGCATATGATGCATAGACTTGAATGCAGACAAAACACTCATACACATGAAATACAAATACATCTTTGCCTGGCGGTGGCAGCACACATTCCCAGTACTTGGGAGGCAGAGGCAGGTGGATCTCTATCAGTTTGAAGCCAGACTGGTTTATGGCGTGAGTTCCAGGATAGACAGGGCTACACAGAGAAATCCTGTCTCAAAAAAAAACAAACAAAAAAGAAAAGAAACATCTTGTTTACAGCTTCAAACTAGTCATGAAAACTTACATCTTGAAGTATAAATTGTGGCTATCACTTCAAAGGAGAAAAGTGGAATGAATCAGATTGGGTGGGAATTAGGCTAACAGTGTAACAACCTGTTTCACAGGGAACACAGAGCCAGTCACAGAAAGAACTGAGCTAGGATGGAGGGATCTCTGGAGCTTTGGCTTTCAGTGTTGATACAAAGCGCAGCTTAACAGGATCTCAGTGGCACAGCGGCAAACCCCTCCCGTAACATTTGTTTCCAGGTACTTTTACTTTCTTTAGGTCATGACTAAAATTAAGTCAGGAGATAAACCTTCAGCCACCCCAGCCCTCCCAGATCAGGCTCCACAGGCTGCAGCTATCTTCACATGCTTCTAAGCGTGATTTACTCTACCATAGTCCCACGGGCAAGGTGAAGGTCAGTCACATTTGCAGCCTGAGGAATCAGAAATACCTATATATATATACATATGGATATATTTTAATGGCCTTTCCATTAAAGTCCTTCAGCCAGTGGGGAGCAAGGCAGAGTTTTCACCTGGGCCAAAAGGTTGTGGAATTCTTCCACTGCCTGCGAGTGTGCTACTGGGTTTAGTACCAGGTGCTGGAAAAGGTTGACAGGCTCAGCATTCCGAAATGCCTTAGGAACTGGTATGGTCAGGGGCAGATAGGTGTTACCGATGAGGAAATGATGGAGAGACCTTTGCTGGAGGCCTCGCCCTAAGAACCAGAGGAGGTCCTGGAGGCGCTGAGAGAGCATGCTGTGCTGCCAGTCTGTCAGAGGCAGTCGCAGCAACAAGTGCATGAGGGCTGTTTTGAAGTGGTAGGAGGTGAGAATGGGGCGGGATGCTCCCGGGGGTAAGACCTGGTGGTCCTGAAGACTCAAAATAATCTGCAGGCACTTGAGGTGGCAGGTGTTCTCAGGGGCGAAGCGCCCCACCAGCTTCAGAAACAAGTGTTCACAAGCTGCAAAGGACTCAGGCCAATCCACACTGGTGAGCTGTTCTTGCTCAGGGGCCTGACTAACCAGGTAGACCAACGTATCTTCCCGTTGCACTCCTAGCACCAAACTGATTGATAGCGAGCGGCCTGAGCGGTATTCCAACCTGAGCTTGCAGGTGGTGGTAGACGGTGGGAGAGTGAGCTTAAAGTCATACTTGTGGGCCACTAGCGCCCAGGCATTGCTCACCATGTTTCGGAACCACTGCACAGTCTTACACACGTCCAGGTGCGAGCTGGTGCAGAGAGCTGCCTTGATGGAGCTAGTACACTTGCTCAACATGGCTGAGTGGTCCCTGTGGTGCACCAGGCATAGCACATCCCCCAAGAGCTTCTCATGTTTGCACATGCATTCAGAGTCCACCTTCACACAGCCACAACGACGGCCCAGAGCCGGATCTCTCATCTCTAAGATAAACATAGTGCCCTGTGGGGGGACAATGGGCACGAGGACATCAAACTTCTGTGTCTCGTGGAGGGTCCCCCACTTCTCAAAGGCAGCTCCAATGCCCAGGCAGTCCTCCAACTGTGGGTGAGCCTCCCGGCGGCTGAGCACCCTACAAGCCTCAATGAGATCATCCACAAAGCTCTCCACAAACTCACAGGTGCAGGGTAGGTCACGGATGGCATTTTGGATATAATATTTGTAAAATGATTCCAGGGCTTCCTGGGAGGGAAAATCAGAGAGCCAGGTGTAAGAGGAGACGGGCACAACACGGATCTCTTCCTCTTCCTCCTCGCTGCTGGACTCAAAGGCTGGCTCATGCTGCATATTCTGTCGCAGGAGCTCAAAGATGAGAAAAAGGCAAAAGAGGCCTGCATTCCACAGGTTTCCCAGCATCCAGCCCAGAGGCCCCCCATCTTGGTCACTGGCCTGGAACGGCCATCCCATGTCTTTCTTCCCCAGCACTAACTGGTCATCGGATGTGTCCCCTCTCCAGAAGTTCTCAGCTTTCTGCTTCTGCTCGGCTGCTCGACTTTTCTCTTCAAACTCTATCTCTAACTGCCGCATCTCCTCGCTCATCCGTTTCTCCAGCTGCCGACTCCTGGCTAGTGTGTCCAGGTCCATCCGGTCACTGACCATCAGGGGGTGGTGAACAACATACATCACTGCCAAGAACATGAGACTTATCACAGCCATGGAGGCCTCTGCATCTGGAGGAGTAGGAGGGTGAGGGTCAGTGGTGATTTTCAGGGGCACATCTGTTCTCCAGCACATAGTCCCCAGAGCCCTGGTACCTCAAATCCTGGATGCCAACTACTCAAGAGGAACAGAAAGTGCATAGAGCTAAGCTTGGAGTTAGCAAAAATGGTCTGCCTTGGGGAAAGGAAGTGGAGACCATAGGATGTACCCTGAGCCAACCGCTTTCCTTCCACATACTGTGGGTGGTGTTTAGGTTGCCAGAGGGTAGACATGAGACTGTTTTTATTCCAGTATAAGATGGGAAGGGGGACCCTTACAGTGGGGTGGCCTCACCCGACTCATCGGTCCACCTCGGGCCCCAGATATGCCCTGCCAGTCCCAGAGGCTCCCTTCCACAGGCAGAAAACACAGAATCTTGTTTGGGCAATGTCTTCCCATCCTTGGGTAGCCAGCCTCAGTCCCTAGCTGCAGCATCCCACTTCCTCTGTGACTTCACAACCCTACCTTGTGTCATTAGACCACTTAACCTCACCACTCTGCCCTGTGCTGCCAGCTCCTTGGTACTACAATGATGAGGTTCTGAGGCAGGCTAGCTTATGGCCATCAGTCCAGCTCCACTTCTCAGTCCAGCAAAATCCCTGCAGAATTCAGTGGCCAAGACTCAACTGATAGACAGCAGCAGAGATTCCCTGGCCCCACAGCCCAACCACTGAAACCTGAAGCTTCTGGCCTTCACCCCAGTAATTCACCAGCTATGTGGCTTCTTGAGGTATGAAGGGCAGTGCACCATGGCCATCGAGTTCTGGTGAGGGGCTCTCTTCGTTTTTTGGAATTGAGCCCAACTGCTCTCTCCATGAGCCCTGTTCAAAATACCCGGGCCAGTGGCCCTGCTTCAAAGTGAAGGCCCCCTCTACCATTAGTAACTTCCCCAAACTCCACGTTTTCTCACCCATCTCTCCTGACCCAATTAAATACCCAAACTAAAAAGTTTCTCCTGGGACAAGGGGCCACCTTACTCACGGTCTCAGTTAGCAGGAGAGCGTTCTTAAAGAGACAGCGCGACCTGGTCGCCCTTGCCTTCTTCCGGACGTACACGATGCTCCCAGTTCATACTCCGAACAAACTACGGGAGTCGTCCCGACGCGCTCTTTCTGGGTACAGACCATGTCTCTGGCGGTCCAAAGTCTATGCGCAGCGGACTGCTGCGACTACCACGCGGTGCTGGTCGCGGCGGACTTCAGCAATCCACAGCGGTTCCCGCCTCAGGGGTTCCGCCCCGGCAAGCCCCACCCCTTGCTCAAAGCCAAGAGGCGTGGCCCGGGGCAGAGACTTCCAGAGCTGGGGCCCTCCCTAAGGGCTCACACCTTCTGTCGTCTTCCCTAGGGTTTGAAGGGATTGCCTACTTGTGACCACCCGCTCACAGCTGTTCTGATTCGTTCCTTGGCACAAAGCTGAAGAGCCTGCTGCCGCCCCCACCAAGTTCCTCCTACCAGGACAATGTATGCTTACTGAGAATTTGGGTGGGAAGATGAGAAAGACGAAATTAAGCACTGACTGGGAAAAACCATTCTCACTTCCTCTGGCTCTATGCAAGGTGAAAACGGAAATGAGACGTTTTTAGGCACCTCACTCGATGGGAAGATGACTCATTTGGGTAAAGTGTCTGCTGCCCAAGCATGATGATGTGAGGTTGGGTCCCCAGGCACACACCTCGAACCCCAAAGTTGAAAAAATAGAGCCAGGCAGATGCACTGAGCTTCAGTGGCTAATATAAGGTTTTGTTAAGAGACCTTGCCTCAAAGTAGAGATCCATCAAGATGATGGTAGCACACAGGTACACAGGAGGCAGGTATGCGCATACACATGCAAAACCACACACACGTGCACATACACAGGTATATGCATATGCCACCAGAGACATCACTTCCCAAAATCAAGTATCTTTCCCTAATCAAAGTGCCTCTTAGAAAAGGACATCTGTCACTCAAAGACCTGCCTTGGAGCCTTGTTTGCTACTCACTAGTCACAGAAGTAAGAATCCTAAACCTAGCCAGGCAGTGGTAGCACATACCTGTAATCCCATCACTCAGGAGGCAGAGGCAGGAACCTCTCTGAGTTCAAGACCAACATGGTCTAAAGAGAGAGTACCAGGACAGCCAGAGCTACACAGAGAAACCTGGTCCTCAAAAATCAAAACGGAAAACAAAAATTAAAAATTCCTAAGCCTTCAGGCAGTTCTGCTGATACTACATCCATAGCAAAGAGAACTTCATAAAGTATGAAGGCTTGACAAGGCTTAGTACATGTTAAGAAACGCCAGCAAGGGGCTGGAGAGATGGCCTAGTGGTTGAGAGCACTGACTACTCTTCTGAGAGGACCCAGGTTTGATTCCCAACCACCTACGTGGTGGTTCACAACTGTCTGTGACTCATGCATGTGGTAAACATACATATGCAGGCAAACACACCAATACACATTAAATAAATGAATGAATAAATGAATAAATAAATAAATAAAAATGCCACAAGGGGGCTGTAGAGATGGCTCAGCTGTTAAGGGCACTTACCCTTCTAGAGGACACTCATTTAGTTCCCAGCACCTACAAAGTAGTTCACAACTATCTGTAATTCCAGTTCAAGAGCATCTGACAACCTGACACCCTCCTTTGTTTCTATGGACTCTAGGTACAGAATGATTATACATTCATATGAGCAAAACACACATAAACCACTTTTAAAAGTGAATCAATCTTTAAAAAGAAGGAAATTCCACCAAGCTATAGAACTGTTATCTCACTTAAGATCACACTTGAATTAACAAAAACCTCATGATCAGTGAACTTGTTTTGTCTGCCCCCCCCCCTTTCTACAACTTGTTTTGTTTTGGAGACAAGGTCTTGACTGGCCTGGAACACAGAAATCCACCACCTCTGCTGGAATCATAGGCATGTGCCACCATACCCAGCTCCAAGTTATAATTCTATTTTTACTTTTTATGTGTATGAGTGTTTGTCTGTATACATGTGTGTGCACTACATATGGTGCCTAGTGCCCACGAAGATCAGAAGAGGCACTAGATCCCCTGAAACTGGTGCTAGGAACTGAACTCAGGACCTCTCCTAGAGCAGCAGGTGCTCTTAACAGCTGAGCTGTTGCTCCAGCCCGTTCCAACCTGTATTTTGTTAACTTAGTAGTGGGATAAATTGGAAACCCTCCATAGTTCATGCTAATTGGTGATTATTTTACAATTGACAAGTGAAAGGAAGCTATAACCTGACTCATTTTAACAAGTGAACCCTAACATTGTGGGTATTTACCCTTGTTAAGCAAGGGAATATTTGCTTTTCTGTGAAGTAAATTCAGCTGTGGCCTTTAAAAACTTATATAGTAAACTGGACATCATAGCACAGGACTATAACCCCAGAATTTTGGGAGATCTGAGGTTGCAGATAAGCCCAGTCTAGGCTATATGAGTCCCTGCAGAGATTGGACAAGGGTTGGGAGCACAAAGGTCCTTGTGCTCACAGACAGGCATTAGGGAAACCAGGAATGCTAAACGCTGTACAGGGCTGTCTCCTCCATGGATGTACAACTGGTCTCTGCCCAGAAGGCTGAGAATGGAGGTGACTAATAGTCTCGATGGCCTCTCTGCTATCTGTATGACTGGGACCACACCAGATCCTCCCCTTAGCTCCTAAGATAACACATGCAGCCTATCTTTAGAACCCATCTTCATGGAAAAAGTGACATGTACTTTGAGAAGAGTTTTCGATGTAATTATGACTCCTTATGCACATGGGATTGTGTTACACCAGAAACTTGTTTTCTGAATTGTACTGTACTTAAATATGCCTGAAATAAACTGCCTTGTGTTAGACTCTAGAAGTTTTGAACTAACACCAGCTACTGAGTTGTGTTGGACCACATTTCCTTCTTGCCTCGTGTAGACCCTTACTTTGCTGGTGGTGAGTTTGCAAAGACTGTTCACACACACGTTGAGGGGGGGAAAGGAGGGAGGGAGGGAGGGAGGGAGGGAGGGAGGGAGGGAAGAGAGAGAGAGAGAGAGAGAGAGAGAGAGAGAGAGAGAGAGAGAGAGAGATTGACTAGGAAGATGGTACAGTCGGTAAAAATGCTTGTTGTGCAAGCATGCTGACCTAAGTTTAAATCCCAGGACCTTCCTAAAAGGACAGACATCTAGGAGAGGATATAATCCCATTGTTCGTTCAGGGAGATGAAAAGCAGAGACAGAGGAATATCTGGGTGCTCAGGAGCTAGCCTGGTGAACACAACACAGAAATAACAGAGACCCTGTCTCAAATGAAGGTAGAGGGTGAGGACCAATGCAGTTAACACTCTAGATGTCCTCTGACCTCTACACCCTTGCAGTGGCCCCTACACACACAAAAATACACAAGCACACCACACTAAATGAAAGATATGAATTGGCAAGGCATGATGTTCAAAAAAAAAAAAACGGGAAAAAGACAGGAAGTAACTGCCAAATAAAAGCCTGATTCTGTTTAAAACCTTTTGCCCTTTGGTGAGAACAGTTGCTTAGAGACTCAACATTGAGAAAATATCAAGAAATGGTTGCTTTAAAGGCAATTTATTTTGTTTTCCCCAGTTACTCAATCAAAATATTATTGGTACTCTTCAGTTGTTGCTTTTCATCCATGAGACCAATGCAGACTTTATCATTAATGAGAAATTAGATGTTACATATACTCTAGTGGAATTACAGATCAAATGGACTCCAGGTAAGTCACCTGCCTGTTCCAATCCAATCAGCAGAAGGCCCTAAATATAATTTATATAAACTAACATATCATATAAGTTAGAAATTATATACATTGAAACGTGTATAATAATGACATACATGTTTGTAATGCATGTTTATATGTAAATTATTCACATTAAATATAAACAATACAAGTTAAATATAAATTACATACATTGAATATGGTTTTATATGTTAATATATTATATACAATAAATATAAATCATATGCATTAAATGTTATATACTTTAAATGAAAATTATACATATATTAAATATTAATTATATACATTAAATGGTAAATCTGAGTTAAATCTATAAGATATATATATCTACATTAAATACATAATTTTGCATGTCCTCAAGGACAGGGATTTATGGAATGAGCCTGTGGGAGCTCTAAAAAAAAAATCAGTTACATAAAGGGGGAGTTGTATACTCCTTCACCACTAAATTTTATTTTGAATTTTTGACCTTGGATTTTTTTTTTTTTTTTTTTTTAAGATTTATTTATTTTATATATATATAGAACACATTGTAGCTGTATTCAGATGCACCAGTAGAGGGCATCAGATTCCATTACAGATGATCATGAACCACCATGTAGTTGCTGGGGACTGAACTCAGAACCTCTGGAAGAGCAGTCAGTGTTCTTATCCATTGAGCCAGCTCTCCAGCCGACCTTGGATTTCAAGGGACTCTCTGCTGCTGAGTGTCCATGGTACCCTACAACTCAGTATATTTATGCCCGGGTGAAATAAAAGGATATGCTTACTGGCATACAGCATAGTCCTGATCTGGTATTAATATGGGGAGGCTTGTGGTTTTTTCACAGGATGCTGAAGGAGTGCAGTGGCTGCCAGAGCAATTGGTGTGACGCTGATGCTGGGAGAAAGAACGATGCTGACTGCGAGCTTGCTGAATGCCTTGATGATGGCGACAGGGCAGCTATACTGGGCATATGTCCCTGACACTACCTTTGCTACGTCCTTCTGTATAGTCAAAACTAGAAGTACTTGTGACCTTTAATAATACTCAGCTGTTAGGATTTCCTTGGTCTGAGAGTAAAAAGTATTCCAAATTAGTGAATTACACTACTATCGGCCAGGGAATACCTATTTGTTTTACTAGAAATAGTACCAATCCTGGATGTGGTTTCTGTGCACCCTCAGACTTAGAAAAAGAATATCTCTAAGACTGCAGTGCAAAGCATTAAGATAGGAATGCTGTATCTCAGACTGGACAAGCTGCCTTGCCTCAGGCTTTTAGACCTTGGTAGGACAGAGAACACAGAGGCTGTGAAATCTGCCTTCAAAAAATCAATCAAATGGAGAAGTTGTTATAATGACCCTTCTCTTTCCTTTAATATGACCAGTTATTCCGACTCAATCATGGGCTGTCTGGAAATCAATTCAATATTAGAAAAAGGAAATGACAGTGAGCATTTGGAGGGCTGGTTCTGGACATTTTCAGAGACATATTTGGAAATTGGCAGCTGCCTTGTATGATGTTATGTTAGCTGTGGATATAAATGGAACAGTTCTGGGGTTAAGGTAAATTTAACATCCTATGTTACCCCACCCAATCTTTTATTAATTGGGAATGTTACCTTTGTTATTGTCTCTGATAATGAGTCCTAATGTTTCTTGTTTTAATTGTCCTTTGTCCACTTGTGTTTCTGCACTGTATGATGGTCAATCTATAATTGTAGTACATCAATCAGCTTTTATTATGATTCCTGTAAATTTATCTGAACCTGGTATTCTGAAAAAGGCTTATAAATATTGGAAGAATTAGATCACACTTTGCAAGGAACAAAATATGGTTGGGTTGATCATTGATGTTGCTTGCTCTCATAACACTTACAGCCAGTACTACTGTTTCTGCATTAGCTTTAGCACAAGAGTACAAACAGACAGTTTGTTAATCATCCTGCTGAAAATGTAACAAATGCCCTGAGCATACAAGAGAATTTTGATAGACAGCTAGAACAAGAATTGACCCTTTATGATATAGTGCAGATCATGGGAGGTGAGTTACAAAGTATGGAAGTCAGAAGCCATTTGAATGTCATGCTCAATGTCTCTGGATTTATATAACCGCAAAAAAGTATAATGAGAGTCAGCATAATTGGACCCAAGTAAAAAAAGCACCTTCAAGGTATATGGCATAATACTAATACTTCTTTAGATTTGTTAGCCCTGCACAATGAGGTTGTAAGTTTAAGAAATGCAGGCTGGGCAGTGGTGGCACATGCCTTTAATCCCAGAACTTGGGAGGCAGAGGCAGGCGGATTTCTGAGTTCACGAACAGCCTAGTCTACAGAGTGAGTTCCAGGACAGCCAGGGCTACACAGAGAAACATTGTCTTGAACAACCAAAAAAAAAAAAAAAAAAAAAAAAAAAAAGCAAAGTTTTTGTTTTTTGACACTGCTAGAATTGCAAATGATATTCTGAAAAAGTTACAGGTTGTTTTACCTTCATGGTCCTCATTTACATTTCTCTGCTTGGTGAAGCAGGACTTGGCTTTATGATCCTTTGTATGGCGTGTCTTTTACCTGTTCTTTTGAAGGAAATCATCAGAGCTTTTACAGATGTCAAAGCAGAGTTAAGTAAGTTCCAGCTCCAATGTCTTCCCTAGCAGAAGTTGGTAGTCAATGATGGGTGAGATTGTCTTGAAAACCTTCTCAACCTAAGACAGGCCACAAATACAAGATTATTTGCATGCCATTGATGGGTAAGAGCTGTGGTTTCAGATGGCAACCTAAGACAGACACAACTTTCTGCTTGTGACTGATAAAGTGCATGGCTCTTATAGATAAAAAAAGACTGGTAAGAGTCACTCAGAGGTAGATCAACCTGAGACAAGACATGAATGCTAGAATTCATGTACCAATGATGGGTAAGGTCTACTTGAGGGGATGCCTAACACAGGTTCAGTCTTTCTACACCAATAGCAGAGACAGCTTTGGCTTGTATAGATACAAGGGTGGACATATTGAGAGCACAGCTGGAGTTAACTTTGACTGACTTCTTGCTTGTGATTAATCATGAATGAGTCTACTAACATCTATGTTTTTAATTAAGAGTGCATTACACACTCCAAGTTTCTCTACTTATGCATATATCCTTGAGAGATTGTTGTAGGCTGAAGGAAACAGCCTTAGTCAAACATAGATTTATGTACCATAAATTTGCCATGGAAGCATTTGTGGTCATTGTTTATCTTCCTAGAATTGGTCATGCTTTGTGTTGTTTGCCTTTAAAAGACACTGAGAAAATACACTTGCTCACTGGCATAGTATTGACCAGCAGCCCTCCCATATCTGTCTCTTGCATCGTCTTTCTTCCTTTACTATAATCATCTCAGTCCCCAGTTGTGGTCCCCAGTTGACTGACCTGTTGGCTCCAGCACACAACATTTTAGTGCTTAGTAGTTTTGGTCTGTGTGCCTGTGTGACTATGGAGATTGAATACAAGACCTTATACATAGTAAGCAAGCATAACTAGTGAGTTTCACCCAGTGCTATGGTGGTGGTATGTTTTTATAGTTCTTGTTTTAATTCACAAGTGAGAAATTAAACATTTTCAATAAGTAAATGCTTTTTGAAAACACTTTTATTGTAGATTTGATACTTTTTCTTTTTTGTTTGAAACTGTGTATCCTTGACTGTCTCTTAGTTCTTGGTGTACAGCAAGCCAGCCTTAAAATTGAGGTGATCCTCCTGCCTCTACCTCTCAAAGGCTGGGATTTCATGTAGAAGCTTGCACTGGTTTTTTTCTCCCATTCCCATGCTCCCAGAAATAAGACTCAGATTCAAAATATATTTACACATACCTTGGCCATATAGTTAGGCTCTTCTCTGACTGGAATCATAACTAAAATAACCCATTTATTTTAACTTACATTCTGCCATGTGCCTGGTTACCTGTGCCCATGTACCATGTGCCTATCTCATCATATCTTCCTTGGTGACTCTCCCATGCCTGGCACTATCTCAGAATTTTTTTCTGCTTCATAGATGTGTCCCACCTTCTATTCTTTCCTATAGACTATAGGTTTTTTAATTGACAAGTGATGTATCCATATAATATATAAGATATTCTTTCTTTCTTCTTTTTTGTTGTTGTTTTTGGTTTTGTTTTGTCTTTTTGTTTTTTCAAGACAGGGTTTCTCTGTATATCTCTGGCTGTCCTGGAACTCACTCTGTAAACAAGGCTGGCTTTGAACTCAGAAATCTGACTGCTTCTGCCTTCCAAGTGCTGGGATTAAAGGCGTGAGCCATCACTGCCCGGCAAGATATTCTTTCTATAATTTCCCCTTTTAGTCCAATAGAAGGCTCTTTTTCTTTCAAATATGAATTGAATACAATTATAACAATTATGAAACTATAAAGTAAGAGTTGTATGCAAAAGTTCAGTCTGTTGGTATTTGGCAAGTCTGAAGAAAGGATTCTATTACCAATCCTATTTTGGTGAGTTCAAAGTTCTATATCTAAATCAGTTTCTATCCTATTTTGTATTATCAAGCTAAATATATCTTCTTTTTTTTTTTTTTTTTTTTTTTTTTTTTTTTTTTTGAGACAGGGTTTCTCTGTGTAGCCCTGGCTGTCCTGAAACTCACTCTGTAGACCAGGCTGGCCTCGAACTCAGAAATCCACCTGCCTTTGCCTCCCAAGTGCTGGGATTAAAGGTGTGCGACACCACTGCCTGGCCTAAATACATCTTCTTAGACCTAGAACATCTTCCTAAATCCTAAACAACCTAAGCTTATAGTAAGGCTAGGATAATCTAATCTTCAATTCCATCAGAGACCCAAGAAAGAATAAATATTAACTGAGTATGCAGGAAATACAGGGATGCAGCTTCTAAAAATTATAGAAAAGACAGACAGTTGGTTGCCTGGACAGCTAACCAGAACCATCTCTATAATGTTGAAGCATCCATCTTCAGCTTTCTGGTCCAATATATCTGACAGACTTTTTGTGAAGTAGGAATTATGAAGGACTTCCTTACCTAGTCTTGGCAGAGCTGGGCAGTCAACTTCCCTGTGTCTGTTTGTCCTTTCTGGACAGATTCATCTGTAGTTGAAGCATAGGCATTTTCTTTGCCCAGTGGCTAGTTTGCCATGATTGAAGCAACTCCATACAAAAGTTAAGATGCTCATCATCTTCTTTGAAGTGGAATGGGGGTACTGTCAGGAGAAGACCCGTCACATAGTCAAAAGAGATCTTAAATCAATAAAAGCATGTTTAAATGCCATATTCTGTGAGTCTCTGAGGTTTATGAAGACCATCTATTTATAGCATATCTGACCAAGCAAACTTTGCTTATTTTTGGTTATTATTTGTTCAACTGAAGATGTGTATTTCTGTGATAATCTAGACTAGTATCTGACAAGACCATGAGTTTGATTGATTATTAACTTGCATTATTTTAATTATCTTAAACAGTTTTTAATAGCAGCTATTAAAAGGACTAGAACTAAAAGAACTAAACCTTGTATTTCTGAAAAAGTTGTATAGGCACAATGCCTATCTAAGAGTTGAAACATAATATATAGTATGCTGTAACAAAATTAATCTTAAAATTTTGTATCAATATACAAAGATTTATACCAATGAAAATCTTAAATCTATATCAATATACAATAATTCATATCAATGTAAACAAAAATAACCTTATTTGAGAATAGCAATTGCTCTAAGTTGAAGAGTAGATTCAATAACCTACCCTTTTATTCTATTATTTCTACATGATAATTTATATTTCCCCCATTTTCTTCTCAACCCCCTTCCCATTATCTAAGAAAGAGAAAAGAATAGAGAAGAGGAAGACAAAAATCCCTGAGTCTAAGCTCCTTATTTCATTTCCTCCCTGTTCAAGACCATAATTGTTTGTAATCATGCCCTAAAATGACAACATATCTATAATCCATAAAATGATCAAAGCCACAAAGCCATCCACCCCAATTTAAGGGACTTGGATGATGGTTTCTTATAATTGCTTCCTGTTGAATTGGGATGAAGAATTCTTTTCGGGGGGAGGGGAATTGGGAAAACTGTTAAGTAAAAAAAAAAAAAAAAAAAAAAAAAAGCCAGCTGACATCATTTGTTGTCCAGTCTCTGTATGCAGAGAAAATTCAGGATTAAATGAAGTACTGACAAGATCAGCCTGACAAGATCAGCCTGTAAGGCTGGATTGGGGTCAGCAGCTTCTGAAGCTGTTTTGGAAGCAAGTCTCCTGAAGAATGACATTGAAGCATTCTGAGGCAGGATCGGGTGTCCCAGTACCCTTGAGGGTAGATTTGTTACAGCTGCTTCCCTGGTTGTCATTTTCTGAAAATATTGTTTTTTTATAAGTAATATATAGTTCTGTACCAATAATGTATGGAATGTGCAAGCTGCACAGTTTAGCCAAAGATGACTGATCTCCTTCTGAGCAGGTGAAAGACATCTGTCTTTCTTTTTGAGTTAGTTTGATTATACAATCAAATTGTAATATAAGTCCCCATTCATGCCATCTGAAAGGATAATAATGTAATAATAAGTCATGAGAATTCTGTTTTATTGGCCATGTAAGCTGAAGTTCTCTCTCTCTCTCTCTCTCTCTCTCTCTCTCTCTCTCTCTCTGTGTGTGTGTGTGTGTGTGTGTGTGTATGTATCTCAGTCACTTTCAGAGTTGTTTCAGTAGAGGGGTTAGCATTATACATTACCAGTTCATTTTTTTTTTCATTTTCTTCTTTCTTTCTATAGCCAAAATCTTCAGGAGGTCTCCCTCTGTCATGTCTGATCTTTATCAATTTGGAAGGAACCCATAGCTTTTCTTTTCTGTTGAAAGACATGCAGAATCTCCTCCCCAACATAACATACCTCCTTTCTTCCATGATCTAATTCATCAGTCCTTTCTAAAATCTAATGTATCTTAGCAGTTGTGCTAACTGTCTCATTGACTTTAGAAAAATATAAAGTCAACAAAACTTATTTTAAACCATCTCTGGGAGACACCATATCACCTTTCTATCCTATACGCATTTCCTTCAAAGTCCTGTTAGGTCTTTTTATACTGACCCGACCTGTAAACTATATCTGGAATAGGCTTCATGTCATAATGTCCACAAAATTGCTATATTTTAATGGGATTATATGTCTGAGCATCATCAGTTTTAATCTGTAAAGGCATCTTCAAGATAGCCATTGTCTCTAATAAATCTGCAATTTCAGAATCACCCCTCTCAGAACTGCAGGCAGAAATCTACTGGAACTCCAAACATGTATCAACTATATGATATATCAACATGTGTAAATATCTCAATTCTGTAAACTCTATAAAATAAAACACACAATACATTGTGTGACATTGCTTTAAGGTAGCACTAATAAGCAGAATCCAGATTCTTAACTCAATATATTGTATCTCTATGGGCTGCCATCTGAATTTCTCAAGCCCTGTGGAACCTTCCCATCTGGAACTATGCTTTTTAATGTTACTGTAAGGTTCAGATTGGATTTTTCTGAGGGTTTCCTATTTTGATTTAAAGATCTTTCATCCTCTGTTTTATGGTCTCTAATCTAGTATCTAATTTCTTAGTCTCTTCTTTCTCTAAGTTTGTGTTATTCTGATCTCTCCCAAAGAAGGCATACAGAACTGTAATCATTGAATAGACAGCCATTTGTATGCTGATAACCAAAGCAGGATCATATGGAATCCAGAAGCAGTGTGTCCTTGTACTTCCCTCCATCCCAAATATAGAAAACATTTTTATTTTGTAATCTCCAAACTTCTCCCTAAGGACTTTAATTTACAAATATTAAATTTAATTCCTTACCAGTGCAATCACCTAGGGCTTTTTATTTTGTACCTTGTGCTGTTGCTAGCCCAGGCCTCACCGTTCAGATAGTTCAGGACTCCTCTGCCTTATGCTGGTCCTGGTCAGGACTTTTTAACCCACAGTGCTTCTGTGCTGCTTCAGGCTGTGGCTTTAAGCTGAACTCTCTCTAGCATGCTTTTAACTGTATGCCTGGGAGACATCACAGCTATTGTGCCATCAGGATTTGGTCTGCTTTCATTCTTTTTTTAACTAGACCAAGCCTCTTGTCTGGCTGGCCTGACTTTTCCCACCTTTCCCCAAAGGCCCTTTCAGGCTGTAAGCTTGGGTTCTAATTGCCATAAGTTAGGAGCCATTTGTAGAAGTTGAGCCTGGTTCTTCCTCCCATCCCAAGCTCCCAGAAATAAGACTCAAACTCAAAATGAATTTACAAATATCTTGGCTATATACTAGGCTCTTCTCTGACTAGAATCATAACTATAATGACCTATTTATTTTAATCTACATTCTACCACATGGCTGGTTACCTGTGCTCAGGTACCATACATCCACCTTGTCACATCTTCCCAAGCGATTCTCCTGTGCCTGCCTCAATCCCAGAATTCTTTCTGCCTCCCAGATGTCCCACCTTCTATTCTACCCTCTCTTATAGGTTATAGGTTTTTTTAATTGACTGATGATACATGTGTACAATACATAAAATATTGTCTAAAATTTCCGGCATGCAACA
This sequence comes from Mastomys natalensis, assembly GCA_021653895.1. Lineage (NCBI taxonomy): Eukaryota > Metazoa > Chordata > Mammalia > Rodentia > Muridae > Mastomys > Mastomys natalensis. Next base: position 1,382,271 of record JAJTUV010000257.1, on the reverse strand, counting down.
CCATGTCTTGCCAGACTTGATACTTTTTAAATAAAAATAAAACACAAAGCAAAATGCTGCATATAAGTGAAATTATACCATGGTGAAGCCATTTTCAACATTGACTTATGAAGCTGCTGAATGCTCTGGTCACGTTTTGTAAGTAAACAACCAAGGCGTCTTCACTCTGATGTCAGTTTGCAGCAGATGTGTTTTCTGAGCTCCAGCAGGATGCTTCAGACATCACTACAGTAAAAAGAACCATCCTCATTCTAAACATGCTCTGTGGTTGTGGGGATTCCATCTGACCTTCAACTAGGAACATTTAGTCTACAAAGTAATAACATACTAAAATCCCACTATAGAGCTGAGAGCGGTGGCGCACGCCTTTAATCTCAGCATTCAGGACGCAGAGGCAGGTGTATTTCTGAGTTTGAGGTCAGCCTGGTCTACAGAATGAGTTCCAGAACAGCCAGAGCTATACAGAGAGACTCTGTCTGGAAAAAATTTTTTTAAATGTAATTATACAAATAATTTTCCAATAATAACCAGGTGGTTGAAGATTGGTATCAGTTTTGACAGTACTTATGCTTATGGAGACAGTCCTCAAAGAAGAAATAAATAAAATCATTAGCATAAATGTCTGCAATCAATTTAGATGATAGGAATGAGTAGAAGTCGTCCCCCCAAATAAACCACACCTGCGCTGAAGATGCTAAAAGGATAAATGACTGGATTGAGCTTACTGATTGTGGAGAATTAAATGTTGGAGAGCCAGAGCCTAATCACTTCAGGCTATTTTTAGTCCCCTTGAATGGTTTTCATTTCCCACCCCTGTATCTGACCTAACATCCTTTTGACTATCAAAACCTTTAACATGTATTCTTAGCAGGCCGTGAGTTTTTACCAATAGAAAAAGCTAAGACTCAGCATGTGAAACGTAGCAGTTTTCCCAACTTACTATAGCCCATCCGTCTGTGGTTTCCCATCAAGGTATTTGGTAAATACCTTAGTGGGATGCATGAAATGTCTTTGTTCTATAGCTAATAAAAATCTCACATAGCCAGTTAGAGAGTAGACATGGCTTTGGTGACAACTTGAGTGTATATTCCCAGGTCACGTTCTCTCATTTTTCACCCTCTAAAATAAAACTTATTCAGGGGATGGAGAGATGGCTCAGCAGTTAAGAGCACTGGCTGCTCTTACAAAGGACCCAGGTCAGAGGTCCCAGTACTCATATGGCTGCTCACAACAACTGTAACTCATCTTCCAGGGATTCTGATACCTTTTCTGTCTTCCCCACTATTTACTAAATACCTTGATGGGAAACCACAGAAGGCAGGATGTGGGGAAGGGGATGACGCAGGAGTGTAGGTGTTCAGGGGGAGTACAGATATCTTCCAGAACAGAGTGTCAGCTGGGTGAAGGTTCAGGGGACAGATCACTATTACTCCGCCTGATTCACTTGTCCTTATCTAAGTTGGTACTATCCACCAAGGCTACCCAAGGTCTATGAGTATCCACAAGACCTATGACTACTTGTTATCCAGGCTGGTAAATTTCCACAAAAGCTGTCTGATTACAATATCTTATAGCTATCTGTTCAGTGTTTTTCCACAGAAACCCAAGACTTTGTGCTAGCAGGCTGACTTAGGCCTGTTGCTTGATCTTAGGCCTTCAGTGTATAAGCAGGGCTGCCCCTGACACAAGTATTTGGGGGAAATGTAAGTAGAGGTAACTTGGCTTTACAGTTTCCACAGAGGAGAACATTTGATGTATCTGATTTGTATTGCAGTATAGTTAATCACACTGTGAACCCTGAGATTATGTTATTTACTGAAAAAAAAAAAACTGTTTTAAGCTGTGGTATGGCTCAGTCTTAGTACACACCTTTAATACCAACCATGAAGGTAAAGTTGGTTTGTAGAAGGAAGTACCCATGCTTGCAAGTGATGTCTAATTGAGTGGCAAAGTGATGAATCAGAGAAAGATTTGACAGAATAGAATATGCCCAACTCTCACAAGAACAGAAAAAAGAAAAGTTTCTTAAGAGAGAACAGTGCAGAGAAAGAGAGGAAGGAGGTGGCCTTACTGGGACAGGTGTGTTAGACAGAACAAGCTAGACACAGGTGAAGACAGAATGAACCAGAGAACAAGGAGCCAGAAGATCAGAGCAGATTGCTAAAGTTAGTTTGAAGTCAAGCAATACAAAAAGTCAGAGGCCGAAAGAAAAGCCAAATTGAATTAGTCAGCTAGGAGAGGAATAGTTTGGAAAGATCCTGAAAGGGCAAGCTTATTCAGCAGCAAGTCTCAGAGGCTTGGATTCCAGGCCTAGGCCTAGGATAGCAGATGGTGGCAGTAAGTTTCCGAGACAACAGCTACTTATAGGAGAATCAAAGTTACTATTACAGATTTTTTAAAATGATTTATTTATTCTATTTTATGTGTATGTGTGTATGCCCAAGTACATGTATGTGCACCATATGTGTGCAGGTGCCTGTGGATGAGGACATTGGATCCCCTTGAACTGGAGTTTAGAAACAGTTGTGAGCCTCCTTATAATGTGTGCTAGGAAGCAAACCTGGGGCCTCTGTAAGAGTAGCAAGTGATTTTACCACCATGCTATTTCTCCAAATCCATACCTTGTTGGGAGCCATTTTGCCTGCTTCTGTGAAAGCCTGCCTGCCAGGCAGAGTCAGGACAGGTCAGGGTCTGCTGGCAGGTTTCCTGGCCTGCTGATGCATGAAATGATAAGAGGGGATACACTTGAGGCTAAAGGTGAGGGGATGAACGTTCTATTAATCTTGAAGGAAGGAACAGAAAGGCTTCCAGATGGGAACAGATATCCTATGTAAGTCAGAGCCATTTTCTCTGCTAGCTTGTGACTTTGTTTCCCATGCCACTGTAAAGTATAAAAAGGCTAAGTAAACTTGAGGCTGACATGGTATCCACCTGCAGCCCTCCCAATTCTAACGTTTGTCTCTGAGTCTTCTTTCCATCTTTCCTATAACTATCCTCACTCCCCCCTCATTTCATACCAGCAGGCTTGGTGCAATAACCTGGCTATTTTTGCATGTTATAAGCTAGAAGTACCCAGAATAGATCTAAATATTATAGGAGCCTAGTTTAATTTGAATTTTAAAATGTTTAAGAATAGAAATGATGGATTTTCTAATTTACAAAAAAATAAAAATTGATGTTAGAGAGGTGGTTCAGTGATTAAGGGCACTTCTAACTCTTCACCTGGATTGGGTCCTCAGCACCCACAGGGTGGCTCACAATTGTCTTTAACTCCACTTCCAGGGGATCCAAAGTCCTCTTCTGACTCTTGCTGGCACCAGGCCCTCCCACCTCTGCAACAAGTATACATTTATACATGCAGGCAGAAAACTCAGAAACAAAAATAACTAAATATTTAAAAAACAAGAACTTGGAAGCCATAAAAATTAAAGATATTAAAAACAGAAAATTAACCAGAAAAGGCCTTAGAGGTTGTATCAGGAGTAAAAATAAATTGTGAAGCCTCTAGTTAGTCTCACCCCTCAGTTGGTGCTTCTCTGGCATGGCTTCCCTTCTTTCTTTATCTCCAAACACAACAAAATTCTAGATCAGGGAGAAAGATTGTTATGGTCTATTTTATGATAGAACCCAGAAGGAAAAGACATTCCCATACTATATAAATCCCGTGAGAAAGATAGAAAGACAGACTATTAACAACATGGAAGGGAAAAGGAAGGAGCCTCTTACCCCAAAGTCTTGAAGGCTCTGACCGGTTGAGACTGAAGAATTCCATTCAGCACAACTGGGAACATTTGCTGTGATTGTTGTCTATACAGACATAATGTTCATTTTAAACAATTTTGTTATATTTGTGTTTGTATTGTGTACATGTATGTGGACATGCATGTGCCACAGAACTTGCATGGAGGTCAGAAGACAAAATGTGGGGGTCCATTCCCTCTCTTCCACCATATAGCAGTTCTTTCTTATAGAGATGTTCAAACAAGGACGTTAAAACAGCAATGAACCATGCTTAAGGCTTAAGTGTAAACGCTTTTTTCCCTTTCCCATGGCAGAATGTCATCATTAAAAAACAAAAAAAAAAAAAAAAAAACCAAAGCAAAACAAAAAAAACCAGTCCACTTCTTGAGCTACTCTTTTGCCTCTCTGGTAGCTGTCCTAGGTCCTTTTAAGAGAAAACAACTTTCTGGTGACACGTGGGAGAGAAAACCTTTTAAAGCTGCCCTTTCTGGATACAAACATGTAGGAGTATCCATTTCAGAGAATGATATGGTCCAGTCCCCTCCAGTTGGATTTAGAAACAATCCTGTTAGCTCTACCTACTTTATTGCTTGAGATGCTGTTTGTGAAGTTAGCTTCCTCAGGTGCTGAGAACTCTGCCGGCCTTTTCATCATGAATCTATTACTAGCCTGCTTCTTAGCCTCAAACATTCTCTGGTGAAATACAAATACCTATTTTAGATTTGTTTGTTTTGTTTTCTCAAGACAAGGTTTCTCTGTGTATTAGTCCTGGCTGTCCTGGAACTCATGGAAATATACCTGCACCTGCCTCCCTCGTGCTGGAATTAAGGGTATGCACTACCATCTGACTATAGACTGTTTTTATTTAGAGTTATTTTTATTTCATGTATACGAGTGTTTTGACTGCATGAATGTCCATGTACCATGTTCGTATAGTGCTCAGGAAGCCCACAGATCTGATAGAATTAGAATCACAGAGGGTTGTGAGTCACTATGTGGGAGCTGGGAATTAAATTCAGTCAGTAAGAGCGACAAATGCTCTTAACCTTTGAGCCATCTCTCCAGCCCCTTTTAAAATTTTAAATCAGTCTTGAGTGTGAGGCCAGCCTGGTCTACAGAGAGAGTTCCAGGACAGCCAGGGCTATACAGAGAAACCCTGTCTCGAAAAACCAAAAAAAAAAAAAAAAAAAAAAAAAAAAAAAAATTAAATCAGTACAACTGCTTCACATCACTTATGGTTTTCCTTAGCTTACACCTTTATACCAGAAAATTCTCTTACTAGTAAAAAGCCAGGATATCAACACATGCTGGCAGAATGCCATCCACACATGATAGAGATCTTAGACAGAAAAGTTACTACTTACTGTGGAGAACAATAGGTGATATTGGTGATGGCCAGGATGCTATCATATTCTACATTATAAAAGTACTTTTACATTTCATATTGTAGCAAAGACTCTTGCATTTACAAATTTAAGTAACTCAGAATGTACACACTACTAACCATATTTGTTCTGTGTTAATCAGGAACCCAGATGGCGTACCAGGAAGAATGCAAGTCACCATGACCTTCAGAGCATGTGGTCCAGGCCCATGCTGCATGGAGAAATACAGTAACAGGAAGGAGCAGGAGACAATAAGGAGAGAAATGCAACATGATGAATCTCTCAGTGCCAAGGCTGACCACCTAGCCAGAGGGATAAGAATGAACTTTGGAATGACTGACTGCCTCCGTAAAGTTTGCTGGCTGCAGATGGGAGATAAGGCCGATTTGGGGGATGCTATTCTATTGCTTCCCCAGATACCTGGCACTTTGAATAAAGCCCTATTTTTATTGAAATATTATTCTATGTGTATGGGTCTTTTTACGTGCATGTTTATCTGTGGACCCTCACAAATGCCTGGGGCCTTCAGGGGCCAGAAGAAGGCATCAGACTTCATGTGACTAAAGTTTCAAATGGTTGTGAGCCACCAACTGGGTTCTGGGAAGCGAACCCAGGGTCCTCTGGAAGAGCAGTAAATGCTCGTATCCACTCAGCCATCTCTCCAGCCCATAATGGCCACTTTTAAAGATTCAGTTCCCGCTTTTGTTCAGTGGCACTTGTGAAGACAGTCAGCACAAACTCTGAGATCTCAATTTCATGTGTTCTAAATGTAAGAACTCAACTATTTGGGAAACATCTCCTTGTAAAATAATTACTGAGTGTCATATAAAAAACAAGAGTACAGAAGATTTTTTTGTATTCTGCAGAAGTTTCTGCTAAAGGGAGGCCTTCTATACTTATATAAGGAGCTTTTAAAAATTCATAACTGGTGCCAGCAAGATGGCAAGGTGTTTACTGCCCAGCCTGATGACCTGAGTTCAATCCCTAGAACCCAAAAAGCGAAAGGAGGAAACATACCTACAAGTTTTCTTTTGACCTCTACACAGGTACTGTGGCCTGTACACACACACACACACACACACACACACACACACACATTAAAATTAATGGAACTTTTTTTTGGAGACAGGGTTTCTCTGTGTAGCCCTGGCTGTTCTAGAGCTCATTCTGTAGACCAGGCTGGCCTCGAATTCACAGCAATCCACCTGCCTCTGCCTCCCTAGTGCTAGAATTAAAGACTTGCATCACCAATACCCTGCAAAACTGTAACTTTTTTGTTTTGTTTTGTTTTGAGACAGGGTCTCTCTGTGTAGCCTTGGTTGTCCTGGAACTTACTTTGTATACCAGGCTAGCCTTGAACTCATGGAAATCCACTTGCCTCTACCTCTCAAATGCTGGGATTAAAGGCGTGTCCCAGCACCACCCAGCTGAAAATGTAACTTTTAAAGATAAAAAAAAATATATGTAAAGAATTCAAACTTCGTTCTAGATTCCCCCAGTGGCTTCCTAATAAACAGGTAACTAATAATGAGCAAGAGTGAACGCTAGGGCTGGTGAGATGGCTTAGTGGTTAAGAGCACTGACTGCTCTTCCAAGAGGTCATGAGTTCAAATCCCAGCAACCACATGGTGGCTCACAACCACCCATAATGAGATCTGATGCCCTCTTATGGGGTGTCTGAAGATAGCTACAGTGTACTTACATATAATAAATAAATAAATAAATAAATAGGCCAGAGGAAGCGTGACCAGGGCCAGGGCAAGAGGGAGAAGGAAAGGGGAAAAAAGTGAACACTGATGACCTCATCAACTTCCAAATGACACCGCATCGAAGAGTCCCTTCACCCTGGATAGAAAGGAGGCCTTCAGGTACTTCTAACCGCTTGTTCTGCAAAACTTCAAGAGCTAAATCTTAGATTTATATTTCCCAACTCAAGCTTTTGCCCACTTTTGAGGACATGTACAAATCAACTCCAGGAGAGCTGAGTCTCATCTTCAATGACAGCGGCAATTGAGCACCATACAAACAGAACTCAATATTTATACATCTCTCTTCCCATACCTCTCAAATCCTTTTAGATTGATATATTTTTAAAAATTGTCTAAGTTACCTGGAATTTTCCTTGATGTGTTTCCTAAATGATAAGAAATAATGCAGAGCTAGTGGGCTGGCTCAGTGGCTAAAGGTGCTTGTTGCACAAATCTGAGTTCAATTACCAGAGGCCACATACAATAAAAGTAAAATGGGAGAACTGATTTCATAGAGTTGTCCTCTGATTGCTACACGTACACTGTGGCATTTGTGTCCCACCACACAAGTCATACTCTGCCTTGCACACATCATACATGTACACACCCACTAAAATGAAATAAAACTAATCTTAATTTTAGTGAAACTACATTTGAAGAAGATATTATTTCTCATCATGCTTTTGTTAGTGTTACTTGCTTATCTAGATATCCTTTCCTTAAACCAACTCTCCAACCTTAATAATAATAATAATAATAATAATAATAAAAAATAGGGCTGGAGAGATGGCTCTGCTGTGAAGAGCACTTGCTGCTCCTGCACAATACCTAGGCTCAATTCCCAGCATCCACATGGCAGTTGACAACTATAACTTTAGTTACAGGGACTCTGGTGCCCTTTTGTGACCTCCATGGACACGAGGTACTGGTGTGGTGATGTCATACATACATGGCAGAAAAAACACTCATACAACAGAAAATACAAGTAAATATTTTAAAAATATTATTCAGAGGGGATAAAGAGATGGCTTAGTGGTTAAGAGCACTGACTGCTCTTCCAGAGGTCCTGAGTTCAATTCCCAGCAACAACATGGTGGCTCACAACCATCTGTAATGGGATCTGATGCCCTCTTCTGGTGTGTCTAAAGAGAGTGACAGTGTACTCACATATATTAAATACATACATGTATACATACATACATACATATAGGAAAAAACATAATTTTTAAAATTATTCAAAACTGTCAAAACTTTCATAAAACAATTCTCTTATTTTCAGTATAACATTTAGTTTTTAAATTGACAAGGACTTACTCTATATCTTCCAAGTGGAATTCCATTTGAAATGCAAATTCTTAGACCCTTAAATGATAATGCTTCTTCCTACTAATAAAGAAAAAAAAAGTAACTGAGTCCAGCTAGTGTTACTATGCTGGTATTATTGTTAAATATGATAAGATACAACTGGTAACAGCAGTCCATAGCTGCAGCCACAGTGTCTAAGAGTTGGCGGCAGGAAGATCCAGAGCACAAGAGAAGTCTCTGGATAGCAAGTTTGAAGTCTGCCTGGACTCCAGGAGATCTTTTCCTAAAAGCCAGATAAGAGCTACAGAGATGGCTTAATGGTTATGAACTCTGGCTACTCTTTGAGAAAACCTGGGTTCCAACCTCACCATGCACATAGCAACTCACAACCTATCTGTAGTTCCAGTCTCAAATGATCTAACACCCTCTTCTGGACTTCTTGGAGGTCTGCGTGTACATGATACACAAACATACATGTAACCAAAACTACCCATATACATAGAGTACAATGTAAATGATAAACCAAATAAAAAAATTGCCAGCATAATGGCTGGATGGACTTAAGGTTCATTCGTGCTTATTAAACATAAAGGGAAAGCAGAACTTGCTGTTTTGATTTCAGTGTAGTGTAGAGAATTATTAAAAGACTAAATACCATCTTTACATAAAAGGTACCACTACTACTTACTAAAACTGAATAGTATTTTCATACATATATGACTTATTTTTCATATATCTCTTTAGTAAAACACTTGTGCCACATTGAGAAGGACAAGATTTTATATATATATATACACACACACACATATATATGCTATAATCCGCACGCCTAAAATCCTGACGTAAGCTGTGACAAATGATTGGGCACGCATATTTCTTCTTTTACCGTCAGTCAGTTGACACAGGAGTCTTGCAGAAACGAGTTTGGGGTGAGTTGACTAGGTCAGGGAGCATTTCCCCAATTTCTCAATACAGAAGAGAAATCCAGTCAGTTACTAGACACATGCTAACTTGCTTGAACCTTCAGCTTCCTTATCCAGAAATGGAGCTCTTTAGTTTCCGTTTGCCAGCATTTCTGCCTGCCTCCTAGGACGGCTGGTATGAGAAATCAAAAGTATTACAGAAAGGGACTTTTAACATCATACTCTTATGGGGTTCGGCCTTGGCTCTGTAGCACCTATAGATGATGCCCGGAACCACAGTTTGCACGCCCTTGTGGCTCGTCGGCCAATGGCATCCTTGACCCGGATGTACTATCGTCCGCAAACTCCGACCAGAAGCCGCGCGTTGTAACCGGAAAGTCTCCCTTTTATCGGGCGTCCCGGAAGCGGAAGGGAGTCCGTTTCTTTTCTCTGTCCCGCACGTTTGCCCTGCGTTGTACCTGTTGGGCCAGAGCGGTTTGCAGAGGCGGTTTGCAGCGTGAGGAAGAGTGGAACCCTGAGTTCCCGGTTCGCACCGTGAGGAAGAGTGGAACCCTGAGTTCCGAGAGCATCGGCAGCCATGGCGGATGTGACTGCCCGCAGTTTGCAGTACGAGTACAAGGCGGTACGTGTGGTCTCGGAGGAGGGTTGCGGGCAAGGTGAAGTCGTGGATAGCCGTAACACTGAGGGGGAAATCAGAGCTGGGTGAAGGATGGATTAAAATTCGAAGGAATAACCCGAATTTGTTTTTGTTTCCAGTCCCCTCAGCGCTAAACTCGCTCCTTCTTGTTACCCTCAATCTGCCCAACATTTTACCCAAATGTGGACTATTGTGGATGCTGTTAGGAACGCTGATCGTTTACTTTTATCAGACAGTATAGTGCTCGTGCATAGTGTAATGTTATACTATTTTTTCTTAAGAGCATTATTTTTTTTATCCCAGTGTTTTTCCATCTTCTGATGTCACTGTAATAACAGGATTCAAAACTATATATCAAAGTTTTGATAAAGTATGATCTTTACAGAACTCAAATCTTGTGCTTCAAGCTGACCGCTCTCTCATTGACCGGACCCGCCGAGATGAACCGACCGGAGAGGTTCTGTCCCTGGTTGGGAAGTTGGAGGGAACCCGAATGGGAGATAAGGCACAACGGACCAAACCACAGATGCAGGAGGAAAGACGGGCCAAGTAAGTACTAAGGGGATGCTATTTTTTCCATCTATTGTTAGCTTTAGAGCAGTAGTTTTGCTCAAGTTTGTATGGAAGATTAGTGGTGTGTGCACAACATAGCAAAAACCTCCTCAAAGTTTAAAGCTTTGGATTTAGGTGTAATGAAGTGGAACAAAATCTACTGATACTTTTTTTTGTTTGTTTGTTTGTTTTTTTCGAGACAGGGTTTCTCTGTGTAGCCCTGGCTGTCCTGGAACTCACTCTGTAGACCAGGCTGGCCTCGAACTCAGAAATCTGCCAGCCTCTGCCTCCCAAGTGCTGGGATTAAAGGCGTGCGCCACCACTGCCCGGCTCAGGCTATCTTTTTAAAGATCTGTTTTATTTTTAATTATGTGCATGTGTATGCTTGTGTGGGTTTGTGCACATGCATGCAAGTGCCTATGTAGAGGCCAGAAGATGGTTTGAGATCCCCTGGAGCTTGAGTTATGGGAGATTTTGAGCTACCCAGTGTGGGGCTGAAAACCTAACTTGGGTCCTCTTGGAAAGCAGTATTGAGCCAGACTACTTGAGCCTTCTCCCCAGCCCCTTCCCTAACTGTTTCAGGACTCTGGTTAATCTCTTTTCAGTAATTCAGCTTCACTACACTGTTACAGACTTCTCTGCCCAACTTCTTTCTTCTTTTGTTGCCCATCACTTCCTGATGATTTCTGTTGTCTTTTCATGTTGGTGGATTCATTTCAGAAGTTAAATACTACTAACTTTACCTGCCTGCCTTGCTTTTCTTTTAGTTTTGTTTCTTTTCTCTTCTTTCTTCAAAACCGGGTATCTTATCTGTAGACCAGGCTGAGCTTAAACTCAGAGATCCATCAGCCTTTGTTTCCCAAACACTGGGATTGGGATTAAAGTTGTGTGCCACCACCTCCTGGAAAATTGTGTTTTCTTTCTCCTCTCTCTGTCTGTCTGTCTGTCCCCCCCCCCCTCAATCTCTTTTTAAAGATTTATTTTATTTTGTTTATATGACTACACTATAGCTCATCTTCAGACTGTAGCTGTCTTCAGACACACCAGAAGAAGTCATTGGATCCCATTACAGATGGTTATTTGCTACCATGTGGTTGCTGGGAATTGAACTCAGGACCTTTGGAAGAGCAGTTAGTGCTCATAACCACTGAGCCATCTCTCCAGCCCTCTCCTCTCTCTTACTACAAAGTCTTAACAATTCCTAGGCCCTGTTTGGTTTGAGTGGTTGTGTTTTAGAAGAGCTTAAATATTGTTCCTTGGTCCTTCAGTTTTCTGCCCGTCTTTTCTAGTTATTTACTGAGAGTCATTAGAGGTAGATTCAACTGGAGCCTAGTTTCTCTCACTACTAAAAGGTGATGGATGCATCTAAGGTTAAAAAAAAAAAAAGAGTCTAAATTATATTATAAAATCTCGTGGATATAAAAAGTGTACATTTTAAGATAATGGAGACTGTATCTCGTAACACCATATCAGAGGATGACAGATTTTCTTTCTATAAATATGCCCCATAAAGAAGTGCTTCTTCGCCGGGTGGTGGTGGCGCACGCCTTAAATCCCAGCACTTGGGAGGCAGAGGCAGGTGGATTTCTGAGTTCCAGGCCAGCCTGGTCTACAGAGTGAGTTCCAGGACAGCCAGGGCTACACAGAGAAACCCTGTCTCGAAAAAAACCAAAAAAAAAAGATGGGTTTAAAAAAAAAAAGAAGTGCTTCTTCAAATAATTAAGGTCTGGTAGTTTTTTATTTTGATTCATGTCCCTGCCTTCACATGTTAGATGTATAGAAAGGGTAAACTTGGCTTGGGAATGGAAAGTTCTCCCATTCAGCATCATGTTGTATGTCCTTTAGGAGGAGAAAACGTGATGAGGACCGGCATGACATCAACAAGATGAAAGGTTATACTCTTCTGTCAGAGGGCATTGATGAAATGGTAGGCATCATCTATAAGCCCAAAACTAAGGAGACTCGGGAGACCTATGAGGTGCTGCTTAGCTTCATCCAGGCTGCTCTTGGAGATCAGGTGAGGCAACCAGAGGAGGAAAGAGAAAGAATATAGAAGAATTTTGGCTGAATTATTAGTTACATATATTTATTCTCTCTCTCTTTCTCTTTCTCTCTCTCTCCCCGTGTGTGTGTGTGTGTGTGTGTGTGTGTGTGTGTGTGTGTATGTGTGTCTGTGTGTGTGTGTGCGTGTGTGCGCGCGCATGCATGTGGAACTCAGGACAACTTTAATAGTTTGTTCTGTTGTTCTGGCTTTGTGGGGTACTCAGGGATCAAACAGTTGGGCTTTGTGGAAGTACTCTTACCTGATGAGCTATCTTGCTAGTCCAATCAGAAGAATCTTATCTCTAGATTTTCCCAGCAGGATGGGGAAGTCAATACCACTTTGCAGAAATTAGCACTTAGTATATATAGAACAGCATGTTAACTATGAATAGATGCTATTAGCATTCATTTTCAATGTAATAGAAGAAAGACAGGAGATACCTAAGTTAAGAAGATAGTATTTGTCAGAATGTGAATCCATATCTGCCCTGAATCTCTGCACATTTCTGATTAGATCTCAAGCCTTTATGAGTTCTCTAGTGAGATGAGGAATAGAGGATGTGTGAACGAAGAATTAGTGAAACTGTGACAGGACAGAGGCAGGCTACCTTGAGATGTGTGACAAGGTGTTGTGCAAGTTGTATTCTGCTTCAGAAGACCACCTACCTATCTCCTGACCTCCAAGTGCTCGGACTGACTTCAGGATCTCATGAATTTTAAGCACATGTGGCAACACTTTGTTAAATCCTCTGCAGCTCCCTCTAGTCTTGAAGTTTTATTTTGTTTGTTTGTGTGAGACACGGTCTCCTGTAGCTCAAGCTGACCTCAAACTTACTATATATATATTCAAGAATGACCTTCAACTGTGATCTTGTTGCTGCTTCCCAAGTGCTAGGATCACAGGCATGTGCCCATGTCCTGTTAATGGATGTTCAAAACCTAGGATGCTGCAGGTTTGCATGCTTGCTTTTTATATGTATAACTGTTTAGTCCACATGTGTGTATGTACACTGTGTATCCCTGGTACCCTTGGTGAGCAGAAGAAGGCTTCAGATCTCCAGGAATTTGGTTGGTGATTCTTTTGAGCCATCATGTGGGTGCTGGAAATTGAACCCAGGTCCTCTGCAAGAGCAACATATACTCTTAACTTTTGAGCCACATTTCCCACTCCTGTAGTCTTGAAGATATATGCTTCTTTACTTTCTGTTGTCACAAAGCTGGTCAGTGTCCTTCTACATATTATTGTTGCATATGTTACTTGTATTTTTTCTTCAGCCTCGAGATATTCTTTGTGGGGCAGCTGATGAAGTTCTGGCTGTGCTGAAGAATGAAAAGCTTCGAGACAAGGAAAGAAGAAGGGAAATTGACCTGCTGCTGGGTCAGACAGATGATACCAGATACCATGTGTTGGTAAACTTGGGCAAGAAGATCACAGACTACGGTGGCGACAAGGAGATCCAGAATATGGGTACCTGAGCTCTATGTGTCCTGACTGTGTTCTGTGGTTGTGGTTGTTGGCCTTTTTTTTTTTTTTCCGAGACAGGGTTTCTCTGTGTAGCCCTGGCTGTCCTGGAACTCACTCTGTAGACCAGGCTGGCCTCGAACTCAGAAATCTACCTGCCTCTGCCTCCCAAGTGCTGGGATTAAAGGTGTGCGCCACCACTGCCTGGCCTGGTTGTTGGCCTTTCTGTTGCGTGCTCAGCACAGTTGTTAACATTTTAGAAGAGCATTATTTCCATAACTTACGGTGTGTTGCTTCAAGAGAGTGGCTGATCTGCAAGTGTTTTGGCACAGGCTTATCCCAACAAGTCAGCCTGGTCTGCATAGCAAGTCCCATCTAAAAAAATAAAGAGGATAATTATCTCTTGACATTTGGTTGTGAGCTTTATCCTTTAATAGCTGAGCTAATTCTCCAGTCCTGGCAGCCGTTTTTTAAATGGAGACTTACTGTATAGACGGAGAGAGAGAGCAGGGAGGTTGTAGAAGCTGAAGAAGCAGAGCAGGGTAGGATCTAGGTTGCCAGGTTCAAGAGGCCTTGGTGCTGGTTTTCAGGTTGATTAAGTCTGTGTGTTCTGGCCTGAGAATAAGCAACCTAGGCAGCTGAGGAAATGGGCTTGAGTGTCTCCACATTAACCACTGCTCTCTTTTTGTAATCCCACATCACCTCAGATGACAACATTGATGAGACCTATGGTGTGAATGTGCAGTTTGAGTCTGATGAGGAGGTGAGTGGCTTTAAGTGGATCCCTTCTGTTTTGTTTTGTGATGTTACAAGGTAGTGGGAGGAGCTCTTCTCATAAACTGAAATTCCTAGCTAAATACATTTTACAGGGTTTGCGGTAGACTTACAAATTTTGTGTTATTCAGCTTAAAAAGTTATTATGGTTCACTTTAGGTTCTTTTAGAAGCTAATTTAAACTAGTAGGTGAACATTGACAGTTTATCATAAACCAGATAAACCAAGGAAATAGGAAGAAGGACTGAGAAATGCCATCCTGTAGGCACAGCACAGTTATTGTAATCATGGACTCCAGCAGCTGCACTTACGTACTGTGGGCCTGTACAAGACTGGCCTTGTCAACACCCAGTCAGGGATTGGGGAGGAGTCCCTTCTCCCTGCTGCCTAACTATTGGTTATTGATAGATAATGGAAAGGAGGTCATTATCTTCAGTCCTATAACCACTTCTGAGCCTTATGGTCTCTGATAGTTAAATTCAGTGGGTCACGAATAACACAAGTAGGCATGAATGTGAGAAATAGATGTGTAGGGAAGAGGAGGCTCCATGGAGGTAGGAAGGAGACGAGCGTGGCAGTGAGAGAAATCGGTATGCATTGTGTATGTGCATCAAATTGTCAGAACACATTTATCATTTAAGGAATCAATAAAGGAAAAAAGATAAAGCACATTGTTGGTCAGTGACAATGTGTCCTGCTATAGTATTTTAACCATATTATAGTAATCTATTATGGTTTTTAGTACTGTGTGCTAATTGCTAGTTGAAGAATGCATATTCACCTAGGAGTATGGATATAATTGTACTTGGCTATTTAGCAGTTGTAGCAAATTCTGGGGTTAAAGCTTGCCACTTCTAGATTATAAGTAAATAGGAATAGTGGGACAATTGAAAAAGAAAAGTTGAACCAGGAATAGTAACACAGTACCTACAATTCCAACAGTCAGGAGGATGAGGCCAGCTGAGCTACATAGGGAAATTCTCTAAATCATTTTTTTAAAGAGTAGTTACTTTAAGAGTTTTCAGTAAGTGAGTTTGTGTTCTGAAAAAGAAGTACCAGTTCTGAAATGTTTTCTTGTGACAGGAAGAGAAGATGTTACTGGAGTTAGGGTGAGCACTGAACTGAGAGCCAAGGAATCTTGAGTTTGAGCCTGTATCTTGGGCAGATCATTTTGCCTCAGTTTCTGTTTTAGTAAAACAAAATGCTACTTCCTACAGTATAGTTAATTGTAGAGAGTTTTTCTTTTCTTTCCTCTCTTTCTTTTTTTTTGGTTTAGCTTTGGCAGTCCTGGGACTAGCTCCTTAGACCAAGCTGGCCTCAAACTCACTGAGATCCACCTGCTTCTGCCTCCTGAATGCTGTGATTAAAAGCACGTGCCACCACTGCCCAGCTGTTAATTGGTAGTTTTAATTAGGAACAACTCACACAGATTTTCTTACTCATAGCAATTAATTTAACAAATGCTAATTATTGAAAACGATACTGTTTAAGTACACAGTCCACAATTGAGATTATGCAAACTAAGCGTGTTGTCTACATTTCTGGTTCACAGTCTACTTTCCTGTGTATGCATCTTCATAGCTTCTCTGTTAACCAGTAGTCTCAGTTTGAGATTATCTGTGTGTCAGAAGGAGCATATGATCCCGGTGTTTAATAACAGCTAAGGTGAGAAGCAGACAGAGGACAGATACATCTAATAAGCCCATTCCAAATGGTCATTCCATTGAGGTTCCTGGAATATGGTTGATACACTATTGGGTTTACCCCAAAGCTGTTGTGTTCTAAGCATGGAGCTTACTTAGAGTGATTGAAAGACAGGGTCTGTATGGCATAAGACAAGTTCTACATCTGTATTGAGATTGGGGTTGTCTCCATAGGAAGGTGATGAAGATGTGTATGGGGAAGTCCGAGAAGAAGCTTCAGATGATGACATGGAAGGGGATGAAGCTGTTGTGCGCTGTACCCTCTCTGCAAATGTAAGTACAGTCTCTGTCTTAGTGTAGGCCAGCTTACTTCTGAATGAAGCACTTCCTCTCATTAAGATACTCACTGAGCCATGGTTGGTTTTTCTGGGTAGGGGCTACTGTGGATTGAACCCAGCTTCCAGCATGCTGGGCTAGTGCTCACCACTGAGCTCTTCTTATCCTTCTCAGCTTTTGGGGTTGTTTGGAGTTTTGTTGTTGCCCAGGCAGGTGTCAAGCTTTTGATGTCTTCCTCATCCTTTCCAATCTCAAGTGCTTGGGTTATCAGCATGGACCACACTGTGCCTGCCTTCCAGATTTCCTTTTGATGGGTATTTGGGTTGTTTTTAATTTTTTTTTTTTTTTTGGTTTTTCGAGACAGGGTTTCTCTGTGTAGCCCGTGCTGTCCTGGAACTCACTCTGTAGACCAGGCTGGCCTGGAACTCAGAAATCCGCCTGCCTCTGCCTCCCAAGTGCTGGGATTTAAGGCGTGCGCCACCACCGCCCGGCTTGTTTTTAAAATTTGATACATAGATAACATTACAATGACAAGAATATCAGAGTGCTTTGTTTGTTTGTTTTGTAAGGTAGGGTTTCCCTGTGTAACCCTGTCCTGGAGCTTGATCTGTAGAACAGCTTGTCCTTGAATCAGAGATTTGCCTGCCTCTGCTTCCCAAGTGGTGGGATTAAGGCATGCACCACCACTGTCCTGCTGAGTATTTTATTTTTGTTTGTTTGTTGTCCTGGGGTTGAAATGGCTGTCTTGCCGGGCGGTGGTGGCTCACGCCTTTAATCCCAGCACTTGGGAGGCAGAGGCAGGCGGATTTCTGAGTTCCAGGCCAGCCTGGTCTACAGAGTGAGTTCCAGGATGGCCAGGGCTACACAGAGAAACCCTGTCTCGAAAAACCAAAAAAAAAAAAAAAAAAAAAAAAAGAAAAGAAATGGCTGTCTTATGCATGGTGAATGTTCCAGCACTGAGTTATAGCATCAGGATTTAAAGAGACTAAAACAATTTTTATTTTGAGAAAGGGCCTCACAAAGTTGCCTGGGCCGGACTTAAACTTACCCTATAGCTCATGTAGGTCTTGCAGCTCTGTCAACTCGGCTTTCTAAGTAGTGGGGTAAAATTACAGACCTGTGCCAATAGCCCTGAGTGTGTGTTTCTTTGTTTTTTTCTGACATAAAACTTGCTGGGAAGCTCAGACTGTCCTCGAATTTGGAATCTCCTGTATCAGCCTCCTCAGTGTTAGGATTGCAGATGTTCCACCAAGCCCAGTTTGAGCCTTATTAAACAGTCAGTGTCTTGATTTTCTTAGGACATTAGTCAGTTGTTACTCTTCCCAAAGACACATGTTAATGAAATCTTAGTCTGGTGTGCTCCTGAATTTAATGTAATAGAGCTGCTGCTTTCTGGAAAGGCCTCAGAAAGTAGCCTATGGGATGACAGGTAACTTGGGTGGAGCATGAGGAGACTTAGTGAGCCACAAGCCTGATTTCCTTTTTAGCTTGTAGCCTCAGGCGAACTGATGAGTTCTAAGAAGAAGGATTTGCACCCTCGGGATATCGACGCTTTCTGGCTGCAGCGACAGCTCAGTCGTTTCTATGATGATGCTATTGTGTCGCAGAAGAAGGCAGATGAGGTGTTGGAGATTTTGAAGGTATGGCCAAGATAGTACTTGTATTCCATGTATCTCATCAGAAAGTGTCAGTGTTTGGAAGGCAGCTATGCTTACTGCAGTACTGCCAGTGCAGGGACAGTGTTTGAGGTAGCAGATGGCTGTATTCATACTGGTGGTCTATTTTCTCTCTTCAGACAGCAAGTGATGACCGAGAATGTGAAAACCAACTGGTTCTGCTCCTTGGTTTCAACACTTTTGACTTCATTAAAGTGTTGCGGCAGCACAGGATGATGAGTGAGTAGACCATGCACTTTCTTTCTGTGTGTGTATGTGTGTGTGTGTCTGCTGTATTGCGTTGCTTCTTTGGCTTCAGTATCTAATTACCTTCTATTTGCTCAGGAATAAAAGCTGGTTTTATTTCACTCTGCGCCCCCCTCTCTCTCTCCCCCCATTGTGTTTGGCAGTTTTATACTGTACCTTGTTGGCCAGTGCTCAGAGTGAAGCTGAAAAGGAGAGGATCATGGGAAAGATGGAAGCTGATCCAGAGCTTTCCAAATTCCTCTACCAGCTCCATGAGACTGAGAAGGAAGACCTGATCAGAGTAAGGACTGGTTTAGTCTGTCTGTCTCGTTCCTCTTTCAGTGTTTGACATAATAAAACATATCTCTGCCTTCTCTGGAATTTGTCAGGGTACAAGTTAGAATCAGCACACTCATTGCTGTGGTTGAGATACTGTCTTCCTCTAGTGCCATGGGGACCTGTTTATTACAACTCAGAAAAGAGCATGTTTGCTTAATGTAGAATGCTCTTCCTCCTTGACTTTAGTGGTTAATTGTAGACTGTCTACTTCTGACATCCGGCTTTAGAGCACTGCATCGTCACTGTGTTTGCTATCTCTGACTGATTTATTTATTTATTTTTATAGTCTATGGCAGGACGCAAAGCGATGTCTTTGGGTTTAGGGACACATGATTTAGCCCCCTTAAATGAAGCCCAACCCAGAAGGGACCGGAAGGGACAATAACCCAGCAGAATGATGTAGATGACTGGGCTTTTTCTTTTTCCCTGCTGCAGGAAGAAAGGTCCCGACGAGAAAGAGTCCGTCAGTCCCGAATGGACACAGATCTGGAAACCATGGATTTGGACCAGGGTGGAGAGGTGAGTGCCGGGCTGTTCCCAGGCTGTGGTGGCTGGGGAACTCATCTGCTCAGCCTGTTTCTGTTTGACCTGTTTCCAGGCTCTGGCTCCAAGGCAGGTTCTGGATTTGGAGGACCTTGTTTTTACCAAGGAAGCCACTTCATGGCCAATAAGCGCTGCCAGCTTCCCGATGGGTCCTTCCGACGCCAGCGTAAGGGCTATGAAGAGGTGCATGTGCCTGCTTTGAAGCCCAAGCCCTTTGGCTCAGAAGAAGTGAGTGAATTACCTTTTCAGTTCTCTGCTTCTCTCTTCCAGTTTGGCTTTTAGCCATTAAGTAAAATGTTATCTTGTCTCAAAGATAATTTATTCTAGGAGTGGAAACTGTTCCAAAGTTTTCCCATTCCAAGACAAAGGAAGTAATAGTGATCTGTCTGGACAAGTTTAGAATGGCTATTGCCAGGGAATGAAATCATGGGGAAATCAAAGTGAAATCATAGTAATCTTGTAAGAGTGGGCAGCCTGCTGAAGGATCCGATAGCATAATGTACGGGATGTTTCTTCCTTTAGCAACTGCTCCCAGTGGAGAAGCTGCCAAAGTATGCCCAGGCAGGATTCGAGGGCTTCAAAACGCTGAACCGGATTCAGAGTAAACTCTACCGTGCAGCCCTGGAGACAGATGAGAATCTGCTGCTGTGTGCTCCTACTGTAAGTGCTGGCCTGCCTCCTTTTCCTCCTGAAATGTTTTGGTGGCAAGTCGAATCCTAATCCTTACACTAGGCCTTATTCTTTTCAGTTGAGTCAGGGTCTCTCTATGTAGCCTTGGCTGTCTTGGAACTTACAGTGTAGACCAGGCTGCCCTTAAACTCACAGAGATCTACTTGTCTCTGCTTCCCAAGTGCTGGGCTTAAAGGTATAGCATTCCATCTCTTGCTATTCTCTGTTTTGTGATGGACAATCCACTGGGGACAATCCCAGGGTCAGTTCTGTTTTGGTGATAGCCCATAGCAGATGAACAGGCTTTGTCTCTGACCCCTCCCTAGGGTGCCGGGAAGACCAATGTGGCTTTGATGTGTATGCTCCGAGAAATAGGGAAACACATCAACATGGATGGCACTATCAATGTGGATGACTTCAAGATCATCTACATAGCTCCTATGCGGTCCCTGGTCCAGGAGATGGTGGGCAGTTTTGGAAAGGTAAGTCATATAACTTCTCCAGAAGATACTGGCTGTAGCTGTCCGTGTGGTAAGGAGGGGCCTATGCATTACTGCTCCTTTTGTTAGGGAATCTCTAGATATTTTTTGCCATTTCCAAGGTTGAATTTGATCCAAGTAATTTCTGAAGCAAGAATGTCTTGACCTCTCTTACATGACTCCACCTTTCTTATATCTTCTTAGTGGAGTCACTGTATCTTAGTATTTCTGGCAAATGAATATGGTTTATAGCTTGTGGGTTGTTACTCTAGTATCACTTTCCTATGTGTTCACTTTCCTGCTTCATGTAGAGCTCCCATAGATCCTTTGCCTCATCTACATGAGTGGAATTTAAGTAATATTTGTTCATCTTTCTTTTTTTTTTTTTTTTTGGTTTTTTCGAGACGGGGTTTCTCTGTGTAGTCCTGGCTGTCCTGGAACTCACCCTGTAGACCAGGCTGGCCTCGAACTCAGAAATCCGCCTGCCTCTGCCTCCCAAGTGCTGGGATTAACGGCGTGTGCCACCACCGCCCGGCTTGTTCATCTTTCTTGATTCACCAGATACTTAACTTCTCTTTGTCTACAGCACAGAAATGGCTGCCAGGCACCTTCAGGCACCATCTACCATTCTTAGACCTTAGGCAAGCTCCCTGCCACTGAGCTGCACGTCCAGCCCCATCACTTATTATTGCTGATGATCCTTTCTTTCCCCAGCGCCTGGCCACATATGGCATTACTGTTGCTGAGCTGACCGGGGATCACCAGCTATGCAAGGAAGAGATCAGTGCCACACAGATCATTGTCTGCACCCCTGAGAAGTGGGACATCATCACACGCAAGGGCGGGGAGCGCACCTACACCCAGCTGGTGCGGCTCATTGTCTTGGTGAGTGGGAGAGTAGTAGGCAGGAGAAAACAACTGTGGTCGGAGTGTTTGGTGCTCTAGTTGGTGACGTGAACCTGGGAGAGCGGGGCCTAAACATGAGGCAGTCTAAAGACTCATACAGTAGCCAGCTTTATTCAGAGTGTCAGGCAATTTATACTCTGAGGGTTAAGAAAAATCACGTGAGTAAGGTGTTCAATTACAAGGACAAGGCCATACATGGCAAAAACATGTTTTTCCATAGAGGCATATGAATAGCAATGTGATATAAACTCAGTTCTATCCACCACACCTGGAACATAAGGATCATAAGGGTCTGGTCTTTTTTTCTTGGAACTTTCTCACAAGCACTCATAATTCTCACATGACTATTCTTGGGCTGTGTTATAACAAAGGAGGATTGGCTGTGTTTTCTGGTTCTGTTTCTTAACGCCTTTTTTTCCTTTTTTTGGTTTTTGGTTTTCTTTTTTGAGACAGGGTTTCTCTGTATAGCCATGGCTGTTCTGGAATTCTCTTTGTAGACCATGCTGGCCTCGAACTCACTGAGATTCACCTGCCTCTGCCTCCTGAGCACTGGGATTAAAGGTGTGTGCCACCATGCCTGGCTTTCCTAAAGGTCCGTGTACATGCACTTTCTTCATAAGAGTCATTGTGAGCTTATTGTGTGCCATAAAAACCTTAATCTGCATGTAACAAAGGCTTCCCAGTCATGATGGTGTTTGCCACATGCCCCATTGCTCTTTATATCTGATTTTTTTGGCTTTTCGGGAAAGACACCCTATATAGTCCTGGTTATCTTGGAATTTTTGTTCTGTAGAATATGAATTATTTTGAATCAAACGGAAACACAAAAATAATTTTGTCCTTCAAGAGCATTGAAATATTTCTTTATAAATAATCCATTGTCACAAAGGACAAATAAGGAATTGGGACTTTGTGTTCCATTTACATAGAAGTATCCACAGGAAGTAGACTTCAAGCTTGGCAGTTGAATCTGTTTTTTTTTAATTAATTGCATTTGTTTATTTTCTGTGATGTTGCACTCTGTGTGTGTGTGTGTGTGTGTGTAAGTCAGAGGAAAACTTGTGAAAGTCAGTTCCCCTTCCACCATTCATGTTTGATGGATCAAGCTCAAGCCATCAGGGTTGGCAGCAAAGTGCCTTTACTCTTTGAGCAGTCTCACTGGCTTCTGAGGGTTAATTCTTTAAGCTGTCTATGAAAGCAAGAAAGTAGTTCATGTTCTGTTTCAAAGTGGAAGTTGGCAAAACTCTGGTTATAAGTTTTTGTTTTATTGAACACAGTTATATGGATTGGCTTATGTACTTTTTATAGCTATTCTTGTCCAGTTGTAACTGTTGCGGAATTGAGTATTTGTTACAAGGGTTACATGGCTTATAAGCCTACAGTATTACATGTGCAGTACCGGATGTTCAGCCCTTTAAGAAAAGTTTTCTAATCCCTTTTTTAGAGCCTTGCTACTCCATGCCTTTGCCACAGCTGCTCCTAGGGGTGCTAAGTTCCTGGCCTGCCCACACCTTTGAATTCCATTTTCATTTCTATATCATCTCCAGTTCTTCCAGTGCTTACTGTATCTCAGAAGCACTGCTGTTGGCAATATAAACTTACTGTAAGTAAAGCCTGGTAGTTTTTGATCTTGATGAAGAAACCTGCCCAAAAGGGAAGGCTTCTTTGCTCTAACCTGGTCATGACCATCATGTATTTGTAAGGAGATTTGTGGTAGAGTGTAGGACTCACAAGTTAAAGCAGTTTATACTCAGTGTAAATTCTAAAAGCTGTCTTTGTTCTTTAGGACTCCTTGGCTTAAGGTTCCCTCTCTTGTCTTCATTAGGCATCTTGAACAGTGAACTAGTCTCAAGGGAGAAAGTACAGTTTTCATCTTTCTGTTCCTTAGGATGAGATCCATCTTCTACATGATGACAGAGGTCCTGTCTTAGAAGCTTTGGTGGCCAGGGCCATCCGAAACATTGAGATGACCCAAGAAGATGTCCGACTCATTGGTCTCAGTGCTACCCTCCCCAACTATGAAGATGTGGCCACCTTTCTGCGTGTTGACCCTGCCAAGGGCCTCTTCTACTTTGATAACAGGTATAAGAAGAAACTGGAAACTTGTTACCAAGGCAGTCTTCCTGTCTCCTACCCTTCTCTAAGGAGCGCACTATCGAATTTTAGAGTTCCTATGTGTATTTTAGAAAGCATTATTGTTTCTAAGTCAATGGAAAATAACTTTCCCCACAGTGTTCTCTTCCAGAAATCTCATTTGTTTAACTGTTGAACTTCTAGCTTCCGCCCAGTGCCTCTGGAACAGACATATGTGGGCATCACAGAGAAAAAAGCTATCAAACGTTTCCAGATCATGAATGAAATAGTCTATGAGAAAATCATGGAACATGCTGGAAAAAATCAGGTCTGTTGATGGTTCTTGAACCTTTTCCATTTTTGACTTAAGCTAATTGACAAGCTAACAGTATAAATCACCAGTGATCAGAAATGACATGAGTTATTACTATAGAACTTGCTCTAAAAGGTGGTCAGGAGCTAGGAGAGCCAGCACATGCCTCTAATACCATAGCTTAGGATGCTGAGGCAGGTGGACCTCAAGCCAGCTGGAAGCTAGTTTGGCTTATACAGTAATACCCCATCTCCCACCCCTACCCCCCCCCCCAAGGGGGAAAAAAAACCAAAAATGATTGGGGACTTGGGATGGGACTCAGTGGTAGAGCATACACATAGCATGTATGAACCCTGGGTTCAGTTTCCATCACTGCATAAGTAGGTGATGGAATACTGTGAACAATCACTCATAAACTGGCCAGTTTATGGGGTACAGAGATGGCTCAGTGATTAAGAGCATTGGCTACTCACAAAAGACCCAGGTTCCATTCTTAGCTCCCACATAGAAGCTTAGACCAGTCTGTTAACTCCAGGTCCAGGGGATCTGACCTCTCCTGGCCTCTGTGGACATCAGGCACATATATATTGTATAGACATACATGCATACAAAGCATCCACTTCATAAAATAAGTAAAAATTAACAATAAATAAATAAACTTGTAACTTAGAAGAATTGGATCATTTCCTGAAAATACCTATTACTATAGCCTAGATGAAAGATAATCTGAATAGTCCCGTGATCATAAATGATAACTTCATAGTTAATACTCCCCTCCTCAAAATTGGTGGAACTAGAACAATCAGACTGTCTAGAAGATAGCAGAACTATAGCTGAAAATTATTAGAACTTAGTGAAATCAGGCCAGTGAGATGATTCTGCAGGTAATGAGGCTTGCCCCCAGACTTGTGATCTGAGTTTGATCCCTAGAACATACTTGGCAGAAGGAGAGAGTTGATCACTACTCTGACACACACAAAATAGATAAATGATTAAACAAAACAAAACTCATGATGTGGGGCATGTTGTTGCATGCCTTTAATCCCAGTTTTTTTAGTTCAAGGCCAGCAGGGATACATAGTAAAACCCTGTCTCTAACACTAGATATGATAGCATATTTTATCTTATTTTATGTTATATTATTTATTTGTTGTTTGTTTTTTCTTTTTTTTTCTTTTTTTTTTTTTTTTTTTTGTTGTTTTTTTTTTTTTTTTTTTTTTTGTTTTTTTTTTTTTTTTTTTTTTTGTTTTTTGTTTTTTTCGAGACAGGGTTTCTCTGTGTAGCCAGGGCTGTCCTGGAACTCACTCTGTAGACCAGGCTGGCCTTGAACTCAGAAATCCGCCTGCCTCTGCCTCCCAAGTGCTGGGATTAAAGGCGTGCGCCACACCACCCGGCTTGTTGTTGTTTTTTCAAGATTGGGCATCTTTGTGTATCCCTGGCTGTTCTGGACCTCACTCTCTAGAGTAGGTTGGCCTTGAACTCAAAGATCTGCCTCTGCCTCCTGAGGATTAAAGGTGTATGCCACTACTGCCCAGCAAATAATTTCATTCATTCATTCATTCATTCATTTGTCTGTTTTCTTTTTCTTTTGGATATTACTTTGATAAAAATTTTTAGTTAGCAGTATTAAATAATGCAGGTGGTAAGAAGCTATGAATTTCTTTTTCTGATAAAAAGTACAGGACTTTGTATGATAGGGTAGGACTTTAGGACACTAGATCTTAGGAAGACTGTGTTTCTTATAATTTGAAACTAGTTTCAAACTTACTTTGTAAATATTTTTATAAATAATGTAATAGTTTTGGTATTGTTTTGTAAATACACCTTTATTTAGTTTAGACTTGTCAAGGCTCTGAACATATTCTTAACTGAGGTCTCTGAATCCTGATACACTGTATTTAGATTTATTGTTCAAGGTAGAATTCTAGGGTTAGTTTAGTTTTTTTAGCTGTGAGACTGCGCCACTATTCTTGGTGCATTCCTTCCCCTGTGTATCCTGGGCTAGGCTTGAACTCTGTGTAGACAACTAGACTGGAATTTAGCTATGACCTTGAGTGCAGGAATTATAGCTGGAGTTTCTATGCCCGGCTTCCCTTTGGGTACTGTTGGCCCTATTAGACTTTTTTCCACACTAGCATGTATTTTTGCCATTGACACTTTTTCTAACCTATGGCTTCTGGTTATAGTGGAGCAGCCTCTGCTTCCTGTAGCTGGTGCCTTGGTGCTATGAGAACAGCTGCTGAAGGTGCATCTTTTAGCTATAGCCTGATTCTCCTTAGGTGCTCGTGTTTGTCCACTCTCGAAAAGAAACTGGGAAGACAGCAAGGGCAATCCGTGACATGTGTCTGGAGAAGGACACCTTGGGTCTGTTTCTTCGTGAGGGTTCTGCCTCCACTGAAGTCCTTCGTACAGAAGCAGAGCAGTGTAAGGTAAGAAGGGACCACCTGCTTCTCTGGTGACTTGTTCCATACTGTTGGGTAGATTCCTTTGGGACCATATGTACTGAGTGCTTTTGTTCAGGCAGGTTAAAAGTAATTTTCTTGGGGCTAGGGAGATGACTCCACAGATAAAGGTGTCTGTCACCAATCCTAATGGCCTGAGTTCTGTAGTAGTAATTAGGAGCCAGTTTGTAGTAGAAGTTGTTATTTAACCCCCAAATTTGCCACGGTAAATCTCCTACCCAAAGGACACCAGTAAAGGAAGACACAGCTCAATAATTATGATATAAATTGCACACCTGGATTGGGCAGATTTACCGCTATACTATTCTAATCCCTGGCTATGAGATCCCATATAACTTGTGGTATCCAGGCCATGTGGTTGTCCAGTTCCGTCGTAGGCTTCCTTCTACCACCGGCTTCCTTCTGCTTCAGCTTCCTCCTGCTTCTCCTCTGCTTCTCTTTCTGCGTCTGCTCTCCTGGCAACTCCCTTCTCTTCTGCCCCTGCTCTGCCTTTTATATCGAATTCCTCTCACTCTCTCCTCCCCTAAGCCTTTTTCTCCGCCTCCCCTTCTACTGCCCAATCTCTGGCTCTAGTCTTTATTTTACAGGTTTTAATTGGACAGAAGGTTTACAAGATGTCCTCTGTGTACAGATTCAATCATCCTCTGCAGCCCCTCCCAGAAGGGTGGAACTAGGATCAAAATACAAGGCTGAGGCTATCCACAACATTGATTCAATCCTCCTCTGGAGCCCCTCTCAGGGGGGTGGAACTAGGATCAAAATACAAGGCTGGGGCTATCCACAACAGAGTTCAATCTCTGGGACCCACATAGAGGAAGAAGAGAACTGACTTCCACACACATGCCATACACAGGCGTATATACAAACATAATAATATAAGTTTCTGTTAAAATGACTATGTGGTTATGGGTGCTTTCTTTGACTTTGGAGGAGTCTCACTGGGAGGCTGGCCTCACTCTGTTTCTCTTCACAGAACTTGGAGCTGAAGGATCTTTTGCCCTATGGCTTTGCTATTCATCATGCAGGCATGACTAGAGTTGACCGAACACTTGTAGAAGATCTTTTTGCTGACAAACATATTCAGGTGAGGAGGGGCAAACGTAGTAGGAACAGGTGATGTAGGCTTTATAACATCTGAAATGTCAGTAGCTCTGCCCTGTGTGGGATCTCTGACCCTTTTGTTTGTTTTTTGTTTTTCGAGACAGGCTTTCTCTGTATAGCTCTGGCTGTCCTGGAACTCACTCTGTAAACCAGGCTGGCCTTGAACTCAGAAATCCGCCTGCCTCTGCCTCCCAAGTGCTGGGATTAAAGTCATGCGCCACCACTGCCCGGCTTTTTTTTTTTTTTTTTTAAGAGTCATTTATATGTTTTTTTTATATGTATGTATGCGGCTTGCATGAGTTTATGTGCACCACATGCATGCAGATGCTCTCAGAGGTCAGAAGAGGTCACTAGATCCCATGGAACTGAAGTTACATATTCTTGTGAGCATATTCATATGTGGGTTCTGGGACCTGAAGCTTCGTTCTCTGCAAGAGTAGTACATGCTCCAGTCACTGAGCCACTCTCCATCTCTAGACTTGAGTCTGGACCAGCTAGTCCAAGCTGGAAGGTTGTGATAGTTACGCTCTTTCTCCCAATACTTTATACACTGCATAAGGAAAGATGGATACTTCATAGAACTCTGCACTGTAATTTACAGGGTCAGGACCACATTTTTTCCCTCTTCCAGGGTGGTAGATTTTTGAATGTTTTATACCTGAGTTGAGAAATACAAGTTTAAGCTCTGACTTATGTTTCTGGAACCTTGTTATGTTAATTCTCAAATATGTAAGAGACTAAAGAAACTCTTTCCTTTTTGCTCCAGTGTCACATTGAGTACTGAAACATACATCCACTCCTGCCTCCAGTTAAACTCAGGAGCCAGACAAGCCAAGGATATGACCCTGCTATGGTGGGATCTGTTGTCCTTATTACGCTCCTTTACCTCTGCAGGTTTTAGTTTCCACCGCAACTCTGGCTTGGGGTGTAAATCTTCCTGCACATACAGTCATCATTAAAGGTACCCAAGTATACAGTCCAGAGAAGGGGCGTTGGACAGAGCTGGGAGCACTGGACATTCTGCAGGTACAGAGCCTCTGAGATGATTCTCAGTGGATGAGCATCCTGTGCCTGGGACACAAGGATGTTGGAAAGATGACAGTTCAAGGCCAAGTTCTAAAGTATGTAACTTGTTGAGTCAAAAGCTCTGCCATAACATTTTTTTTATTGCTTCTGTCTTAGATGCTGGGCCGTGCTGGACGGCCCCAGTATGACACCAAAGGTGAAGGTATACTCATCACATCTCATGGGGAGCTCCAGTACTACCTCTCCCTCCTCAACCAGCAGCTTCCTATTGAAAGCCAGATGGTATCAAAGCTGCCTGACATGCTCAATGCGGAAATTGTGCTGGGGAATGTCCAGAATGCAAAGGTAGGGAAAATTTTGTCTTTGGAGCTTGGCACGTTCCTCAGTGACTCAGGAGACTTGGAGTGACAGGATTCCTGTGAGGATATTTGGGTCTAGCAGTGTCCTAAGCTGTGGACCACATCTCATGCAGGACAAGCTTCATGGGCTTGTGGTTGATAGTTCCTTTTATGTTTAAGATATTTGAAAGGGTTTTTTAAATTGAAATACTGAAAACGTTCAGAAGACATTGTAATGTGTGTCCTTGTGCTTAAGAATTAATGTTGAAGCTATCTGTGGTGCTTTTGTTTGGACATGAGCAGGTTGTCATGCTAACCACCATGAGCTGTCTTGCAGGATGCAGTGAACTGGCTGGGCTATGCCTACCTATACATCCGAATGCTCCGGTCCCCTACCCTCTATGGCATTTCTCATGATGACCTCAAGGGAGATCCCTTGCTGGACCAGCGCCGACTCGATCTTGTTCACACTGCTGCCTTGATGCTGGACAAGAACAATCTGGTCAAGTATGACAAGAAGACAGGCAATTTCCAGGTGATTAGCATGTGATTTTTGAGAAAATTTTAGCAAAAATTTAGGTCCTTGATTTATGTATTGCCTGTCTAATTACCTGTTGTCTAGTTGGGGATTAAACTGTACCCTTTGAGCTATGAACTTAACTTTCAAATATTTATTTTCTTTAAAAGTTTTATTACTTATTTTATGTGTATGAGTGTTTTGTCTGTGTAGCACATGTCCCCACGGAAGCCAGAATGCCTGGTCCCCACAGAGACCAGAATTGGGTAGTGGCTGCCTGGGACTGGAGATGCTTATGAGCCACCATGTGGGTGCTGGGAATTGAACCACAGGTCAACTGGCTGACCAGCCACTTCTCACTAAACCGTCTCTCCAGTCCTTAGGTTTAAAAAATGGTAGTTTAAGTTTTCAGAGTTCACGTTGAGTTAGATCATTCGGCCATTTGGTTTATATGAGCATTAGTTCTCTACAGGTCATTGTTGTACCATCTTATTGTGCTGAGTTGCTTGAATTGAGCAGTAGTTGTACCACAAGTTCATCCACATGTCCTCGTGGGACAGTCACTTGATGTTAGAAGTTGGGGGCAGATCTCTGGTCAGCCTTGTACTGACTCTTCTTTCTAGGTGACAGAACTTGGACGGATAGCAAGTCACTACTATATCACTAATGATACTGTGCAGACCTACAACCAGCTGCTGAAGCCTACTCTAAGTGAGATTGAGCTTTTCCGAGTGTTCTCCTTGTCCTCAGAGTTCAAGAACATCACTGTAAGAGAGGTGAGCCTATGAGCCTGCCAGGCCAGGAGTTAGGACCCCTGCCAGGCTGCTGGACTCTTCTTTCCTTTATCCTTGCCCTGTGGATTTTCCATGCCCTGTCTTTTCTTGAGGCAGGAGGAGAAGCTAGAGCTGCAGAAATTGCTGGAGAGAGTGCCCATCCCGGTAAAGGAGAGCATCGAAGAGCCCAGTGCTAAGGTAAGCACGTCTTCACTGGGAGAAGAATCTTGAACTTGGTTTCACACATGGTAACACATACAATTCTTTCTATTCTTGGGGAGTGTTGGGGTTGACCTGTTATGTGCTGTACCACTGGTCGGACCCCCACTTCCCAATTTTCCTCTGCTTCCTTCTCACATATGTTTTATATGGAATAATAATTATTTAATGTATAAATCATAAACTGTGGAAGATCTTGTCTGGAACATGTTCCCAGAGCAGAAATGCAAATAATTTCTTTGAGTAGTTAGTCAGTGACTGGCCTTTGCTAGCTCCCCTCCCTTCTTTCTTTGCAGATCAACGTGCTTCTCCAAGCCTTCATCTCACAGCTGAAACTCGAAGGCTTTGCGCTGATGGCTGACATGGTATACGTGACACAGGTGAGGAGTTGCACTGAGTGATGAACAGAGTCCAAATAGTTCCTGTGCCCTTTGTGCTGTGTTCCTTAAAGAAAGGTGGCCTGACATCACTGGCAGTCCAGCTGCCTACCGCCACTTCAGTTCACACTTTGCTGTGCTGATGTTGAGCATGCAGGAAGGGCAGGCCTTACAAAGTGCTAAGAGGCTCTGTAAGAGATCTGTAAGGATCTGTAAGAGAGATCCACAGGGCATGTCACCTTCAAGAAAAGTGACTTCCCACCATAGCTTCGTGTTCATAAAAAATATTTTATTAATTTCTCTGTTTTAATCTAAAAAGGTAGGAGGCAGAAAAACTCTTTTTTCTGAACTGGTGTGAGTGATTTCATCAGATCTTGAGCAGCTCATCAAATTGTGGTAGGCAAGACATGGAGATTTCACAACAGGAATACTTGTCTTTCCCCAGTCCGCTGGCCGGTTGATGCGAGCAATCTTTGAAATTGTCCTGAACCGAGGTTGGGCACAGCTTACAGATAAGACCCTGAATCTCTGCAAGATGATTGACAAACGCATGTAAGGGCTCAGTGAGCTAGAGCTGGTTGTTGTGAGTTTGGGCCTCAGTGCATTTGATGTTCAGTCCTGGTGACTGAGATGTGGCATGAATCTAGGTGAATGTTGGGAAGTGGAAGGCCCCTGTAGAATGTAGGGCTGGGGGAGCAACAGCTGGTATTGGCTTTCCGGTCTTCCTCCTGTCAGTTTCAGACATCTTCCTCTAATGGTAGGGTCTGTGTGGTTATTCCAAACTGCTAGTAGCAGTGATGAGAAAAGTGGGGAAGGCAGTTTATTTACAGTGGTACAAAAAAGGTGACAGCTTTATCTCCTTTCTGAATAGGTGGCAGTCCATGTGTCCTCTCCGCCAGTTCCGTAAACTTCCTGAGGAAGTAGTGAAGAAGATTGAGAAGAAGAACTTCCCATTTGAGCGGCTGTATGACTTGAATCATAATGAGATAGGTGCGTGAAGGTCTTGTCCTGTCCTGAAGCCCAGGCATCTTTCTCTGTCAGCCTCCTACTTCCTGTCCTAGGCCCTGGGCATTGGTACTGTGTTTACATCCTACTGTTGTATAAGCTCACTCTCATACTCAGGACTTTGAACCGTTAGTACTGCACTGAGGCTGAAGTGGGGAGCCTGTCCACTGGCATAGAATCTGTTCCTTTCCACAGTTGCCTTGGGCCCTGTTTGCAGATTTGCTAGGCTGGCTGGGCAGCAGCCCCAATGCTCTTATTCCTCATAGGTGAGCTTATTCGAATGCCGAAGATGGGGAAGACCATCCACAAGTATGTCCATCTTTTCCCCAAGTTGGAGTTGTCAGTGCATCTGCAGCCTATTACACGCTCTACACTGAAAGTAGAGCTGACTATCACACCAGATTTCCAGTGGGATGAAAAGGCAAGGCTTGTTGGTCAGAGGGGTGGAGTTGGAGTTACTGAGTCCTGTTCACTGGCTCGTCATTATTTTAACCGTGCTTGGGTTGGCAGGTCCATGGTTCGTCAGAGGCATTTTGGATTCTGGTGGAGGATGTGGACAGCGAGGTGATTCTGCACCATGAATATTTTCTACTGAAGGCCAAGTATGCCCAGGATGAGCACCTCATCACATTCTTTGTTCCAGTCTTTGAACCACTACCTCCTCAGTACTTCATTCGAGTGGTGTCTGATCGCTGGCTCTGTGAGTCTCTTCTCTGCGTCTCCTAGAAACAACCTTCCAAAGATGGGAGAGGGATTCTTGCTTTGTTGTAGCCTTGTCTCTGTTGAAAGAGTGATACAGATACAAGCTACGGTCTCCACTGTTCATGGATGAGCTGTGGAGGTCTGCTGGAGGGTTGCTTCCTAGCCTTCCATTTCTTTCCTGACAGCTTGTGAGACCCAGCTGCCTGTCTCCTTCCGGCACCTGATCCTACCAGAGAAGTACCCACCTCCAACTGAACTGTTGGACCTGCAGCCATTGCCTGTATCTGCTCTGAGAAACAGTGCTTTTGAGAGCCTTTACCAAGATAAATTTCCTTTTTTCAATCCCATCCAGACTCAAGGTAAGTGTCTGAATCTCATATATTTGGTTCCTGTGCTTGCCTTTTCTTTTCTTTCTGAGACAGGATTTCTCTATATAACAGTCCTGGCTATGCTGGAACTCACTCTGTAGACCTGGCTGGCCTTCAACTCAACAGAGATCCACCTGCCTCTGCTTCCTGAGTGCTGGGATTAAAATTGTGCCCCTTCTCCGCCCCTCCCCTCCATCCAGGCCTGCCTTTTTAAGGTTACCTAGTGATAAGTGTGTTGTGAAGCCAACACTTTGCTGCTCTGCATATCTCCCTGAGGAGGGTTAGAAGAGTAAGGTCTTTCCATGTTGCGTTGTTATTACTTCTGCTCCGAGGTGTCCTGTCGACTTTATACTGTGGCCTGATCCCTGAAAGACAAAGATGCTGGATTTCCTTTGCTTGTTCTTTCTTTCTATAAATCTCTAAGAGACCTTGATCTCAGACTCGTTCCTCTCCTGCTGTGCAGGAGAAAGGCTTGTGAGACACAGCCAGCTGGGCCAGTGTTTCAGGCTTCTTTGTGTACTGAATAGTGGGCTGACTTTGTGGCTCACAGTGCTCATAATCTTCACTCTCCCACCCCCGCCCTCACCCCCTGTTTACTCTACACTTTTTGGTTTCTAGTGTTTAACACCGTGTACAACAGTGACGATAACGTGTTTGTGGGGGCCCCCACGGGCAGCGGGAAGACCATCTGCGCGGAGTTTGCCATCCTACGGATGCTGCTGCAAAATTCTGAGGGACGCTGTGTCTACATTACTCCTATGGAGGCCCTGGCAGAGCAGGTGTGTAATATGCTGTGGGACTGTAAATTTCCCAGAAGCCACTCTATATATGACTCCAGGTGGAGGTTTTCTCATCTCTGATAACGGCATTATCTTTTTTGAACATGTGACTTATTGTTCTTCTGTTTCCCTCGCCTGCCTGTCAGGTGTACATGGACTGGTATGAGAAGTTTCAGGACAGGCTCAACAAGAAGGTCGTGCTGCTGACCGGAGAGACCAGCACAGACCTGAAGCTCCTGGGCAAAGGCAACATCATCATCAGCACCCCTGAGAAGTGGGACATCCTCTCTCGGAGGTGGAAGCAGCGCAAGAATGTCCAGAACATTAACCTCTTCGTGGTGGATGAGGTCCACCTCATTGGGGGCGAGAATGGGGTATGCTTGGCTTTGTAGCACAGAGAAAGACTGGGCCCCACCCAGTTTATGTTGGGCCTGAAACTAGGGACTAGGGTCTTCACAAAGATTTCAGCCTATTGCCTTCTTTCAAAAGGGTGACCCGAGTTTATATATAATGTTGCTTAGTGAAGGTTGTCTGTTTGAGGCAGGGGAACCATAATTGGGACTGACAGAGGGGTTCACAGAGGGAAGCTCAGCAGGGGTGGGGAGCCTGGGCCTGAAGTGACTCTTTCTCTTCTTCCCAGCCTGTCTTGGAAGTGATCTGCTCCCGGATGCGCTACATCTCCTCCCAGATTGAGCGGCCCATTCGTATTGTGGCACTTAGCTCCTCACTCTCCAATGCCAAGGATGTGGCTCACTGGTTGGGCTGCAGTGCCACCTCCACCTTCAACTTCCACCCTAATGTGCGCCCTGTACCTTTGGAACTGCACATCCAGGTAGGACAGTCTTCATTCCTCCATGACCTCAGGGATCCCTAGTTACCCAGGTCTAGTAACCTCAGTATCTTCCCCTTTGTCTCCAGGGCTTCAACATCAGTCACACACAGACGCGCCTGCTCTCTATGGCCAAGCCTGTGTACCATGCTATCACCAAACACTCACCTAAGAAGCCTGTCATCGTTTTTGTCCCATCTCGCAAGCAGACCCGTCTCACTGCAATAGACATCCTCACTACCTGTGCAGCAGACATCCAGCGGCAGAGGTAGGGTGTGTCTAGTTTCTGCGATGAGTGGGTGCATGAAGATCATGTTAAGTGAAGTTGCCCCAGCCCTGGATGTCCTAGGGAGGGCAGGGAGTAAGGCTGTGGTCTGTCACATACTGAAATGCCTCTGACTCGTGCTTTGTTCATGTTCTGCCCAGGTTCTTGCATTGTACCGAGAAGGATCTGATCCCTTACTTGGAGAAGCTGAGTGACAGCACACTCAAAGAAACACTGTTAAATGGGGTGGGCTACCTACATGAAGGGCTGAGTCCCATGGAGAGGCGCCTGGTAGAGCAGCTCTTCAGCTCAGGTAAGGAAACTTCATAACACCCAATGCTATCATGGTTGTGTGTGTTAAACTTGAGGATGTGGTGTTAAACTTGAGGATGTGGATGGGATTTCTCTAAGGAATAGAACTCATTTCACAATGCCATCAGACTAGTATATGTCTTAGCTCATTAGGTTCCTCTAAAATACTTATGATGTCATTGGGACAGATACTACTACCAGCTAGATTAGAAAACAGTCAGGCACAAAAGCTAGTCTCATTTCAGAACTTGGTTTTCTGGAGTTGGGCCATTGGCCAGCAGACTTAAGTTCTGTGTGGATACCAAACTGGTGGGTTAGGACTTAAGAGATGGCTGTGGATTTGTGATTCTTTCCTGGCTGGTTGCCTATTGCCTGCTGCCCTTTGTTGACCTGTGGCATTTTATGCATTTTTCACTATTCTGGCACTTGTGGCAGAGCCTTGGTGTAGCCAACTCTGCTAGAGTCACTGTCACTCTTTGACTCTGAATCAATCTGGTTTGGATTTGTTCAGGGTAAGTTTGATTTTTTTTTTTTCCACCAGGCCTGAACTAGCCACATTTGGTTTGGTGTTAGCTTTCACCATCAGAGGGCCAGTCCACCATGCAGTGCAGGTTTTGCTTTCCCTGGGCTTTGAGTTCTCTTGAATTGCTTTGTTTCTTCTAGGATAGTCTCAGAGCAAAAGGCATCAATATTGTGATACTGCCTTTCACAGCACTTCTGCAGACCTTGTTCCTAGACAGCCTCAGTCTGATATTTGAAACGTGGCATAAGGTTGGCCACTGCCTGCCAATGAAGCAGATACTTTCTGGGAACCCTGCCCTCAGTCTTCCTCTCCTTTACCCTGCTCAGGGGCTATCCAGGTGGTGGTAGCTTCTCGGAGTCTCTGCTGGGGCATGAATGTTGCTGCTCATCTAGTGATCATCATGGATACTCAATACTACAATGGCAAGATCCATGCGTGAGTATAGTTGCTATGGGCATTAACAGATCTCCCTCCTAAAATGAATGTAAACCTACAAGTGTAGGTATAGAGAACTAAACATAGGCCAGAACTCCACTGGAGTAGGGCTCGTCAGATCCCAGGACTTGCTCTTATATTTGCTTTATAGTTGTTGTACCTCTCTCTCAGCAGTTTGGAGAGAGAAGATCTTATATATAGATGACAGGAAAGGAGGTTGTTGTTAACCCACTCCCATCTTAGGAAAAGTAGGTCGATCAAGTTCTCATCTTCATCATGACAAGAAGTACAAGATTCAATGTTTCTCAGAACCTGAATAATTTAACTTTATTGTTTTCCCCCAAAATGTAAATTATTTAACTTCAAGTTTGGTCCTTTAGTAGATGTTATTTTGCTTCTGCGCCTTAGTTGGGTTTGTGGCTTTAGTTCAAGTTCCTTGAGTAACACATTCATGGCTCTTTCACTCTGAAACTAAAATAATGTGTGGGTAAGCAAGTGAAATGAATTACGAAGCACACAAGTTCCTGTCCAGTTTGGCTGTAGTTTGACCTTATCTCCCTGCCTTTGCATCTTCTGTCCCTGTGACTGAAGGTAGGCAGGCCTCCTGACTGTTTCCTCATTTTTCTCTTCTGCCACCAGCTATGTGGATTACCCCATCTACGATGTGCTTCAGATGGTGGGCCATGCCAACCGGCCCTTGCAGGATGACGAGGGGCGCTGTGTCATCATGTGTCAGGGCTCTAAAAAGGTCAGTTATAGGAAACTTTGATCTTTTGAACAGATTCTTGAATCTCTTTAAGATAAACTTTTCACTTCTTTCTGCCAGTTACTTTTTTTTTTTTTTTTTTGGGTTTTCGTTGGAGACAGGATTTCTCTGTGTAGCCCTGGCTGTCCTGGAACTCTCTGTAGACCAGGCTGGCCTCAAACTCAGAAATCTGCCTGCCTCTGCCTCCCAAGTGCTGGGATTAAAGGCGTGTGCCACCACTGCCCAGCAGTTACTTTTATAATAAGCTGGAGCCACACAGAATTTTGCTCATTTCTGCCACTGGTGTTGATTCCATGATGTCATCCATGTCTTCCCACCTGTTAGTTGTCTTTCTTCATGCACTGCTTATTACTCTATCTCTGTAGCTTGGCATGGCCCATTCCTGCTTTGTATTATATGATACTGTTTTCTAAATGTTTCTTCTGTTTGGCTATTCTATATATCACACAAAGGCCATTCCCTGCTGGATTGCCCTTGACCCTTTATTACCATGTTGCCATTTATTCTTTTTAATGCCTCCCCTCTCCCAATCCACAGGATTTTTTCAAAAAATTTTTATATGAACCATTGCCAGTAGAGTCTCACCTGGACCACTGTATGCATGACCACTTCAATGCTGAGATTGTCACTAAGACCATTGAGAACAAGCAGGATGCTGTGGACTACCTTACCTGGACCTTTCTGTATCGCCGAATGACACAGAACCCCAATTACTACAACCTGCAGGGTTAGTGAACTGAAGAGCGCACACTGCCCTCGAGGATTTTTCATATCCCTAGCTAAGCAGTGTCCTGAGACTTCCCTCTTGTATCTCCACAGGGATATCCCATCGTCATTTGTCTGACCACTTGTCAGAGCTGGTGGAGCAGACCCTCAGTGACCTGGAACAGTCTAAGTGCATCAGTATTGAGGACGAGATGGATGTGGCCCCTCTGAACCTGGGCATGATTGCTGCCTACTATTACATAAACTATACCACCATTGGTGAGGACCAGCAGTGCATGGCTTCTGGAGTCTGTTGGGATGAGATGTGCTAGCCAGTATTTGTCAAAGAGACGATGGTGCAGGAAAGCAGTGCAGCCCAGGCAGTTGATTCTTGTTATTCTGCTCCTCACAGTGCCCTATCCACACATTGGCTCTTCTCACATTCCCTTATTTTCTTTCAGAGCTCTTCAGCATGTCTTTGAATGCCAAAACCAAGGTTCGAGGACTTATTGAGATTATTTCCAATGCAGCAGAATATGAGAACATTCCAATCAGGCATCATGAAGACAACCTCCTGCGCCAGGTGAGGGCGTCAGCTTTAGTAGACCATTCAGGAGTGAAAATTTGTCTCATTTGCACATGGCTTCCTGTCACTAATACAGTCATACATTTCTCATACCACTCTCAACCTCATACATCCTTCCCATACTTACTACAATTCTCAAGCCTTCCTCAGAGTCTGTGTGGGCCACATGGTGTGTTTAGCCTGAATGGATCTCAGGTAGGGTCCTCTGTTTATCACAAGCTCTTTTTCTTTCACATTCTAGTTGGCTCAGAAGGTCCCCCACAAGCTGAATAACCCCAAGTTCAATGATCCACATGTGAAGACTAATCTGCTGCTGCAGGCTCACCTGTCCCGCATGCAGCTAAGTGCTGAACTACAGTCAGACACAGAGGAGATCCTTAGTAAGGTAGCCTGGGTGGGGTTTGAAGGCCCACTGGCCAGTGGGTGCTCGGAAGACTGGGTTCCCAGCCCACCTGCTCTTATACTCCTCTTCATGCAGGCAATCCGGCTCATTCAGGCCTGTGTGGATGTACTCTCCAGCAATGGTTGGCTTAGTCCTGCTCTAGCTGCCATGGAACTGGCTCAGATGGTCACCCAAGCCATGTGGTCTAAGGACTCTTACCTGAAGCAGCTGCCGCACTTCACCTCTGAGCATATCAAACGTTGCACAGATAAGGTGAGCTAAGACCTGGAGTGCTGGGTGATGAGCTTCAGAACATTGGTCCTAGTCTGCAGGTGGATTGTGGCAGCAAATATTAGCAGGAGTAACTGGTTCCTTTGAGGGAGTTCCATCTGAATCGAAATGCTGAGAGGTGCCAGAAGTGGTCTGCATTCTTTCTAAAGCTGTTTTTAGATGACTTTGGCAGTGTGAGAAGTAAGATGAGCAGTTTCTTGGAGCTAGTATTACTTGCTTGTGGCCTGTATTTTCTTCTCTCCTGACCTCTGCATACCTACTGTAGGGAGTGGAGAGTGTTTTTGACATCATGGAGATGGAGGATGAAGAACGGAATGCATTACTTCAGTTGACTGACAGCCAGATCGCAGATGTGGCCCGCTTCTGTAACCGCTACCCGAATATTGAACTGTCTTATGAAGTGGTGGATAAAGACAGCATCCGCAGGTGAGCAGCCAGTGCCGAGTCCTGTCCCGGGTTCTCTGCCCACAGCCACAGTGCTCACATACTGCTTTGTTTTCAGTGGCGGGCCAGTTGTGGTGCTAGTGCAACTGGAGCGAGAGGAGGAAGTCACGGGCCCTGTTATTGCACCTCTCTTCCCACAGGTATGTCCTGGTAGCTGGCTTTGCCATGAGTCCATTTGAGGCCCTGTTAACTGGCTAGGTCTTGGGCACAGGATACGTTTCACATGAGGGGAAGTGAGACGGTAGTCTAGAGGTAGTGAACTCACAAGGCTTAGTATTAATCTTGGAACCATGAATTAAATTTCTTTTTTGTTTTGAAATACTTTAGATAGCTGGTTGTTAATGTCAGGCAATGTTAATATCTGACTTTTAAGATACATTCATCTACAAATGGCTCTAGGTCTCTTGGACTTTTCTAGTCGGTCTTTTCTCAACTACATTTCACTCTGGTTCTAGTTGCAGTTTAAATGAACAGAAGGAAATCTCTTCTTTATGTGGGAGAATTGAAAGTTGGGTACAAATGCTAGATAAACATCATGTACTTCTATAGAGAAGATATTCAAGTTCCTAAGGAAAGTGCCACTGGGTTACATGGGCTCTACTGTGTCCAACAAAGAGGGCTTCTCCAGAGTGACAAGATGTCAGAAGAGGCTCCACAAGCTTGCTTTGTATTCTCAAGTGTTGTAGGTTTATCTTCATTTCAAGATTTCAGCTAGCTTGCCTTGTACTTAAGTTTCTTAAGAACTTGAAGCTTATATGCTCCAAAGCTAAATCTCTAATAATGCATCTTAGATTCAGTGACAAACATTAAATAAAAAGGTGCCGTGGGTTATGGAAATGAGATAGAACTAGAAAATTAGTCTTATGTATTTGAAGATTAAGCCCTTTGGGAACATCTTCAGACTGCTTAAAAACTCTTAAGGTGGCCTGGTGAGACGGTTCAGTCGTTAGGAACACCGGCTGTTATTCCAGGAGTTCTGAGTTCAATTCCCAGCAACCACATGGTAGCTCATAACCATCTTCTGGCATGTAGGTGTACATGTGGACAGAGCATTCCTACATTTCAAAAAAAAAAAAAAAAAAAAAAAAAACGAAAAAACTTCTCAAGTTGTTTCAGCAACTTTGGAGTTTTAATCTGAGTTGTTACTCTATTTCATAAGCACTTTCACAGTTGCTTGTGGCCATCAATGTTTACGTGCTCAAGTTGTTGGTTTTTGGTCCCTGTAGAAACGTGAAGAGGGCTGGTGGGTTGTGATTGGAGACGCCAAGTCCAACAGCCTCATCTCCATCAAGAGGCTGACCCTGCAGCAGAAAGCCAAGGTGAGTGTATGCAATCACCCCTGCATCTATCCTTGGGATTGCACAGGGAGATTGCTTCCTCCCAGGTCCCCACTAACCTGGCTTCGGCCTGTTCTCTCTAGGTGAAGCTAGACTTCGTGGCCCCAGCCACAGGTGGCCACAACTATACGCTGTACTTCATGAGTGACGCATACATGGGATGTGACCAGGAGTATAAATTCAGTGTGGATGTCAAAGAAGCTGAGACAGACAGTGACTCAGATTGAGTCTGAGGCACTGAACCTGAAAACATGAATGTGGACAGTTCGGGGGAAATGGTTTTGGAGACCAGGTCTGTCAGCCTGAGGTCTGGCTGCTGCTGTCCCCAGTTAACATCCAGTTACTTTCCTACTTTGGGCCTTAGTTCAAGGTCTGGGTCCAGTATTTTTAAGTGTCATGTCAAGCATGAACTGTACAATATTTGGAGGCATGGTTTTTTAGTTCCTTGAGTCAGACATTCTAATAAATAATTTGAAAAAACTGCATGTCCTTAACAGTGATACTAAATTTTCTTCAATTAAAGGTCCTGGCCAGAAAAAATAAACCTTTTTGGCACTTAACCTTCCTATGGAGTACATGAACAAACTTGTCCTCTACTTGGGTTTAGTCTAAAGGACAAAACAATAGTAAATAGCTACTCTTTAGTCATGCTAATGACTTCAGCCTCTTTTATAAATGTTGCTGAGTGATGGCAGAGTTAGTGTCATAGCAGGAGCTGACTCCCATCTTGGCCAGAGACCAACAGGTAGGACTCCTCTTGATCTGTGTTGTGAAAGTCTGTAGCCTTCCCTCCCAGGAGGCAGCACTAGGGTGGTTAAGATACACCAGGAAGATTCAACTCTAGTCTCCTTTAAACGGCCTATCATGCTACTTCAAGTGTATACTTCCTGTTCTTTGGGACAGTGTGAACAACCTGAACAAGTCTGAAAGGTGATTCATTTTCCCCTAGGCCGGCCGTTTTAAAAAACAATGGTCTTCAGAAAACTTAAAAAGCATAGCCCCAAAAGCTTTTATTACCTGGTATTCATTGATACTTGTTAACATTAAAAATTAAGGCAGTTTGTTTTTAAAAAAACTTCATTAACATATTCTAGGAAAAATAAATTCTGGGAGAAGAGTAGCATGATACAGTGTTACAATCACTTTACATGTAGCTTAATAGAAGCCAGTTAGGCCCTTTAGCCATGCCTGTGCTCAGTCTGTTGTGGGGCTAAGCTGAGCATGTCAGCTTCAGGGTTGGGAAATAAGAGTTGTCAGATAACTGGCTGTACTATATGTGGAAATTTCCTAAAGGCAATGCAGGCTCTTGAGCTGTACCCATGCTTCTTATACTATTAAACCCAATGCTCCATCTTAGAGTCACTATCTGAATGATTTCCTAACACCACTGTATTGGTCATTTCAACAATGACCCACAAAATTCCACAGATCTCAAAATATCCATGCATTTGCTGATTTCATTACCACTAAAGTTTGTTGCAACACAAGTTTCCAGAAATTCTAATTTTGTCTTTTAGACAGTTACCATCAGCAGTGAACACTAGCAGTGAAAGGTTCAGTATGTTCATTTTTCAGGAACACAGCTAAATATACAAGCCTAAATGTTAATTTTCTAGTTCTGATTTTAAAAAGGCATGCCATGAATAGCTAATTTGGCTTGTAGCAACTGTCCAACTTTTTCAAGACCACCTTCATGACAGAAGGGCTGGATGGAATTTTCTCATTTGTCAGTATCAGAAGTGTTTTCAATGGTCAATGTTTAGTCATCGTTGTCTGAGTGAAGCTGGCTCCATTCTCACTGTGGCCACAAGATAGTGAAGACAGACAGCTACTTAACTGGTGCCATTCCTTGATCATGTTACAGTGTTGACCCTGAAAGGATCCTAAGAGCCGGGCAGTGGTGGCGCACTTGGGAGGCAGAGGCAGGCGGATTTCTGAGTTCGAGGCCAGCCTGGTCTACAGAGTGAGTTTCAGGACAGCCCGAGCTATACAGAGAAACCCTGTCTCGAAAAACCAAAAAAAAAAAAGGATCCTAAGATTCCCAGGAATCTCCAGATCACTAGTCACCACTGCTCTGGATACTGCCTCCACTGTGTTTGCAAAAATCTAAGGTCACAATTGTACAGTGTAAAAAATAAGTGAAGGCTTCAGTTTTGGAGCCAACTCACATCCAAACCCATAAACATTTCTCAGTCTTTTGCCCAATTAGGCTAACCAGACATCATAACTACTCTCCGCCCTGAAAAACACTATAGATTTGGCAGCACATACACAAGCTATTGTCTGAGTTGGTTTTTTTTTTTTTTTAAAATGGTCACTGTCTCCCTAGCTGTCCTGGAACTCAACTTTGTAGATGAGGCTCCTCTGCCTCCTGAGCTCTGGACCAGAAGGTGTGTACCAACACACTGGCCTGCTGTTGTCAGAGGACTTCAAGCTATTGTCTTAATGTTTTCTGTCCCTCACTGAAAACCAGTTCTTTCTTTTTAAGGGTTCATTTCTTTTCATATCCTCAGATGCCCTCAGCATAATGCCTCAAGAGGCATGTGAGGGTTTCTAAGGAAAAGCAGAGGTGTCCTTTTACTATGAACAAACTTACATTTTAGGGGAAAAATTCCTCTAGTTTTGAATGTCTTTGTTTTTTGAGAAAGGGTCTCATATCCCAGGCTGGCTTCAACTTTACTATGCAGCCAAGGATAATCCATCTTTGCTGATTGAGTGCTAGGAAAACATTACAACTAGCTTGCATGTCTTAAATGCAAAGGACTACTCTAGAATTGAGAAGATGGAACATTCCAAATGACCTTACTTATAAAACAAGTGGAGCTCAGATGGGTTATTTCTATAAAGCTCACAATTTCAAAAACTCTCATTCATATATATATATTTATATACTGATTATAAATATATTTACCCCCAAAATGTAACACCATGCCCTAAATCAAGCAAAACTTTAATACAATATACTGCTGTTCGTGGCTCTGTCCAATGGCTTCCTCATATCAAGGAAGGGAAACAGTGAATGGTCCTGAGCTAAATGAAGGTCAAGGATGCTTCAGGTCTTCTGATGACTAGGAATAGTCTTAGGACATTTTCTATGGGAATCAAGACTCCCAAGTCAAGCTATAGCTCAGAGACCTGCAGGTTGGTGATACTCCCAGAAGGCTACTTCCCCATCATCACTACAAGAAGCCAGGAGCCCTGGCTCCTTGGGATTCCAAGCCACACAGTTGACATCCTGGGAATGGGCCTGACGAAGATGGGCTGTCAGAGAGAAGGTAGGCTGCTGTGGGTCTGAGCCTGGATCTTCCTCAAACACTCGGATGGCATCATCTCCACAAGCTGTAGCCAGGGCCCCTGTCAGCTGACACCTGAGAGAGGAACATACATGTCGGGGGTTAGCAGATGACTCCTGCCTCTCCAACTTGG
Source organism: Mastomys natalensis (assembly GCA_021653895.1). Classification (NCBI taxonomy): domain Eukaryota; kingdom Metazoa; phylum Chordata; class Mammalia; order Rodentia; family Muridae; genus Mastomys; species Mastomys natalensis. Next base: position 1,338,531 of record JAJTUV010000257.1, on the reverse strand, counting down.
CAAATTAGAAGTGTCCAACAGTTCCTGGCCTAGTTTCTTCCTAAACCTCAGGCCTCAGCTAAGTGTCTCAGAAAAGCTTTCCTAACTAAGATCTACCACATCAACAAAGATCTTCCTCCTAATCCCACCTGTTTACTCCAGCTATGGAGAAGACTGAGTCATTTTTCCCCGCCCGGCACATGCAGTCAGTTTACCATGTCACAGCATCCCTAGCCTGCCTGCCTGCCTGCCTTCCTTTCTTTCAAAGACGTATTTAATGTATGAGTGCTCTATCTGCATGTACATCTGCATGTTAGAGGAGGGCAGCAGATCCCATGACAGATGGGTGTGAGCCACCACCATGTGGTTGCTGGGAATTGAACTCAGGACCTCTGGAAGAACAGCCAGTGCTCTTAACTGCTGAGCCATCTCTCTAATCTCCCTTAATCTCCTTTTAACACTGATATTAACAAGTTTCAACATAACTTAAAGTCAAGAACTTTATATGCACGGAAGATTCCCCCATTACCCATCATTGTTTAAAAACTTTTGAACCTGAAATGTTCAACTGCCTATTCATTTTAGTAAATTATAAAAGCAGCAAAAATTCCAACTGTCTAGCAATGAATGTTTGAGTTTGTTTTTTAAGGAGAATTTTTTTTTTGTTATTGTAGGATTTGTTTGTATTTTATATGTATAGGTGTTTTTGCCTATATGTATGTCTGTGTACCATGTGTACATAGTGCCCACTGAGGCTGAAAGGTTGTCATATCCCCTGAAACTGGAGTTACAAATGACTGTTAGGTGCCATGCGAGTGTTGGGAATTGAACCCAGGTCCTCTGGAAGAGCAGCCAGTGTGCTCTTAACTGCTAAGGCATATATTTCCAGCTTCAAGTAAGTTTAATTTTAAGTAAATACCTACCCCCCCCCCAAAAAAAAAAAAAAAAAAAAAAGGACCAACCTCCTTAGCTAAAAGTAACCATAGAAAATGTCATAAGCTTATCTTTTACTTAATGGGGTGTGGGGGTGTGTGTTGTGATTTTCTATGAAGTCACAATTCTTGAGTCCATTTTCTTTGTTTTGTTGTTTTTGTTTTTCTGAGACAGAATTTATCTGTGTAGCTCTGGCTGTCCTAGAACTCGATCTGTAGACCAGGCTGGCCTCGAACTTAGAGAGATCTATCAGCCTCTGCCTTCTATTGAGTCCATTTTCATGGGAGAGATACTCCCAAATGTTTGTTATAAATAAAGCTTGAATATGCAACAATCTTTTTTTCACAGTTTGGAATTATTTCTAAGACCCAAGACTCAGGTCCAGAGTCACCTCTAACCTCCTCTCTTCTAAGAATGGGCCAGCTTTTCTAAAGACATATTTATTTTATGTATGTACACTGTAGCTGTCTTCAGACACACCAGAAGAGTATATCAGATCCCATTATGGATGGTTGTGAGCCACCATGTGGTTGGTTGCTGTTTGCTCTGGAAGAGCAGTCAGTGCTCTTAACCACTGAACCATCTCTCCAGCCCCTGGGCCAGCTTTTCTAGTTTCAGTAAGAGTCAGTTACCAAACCACAAACTCCCTAGTCAAAAATGCACAAATTCAATGATCATCTCAGGATGGTCCAAAGGTATGTGAATCCTAAAGACTGGTGCTGCCAAAGCCTGGGATCTTATTCCAGAAGCAGTGTTAGATATAGTCAACTTCCTGCTCCTAGAACCACAGACCAGACACTTACAAGCCATCATGGGAGTTTTAATATGGAGAAATGCAGAGCAGCAGAGGCCATGCCATCTCTAAAGTCCCTGCTATGGGGATGGGATCAGGTCTTACCAAGCAACGTCGTAGATGGTCCTGGTGTGGAAGCCCGACAGAGTGCAGATACATTTCCAGCTGGGGTCAGAGCCACTGCATGCCACCCCTGTGTGACAGACTTTTCTTAAACTCAAGGCATCCGATAGCTTGAGTACCTCTACTATTACAAAGGAGACCCTGACATGTGTGTCCTCATCCCTTTGCCAATCAGAGTCCTTATACCAGCTGTGTTCTCACTCTGCTTATCTGCCTTACACACTGGAGCCACTCAAGACTTTGGAGAAGAAAGCATTTGTGTTCCACTGCAGGCCAGATCTCAACAGTTAAGCTTCCTTTTAAGGCCACCCACTAGCCAACCCAACCCTGTCAGCTTGACTCCTCCCTTCCTTGCCTGAGCCTGTCTTTCTTCAAGAAATCCCATTCTTCATATTCAGTTTAGATATTCCCACCATCAGCCAGCTCATCAACTCACACTGTTGGGTGTTTGTTTTTTGAGTCAGGGTCTCACTCTGCAGCTCTGGAACTCAGGTTGGCCTTAGTCTCCAAGTACTAAGATTAAAGGCATGCACCACCATGGCCACCTTTTCTTTTTTGAATTTTTTTAGAGATAGGGTTTCATGTATAGCCTGCCCACCATGTCCTAGACCTCACCATGTAGACCAGACTGGTCTCAAACTCAGCCACTTGCCTCTTGTTCCACAAAACTATCCCTAGTTCTTTCAGTGCTTCTCTGGGGACTAACAAACTGAATCCAATTTGTGATTCATGACAGACTTTATCTTTTACATCATATATCTGGCAAACTAAAAACTACGGAAAGGAGTCTCCTTTAACTCCCAGGCCCTCACCTTGTTCATTGCCTGGTAGATACTGGCGCCAGATGCGTACAGTTCGGTCATCACTGCAAGATGCCAGCCGCTGGCCGCTGGGATCAAAGGCTATGCTCCATACAGTGGACTCATGACCTTCAAGGGTGGCACAGCAGACCCAGTCATCCCCTTCTTCCTGGTATAGCTTCACAGTGTCATCATAGCTAGCAGAAGCTAAAAGCTGAAAGAGTGAAAAAGGAGATCCAACATTTGTCTGTATGGTCCAAGAGGTGCCTATGGTTTGACTGTGCTTGGCTCAGGGAGTGGCACTATTAGGAGGTGTGGCCTTGTTGGAGGAAGTGTGTCACTTTGCAGGTAGACTCTGAGACCCTCTCCTAGCAGCCTGGATGCCAGTCTCAGATCACGATGCAGAACTCTTAGCATCCTCTCCAGTACCATGTCTGCCTGCATGTTGCCATGCTTCCTGCTATGATGAAAGTAGACCGAAGCTCTGAACTGTAAGCCAGCCTCAATTAAAAGTTTCCCTTTATAAGAGTTGCCTTGGTCATGGTGTCTCTTCACAGCAATAAAACCCAAACTAAGACACAATGGTCTCAGACATCCCTATAAAAATGAGGGTAGTTTTGAAGAGTGGAGGCAGGCTGGGCACAAACCTCCACATCAGGTTCTTTCCTACCTTGTCTCACTCTTACCTCCTGGCTTGGGTGCCAAACCACATGCTTAACATCCTGTGTATGAGAGTTGAGGACACTGACACATTCATACTCATCCTCTTCATCAACTGTGGGAGACACAAATTAGACCCAGAGGTGACCTCAGGGACAAAGCTCAAAGTTAGTGAGCTGGTTGTCTGCTATACCCAGAGGCACCTGGACTCACCTTCCCAGACCCACACACTCTTATCTCTGCTGCAGGTAGCCAAGAGGTTGCCAGATGGGGCCCAAGCCACTGACTTGACCTCATTTTCATGACCCTCAAGAGTGGTCACACACTGGAAAGGGAAAAGATTGTGAGTTAATGGCAGCTAACAGTCCTAGGCCCTAGTAAAATATCTAAGATAGCAATTTTGTTGTTGTTTGAAAAAGGGTCTCATTCTATAGCCCAGATGACCTTATCGGACTTACGGAAATCCTCCTGCTTCAGTGTCCCAAATGCTGGGATTACAGTCATGACTACCATACTCAGCTAGTGTAAAAATTATGTAAAGGCTGTAACTAATAAGCCCAACTGGTTTAGGTTGATCAAGCCTTGGGGTGCAAACAGGTAATAATCTGCTCCCATCCAGTTTGGTTACCTCAAAGTCATCTGGTTCTTCTTCCAAATGCAAGTGGTAGCATCAAAGCTGGCAGATGCCAGGTAATTTCCACACGGGGACCAGGCCACTTTCCTAACGGTGCGCTGATGGCCTTCAGAAAGGACAGACTTGCAAATCCAGCTGTCACCTGCAAGCAGAGAACAGGCTAGGCTTTGGAGCATCATCAATGCCATTCAATAACTGGTACTAAAGTGGGCCCCTGTTACGTGGCCAAAGTCAGTCATCATTATTACAACAATGCAATTGACTGCTTCCTCTGGAAGGGGTCCTAAAACTGTTAAACTGCTCTTCAGACTTATTTTTCTACCTCAGCAAATATCCCAGTTCCCGCAACAATCCCAGCCTGTCTGTTGACACTTGCACACTCCTTCCCCCGACACTTTTCAGAGTAGTGTTTTCCTCGGCATCAGGCCACAAAGCTAAGCCAGTCCTTACCCTCGGTGCCCCAGATGCGAATTTTACGGTCGCCTCCACATGAGGCCAACAAGGTCCCCGTGGGGTTCCAGGCCAGGAACCAGCATCGGGAATCCGGGTGCGCGGGGACACGGCTCTGCAGTACCAGTGAATCCTTCATGGCAACTGCCTTAGGGTGAGGAAGGAGGATGGCGAGAGAAGCAACACGCCAAACGCGCTGTGCACTATAGAACCCCAAGACGGTCAGATGCACAGCTTCTGCAAAATATGTCGCCCTAGGAATTGACGTGACCGCTGTTGATACCGCGCGACCTTCTGGGACTTGTAGTCACTCCCCTTATCCTCCGTAACTGGAAGCCTCGCGGGACAGTCCGGAACTACCAGTCCCTTGATGCCCTGCGCTAGAACAGGCGGCGCGCGCACATAGTGACGCGCACGGAGGGCTGGAGAAGGAGGAGGCGGGGGTGGGGTGGGGTTGGAGGAAGCCGGAAGTGCATCGGCCAGGGTCCGTCTGGGCGTTGCGGGATTGGGGCCTGGGATCGCTTGGCCCGGGCAGCTAAGGAGCCTGTGACCGGGTGGAGCGGCGCCATCCCAGCCCTGAGGCCTGCTGACCGGTGAGGAGCAGGGATTAGAGTAGGGAGGGTTACTGTGGCTTAGGTCGCACCTCAAAGTGCGGATTCCCGATCTCGGCGGCCCAGCCGCATCCTCCGCCCCTCAGCACCCCTCTGTCTGATAACCCGGGTCCAAGTCTCCTCCGGTCCCCTTGCCATTAGCCAACCCCCCCAGTACCTCCGCCCGTTCATCCGGGCATGTCCACAGCCTATGTAGTCCCCTGCCGTCTCCGAGCCCTGATCCAGCACCCCTCATCCAGAGCCCTCGGTCCCCGCCCCCCGAATTCCCGCAGTCCTTTGGTCTATGCTCAGCCCTGGGTCCCACCCCGCAGTCTTTAGTGCGGGCCTTGACAGCTCCGGGCCAGCCGCCCATTGCATTGCTCTCCACCCGGGTACAGACAGGCTCTGCGTGCCCCGCTGAGGTCGGCGGCCACCACCAACGACCGCAGAGCTACAGCGGGCAGCCCCGGGCATGTATGCCCCTGGAGGCGCCGGGCTGCCGGGAGGGCGCCGGCGGAGAAGCCCGGGAAGCAGCGCTCTTCCCAAGCAGCCGGAGCGGAGCTTGGCTTCGGCCCTGCCTGGCGCCCTGTCCATCACGGCGCTGTGTACTGCCCTCGCGGAGCCCGCTTGGTTGCACATCCATGGAGGCACCTGTTCCCGCCAGGAGCTGGGGGTCTCAGACGTGCTGGGCTATGTGAACCCGGATCTGCTAAAAGGTGAGAGCGCTGAGCTCCTGCTCTCCTTGCTTGAGGGGCGGTGCAGAACAGATGCGGGGCTGGCTGAAGTATAGATAACCAGAAGCAGTCATTAGTCAAAGGAAACAGCCCCATTCTTGCTTGGTGTTCATGCCCACCAGGTGGCTCTGTTTAGGGGTCTAGCCCTCATTAATTTTGATGTTATTCAGCCAAGCACCTACTCCTCACCTTCATGCTAATCCAGACTGTTGCTATTTTAGGTTTCTGCCAGAGGTAGGTAGAAGAAAAAAGGGTGTTTGTCAGGTATCACAATTAGCCGCCCCTTTCTAACAGACATGTGAGATGCAGAAAAGTTGTTTGGGGTAGCTTGATTGATGGAGAAATCAGAACTGTTAATGTGACTAATTGTAAAAGACATTTTAGTATTCTATGATAATTGGAATTACAATAGAGGGGACTTATGGCATCCCAGGTCATCAGATGTCAGTTCTTTTAACACTCTCAACAGTTGGAATTTGGTTTTCCATGCTTTTATAGGTATACCTGATTGAGACGGTTGCTTTATTCATCAACGGATTTCCCAGACCAGCAGGCAGAAGAAAGCATCTGATCTGTTTATTGGATGAGAACAGGAGTCTAGAGCTTAGAGGAGGGCCTGACTCAGGAGCCTCATAGCTCCTCCTCCGTTTCTAGGAGTGAGGAGAAAGGTTGTGTAGTGTGAAAGCAGAAATGTACTTCTTGATTTTTACCCTAAAAGTGGTCAGTAGGACCCAAATGGTCACATCTTGTTGCCCTCAAGTCCTTTGGACTAGTCTCAAAAGTCCTCACCTTTCTTCTTTGACACTCTTTAATTCTAGTACATTCCCGCTACATATGTGCAAGGTGTCTCATGAAGGGCTCAGGCCCTAGGATTTGGTGAAAAGGTCAGTGCTCCCCTCTGCACTGAAATAAAAGCTCTGCTGTAGGTCTAGGCTGAGAAGCCCTATCCTGTCGCCTGGTGTTGTCTTTCTGGGTGAGTTCGTGTACAGTTTGCTTCTTTTTGCATATCTGCACACTCAAGGCTTTAGGATGGTTTTTATAGAAAACAGGATGAAGGCTTCTGGCTTGAGATATTTTTTACCCTCTTCTGAGTTTGGCTTTCTAACACCAAGATTACACACTGGATGGAGATCTTCTTTAGCATGTACCTGATGGCACAAGAGCTGTGCAGTTTGACTCTGGATGACTTTCCATTTCTTTGCCCTAGCCTTCATTCAGGCCTTTTGTGTTTGATACCATGGTGTTTGTGTTTCAGGAGCTGCGTGTCACACACAAACTGGTAAAGAGTTTACGACGCTTGTCCTTGCAGGTCATCCCTGGGATGGGAGGGTCATAGCATTCAAGTGGTGGCAAGAGAGGCAGTCTGATCTTTCATCCTTGTTTCAGAGATCCAAGAAGATCAGAGAAGTGAGCTCTCCAGGCTTGCCCTGCAGGGTGGCATCACTTGATACTGCCTTCCATCAGTTGATGCCAGAACAAAGTGGTGCTGTCTCCTTAATCATGTTTATCTTTTGTTTTTCATCTGTTGTAAAGAAGGGTATCATGATACCCTGCCTGGGTGTATATCGCCATCAGAGGCATGTTAAAATAAAATCAGTTCTTGTGCAAGGTTTTGTTTGTTCACAGATATATTTGCCCTTTCTAAGAAATTATTCATTACCAGATTTTGTCCTTTTCCAACATGTTGTCTTAACCATTACATTGCATTTGTTACATGTTTAGATCTTTTAGCCTATGTGTAGTTTGCCTTCTCTGCCCATCTCCTTGGCCATGTAAGCCAGGGTCACTTGGCTCCTGTCTATAAATAGGAATATTGACAGTGGTCCCTTGGAGCTTCTGTCTGCTGCTCTCTACCTCTGTGTTTTGGGGTGTCTAGTAGACCTTCAGGCATGTGGTATCCTGTGTGACTGGTGATTTTTTTTGGCCTACCAGATGATCTATCAGGAGCCTGGAATAGTCCAGTCCCAGGAAGGAGTAGAGCTATGCTGGGCAAATGTGATGCGTATTGATATTTGCAGAGAGAGAGACTCTCCCTGCCAGGGCTCTGCAGGTAACAGATTGAGGTGGGCTAGAAGGCTCAATGCAAGCAGCACCAGGCATGGAGCTAAGCACATGTCACATTTGCCTTAATTTCTTATTCACAAATGCTCAAGTAATCTACTCAGAGACACAGCCTATCCAAGTGGTGACTCTGAAGTCCACGCTCTTATTACCACCACACCTAGTGCCCTCTGAGCTTCTTTTCCTTTCTGTTAGAGCTATGTTCAATTTACCACTTACTGTTCATTGGTTTTTGTTTTGGGGAGTGGGCATGGTTTTTTTGTTTTTGTTTTGCCAGTAAAGAAAAGCTTTTATTATTTTTTATTTATGAGGAAATGCACACACACATAACAAGGTACACAAAGAAAAAGACCCTTTTCAAAGCACAAAGGAGATTTGGGAAACTGAAGCTGCTCCGGTTGAGTTTTTATCAAAAGCCCAGCCAGACCTGTGCTTTTTAGCCCCTATACTATCTCTCAGATTTCAACTTAGTGAGCCTGAGGCAGAGCCACTCACCCTTGCCATGTGACTAGATCCGTGAAGGCTTTAGCAAATGCCAGCTCAACAGATTCTGTTCTGAATCCTCTCACACAGCTTCTCTGGGCTTTGGTCCAGAGAAAGCTTAGAAATACCCAGATTTTTGGTGTCAGGGATAGAGACCCTGAAAGCCTTCTCTGCCTCTCTAGTGTGGCCAGCAAAGGGCAGCTCCACCACCAGGTTTAGGAAGCAGTTTTGGAGAATCGGGAAGTTTGGGATTTGATGTCAAGTGATTCAAGGCTGACAACAGCTACTGGAGAACTAAGGATCTTCCAGGGAGGGCCTGTGTACCTGATGGGTGGTGACAGATACTGCTGCCACCGCCAGGCCCTTGGGGCTGTCCTCAGGTGGCTTGGCTGACACCATTGACATCTGTAAGATGACCAATCTGGACACTAGAGCACGCTGTTAGTGGTCCATGTCAGGTTTGGCTGAAAGCCAAGAGTTACAGTGAGGGCGTGCCAAGCTGGGAGAAGGTGCATGGAAGGAATGGGGCAGTGGGGATTCCTCTAGCCCACTGGAAACCATTTTTGGAAGGAGGAAAGGAAGAACGGCAGGCAGCTGGTCTAAAACCACTTTAGCTTTACTGCCATCAGCACACATGGGTCAGGAGCAGGTCAACCACTGACAGGTAGACCGGAAGAGACAAAGCATTCAAAACAAATCCAGCCCTGTGACTCACCAATGACCTTGGTCAAAGTCAGTTCCTTAGGATCTTATTACATAGCAGCTGCCTTCTGTGATGACTAGAAGGGGTAGTCAAGCAGTGTTTACCAAAATAAACAGGCCAGAACACAACTGGAGGGAAGACACAGCATACAGTGAAATGTAGTGTACCAAACCACTGGTCAAATTTAAAGTCAAGCCCCAACCCCACATGGCCCTTAACTCTTCCACAGAAAGTTGAATGTATCTACCTACCTGGCCTTTGGGGGCTTTTATCTCTAGAAGGCCTCTTAGGGAGAGGAGTGTTATTTGCCCTCCCTGCTGTACTGTTGTTTTAGGAAGGGAAGCCAGAGACTTTAAGATTTCTCACCCTAGGAGATGCTCTTGATCAGGGCTAACTTCTGGTCTTACCTCATGCTAAGACACCCTCACCCCTGCCACCATTCTTAGGGAATGTTAGTATTACCCAAAGGGAACTTCACATTTGGCTTTCCTCTTAAGTTAGTGGTTCTCAACCTGTGGATCACAACCCCTTTGGGATCAACCAACCTTTTCATATGGGTCACCTAAGACCATCATAAGACACAGGAAATTACAGTTATGAAGTAGCAACAAAGTAATTTTACAGGTGGGGGTCATTACAACATGAGAAACTGTATTAAAGAGCTACAACGTTAGGAAGGGTGAGGACTATATTATAGCTGTGTAGTAGAGAAGGGCAGTTGAAACAAACATGCTTGAATCTGGTGTCAGAAGTTAGTCCTCTGTGCCAGAGTCACCCTAGTGAGGCTAGACTAGCCCCACCACACATGCCCTTTCTCTCTCCCATAGTAAGTCACATGTACCTACCTACTTAGCCTTTGGGGGCTTTGTGTCTCTGGCCAGATGTACTCAGATGCCTTTGGTGCTGCAGAGGTTTAAACACCATATGAAGCCAGTTTTGTCTTAAGTCCCTGTGTGAGGACTGCTCATCACTCAGTGATCCACACCTTTATGCCTTTTTGTTGCTGTTGCTGCTCCTGCTGCTGCTGGAGTGGGTTTGAGTCCTTACACTCCTTTTTTATGAGTAGCTCAGCAGCTGCTGTCTTGGACTGCATTCATACTGGTCCATCTGACCCTTCTTTTCAATAGACCTCCTTAGAGTTTGATTGATTATTTCCATCAAGGAAATAACAAAAGCCGCCAGTGAGTGCTTAGCGGTTTCCAAGCAGCAGAGTGCAGTGTCTGGGGGTCATTGTGTCATCTGGAGGAAGTTATCTAACCTTCTAGAGCCTCTGACTCCTCATCTGAGCTGTATGATGCAGTGTCTGGGGGTCACCATGTGACCTGAAGGAAGTCACTTAATCTTCTGAAGCCTCTGATGCCTTACTTGAGGAGTCATATGATGATTTCCAGGGTGGCAGTCAGTCAGGCTTAGCAAAGGTAATGCTTGACCGTCTGTGTGCACAAGCTCCTGTACCTTCAGCCATGTTTGCATTTGGGAAGGGCAGGCCAAGGGGTGTCTTTCTTGAAGCTCTCTATCATGTGCATAGCTTGTTTATTAAAATAAAAGTGTTTTAAAATTGAAAAGCACATAGGTGTGAATATATCAGGTGCATATTTTCGAGGATAATAAAAAGAACATCCTGTGTTCAACCATCATCAAAAACCAGTATATCTGAAACGTCTTGTGTCCCCTTGTTTACACAGTGCCTGGCTACACTGAGTAATGCAAGTGAACTGCTGCAAGGTGGCCTGTGACCTCAGCCCTTACACCCTGCCTCTGGCAGGGATTCTTGGTGGCACTAGAACACTTATGTTTGCCACAGCATTCCCACATGCCATGCAGATCCCCAAAAGAACTGGTTCAGTTTCCAATAATGTTCAAATCAGAACCAGGAGTCAGCCGGGTGGTGGTGCACGCCTTTAATCCCAGCACTTGGGAGGCAGAGGCAGGCGGATTTCTGAGTTCGAGGCCAGCCTGGTCTACAGAGTGAGTTCCAGGACAGCCAGGACTATACAGAGAAACCCTGTCTCGAAAAACCAAAAAAAAAAAAAAAAAGAACCAGGAGTCAGCCGTTCATTCTTCAAGCCTTTCTTTCTAGGCCCCTTCATTATCCCTCAGGTTTCTGGCAGAACTCGTGGACAGACAAGCTCCATGACAGTAATCACCCACGCTGGATGGTTGGTCCCATAGCTCTGAAGGCAGCCAGATGGAGCCATTTGAGTCTTGTCTGGGCCCAGCCAGCATTGACCTGGAGAATTCTGAGTGTGAGGCTGTATATACATGTCAGTCACAAAATACTTGGCATCTCCTGCTGCCCAAGATCCCATGATGGCCTGCATCTGCTGGATAGAATCTTTTTTGTTGGCAGTGAGTCTACCACTTAGCTCCTTGGTCTTTTTTCCATTTGTCTACATTCTTGTGTTTGGTACTGGTGTTTCTTGGGACTGGAAACTTGGACTACTTGTATGGGGAATTTCTAGGCTTCCAGACCTCTAGGAGCCTGGTACACAATGGCAGCAGCACCTTGGTCAGGATGTACTAGAAACTGAAAATTGTTTCCTTCAGATTCTACATTTGATATTAAAGCTCAAGAAAGCAGTCTGTAGCCTGTAAGTCTGACCAGCTCAAAAGAAAACACTTGGCAATAAAACACACCCTGCCTTTGGCTCCTTTTTCTATAAGCCTTTATTCTCTCCTAGGGCCATTACAGTTTGCCTACCTTTCAAAGGAGACTGACTGTATTATTTAATTCAAAAAATTTTAGAAAGGTATTTAAATACTGTAAGGAAATAAAGTTGCTCTGTTTGGGTGCATGTTTGTCACCCTGGGGACTCCTGAATGTTGTCTCCTATTTTAGCACTTTTCCTTGGTTTACTCCCCTATTTTGGTAGCATATACATGCTGTCATTTCTGAATCTTCCAGGGCCTTGTGGTATGACTTCCTAGCTTTTCCTTTGCCGGCTTGCATTTCAGCTGTCTAGTACTAACCGAGTCTTCTCTCCCTTTTTTGTGTGGGTGCTTCTGGGAGTGGGGATTGAGTCAGGATCTTGTGAAGCTCAGGTTGGCCTCAGATTTCTGAGTAAAAGAAACTGGCTTTGAACTCCTGAACCTCCTGGCAACACTTCCCAACTGCTGTGATTACAAGGGTGAGCCACTGGCCAGCTCAGAAGCATGGATTCACATCCTTGTTAGTCTCTACCACTGTCTATTTCCAGAACCTTTTTATGATCTCAGGCTGAAAACTCAAAATTCACTAACACACTGCCTCCCTTTCTCCAGCTTCTGGCAGCCATCATCTCTCTCTGTGTGTCAATGACTCTGACTTCTTGGCATCTCATGAGCATAATCATGTAATTTTTGGCCTTCTGTGTTTGACTTAACCTACTCCACTACCTCAGTGTCTCCAAGTTCAATGTCTATTTTGGAATGAAAAAGGAAGGAATGAGTGAGTAAGCGGAGGATGAGCATTTACTGACCCCTGGCCTTGCTCTCTCTGGCTGTTTTAGCTCAGAAATCAATGTCTTTCCTGTCTGGCCCAAAGCATCCTTTAGCAAAATAGCTTAATGTGCCAGCTTAATTCATTGTCAGGATCTTGAAACATGGTTTGAAGCTAGGTCTGGTGGCACACACCTGTACTTCTAGTACTCAGGAGGCTAAGGCAAAGAGTTTGGAGCCAGCCTGGGCTACACAATAGAGACTATACCAAAAGCAAAAGGGCTGCGGGAGTGGGCACTGTCAGTCTGTAGAATGCCTAGCATACAGGAAGTCCTTTGGTTGGTGCCATAAAATTATGTGTGGTGGTGCATGCCTGTAATTCTAGCCCTCCAGAGGTGGAGACAGGAAGGTCACAAGTTAAAGGCCAGCTTCCATTCCTGCTCAGCAAGTTTGAGGTCAGCCTGAGACACATGAGATATTGTCTCACAAAGAAATTAAAACTGAAGAACATGACAAGTGCAATGAAACACAGTCAGCCTAGACTAGTCTCACTGGAAATGAACTTGAGGTGTACAGATAAACTTGACTTTGCAGCAGGGTGGCAGGAGTACATACTGTGCACTCCAGGACTTCTGTCTCCCAGAGACCCCCGGGAAGGGGAACCAAGATCCTTTCGGGTACACTGCTTGCCTCAGGGTGTTTCTTGGAAATGAAGTCACCATTCTCTGTCCACAGATTTCTGTATGAACCCCCAGACAGTGCTGCTCCTGAGGGTCATCGCTGCCTTCTGCTTCCTGGGCATCCTGTGTAGTCTCTCTGCATTCCTTTTGGATGTCTTTGGGCCCAAGCATCCAGCTCTGAAGATTACTCGTCGCTATGCCTTCGCTCACATCCTCACTGGTAAGCCCAGGGTCTATTTGCATGGGAGAGGCCCTGTCCTGAAGCATGGTGATACATGGGACTGTTTCTCTGTGGAAAGCTTGTGTGATAAGCTTTAGCTTTTCAGAGCCTGGGGTGCCCTAGTGTTGGCATCTGTCATTTGTGAGTAATTTGCCCAGTATTAGAGGGAATGTTAGAATTCCACAGAAATCTCATGACTCTCTAAAAATGATGATTTAAGTTCATAGACATTCAGGGCTTGGTGTAATCATGGAAAGAGTTGGGCTGTCTTGCCTGGAGTATACCAGCAGAGTATGCCTGGTGTGCGTAGTCATTTCTCCCCACCCTCTTGCCAGGCCTGCTTCCTGTGCTATGTCCAGCCACTTTCCCCACCCAGGCCTGGACTGATGTGTTGATTTGTCTTTTGTTAGTGACTGACTTCAGTCCTAGCTTAATTTCTAAATCTTCACAATTTTGTCTGTTCCTTCTCAGGCCCAGAACCATCCAGGAGCCTTATTGTCTAGTTGTATTCTTTCTTTTCTTTTCCTTTTTTGGGGTCATGGGGTAGTGCTGGGGATTGAACCTAGGGCCTTGTGTATGTTAAGCAAGCTGTCTACCACTGAACAGTAATTCTTAAGATAGACCCTATCTACTCTGGATGGGTCAGATAACTGTCCACAGCCTCAAGGCAAGAGTCATATAGCCACCAAAGTTCTTAGGGCCTTGGCTGGGCAAGTCCTTTGAGACCTGGGTGAGAAGCTGTGACTAGCTCCTTAAGCATCCTATCTGCTGACCCTCTTCTGTGCTGTCCCTCTGTCTCCCAGTCCTACAGTGTGCTACCGTCATTGGCTTTTCCTACTGGGCTTCTGAGCTCATCCTGGCCCAGCAGCAACAGCATAAGAAGTTCCACGGCTCCCAAGTTTATGTCACCTTTGCCGTTAGCTTCTACCTGGTGGCAGGAGCTGGCGGAGCCTCAATCCTGGCTACTGCAGCCAACCTCCTGCGCCACTATCCCACAGAGGAAGAAGAACAAGCACTGGAGCTACTATCTGAGATGGAGGAGAATGACCCCTACCCAGCAGAGTATGAGGTCATCAACCAATTTCAGCCACCCCCTGCCTACACACCCTAATGCTAGCCAGGGCTCTCTTCCTCAGCAGCCCTTCCCCCAGTGCCACAGCTTCTCTTATACCCAGAGGAGCCACTTCCCCCAGCAGGTCTCACCAGTAGGACCCTGACCATCTTCACCAAACCTTCCCCAGGAGACACTCTGCCTTTAGGTTTGTCCATGTGCCCCTGCTCTGCAGAGCTGGGACTCTGATTTCATATAATGTACTCTTTCCCCTCCCAGCATCCTCTGCTCCTTTCCTATTCACTAGCTCCTTCCAACCAGGGATGGTCAGATAAGTTTCCTCTCTCTGTGGGCCATGTCTTTGGGACTGGGACTTTCCTTGGGTTGCTGCTGGTAGTGGTCAGTCCCTGAGAGAGGTACCAGCAGAGCACAAGGGGAAGGGACTGTGCCATGCAAGTTCACTTTGCCAGGCCCAGCATTTGTGCCACTTGTGTATCTCTGGGCTGACCCTCATTCCTTCTAGAGTGCCCCAGGCCCAGCCATCCACGTTGTGGATTCTCTGCACTTTAGTCTCCAGGCACTCCTCATATGTGTTCTGGTTTTCTGGAGAGAAGGAATCGCTGCTGGGGAGCAATACAACTAACTGTTCTCCTGCCCTGCCCTGGCTTCCTGTGGTTAGAACCAGGCAAGGAAGCAGAACCAGACAAGAGACTGATCCTATCGAGGACCCCAGTGAAGGGGACTGAGTGCCCTAGCCCCTTCACCTTTTAATGTGAGTGGTTTTGAAAAGAAAAAACAAAACCAAGCAATAGCAGCCATACTGTCTTTCTAAAACAGGGATAAGGCGGCTGTTGTTCAGAAATGTAGCCCATCCCTAATGGCTCTGCAATATTTTGGACCATAGCACCCTCTGAGCCTATAGTCACGCCTCCCAGTCTCCAACAGAATGCAGGCTTTCTGTCCTGGCCCCTTCTTCCAGGCAGCTGTGGCTCCCTGGGGCCTTTCTGTGGAACTAGGGCCACATGGCCCCCACGGGGCTGAGAACTATGGCCTGGCTGGCTGGCCAGCATGGTGCTCCTCAGAACTGTGGCACTGAGATGTAACCTGGCCTCAGTTCAGGGACAGGGGCTAAGCAGGGCAGGACCCTCCACTCTCCACATAGGTACTCCACCCAGAGGCCCACCAGGTTGGTGTCAGGACTCTGTCAGATGTGCAGGCCTGGCTGTAGCCTTCAGAGTCAATGTGGCCCTAGACTGTGACTTGGGGCTACAGCTTGCTGCATGCCCCCTTCCATTCTGGAATGTATGCTGGTCTTGTGGTGTGCTACTGGGCTGTTACTCTAGCTATTCTGTTTGCCCTTGGGTCCAGTTTTTTTGGGGGGTGGGGTGGGGAGGGGATTGTTTTTTTTTTTTTCCCCCGGCGATCTGGGGCATAAGGTGAGACCTGAGAGGCCTGCAGCATGGATCCAGGTAGGCAAGCTGTTCTTGTTCAGTTATGAGCTTCTCTGGAGTAAGAGTCTAGTGCTAACTAAAGGGAAGATGAATTCCAATCTCCTGCCACCCATAAGACAACAGACATTTTGAACAAGAATGGAGAATGAATACAGTTGTAGAACTGTGTCTACAAGAAGACTATCAGCTCGCCATTCTTTGGCCAGAAAGAGTGAACAAATGCCTATGCAGACGAAGACCAAGTGTGCCCATAAGAAAGCATCTGCTTGGACTTCCCTGCTGTAATGCCAAAGTGTGCCCCAGTGTGACTCTCTCATTGTTCCAGACTCGTCTCTGAGGCATGAAAGGCTGCCAGGTGATGCCCGAGCACAAAGTCAAGGAGCTAAATTAAGACTACCTTTCTGTGAGGTTCTGAGCTCATCATTGACAGGTTTCTGAAGAGTGTAGCCAGCTCTCTCTAACACGGCACCTGAGGGAGCAGGCCAGAAGACCAAGCACCAACCATGCATGCCAAAGTGAATGAGGACTTGACCCTGTGGACTGTTCCTTGTGATTTGGAACCCACTTTTTACTAGCTTCCCATTCCTGGGACCTTTCTTTCTCTTTTCCCTGCCATTCTGACACTGATAGTTGTCATATAAATGTCCCTGGTTGTGTTTTTCTTTTCTAGGGAAAAAATTAAAAGGCAAAACAAAAACCAGGAACTACAGATGAGAACGCAAATGCCAGTGGCTGCCTGTCATTTTCGTCACAATTTTCCAGATGTTTGTTCTTTTTCTCCCAGAGAAGCAGAAGGCATTCACTGATGGAGCTTATACTATGGACCACAGTTAGGAGGGAGTTGGCATGCACCTGCACCACGCATATTTTGATCCTTGGGACCTCCCACTCCTGACACCTTTCACAGAGGAAGTTCTCAAAGCCCACAGCTAGAAACAGTAGGTGGCAGTGCCCCAAATCTCAACTACAGACCTTGAGCTGCCTCTCTCTGCATGTCCTGATTAGCTGCAGAAGAGCTGTTTCAGACCTCTACTGGTACTTACTGGGAGAAGCCTGAAAATAAAAATGACTCTGGGAGCAAACTCTTCCAGGCAGTTGATGGGCGAAACTTTGATGGCTACCCGTATTCTTAGTTCATTCATTCTCAACTCATGCACTGGACCCCAAGGGTGTGAAAACATTTAGGGCTCTTTTTGGGAAGTGTTCCATTCCTAGCAGGATGCATGTCTTTCCTGGAAACTAATAATCTTCTCATTATGTTTCCATTCACACATTTCTATGAAGGATCCATTGGATTATGCACAAAACACTGAGCCCCATGAAAGAAATAGGATGCCTGACAGAACCCTCTCTCCTAGGATTGTCTTTCCTTAGCTCAGGAGATGGACTCAACCACAAAGAAACAGTGACATGAGTAGTCTCCTGGACACCTTGGGAAAGTCGTATGCTAGAAATGGGAGGCTGGATCTAACTAGAATAATAACATCTTTCAGGTAGGGAGCAGATGGACTTGGGTTGGTATGGGAGAGCATTTCAGGGAGGGGCCATTCCCTCAGAGGGAATGGCAGTAGTGGTCAGGATGTAGTGTGAAGTGGGATGGTGAAGGCCCATCTGATATGGGAAGCCATGGGAGGGTGCTAAAAGAAAAGGGGATCCAGTTTTATGGTGATGTGGAGGGGCTGTTGATGTTAAGTAAAGCACCTGAGAGTGTGAGAATTGGGGGACAGATCTACCTTGTGTGGAGGACCCTCAGGCCTGGTAGGAGGAGGAGAGAATGATACAGCCAGGTAGGTGCTGGGTAGGTATAGCCCAGGAACTCCATCCCTGTCATATGCACTAGAAGATGGGATCAGCCTTGTAGGCTCAAGTGTGCCACAAAAGAGAGCTGTGTTGGGTAAGGACAGCAAAGAGAGGCCTTTGAAAACACAAAGTGGCTGTTGTACCTGGAGGAAAGGCCATTCTCTCTAGATAACCCCAAAATCTTTAGCTGGTTTCTCACTCAGAGGTGCCTGTGCCCAGGGCCAGGACAGTATGGAATACAAGGTTCTGTGGGAAGACAAAAAAGAACTAATAAACTTTATAGCCTTTGTTTTCAAATAGCCTGCAGTCTTCCTGTGCCTTTCTTGTGGGAGTGCCATTGTGACTAGCTTAGGCAGGACATGCAGAGAAGTTGACTCCAGTCTGGATGAGTCTGCCTGAAGTGAGACAAACTCTTTGGGGATATCAGTTCCTTATGAGTGTGGGGGAAAACGCTTGACTTCAATACTGGGAGAGAAGGATCTTTCTTCAGGAGAGATTCATAGTGGACTGGCTTGTCCGTTATACTGAGGGGGAAAACCCAGTGCCTGGTGAGGTGCCTTTTCCAAAGATGCTGAAGGGGAGGTAGAGGCCTTCTCTGCCCAACCATGTATCTGAGGAGTTAGATAATAAAAGAACTTCCAAAGAGGCTGTTTCCAGTCTTTACATGGCTCTCTCAGAGTGCAGGATCTGCAGGTGTCTTCCTTTGAACCATCTTGCCCCGACTATCCCCAGACAATGGCAACCTGCTTCCTAAGAGAACACCCTGTGGTAAAGTAGACCATGTACCCTATGTGTTGGTCTGTTCTGCTGCCTTCTTGGAAATGGCATCTCTAACTGCATTATTTTTGTTGGGATTTTCTTTGGTAAAAAACCTCAGGGTGGGGGAGTGGGTTTTTGTGTGGACAATATGGATGCCCCTTACTCTTTCCACAATTTGTCTCCTTACAATCTTAAATAGGGCAAAGAAAATTTGCACATGCATACATACATATTTCTATTTTGTTGACAGGCTTAAGAGTTAATTTCACTAGGCCAGAAGGCCATACTTTTTGTTTGTTTGTTTGTTTTTTGTCCATTTGTTTGGTTGGTTTTTGATACAGGGTTTTGATGTATAATAGCCCTGGCTATCCTGGAACTATGTAGACCAAGTAGGTTTTGAATTCAGAAATCTCTCTGCCTTTACCTCTTGAGTGTTGTGCACTAAAGGCATGCACCACCACCACCTGGCTTTTGGGAAGGGTTCCATGTATTTTTCTGTTCCGTTGTTTATTACTGTTTTTGAGAGTATTTCATGTAGTCCAGGCAGGTATCCTACTGGCTATAGAAACCGTAAACTCCTGATCCACCTACCTCCACTTCTGAGTGCTGGGATTATAGGCTATTTATGTGGGTAATACTGAGATCAAATCCAGGACTTTGTGCATGCTAAGCAAGCACTCTACCAACTGAGCTACATTCTCAACCTTTTTTTTTTTTTTCTTTAGACAGGATGTTGCTATTAAACTCTGGCTAGAAATCACTTTGTAGACCAGACTGACTTCAAACTCATCGAGACCCACCCATCTAAGCCTACCCATGCTTGGCTCTTTTATTTTTTGTTAACATTAACACCAGCAAGTATTTGAACCCAAAGTGTTTTGTGGAGGATACTAAAATACTAACACATAGGTTAGGTATATAGTTGGTAGAATGCTTGCCTTTGCATGGACAAAGCCTTGGGTTTGAGCTACAGTGCCACAAACAAAGGTGTTAGTCCTTAAGGTTCTTGCCCTGAAGGCTTTCTACACCAGCAGCCAAGAAAGCAAAAACCTGATGAGACTGAAACCTGGCAGTCAAAGAAAGCTCTACCCAGTGTAGTGACTCAGCCCTGTGACCCCAGCACTCAGAAAGGAGGCTGAGGCAGGAGGATTGCCATAAGTTTGAAAGCAGCCTGGGCTACATAGGTGTTCGATACAATCTAGGCTTTAGGGTGAGGCAATCTCAAAAAGGGAAGGCTTCTTGAAGGAAAGGGAGCTTCAGGTTTGGAAGAATGATTAAGCTTGGTGAGAGATGACAGGCTGGAGGATAGTTGAGAGCATCGTTTAGGTGCTGAAACTGAACTCTGGTCTTCTGAAAGAATAGCAAGTGCTGTTAACACTGAGCCATGCCTCTAGTCCTCTCTTTTTTTCTACTTAAGAGGGAGAAAGGACCAGTGAGATGGCTCAGTAGTTAAGAGCACTGGCTGCTCTTTCAGAGGTCCTGAGTTCAATTCCCAGCAACCACATGGTGACTCACAACCACCAATAAGGGGATCTGATGCCCTTTTCTGGCCTGCAGATATATGTATGAAGCAGAATACTCATACATTAAATAAATACATTTTTTTAAAAAAGAGGGAGAGAAGGAGGTGAGTAAAGGTAGCCATTATTCCTTATATCCTCTTTACAATGTACTTTAAAATGTATTTAAAAGTATACATGTCTGGGTGCAAGTATATGCCATGTGAGTGCAGGTGCCCTTAGAGGCCTGAAGTCATATTCCCTGGAGCTGGAATTACTGGAGGTTGTGAGTGGCCTGATACGGGTGCTGGGAATTGAACCTGGGTCCTCTGAAAAAAACATCTATAGCTGGTCTTTGCTAGTTTGTGGGTTCTTGTTTTTCCCACCCTTTATCCCCTCCAAGTTTTACCCCCTAAAATAGGAGAGAAAAACAGATAGAGGAGAAAGGAGAGAGAAAGAGATCCCTGAATCTAATTTCTTTCATTTCTTCTTTGACCACAGCTATTAACAAACAGCAATAAACCTTCCTAAATGACAACAACCACCTACCGCATCTCTCAAGGCCCTCCAATTTATGTACCTGCTGAAAGTTCCCAGAATTCCAAATGTCACAGAATTGCAGAAATTATCTGCAGTTGGCAAAACCATGCTTCTGGTAGAGCATGAGGCAAATCATGGTCAGCTGCTGTGGGCAATCTAAAGCAGCCCTACATCCCTACACCTGGGATTACAATGAAAAAAACTTATACTAATTCTGTATTTTTTAACGAAACCAAAATCTCAGAGAATTTTCAGAAATATCACTACAAACATCAAGTGTTTAACCTCTGAGCCATCTCTGCTGCCCTCAATTTACTTTAGCTTACATAATCTATCTGTGCCTCACAACCCACAAACACAGGTAGAGCTGCATTATTAGCTGTGTTTAGGCCTTAATTGCAGTACTTTAGAGAAGGGATGTAAACTAAAGGATGGAAGAAAATCCTCCACCAAATCACTGTCCTTTCTCCATGCAGTCAGGAAACCAAGACCGGCACTGCCATGACTGGCAAGCACTGTTTAAGTTGGAGCTTATGGCTCCTTCCATGTGCCCCTTTGTTTCTGCTAGCTGGCCCAGATCTCAGAAATGGAGTGGATTATCAGTCAGTTAATCAGGTCACAATCTAATTGCAGCAGTTGTTCCAGATGTGGTTTGGTTGCTGGAGCAAGTCAGTGTGTTCTCTGATCAATGTGTAGTTAGTGATGTGAATGTCTTTGCCCTCCACAACTTCCAGTCAAGACCATCAAGAACTGTTTATTCATGATCCTCCTGCCTCTACTTCCTGGCTCAGAGGTTAAGAGCACTGGTTGCTGTCCCAAAGGATTTGGGTTCAATTCCCAGCACCTACGTGGCAGCTCACAACTGTCTGTAACTCTAGTTCTAGGGGATTGATACTCTAACACAGAAATAATGTAGGCAAAACACATAAAATAAATATGGAAAAAAACAAAAACCCCCAGTTTGCTCCTTGCAACTGTCAGGACTAGAAAGGTTCATTCTCAACTCTTATCAGCCCCTGTACCTGCCACAGCCCTGTCTCCAAGATACCTTGTTCTTTGTCCCACACTGGTCTATCTAGCACACTGGTAACAGGCTGGTTGGAATTAGCAACTATTCCAGCTACCTTGATAAAAAATGTGTGCTGAAAGGAGAACTCCCCCCACAAGACTTCTAGGGTCCTAATGGTCCAGGCAGCGGCTCTCAACCTTCCAAATGCCTTGACCCTTTAATACAGTTCCTCAGGATATGGTGATCCCAACCATAAAGTTACTTTTGTTGCTACTTCATAACTGTGATTTTGCTACTGTTATGAATTGTAATGTGTTTTCCTGTGGTCTTAGTGAGCCCTGTGAAAGGGCCATTCAACCCACAGGTTGAGAACCACTGATCCTAGAGTATAGTAAGCTATCCCTTTCTTTTACATTTTTATTATTTTTGTGGGGGCAGGGGGTACATGCACCATGGCATGTGCCATTAGAGGACAACTTTCAGGAGTCAATTTTCTCCTTTCACCATTTGGGTCCTGGGCATTGAATTCATGTCACTGGCCTTGGTAGGAGGTGTGCAAGATATCTGTTTTGTTTGTTTTGTTTTTCAAGGGTTTCTCTGTCTAACCCTGGCTGTCCTGGAACTTGCTTTGTCAACCAGGCTGGCCTCAAACTCACCTGCCTCTGCCTTCCAAGTGTTGGGACTAAAGTTGTTATGCACCACCACACCTGGCCTCTCCAAGTCATCTTGATGGCCTAAGCTATTCCTTTCAAGGTGAAGGGCAGGTTACTGTGGCTCACTCCTAAGCACATTGCCTAGTAAGTTTGGATTTGAAGGCAGCATACACTTCATTGGATTCTTTGATTCATTTTCTGAACACTCCAACAAGTTATGGTTCTGAGTGGGTCCTCAAACAGAAGGACCTCAAAAGTTTTGCCTGCCCAGCAAGCCTCTTGATTTACTACTGTTTCATATGTGTGACTGTTTTACCGGCAGGCATACAAGTGTATATGTGCATGCCTGCTCCCCAAGGAAGCCAGAGGAAGGTGCCAGATCCCCTGGATAGGGGTGACAGGTGTGAGCTACCATGTGGGTGCTGGGAACTGAACCTGGAAGAGCAACCAATGCTTTTATCTGCCAAACCCCTCTCCAGCCCCTCACTTTTTGTTTATTTAATTTTGTATGATAATATGCCACGTGTGTATGAATGCCCCAGAGGCCGGGTGGTGGTGGTGCATGCCTTTAATCCCAGCACTTGGGAGGCAGAGGCAGGCAGATTTCTGAGTTCGAGGCCAGCCTGGTCTACAGAGTGAGTTCCAGGACAGCCAGGGCTACACAGAGAAACCCTGTCTTGAAAAAACAAAACAACAACAACAAAAAAATGAATGCCCCAGAAACCATAAGATGGCATCAGATCTCCTGGAGCTTGGAGTTACAGGTTGTAAGCTGCCAAATATGGTGAAATGAATTCTGGAAGACCAGGAAACATTCTTAACCACTCAGCTCTCTTTCCAGGCCCCACAGGGCTAAGTTATCCAGTCTCAGTGTAGCCCTCGACGCTATGTTTTGGAGGTGAATACACTCAGGATTTGCTAATTGCGGTTGTTGTGTTCTCCTGACCTCAACTGTAAAAACCCTGACTCCTCATAACGCCCTATTTTCCTGAAAACAACCAAAGCTGACGACATGGGAGGTTTTCAGAGGTGAAGACAACGCTGTCTTTCCAGAGGCTAATCCCTCTATTCTGTTTTATAAGGCAGATAGCAACCTCAAATCATAGATAGGTTTGGGGTTGGCACAGACCTCAATGGCTTAGGAAGCAGTTAGCAGCAAAGTACAATCCTCTCATTGCTCAAGAGATCAGTACTATTTTCTGTTGCTTACACATTTCTCTGTAATTTTCTCTAAAGAAAAATAAACACATTACCAATTTCTACAATAAATTCAGCCTGGATAGAGCAGGAGAAGCCTAAATTTCATTCACCAGAAATTATCCTTTCCTTTGAATCTTTAGAGAAGAAATTTGTCCTCCACTGTGAATCTTTGGAGAAAAAAATTATTTTAGTACAAGTATCTAAGATGGCACACACTAGTGAGGGTATACATAAAAGTCTAAATCCTATGCAAGGAACTTTCTTGTTGACAGGCAGGGAGAAACTGCTGCCTCCTACTGGCAGCAGAGTAGACTAGAAAGGTGCTCGCTCCTAGGCAACTTACAGTAAACTTTGTTCATTGTCCCATTAAATTCTCTGCTTCTAGGCTGTGCTCTCCAACAGCTTTGTTTTACATCTTTTGCAACAGGGTCTCACACCATAGCCCAGGATGGCCTAGGACTGGAAGCAGTCCTCCTGAGTGCCGGGGTTGATTACAGGCAGAAGCCACCACACCAGACCTCTGACATTTAAAACTTGTTCTGTATGAAAAGGCATGAATGGGCACTGCAGGAATGTGCCCACCTACGGAGGGAATGGCCAGTCTCTCCAGTATAATTATGCATAAGTTCCTCTCCCCTACCCCCAATTTCCTTGTTTGAAGAAACTGCTTTGGGAGCTTTCTGCAGGTTCTCCTTGTTAGAAACGCTTAGGGTAGAAAAGAAAAAGACTGCCACTCAATTTGAAGTGTCTAAACAAGGCAACCTAGGAGGTGCACTTGGTTTTTCTTCTAACTCAGATGGTGGCTGTGTCTTTTCCCCATTGGCTGAGGGCCAACCTCACGATCTTGTGCAACTGGCTAATGGAAAAGGGACACAGGAAATGGAGGAAGGGGAAAAGGAGTCACCCATATAATAGAGCAGTCGGCCTCTGAGTAAACGACCGGACTGGACTGGCCTCATATACTCATAGAGATCCAATCTGCCTTTGCCTCTGGAGTGCTGATATTAAAGGTGTGTACTACCATGCCCTGCTAAGATTAAGTTTAAATAAAAAAAGATACAGAAACGATTTAGTGTAAAGTTTCTTGTGTTAATAGCAAGCATGGGAGGAGAAAGACCACTGACCCAAATCATCACGGCCAAAGTAATTAATGTACGTGGGCTGCCTGCCTCTAAGGCGGGGTTCCAGAGGTCTGCCTTGGATGTGAGGAAGACAAGGCTTTTATAGCTCCAGGGAAGGGAGTTTCCAAATGGGGCCGGGTTACAGGAGCACACTGTAAGCATAACAAGTTAGTTCTACAAGGGCCACTGAAACAAAGACATGATTGCAAGGTGAGCATAGCAAGGCAGTCGTGTGTGGTTGTATAACCTTTTGAAACAAAGGTAGGGTTGCAAGATGGTTATAACCAACTTTTTGAAACAAAGAAAGGATTCTCATTCTAGGAATAGACAATACAGAACTATTCATAGTTAAGGTGACAGGTGTGGCATAGCTCAATCCTTGAGAAACAGGCTTAATCCTAAAGAGGAATGAACCTAGCTTGTCTTTACTATAAGATGACTTTTAAGAGTAAAGCGGAGGCAGGCTGAGTCTTCGCTTGAGGGGCAGCTATTATTTTTACCTTATGATTGGACAGAGAATTTTTATCTATTCATTTAGTTTTGAGACACACCGTTGTTCAGGCTGGCCTCAGCCTCGAAGCAATGCTCCTCTCTGGAGCGCTGGGATTACAGGCATGAACCACCAGGCCCTGGTTTAGAATAGTGATTTATCCTAAGACTCCATTTAGCAACCATTAGGTTACAGGTGGCAAGATAGGTTTTGGGAAACCTGTTTACTCTCCTACCCTGTTGCTTCCTTCGAGTCAAATAGAGACTGCTCAGGCCTAAGGCATTTTCAGATCGCAACGGGTCTGTGAAGTTCTCTGCAAGGTGTTCCTCGGCTCTAAGAATGGGCCACCGGTCCTCTCTCGGAGCCAGAACCCAGAACCGCGTCCCTGCTGCAGATACTCAGGAGGGCTCGGGGAATCAGGGCAAGGGGACCAAGGAAGGGCCCGATAGCTGACCCCTGGCCTGCGATAGGTGAGGGTTCACGCAGGGCGTGCACCGCCCTCCACCCAGCTCAAACCCACCCCTCCCTGAAGTGTAGAGAATAGTGAAACAGGCCGGACCTCTCAGCACAACGGAACACCGCACCTGACCGTGCCTCTCCTCCGGACGGGGTGTGACATTCCTAAATGGCTGCAACGCCGGGGTCCGAGGGTCACTCTCCAGGCGCCCTTGACAGGCCTTCGCGCCATGCCACCTAGCTTGCTAAAAGGCAGCCCGGAGCAAGGGCGGAGGAGCACTTTGGATTAGCCAATGAGCGCCCAGGGTTCTGGGATGCGTCCAATCAGAGTGCAGGTAGAACAAACAGGTTAGGTTGCGTGCACTCGGCGCGAGAGGCGGACGCGGGCGCACGGGACCTCTCCTGCTGCGGCCCGGGACGTCCGCCGCACTGCTTCTCGCGCACCGGACGCGGGGGCCGCGAGCTTCCGCCGTACACACAGACCCGCGGCCCGCCAGGACCGAGAAGGCCTCGTGCAGAGGCGCTCTTCTCAGAATCCACTCTACCTCAGCAGCTTCTGCAGAGAGGCATGAGGGGCGGCTCCTGGCTTCTGGAGCGTGAGGTGGGCTTGGGGTCAACCAGTTAAGGAGACTACGCGGACGGCCCGGTCAGCCTCCCTCAGCCCTTCTACTACGGGGCCTAGCGGCAGGCGCGGGAATCCACAGAGGCCGACATGTTCCCGAGGAGGCCGCCGGCCACCCTGGCCGCCTGGCTGGCGGGAGCGCGGGGCGGGGGCCTGCTGGCCGCGCTGGCCAATCAGTGCCGCTTCGTGACGGGCCTGCGCGTGCGGCGAGCGCAGCAGATCGCGCAGCTCTACGGCCGCCTGTATTCGGAGAGCTCGCGCTGCGCTCTACTCGGACGCTTCTGGCGCCGGCTGCGCGGCCGCCCCGGCCATGCCTCTGCCTTGATGGCGGCGCTCTCCGGTGTTTTCGTCTGGGAGGAAGAGAGGATCCAGGAGGAGGAGTTGCAGAGGTGAGCCTCTTGGCTGCAGTGGCGTTTCTGTTCGGTAGAGGGGAGTGGGCCTGGGCTGGAGGTTGGTGGGCACCTTGTGGCCTGACCAGTTGTCAGTGCCCCGTTTGCCCAGTGGTCTTTTGAGTGACGATGCAATAGATTGAACCCATTTTAGCACCCCACGTTATTGCCCCCATGCCTGTTAAATCCGTTTGTCAGGTTAAAAATAACCACAAGCGAGACGACTTCGAATGGGTAGTATGGCACTAAAGAAAATATTCCAAAACAAATTAGATCTCTGAGGTATACAGGCCATTTTTTTCAGGCAATCAGTGTACCCAGAAAAAATGCAAATTCAAAACAGGGTTTAAAATAAGCGTTTGTGTGTGCGTGTGTGAGTGTGATGTAGCATGCCATTTATAAAATGACTGCGATCCAGATGGGACTCAGGCTTTGTGCGGACAGCCCACTGTCATTGTGACTTGTGTCTTGGCACATTCAAGAAGCTGGGAGGGATTTTGTCTGTTTGCACAAAGCAGTGGCCTGGATATTCTAACCTGTAAGAGTTAGGTTAGATTTTTACTAGAACTCTTCGAATACTGTACCATTAGGCTTTGTCTGTAGAAAAGCCCATTGGCATTGATTTATTTTTGTTAACTTGTAGTTCTGAGACTTGATAAATATTAGATAATCTTAGAAGGAAAATGCTTTTACATTACAACATTTCTATATTCCTCTTAAACAGATAGTCTCAGATTGTGCTCTTTACCTGTCCGCCTCACACCCCCCATTCTAAACCGAGATTTCAGGAACCAAGGCTAGTTTCTTCTAGATATTTCTTAAACAGGGAGAGAACCTGTTTTACATTTTTTGTTTTTGATCTTATATTAAAAATGAGAGTAGAACTGAGCATGGTGGCTCACACCTCAAATCCCAGCACTTTGGGAGGTAGAAGGGGCCAGAGTTCAAGGCCAACCTGGTCTACAAAGAGAGTTTCAGGACTACACAGAGAAACATTGTAAAAGAGTAATGTTTATATTGTGACCTATTTGCTATGTAATATCCATATGCTAAGTTGCAAATTGTGCAATACTGATTTGAAAACTAGTCTCTCTTAAGAATTGGGAAAAAAATGCTAGTCTCTCTTAAGAATTGGGAAAAAATGCTAGTCTCTCTTAAGAATTGGGAAAAAATGCTAGTCTCTCTTAAGAACTGGGGCTATCTTCCTAGCAAGAAAGATGGCTTTTAACCAGGTCGAGGGTGTTGAGGGTTGTATGGTTGTAGACAAAAGAAGACTTTCTTAAACACAGTTTAAAGTCATAATCACAAGCAGTCCCTGTTTATGCAAACATTAAAGCATGAAAGCTGTTTTGGTAATTCTTAGTGTTCTCTTCTGTTCAGTCTTTTGTGCTCCCTCTCCCCTCAGATTTTTGAGATAGGACCTGTCCATTATTTGCCCAGGTTAGCCTTGAACTTGTAGTTCTCCTGCTTTGGCCTCCCAGTGTTGAGCTTTCAGGTGTATACTTTAGTTTCTTGTTGGAGAGAACACTAGGATGCAGGTGTGTGCAGTCAGTTTGGAGCTGCAGCGTGGGCTTTTCTTACATGCTTCGAATTCTATATAGTGAGAAGATTATAGTTTTGCTTTCTAGCCTTTTGGTGCTTAAGAACATTTTACAGACTGAGTATGGTGGCGCTTGCCTTTAACCAAACACTCAGGAGGCAGAGGCAGGAGGATCACTGAGTTTGAGCCAACCTGGTCTACATAGTAAGGTCTAGGAAAGCCAGGACTACATAGAGAGACTGTATGTCTCAAAAGAAAAGAGCATATGAATGTACATCGTATCAAGTACAATCTAAGTAATCTTGTTTAACCTTACAGAATAACTTTGAATCATCGGTGCATCAGCTGTAGAAATAATTTTGTTAGGTCTGGGCACACACACACACAAACACAAGTCAGGTTCTTACTCTGTAGCTTAGGCTGGCTGGAAACTCACTATATAACCTACACTAGCTCAAACTAGGAACATTCCTCCTGAGTGCTGAGATTACAAGCATGAGCTACCATGCCCAAGTGACATTAGATCTTTCTCAGTTTATATTTTTATTACATTTATTTATTTATTTATTCATGTGGGGAGTGTTACTTTTGAACACTACAACCTTTGTGTGGAGGTCAAAGAACAATATGTAATTGTTTCTTCTGGTATGTGGGAACCTGGGATCAGACGCAGCTCCTCGGGCTTAGGGGCAAGTGTGAGGTGGTTCTTTCCCCCTCCCCTCAACATCTCTCTGGTACTGAAATCAAATATTCCAATACTTGTCTAGTATTTTTATCCAGTTGGCTTTTTAAGCAAAATAATTTTGCTGACTATTTATTACCTATTATTACTGGTGCTAGCTGCTGTTCTGTGAGACTGGGAAAAATCCATGGAAAAATACAGCGCTCTCTCCTCTCTCTTCTCTCTCTCTCTCTCTCTCTCTGTGTGTGTGTGTGTGTGTGTGTGTGAGTTACAGAAACAAAAAGAGGAAGGATGTTAGGAAATATGAAAATATAGGGGGAAATGTTCCATTGACCTCGTTTTTTAAAAAAGTTAAGTTTTCTGCTCTGAAAGTTTGAGTGATTCTATTTAATGAGTAATTCTATTTAGTGAGAAATTAGTTCTAGTAAATTTTCACAAGGAAAATTGGCCGTTTCCCTTTTTCTGTTTTTTTTTTTTTTTTTGGCGGGGGGTAGGGTGAGCATTTAGAACACATAAAACTTTTCAGTGTTTTACTAACTAATGAAAAATCTATCTGGCTTAGAGGAACTTAATGGCCACAGTCACTTTGGTGTCTCTTACAAAGCCTTAGGTTATCAAAACAACATAAAAGGGACTTGAGATTTGTTGGATTTGTTTTTGTTATTTTACCATTAACTAGTTGCTCCAAAGATGCTATGAACTAGTTTAAGTCTTATTTCAAGATATGTCTCAAATCAGTAGTAGTTATTTTTGTTTGATTGGTTGGTTATTGTTTTTAAATTTAATTTTATTCTGAGACAGATTCTCACTCTGTAGCTCTAGCTGTCCTGGAATTCACTATGTAGACCAGGGTGTTCTTGAAATCAGAGAGATTCACCTGCCTCTGACTCCTCTAAATCCTAGGATTAAACGCATGCTCCACTATGCCCAGCCAAAATTCCCTAGTTTGAACAGTAGTGTGGAATTTGAGGAGATTTGGTTAGGTGAAGCAGTTGTTGTTTGTACCACTTGCTAGGGATGGCCTTACCAGAATTATTTTGAAGCCTGGATCACATTCTGTGGTAAGTGCAGCACCCTGGCTGAGTCCCATGTTGGCATGCTTACCCTGTTTTCATTGTGTGTCTTCAGTTTCTTCAGTACATGCCTCTCTCAAATACTGTTTTGGAGAAAGGAAAGCAGAGACTGTCTCCCCTTCATCCTTGTACTAATCTAATCAGCTGATTTTGTTACTATTTCAGGAATAATCTCTTTTGCCCTTTTCTCTCTTATTAAGTCTTCTTAGATGGGAAGATTTAGACACTTATCCTGTTTCAACAAGATTAGACACTGTAGGAGAGAGGTGTTTCCATTCTCCACATGCTGTCTATGATATTGTTTATGCTCTTGTGTGCTTTGTCAGTCTTATTAACATTTAGAAGTTGAAATCCTTCAGGGACAGTGATGGCCAAGTCCTCCTCCATCATTTATATTGTGCTTTTTCAATAGTACATGTGTACTGGGTGCTTTGAACTTACTATGTGGGTAAGCCTTGGACATTGTATTCTCCTGTTTGTACCTCCAGAGTATCTGCATGCGGGACAAGCACTCTTATTAATAACTGAGCTGCATCACCAGCCTGAGCCCCTAGTGTTAGTAAGACATTTAACTAGGGGAAACAGATTTCTGCTTCTTGTCATATTCAGGAATGATGCTTGTTATTTAAGAATGCATTATTAATGCCCAACTGTGATGGCATACGCCTTCAATCCCAGGACTTGGGAGGCAGCACTCAGGCAGATCTTTTGAGTAACAAGGCCAGCCTGGTCTACAGAGTGAGTTACAGGACAGTCAGGGCTACACAAACAGAGAGAGAGAGAGAGAGAGAGAGAGAGAGGAGAGAGAGAGAGAGAGAGAGAGAATGAGAATGAAAGAAAGAAGAAAGAAAGAGAAAGAAAAAGAATGCTTTACTAAAGCCATTTGCATATGCCCTTTAAATCCCCAAATTCTGGAAGCACAGGCAGGTAGAAGATCTCTGTAAGGTAGATGGCAGCCTGGCAGCCTGGTCTACATTTCAAGTTCCATGACAGCCAAGGTTCTGTAGAGAGACCTTGTCTCAAAAGGGGGAAAAAATGAGAATGCTTTAATTAGTCCTGTACAGGGCACTTGCTTGTTGCCAAGTCATGCCTGGAATTCTTCTCTGGGCAATTGGTGCTGTGATTGTGCTTTTGTTCTCTTTTGCAAGATCTAATTGCCTACCATTAATAAGATACTGCCCATATTTCTTTTCTTGGGCCATTACAGGGCTAGTGTTGAATTCTATTTTGCAGTTTCTAGTTTAAAACTTTCAAAAATGGCCGGGCGTTGGTGGCGCACGCCTTTAATCCCAGCACTTGGGAGGCAGAGGCAGGTGGATTTCTGAGTTCGAGGCCAGCCTGGTCTACAGAGTGAGTTCCAGGACAGCCAGGACTACACAGAGAAACCCTGTCTCGAAAAACCAAAAAAAAAAAAAAACTTTCAAAAATAATAAAACTTTTGTTTGTTTTTGAGACAGGGTTTCTCTGTGTAACTCTGGCTACACATGTAGACCAGGCTGGCCTCTGAATCAGAGATCTGTCTCCTGAGTGCTGAGAATAAAAGCAAACACCACTGCCCAGCTTGATGAAACTGTTTTTATCAGAACGTTTGTACTGGTCAAGGTTCTTGGGTACAAATACTGAAATGATCTTTGTTAACTCAAACCAAAACGAATAACTGGATGAGTCCTTGTTAGCTGATTGTTCAGAGCATTGACAAGAAAGCTAGAGTACAGACCGGCCAAGAGAACAGTCAAGGGATAATCTTTATATAGCAGTCTTGTGTGCATTTTCACTTACATTAGTTACTCTAGACTCCCTTCCTGGTGAGCAATCTGCAAACCTCCTGGGCCTTTGCCCCTCCTAGCTAGGAGTTCTCTAAACTTACCTAAGTTAGCTATGCTTAAACAGGAGAGGTAGAGTATGAGCTTGCACCCACCTATTTGGATTCTCCGTAAATAGGGAGGGATTTCAGGCAGTCACAATAACAAATATCTCCCAATATAAATATTTTTGCCTAACTCTAAAGTTTAAAATCTAGTAACTTTGAATTTTAGAAGTAATAGGAACCTTCAAGAAAAGATGTCTTGCTGGATGGTGGTGGCAACACACCTTTATTTCCAGCACTAGGGAGGCAGAAGCAGGAGTATTTCTGAGTTCTGGGACAGCCAGAGCTACACAGAGAAAACCCTGTCTTGAAAAACCAAGGGGTTGGGGGGAGTAAAATGAATCTCAGATCACACAATTAATGTATACCAGAGCCAGGACTTCAACAAACCTCTCTAGGAGGTACTGATAAACTGCTCAAACATTTAGTCTTGGAATGCCAATAATTTGCTTTTATACACAGCCCCTTTTTGAGAAAACAGTATTTTATGTAGCCCTGGTTTACCTGGAACTTTAGTCTAAAATGACCTGGATCATTATAATTCTCCTGCCTCAGTTTTCTTAATGTTAAGAAACCAGCATATGCCATTGTTCCTGGTGTGTTTTGGCTTTCTGGTATATTAATATAATGTTTTAATATAATAATTTGAATTACTGATGTCTGCTTCTGTATTTTTATCTATTCAGTTTATTCATTAAACATTTGTTGACTATTTACTACTTACCATAGAGATACTAGGAGTTGGAACTGTAGTTAAAAGAGATTCATAGTTTAGCAAAGAAGGCAGATGTAAAGATACATTATTATAGCATGCTGTGATTTATCTCTGTAGAGAATAAAATAAAATTTATGTCATTAACTTTGTAGAAGTTACTCTTATTTTAGTATGTCAGTAACTGTGGTTTTCCTTGATCTTTTGTTATACAACAATGGGGATTAAACCAGGGCTTACACAAACACTATTACTAGGCTACATCCTCAGACTCTGGATTGTTTTTTTTTTTTTTAAAGACAGGATCTCACTGTGTAACCCAAGCTGACCTCAAACTCTCCATCCTTCTTTCTCACTGCCCCCTAGCTGTAAGGCAGGTCAGGTGCACGCACGTGTGAGAGTGTGTGTGTGTGTGTGTGTGTGTGTGTGTGTGTGTGTATGCACGGCCACACCCAGGGCTGGACTCACTTTTAAATTGTACCCTTTTATGTATGTGCAGCCTACTCAACCAGCAGGTTTTCTTT
Organism: Mastomys natalensis; assembly: GCA_021653895.1. Classification (NCBI taxonomy): domain Eukaryota; kingdom Metazoa; phylum Chordata; class Mammalia; order Rodentia; family Muridae; genus Mastomys; species Mastomys natalensis. Next base: position 1,305,833 of record JAJTUV010000257.1, on the reverse strand, counting down.
TCTGCTTACTATTCAAAATTATTTATAAAATACAAGCCATGTTTTGTTTTATTTATTTTCTTTGACAATTTCATACATGTATACAGTGTATCTTGGTCATATCTATCTATCTATTCCTAACTCTACTGTCCTATTCTGTCTAGAACCTCAGAGAATACCACTTGAACCTTTATGTTCTCTTTTCCTTCATAATCTACTGAGTCCAGTTAGTCCTGCTTTAATGTGCATGATTGTGACATCCTGGCAACTCCAGAAAACTATGGCTCTCCTTCCTCCAGCAAGCATAAACTGTCAATAACTCCTCAGTTAAGGGCGGGGCTTCATGAGCTCCTACATTATCCATGCTGGAATGTTGCCTGGCTTGATCGTGTGCGGGTTACCACAGCTGTTGTGAGTTCATGAGTACAGTAGCCACAACGTGTTGAAAACAACATTTCTTAACTTCCCTGAGCCTTGTGTTAGAAATTAAAGTCAAGGATGGCAAAGAAAGAGACTATTACTCTAACTGAAGTGTCTCAGCACAGCAAAAGTTACTCTTACAAAAGGTACTGCTCATCAAAGCATTAGAGTAGGCAGCTGGGACAGGAATTACGCTTGGTTTTTGTAGTTTTAACAAAAATTAGCAACTGTATCTTTTCCCCATTGACTGGGGTCTGACCTCACAGTCTTTTGAGATTGGGGTGCGTGTGTGTGTGTGTGTGTGTGTGTGTGTGTGTGTGTGTGTGTATCCAGAATGGGAAAGGGTTTACTGATCCATAGAGAAAGGAATCACTGATCTGAGAGGAATGAGTTCACTGATCCAGGCTATTAGGTTCTTGAAATATAGCAGGAGCCCTTGTGTTCTGGGTGGAGAAGGATCAAAATCATTGCATATAGGTGGAGCAGATGAGAAAAGACTAGTGATAGAGGTGTCTTGGTTAAGGCTAAGCACTCAAATTGCTTCTCTTAGCATGTTGCGTCTCTACATTAAATGCTACCACTGGCACTTAAAAACCTTCTCTGACCATGACAGAGAGAGCACTACTCTGTGGGTATAAACATAAATATTGATCATAATTAACAAAACAGTAGTAGTTGATTTCCCCTAGGGCCCACGACCTCTCTAGCTTAGGGCCTTTGACCAGTTTTATAGTAACACATTAAAAAAAATCATAACATGTTTCAGATATAAAAGGTTTAAAAGAATAAGAGATATTAAATATAATATAACTTGTTGGGCTTTTTTATGTCTGCCCCAGTTCCTGAATGCTGTCATGGAGTCTTATTTATGCATTAACGCCTAGACCTTAAGCTAGGCTCATTCCCAACTAGCTCATAACTCAGCTATCCCATTTATGCTAATCTCAGTTCTGCTATGTGGCCAGTTATCTCTCCTCAGTTTCATATATCCAATCTTCCTACTCCTGGCTCCTGACTCTTTCCCAGAGTTTCTCTTTCTCTGCTGGATGTCCCACTGTCTATTGACTTTATTTTAACCAGTCAGAAGGTGCCTTAGGCAGGCAGGGAAGGACAGAGGCATATTTTCACAACAGTGCATATAAGCATTGTCTCTACAATGTAATATTGTATTTAAGAAATAAACATAGGCATAGATGCCTTTGGAAGGCTGCAGAGGGAGGATCAAGAGTTTGAGGCCAGCCTAATGAGACCCTGTCTTAAAAATAAAACAAGCAATACCATCAACAACCAATGCCCCCCCCCCAAAAAAAAATAGGAATTCCTCTGTGCTTTTTTTTGTGAAATTTTCTTACCTCCATAGATATGTCCATAATTCTAGTTTGTTGGTTATTATACCAATCTATGTCTATACCTGTGTATTGATCACCAAGTGATATATAACCATACTATGTAGTATCACATTTTAGGAATTTTATAGCCCTTTGGGCAGAAGTACCAAAAGACTAATAAATCCTGCAATATACAAAAATGGTTCTGTGCCATGAACAAATTTAATTTAATATGCTACATTAATTGAATAAAATACAGGAGTTCAGATGTAGCTCACTTGGTAGAGGGAACATGCAAAAAGCCATCACCGCATAACCAGGTATCATGGCACACTCCTGTAATCCCAATATTCTGGAAGTAGAGATATTAAGATAAGTTTGTTGTTTTGTTTTTCAAGACCAGGTTTCTCTATATAGCCCTGATTGTCCTGGAACTCACTGGAGACCAGGCTGGCATTGAACTCAGAGGTCCAGCTGCCTCTGTCTCCACCTTCTAAGTGCTGGGATTAAAGATCTTCACCATCACCACCTATCTGGAAGATAAATTTAAGTCAGTTCAGATGCATATTGAGGTTAGGCTGACTGCATGATACTATTGTAAAGAAAAAGAAGGGTCTAGAGAGATGGCTCAGTGGTTAACACCACATGCCTCTCTTACAGAGAGGTCCACTATTCCGTTTCCAGCATCCACTTTGGGCACCTCACAAACCCTGAAACTTATTCTAAGAGATCTAGGCTTCTGTGAAAACTGCACACATAGACACACACACACACAGACAAGGTCTTCACTGTGTAGTGACCTTAAACTCAGAGGTCTGCCTATTTCTCTCAAGTACTGGGGGGAAAATTGTTTTAAAAAGAAAAAAAATTGAGAAGTTGCATTTGGCTAATTTTAACCTCATTTCATAACTTAAAAAAATCATAGGGACTGGAGAGATGACTTGGTGGTTAATACTACTGCTTATCTTCCAGAAGATCTGGGTTCAAGTCCCAGCACCCACATGATAGCTAACAACCATCTATAACTCCCATTCCAGGCAATCTAGTGGTACATAGATAAAAATATGAACAAAAGCAACCACATGTATTACCTTTAAAAAAAAATCACACTCAACAGATTGGGAATTGAAGGGAAATTCCTCAAATTTATAAAGGATATCTAAAAATAGGTTACAGCATGCTGAAAAAATGAAACTTCCCTCTAAGTTCTGCAACAAAATAAGCCACTACTCTCACTCCTTCCTTTGAACAATGTTCTGGAGTTTATAGCAGGGAAGTTGGGGAAGAGAGAGATAAAAGGTGCCCAGACTGGACAGGAATAAGTAAAACTACAGCAAATACTGTATTGTCAGTTTAAATTAAGAATTTCTGAAAATCATTAAACCTTGAAAACTGTTAGCACTAATAAAGATTGAAGATTAAACAAATCAGAAAATAATGAGTAATCTGAAAATGAACAGAATTTCACTTACATCATCAAAAAGAATAAAATTCTTAGTAAATTTAAGGAATAAAGCACAAAACTTTTTAGAACTCCGAAACTTACAAAATATTGAGGTTGGGCATGGTGGTACATACCTTTAATCCCAGCACTCAGGAAGTAGAGGCAGAAAGATCTGAGTTCAGGGATAGCCTGCTTTACATAGAGTTTCAGGCCAATCAGTGAACACAATGAGACCTTGTCTCAAAAACGAAACATTATTGAGTTTTTAAAAAGCAAATAGGGCTAGGGATTCGGTTCCTCTAACAGCGTGGGGTTGATCCCCCGACACAACATTTTTAAAAAGCTAGATGTGTCCATATCTGTAGTCCCAAAATTCTTAATGGCAGTTGGGAGGCAGGGTAGAAGAATTGACTGAAAGCTCAGGAGAGATAGCTAGCCCAGGACTCTACCCTAGGAACGGGATAGAAGGAAAAAACTGATTCCTAAAACCCTAGGAACGGGATAGAAGGAAAAAACTGATTCCTAAAAGTTGTTCTCCTACTTCTACACACATGGTGACATATGCACACCTCTAAGATCAATTTAAAGAGACAGATGCAGTGGGACACTTGTAACCCTTGGGAAACTTAGGCAAGGGGATTATTAGAACCCAGGAGTTCAAGGCCAGCAGGCTGCATAGTGAGACATTGGTTTAAAACAAAAACAAGAAAGCTGGGTGGTGGTGGCACATAATTTTAATCCTAGCAGGGAGACAGGCAGATCTCCAAGTTCAGAGTTCAGCCTGGTCTACAGGGCAAGTTCCAGGACAGTCAGTGAGAGCTACACAGAGAAACCCTGTCTCAGAAAACAAAACAAACAAACAAAAAGTAGTTTGAGAGTTCCTCAAAACAGTAAAGTAGGGGATGGCAATGTAACTCAGCTGGTTAGGAGCGCTTGTTTAGTGTGTGTAAAGCCTTAGCATCTATCTGTATACCCTTGGTAGGGGAAGCATAAAGCTACCGTTGTTTGTTACCATGAGCTAGCAGATTCATTCTTAGACTCAACTCAAGGAAGTGAAAGCACATCTACATAGAAACTTACTATTCATGATAGCCCCAAAGTGGGAACGACACAGATGCCTGGTTTCTGCTAAACAAAAGGCGATATATATATTTGTTTATATGATGGAATGTTGTTCAGCTAAGAAAAGGAATAAAATCCAACATGGATGAAACTTGGAAAAATGCTAGGTGAAGGGAGCCAGATGAAGGGGACATATGTATAATTCCATTTTTCTTTGCTTGTTTTCACTTTTTTGAGACAAGGTCTCAATATATAGCTCTGGCTGTCCTCAAACTAACTATGTAGACGAGGCTGGCCTTATAAAGATCTGCCTGCCTCTATCTCTCTTGCCACCATCCCCAGCCACTATTCCATGTATTTGAAATGTTGGAAATAAATACAGACTTGTGGCTGGCAGGAATGAGAAGTGAGGAAACTGCCTGAAAGTATATACCCAACTCTTTGAGTAGTTTAAAAAGTACTGAATTTATATACTGCAAAGTAAATCTTATGCTATATAGACTATATTTCAATTTGAAAACAGGGAAGAAAAATAATACAGAAAGTAGACAGTCTTCCTAAAAGGGGAGCAGAAAGTCTTACCTAGTGGAGTATGCAATAATCCAGTACTCAAGCAGCTGAGGGAAAGAAGATGGAGGTGTAGTACAAGGTCAGCTGTCCTACTTAGTGAGATCCTGTGGTACAGAAGGATGGGAGTGTCAAGACACATCTACAAACCTTGGTGGTTAATATTTGAAGATGGCTCAGCTTCTCAGTCTTCCTTGATACATGAATCTCTCACTTTGCTGCCCACAGCATGATTTCTAGTTTCTGACCTCCTCTCTCACTCCTGGACTTGAAATACAGTTAGGTGACAGGATTAAGGATCCTACTCATGTATACTATGTGCATGAAAAATAAAAATACCGAAATAAATATTTTTTTTTTTAATTTTTTAAGTTATTTGAGGCTATGTGCCAGGTCTTGAACACTTTTGTATAAGTGATTTTTACAACTAACTTGAGGAAAGTACTATTATTTTCTGCATTTTATAGATTTAAAAATGGTAGCTGGTTAATTATTCTAATTACAAGTGTTAGGCTAGTATTCAAGCTTAACAGTTCAGTTTTTATTCACTGAGTCAACACGCTATTTCCAACCAAACCTGTCTTTTTGCAGGTCTTTGGATACTTCATTTCATGGACATCATACTTATTTCTGCCTTTCCAGGTCCATTAATGAGATGAAACGGTTGGAGGAAATGTCAAATATATTTCAGAGTTCTGGAGTTGAGAATCACCCTCCTGAACCAAAGTCCCCAGAAGAAGGAATGAAAAGTCGAAAGACAAAGAAGAACCATGGGAAATGGTGATGGACAAGAAACACTTCAAGCTGTGGCGGCGCCCAATTACCGGCACCCACCTTTACCAGTACCGAGGTGAGCCATGCCCGGCTGCCTTTGACATGTGTCCATGATGCCCACACATGGTGCTTTGTTCCTTTTGCTTCCTAAACCATTCTATCCTGGCCCTACTGAAGAAAATTTGCCAAATTTTTGTTTTCCTCTCCCAGATGACAAGCTTTTCATATTCTTCCTTGATATATGTCATCTCTGCCTTGCTTTCCTGTTTCCTAGCTCTCCCCCACCCCTCTTGTCGTTCTAGTTTTTGGAACATACACAGATGTGACGCCCCGACAGTTCTTCAATGTTCAGGTGAGTTTACTTTCTCTCCAAATATGGAACTTTTTGGCTCCATGAATGCCTGTAATCTCAGTACTTGGAAGGTGAGACAGGAGATTTGCTGCAAGTTAGAGGCAAGCCTGGGTTGTATAACAAATACAAGGCTAGTCAGAAATACATAGCAAGTTAAAACAAATAAATGAATTAAAAACAATAAAAGAGTTGGATGTGATGGCACATACTTTTAATCCTAGCACTCAGGAACCAGAGGCATTTGAGACCTGCCTGGTCTACACACAGCTAGTTCCAGGACAGCAGAGCTACATAGAGAGATTCTGTTCCAAAAACAATAAAAGTAAAACAAAAGTGAGAGGGGAAGGTGAGATCTCCCAAAGTGCCACATAGAACTGTCTTTCGTGATACCCCAATTTTCTTTTTTTTTTTTTTTTTTTTTTTTTTTTTTTTTTTTGGTTTTTCGAGACAGGGTTTCTCTTGTGTAGCTCGGGCTGTCCTGGAACTCACTCTGTAGACCAGGCTGGCCTCGAACTCAGAAATCCACCTGTCTCTGCCCGTGATACCCCATTTTCAAATTTTGATTTTTAATTCTAAAAATCAGTATACAGCTGAATGTGGTGGCATGCACCTTTAATCCCAGTACTCAGTTTATATGGGTAGCCCCAGGACATCCAGAACTATAGAGAGAGACCCTGTCTCAAACAAAATAGAAAATAAGTATACAAAGTATTAGGCTTTATGACATTTTTAGACATAATTTGTTTTTGCTGGTCTTTCCCCCACGCCCACCCCCTTCCCTTCTTCCTTCTGCCCCTCCTTCTCTTGTATAATTTCTCCCCTCAGTAACCCCAGTCAACTTTCCTATCACAAGTTCTCTTGTCCTCCCATCTCATCACTACCTTTTCAAGATTTATCATCTTCCTGAATGTTTTATAATTTCATTTTTCTTTTTGGCTGAATAAAATTCTACAAGTACAACATGTTTACTCTCCATTCATTTGTTTTAATTTCCTTCCTTTTGTGAATAGTGCCACAGTAATCATCTATAGTAAGATACAGAGTATATAGGTTATATGCCCAGGAGTATGACTAGGTCATAGGGTAGTTCTGTTTTTCATTTTTCTGATAAACCTCCATACTGATTTTCATAATCTACTAACACCACTGTATGATTTCAAATGTAGGTCATTCTAGACACTTGTCAAAACCCACACAATGTCTAGCACACATAATGAACTCTATACCATAGTCAATGATGTATCAATACTGGGTAGGCAGTGGTACAGGCATGTAATCCTAACACTTAGGAGGGCCACCACAAGTTATAGCTAGCCTTGTCTACCTAGTAAATTTCAGGCCAGCTGGAGTTGCTACATGGTAAAGCCTTACTTTTAAAAAAAAAAGTACAGGAAAATAAACCCATTAAAACAAAATTATTTAGATAGCCAAGCATTTAAAAACTCTAATACAAGGCCATCAGGAGATGCCAGAGATGCTAAGATTCAGCAGAGTGTTAGCAGATGGTTGCTGATTTGTATGTAGACTCTCATCTGTCCTGGTAGAGAGGAGGAGGAACTTCTGAAGATTGATGTCGAGATTTTTGTTGTTTTGGTTTGTTTTCTTTAAGCCATTATAAGGAACACAGAATGTTTCTCTTCTTCCATTCCCTTCAGAGCAGAATAAAACCTTGACATTGTCTAAAGTGGCATTTTTGGGAATGTAGTGTGTTATAATTTTCTACACAGTTTCTCTCTCTTGTAAATTTTCTCATGATCTTCTTACTGCTTTGAACACATTCAGGACATAGCATATTATCTTCCACTCCTGGGGATTTCTTTTTCCTGTTAGGCTGCTAACAGGAAAGAGAAATCAACTTTTGGAAAGTATCTGGAACCCAGGTCTAATTGGTATAAAATTGCAGGCAAACCAAGTCTGTCCTGTCTGCGGGAGCTGTGTGCCATGGACATAGCCTGCTTTTTTATACAGTCCAGGACCACCTTTATAATGGGAGTTTCTTTAACTCACCAGTGGTATAAATAATGACATGAGAATTTTATTACAGTTTAAAGTTTAGGCTTTTTGCTAGGGCAGTTTTTCTGCTAGTTTATCTAATTTAACCTGACTATCTAGCCAATGACCTGCTACATGGATAGCTCTATACCTTTCTCTCTGCTGTGGTTCATGTCTGTTATCTCCATGTACACTTTCAAATCTCCCACGTCTGCTTGCTTTTCCCAGTGTGTACCACCTCTCTTTGTCTCTGTCTCTCCCCCCAACCCCCACCCCAAGTTCCACCCCTACTTCCTGCCCAGCCATTGGCCATCAGCTCTTTATTACAACCAATCATCAGTGCAACAAACCTCTGATACAATTTTAGATTGCCTCTAGGCAGGGAGGACTGTCTGACCTTCAAGTATCTGAGTAGGAGGCTGGCGATGTGCCATAGAAATGACAATACCAGTTTCCTGCCAGCATTTAGCTCTCCCAGTACAGAATTAACCATTGAAAATGCAGAGATATACCTTCGTAGAGGGTAAAAAGGTTATTCCCAGCACATTTTTCCATGGACTGGTACTGTCCATAGTGGGCTGGATCCACCTATATCAGTTAACAATCACGACAGTCCTCCTTAGACAGGCTCTCACTCCAGTCTTATCTGGACATCCCTTTCTCAGGTGACTCCAGACTTTATCAAAAAAAGCTAACTACAATAAGTGGCAAACATTTTTACCCACTGAGACATTTCACCACCCCCATTCTACAGACATTTTTAACTAATTAATTTATTTACTTTACATCCCATTTGTAGCTTCCTATTTCTCCTCTCCTCCCAGTCCTTCCCTAAACATTTTTTAATAATCAATTTTATTTTATGTGCATTGTGTGAGGGTGTCAGATCCCCTGGAACTGGAGTTACAAGCAGTTGTAAGCTGCCTTGTGGGTACTGGGAATTGAACCTGGGTCCTCTAGAAGAGTAACCATTGCACTTAACCACTGGGCACTCTTTCGAGTATCTCCGTAGACATTTCTGTTGCATCGTTTTTGTGTATGTGCATATATGTACACACATGATAATGAGAACTGAACATAGACAAAACTTGCTAGACAAGTACCTGAGTTGCATCTTCAGTCTTTTGGTGGTTTTTTTTTGTTGTTGTTGTTTGTTTTTTTAAGCCAGGTCTCCCTATATAAGTCTAATATTGCCTTGAACTTTTGACTCTTGAATTGCTGATATTTACAGGCATGTGTGCCATCAGTGTCTTGTTGCATTTTTAAGACTCCTTTGAAGGGGGCTGGAGAAGTGGCTGAGTGGTTGAGAACACTGTTTGCTCTTCTGGGGAACCCAGGTTCCCAGCACCCACATGATGGCTCACAGATGTCTATAATTCCAGTCTTAGAGAGTCTAACATCATCTGGTCTCCAAGGACATCAGGCAAGCATGCAGGCAAAACACCAAACACATAAAAGTTAGAAAAAAAATATTCCCTCAGGGGACTGGGAGAATCATTCAGTGGGTAAGGTGCTTGCTGATTAAGCTTGCGTTCAGATCCCTGTATCGTCCATGTAGAAGCTGAGTGTGGCAGCATATGTCTGTAAGTAACCCTAGCACTGGTTAGGTGGTGCTAGATGAATCCCCAGAGATTGCTGGCCAGCTAGTCTAGTCAAACCAGTATGCCTCAGGTTCAGCGAGAGAACCTGTCCCAATAAAGTAGAGAGGTGGAAAACATCCAGCAGTGACCTCTGGCCTACACATGCACAGGTGCACACATGCACATTCACACCCATACACACAGACACAGAATCCCCTGATACAAGTGAGACTCTTACTGTATGTGAGAATCATCTAATAAACAGCCATGCCTCTTACATATCGGTACTGTTAAGTCAAATTACTATTTCTCCATAATGTCTCATAAGTCAGAGATCCAACCTCCCAGAGAAACTTCTGCATCTCTGTTTTGGATCTTTTGCAGCTGGATACAGAGTACAGGAAAAAATGGGATGCCCTTGTGATCAAGCTAGAGGTGATTGAGAGAGATGCCGTCAGTGGTTCTGAGGTTCTTCATTGGGTAACCCATTTTCCTGTGAGTATTTTTACTTCAGTTTTATTCCTGTCAAGTCTGTGATGCAGAACACTAATCCTGCCTTACTTCGCTTTTCAGTATCCAATGTACTCTCGGGACTATGTTTATGTTCGACGGTATAGCGTGGATCAGGAAAACAATGTGATGGTCTTGGTGTCACGGTATGTATAACTGCTGGAGTATTTGCTGAGCTCCACTAGCTGTGCCTCACCCATTGGACCTTGGCTTTGCGTTCATGAATGCCCTGCAAACTTCCTAACAGCCAGTGCCCATCCATCCCTACTCAGGGAATAGGCTCTGAACCACTAGGGAGACTGCAGGATAGGAGTGGGTATTAAGGGTAGAACCTAGAGATCTTACTAATGCTAAGCAAACATGGTACTGCTGAGTTACTGCCCTAAACAAGTGATTCTCAACCTTCATAATGCTGTAACCCTCATGTTGTGGTGACCCTTAACCATAAAATTATTTTTGTTGCTGCTACTTAACTGTAATTTTGCTGCTCTTATCAATTATAATGTATCTGTGTTTTCCAATGGTCTTAGATGACCCCTGTGAAAGTATCATTTGACTCCTTCTCACTCCAAAAGGGGTTGAGACCACAGCACCCAAATTTAAGTTTTAATTAAATGTTTTGAATTTTTAATGTAGGTAGAACTAGAAATATAGCTTGTGAGCCATATATTATAATATCAAAGAAACTTTCATATTCCATGAATACAACCTGGGTTGTGTTCATCATTTCATTAACTGCTTGGTTTTGTTGAGACAGGGTTCTACAGTTCCCCCACTCCCACTTATCCTTGCCTCACCATTGGTTAGTGCCAGGATAGTCATCGCCCTCTCTCCTTACAGTGCGGTGGAACACCCCAGTGTGCCAGAGTCTCCAGAGTTTGTCAGGGTCAGATCTTATGAATCCCAAATGGTTATCCGTCCTCACAAGTCATTTGATGAGGTGAGTTTTACCTCATGAGAGATGAGTGTTGAAGCTTTGAAATTTTTTCAAGGAATGCCTTTGTCTGAACTGCTGAGAGGTGATTTGTCAAAATGTATGCATTAGAGTCTGCTGGAACTTACAAGTATATTGTGGGCCCTGGTCTCACTTCCTGATTGTTTCAGGGGTGACTGGAAAATTTATAGTTTGTGTGGGTTGGAGAGATGGCCCAGTGATTCAGAGCACCTGTGCTGGGCAGTGGTGGCCCACACCTTTAATCTCAGTACTTGGGAGGCAGAGGCAGGTGGACTTCCGAGGAAATCCTATCTCAAATGCTTGAAAAAAGCAAACAAAAAAAAAAAACATTTATTGCTCTTGCAGAGGACCCAGATTTGAAGCTTATGGAGCTTCCTTCTGTATCATATAAGGTAGGGCCACTTACCACTGTGCCCTCCACTGCCTGAGTCCCCTGCTATCTGAACCTGTCAGTGTGTCCATGTCTGACCCATCACTCTCCAGAACTGCCTCTTATTGCTATCTCCCATGCAGATACTTTGCCTAGTTGGTTCCAGACTTTCTGAGTTCAGCTGTTCCTTGTTTTCAGGGCCTCAAAGTGGCTTAGTTTCAAATAGTAGCCCACCTCTTGAGAGGAACCTGACAGTAGCTCTTTGAAGAATGACAATGAATTTGTTCTTCTCAGGAGACACCATGTCTGCCCACTGACTAAGGCTCATGAGAGTACTGGTCCTATGTCTGGGCTCATCAGTTTGTTGTGATAAGAGCGGCTTTATGGCTTTGGGCTGCCCCTTTCCTGCTCCTACAGGGGAGAAGCCTGTTAGAACTGTTGGCTCTTTCCCTACATAACTGTATAACTTTCTGGTTTCTCTGTTGTTCAGTTTGTAATTCCTGATGTTACCCTGTTGCTTCTCTCTTTGGAATGTGGTCTGTCCTTTCTTACCTTGACTTTTAACTCATAGAGTCACATGGAATAAGAAGCTATCCACCATCTGCCTGAAATTTTGCCTAATTTTTTTCCTCCAAGACAGGGTTTCTCTGTGTAGTCCTGGCTGTCCTATAACTCACTTTGTAGACCAGGCTAGCCTTGAACTCACAGAGATCTACCTGCCTCCACCCCTACTCCAGCCCCTACCCCTAAGGGATTAAAAGTATATACCACTGCCTGGGATGCTTAATTCTTTATACTACTTTTGAATTGTGTCTTTGTGTATTGATTAGTTTTAAATGACAACTTGCCAACCGAGAATCACTTGGGAATTTAAAATTTTTTTATTTTATGTGAATGAATGTTTTACCTACATGTATGTCAGCATACTACCTGTGTGCCGTGGTGCTGCCAAAGTCAGAAGAGTTTGTTGGATCCCCTGGGACATGTGACTCAAGTGGTTATTATAAACTTCCATGTAAGTGCTGGAAATTGAACCTGGGTCTCTGCAAGTGCTCTTAACTACTGATTCATCTCTCCAGCCCCAAAGTTGCCAATCTTGACAACAAGCATAAACTATCTCTCATGCTGCAGGGGATTACCATCTATTGCCTTACTTGAGGCAGGATGGAAGACCCGCTGTAATGTGGGCAGCACTGTTTCATGGGTGAGCACAGAACTGTGTTACGAGTGAATGAAGAAAACTAGCTGAACAAATGCCAGTAGGCAGCATGGACGCATTCATTTCTCTCTGCTCCTGACTGGATGTAGTGTAACCAACACTATCAGGCTCCTGACTGGATATAGTGTAACAAACACTATCAGGCTCCTGACTAGATATAGTGTAACCAACACTCTCAGGCTCCTGTCTATGGATATAGTGTAACCAACACTCTCAGGCTCCTGTCTATGGATATAGTGTAACCAACACTCTCAGGCTCCTGTCTATGGATATAATGTAACCAATACTCTCAGGCTCCTGTCTATGGGGAATGAGATAATTAAACATCAAGAGACAAGTGAGAATGAAACAGTTTTAAGTATACCATTCTGCCAAAAGGAATGCCAGTGTAGAGAAGAGGATGTGCTGATTTGATTCAATTTTTTTGTTTGTTTGTTTGTTTGTTTGTTTGTTTTAAGACAGGGTTTCTCTGTATAGCCCTGGCTGTCCTGGAACTCACTCTGTAGACCCAGAAATCTGCCTGCCTCTGCCTCCCAAGTGCTGGGATTAAAGGCGTGCGCTACCACCGCCTGGCGTGATGTAGATAATTATTTAGTTGAGGAAATAGATTCAGAGAATTTTATATTTTTATTTTTATTTTTTTGGTTTTTCGAGACAGGGTTTCTCTGTGTAGCCCTGGCTGTCCTGGAACTCACTCTGTAGACCAGGCTGGCCTTGAACTCAGAAATCCACCTGCCTCTGCCTCCCAAGTGCTGGGATTAAAGGCGTGCGCCACCACTTCCTGGCCTGATTCAATTTTTTTTTAATGTTCCTGGATCACAAGAAATTCCTGCCTCCTTATCCCATAGTCTGGGATTTGCTCCCTTCCTATCTTCCCCATCCTGTTGGTTTAGAATGCAGAGCCTTATCCACTGAATAATTTGGGGCTTTTTTTCTACCTTTTTTTTTTTTTTTTTTTTTTTTTTCTGATTATGGGCTCTTATCACATGGCAGGCAAACTGTAAGTCCCAATTCTCAGTTCTGAAACAAACAGCCACCAACTAGAGGTAAGAAGGGCCCACGATATTCTGCTTATTTGGACTGAACTCTGAGCAGATCTCATACTGAAAACAGACCATAATTATATTTTACAATTTCTGTCTCTTACTTATTGGTCTTTAATTTTTGCTGTTGTTAATTTTCTACTTTGGGATTTTGAGATAATTGGTTTTTAAATTAAATTAAGTGTATATGGGCATTTTGCCTGCTTGTATATTGTGTACTATTTGTATGTTGTACCCTTGGAGACTAGAAGGTAGCAGATTCTTTAGAAATAGAATTATAAATAGTTATGAGCTACCATGTGTGTTCTGGGAATTGAACCCTGTCCTCTGCTAGAGCAGAAAGTGTTCTTATCTGCTGTACAATCTCTCTAGTCCCACAGATGGAGTAACTTAAAAAGTTTTATTTGCTGGAGCTCATTTTGTCTTGTAAGCAGCCTTTGTGATTGGTCTGGTCATGTTCCTAGGGTGTGGCTTTTACCTCTTTGTGCATATTTCCACAGTGCTCAGGATGAATTTCTATTAGAGTATCATTCACTTATTTCCTAAGTACTGGGAATTGAACCTAAAGCCTCATATTTGAGGCAAAGGATCTACCACTGAAGTGCAACAGCAGCCAGGGCACTTTATCTTCGTAAACAGAAGCTCCTAAGGGAAAGGATTAGAGCTGATATGTTTGTTATGCAGCACCTAGCAAAGTGCCAGACACGGCAGGCATTAAAATATATGCTAAGAAATGAATAGCTACTTAACAGTATACTTTGAGTATGATGGAGAGGTAGGTTGCTGTTAAGATTTATCAGTCCAGACTCTTGATGCCTCTGCTTTTGAAGTATGGATAGAACATTTGTTCTTTATTCCCTTCTTATAGAACACAGCTGTTTCAGGCTTCTTTTATAGTCATTATTTTGTTTGCTTTGTAGCCTAGTCTCCTGCTTCTGCCTGCCAAGTGCTGGGACTACAGTTATGTGCCACTTTAACCACCTTAATAATTCTGGGTCCTTTTTGGTATTAGGTATGAGAGGGCTGAGCCAAAAAACAGTAGGTGTGTAGGCCTGGTGGTTAGATTTTTCTTTCTTACTTCTGTGTCCAAGCTGGCCATCTGTAAAATGGAAGAGAGTGATACATTGTGGAGCTGCAAGGACCTAAGGGAGCTCCAGCTGCATAGTGCTCTTTAAACAGTTACCATTAGCACTAAGAGCAAAAAGGGAAGGTAAAATCCTTGAATTGTAAATATTGGGCATCTGTATTGGGTCCTCAAGGCTACCCCATGTTTGAAGATTTGCTGGGAAGACTTCAAAAGAAACTATTGTAGTCCTAGCTAAAATTTAGGACAGTGACATTATTAGTAAGGACACACAGCTATAAAAGAAAAAAGACACAGAATAATCTTGAGTCCACATGAGGCTTCCTTCTCTAACACCAAAATACAACAATGTGTGTTTAATGTTTTGGCTAGAAAACTATTAGAGACTTAGTGCCAAAGTTTTCACTGGTCCCATAGTACCCTCTATTTAACATCTTTCCAAGAGGCTGCATGATACTTGTCATGATTTGGACACAGGAAACTTCCCTATTAGTTTAATCTTTTACTGGGATCAAGATAGTAAAGGGCCTTTCTACGAAGAGCAGCCTCTGTGCTTTTCATGTATATAGGATATTGCGTTTCTTCTGGTACTAGATGTAGAGGTTGCTGTGGTCCTCATATTTGCTGTTTCTTTTCCAGAACGGCTTTGACTACTTACTGACCTACAGTGACAATCCACAAACCGTGTTCCCTCGATACTGTGTCAGTTGGATGGTTTCTAGTGGTAAGTAGGGGAATGCACAATGGGCGGGCCTGAATCTGAGCTGAACGAATTGTTTTTTGGTTTTTTTTTGGTTTTTTCTTAATGCCAACAGGAAGGTTGATATTTTTTGTAGTCATGTTGGGGGAAATTTGAAAAATCTTCCTATTTCATTCTAGCCTCTAAGTGGGATTTGAAGGTATAAGAAAAATAGGGGTTCTAGAAAGGATTTTTTTTTTTTTTTTTTTTTTTACCCAGAGGAGTTTTTAAGACTCAGTTTGATGCCTTACATATAGATGGTGTACATTGGTGTGTGTGTGTGTGTATACATACACATATACATATATATATATAATTTTGTTGTTGTTGTTGTTCAGTATTGTTAAATGTCTAGGTTGGTAATGCACACCTGTAATCTCAGTAGTGGTTGCAGGGGCTGAGACAGAAGGATCAAGACCTAGGTGACAAAAGTGATAAAACCAAAATATTTAAGGCTATAAGATCTGGCCAAGAAAACTTAGTTGTGGGGCAGTTACTTAGGGGAAGAAAGGGCTACTACCTAACATAGGCTGCATGTCACAGCCACACCCTCCACTTCTAACCCTTTTTAGAAAACTTCAACCCCTAAGTGTTGGAATTACTTGTGTAAGATGCCATGTGTAACTCTTCATACCACTTTATTCTGGTGGTCAAGTAGTTCCTTATCCTCAGGAGGAGGATGGGAAGTTAGGTATTTATTGTTTGCCTACCTATTCTCTAAATAGGTTTTGGTTTTGAGCTTGTCACTGGCTTGTTTGGCAGGTGTCCTGGTTTGTTTTCTGTTGCTCTAATGAACACCATGACCAAAAAAAAGCAACTTGGAGAGAAGAAAGGTTTATTTCATCTTATAGCTTTTGTCCATCATGAAAGGAAGTCAGGGTAGGAACCTAGTGGAGGCCATAGAGGAACACTGCTTACTGGCTTGCTCTCTATGGTTTGCTCAGCCTGCTATTTTGTACAGCCTAGGATCACCTGACTGGGTGTGGAACCACACATTGTAGGTGGGCACCCTCATATCAGTCATTATTCAAGATAATGCCCTCACATAACTTTCCAAGAGCACAGTTTTTTAGGTTTTTTTTGAGATAGAATTTCTCTATGTAATCTTGACTATCTTAGAACTCACTCTGTAGACTAGGTTGGCCTTGAACTCAAAGAGATCCACTATGTGTGTCCATGCCCATCCAACTTGTAGAGACTAGTCTTATATAGAGGCATTTTCTCACTTGGGGTTCCTCCTCCTAGATGATTCTAGCTTGGGTCAGGTTGACAAAAAAAAAACCTAATCAGTACAACAGCTTGACTAGATTCTGCTGTGTCCCAATAGGTATGCCAGATTTCCTGGAGAAGCTGCACATGGCCACTCTGAAAGCCAAGAACATGGAGATCAAAGTGAAGGACTACATCTCTGCGAAGCCTCTGGAAATGAGCAGTGAGGCCAAGACCACTGCTCCATCCCCCGAGCGGAAGAATGAGGGTAGCTGTGGCCCGGCTCGGATTGAGTATGCTTAAAGGCCTTTGGGATAAGGAAAGACAGGCACTTCCAGCCCTGCCTTGCTCCTTCAGCTCTGCTGCAGGACAGGGACAAGTCACATATGTTAGAAGACATCTGCTGTAACTGTCAGTGCAAGAGAATTTAGAACTGGAGTTAGATTTCATCTGGAGCCCTATTGCTCTTTACCAAACAGAGGACCATGACATCGTGGAGTTGTCATGTTCTCAGGACAGCTGTTGTGAAATCCAGGATCATGCTGACCTACTCTGGAACAGCCTCTCACTTTAGGCCAGAAGGGGATGAATCCTATCCGCCTCCTACGAGAAGCTTCCTTGTTGACATTCCAAATGCCACCATTGGTTATGCAATGCTCTGGATATCCTTCAGTTCTGTAGGTCACTTGGAGAGTGGTTGGCCTCGGGTTCTCACTAAGTGGTTTTTTGGAGTGCTCTTGGTAACAGTCCTGTGATGGTGTGAACAATTCTGGCTGAGCTAAGTGCCTTGTCCTTGCCTTGCTTTATCTTTAAAGACATGAAGTTTGTACCAAGGGATCCTTCCCCCTACAGAATACCATGACATTGACTCATCTGATGAAAGCAGCTTTCATCTTAACTGGCCTTTCTGTGTTCATAGACTCTGCTCACTGGATCATGGCCTCTGCTGTAGCCTTAGCCCATTTGCCAGGAACATCAGAGACAAACTCCTCTCGACGGTAGCTTCCTATTTGATGCCATCAGTGTTCTTAATAGGGTCAGTGGAAGTGTGCACAAAACATCTTACTTAAAAATAACTAGATTTCTTTTTAACCCTTCTAGCAAATGGAGTTAGGAGGTTGAGCACAATTCTTTCTATCGTCTTGTGTGTTTTGGCACTATTTTCCCACTGCAGATTGACTAGGTTGTCCTGGAAGGATAAGGGTAGTGGATGGTGGTTGTGCCATTTCCTCAGAGTTTTCAAAACTGTAAGCTGACATATGGGCCAGCAGATGGAGTCTTGCCCAATACCAATATGGTAGGGATGGGGCTTATGTGACCCTCTTGGTCTTCTAAAGCGATTCCTTTCCAGAGCTGACATAAAAGTAATATACACAGTTTGGATAAGATCACAACCAGATGATAGGTGCCTGGCCTTGCTGGTTTCTTTACGGTGAATAGGGATCAAGTTTTACATCCTTCTCTTTTCCTGGAGTTAATATAGCTGAAATTTTCTTTTCCTGCTTGCTACCTACCCTGTTGTGGTGTTGAAAAAGGAAACTAAACCCAAGGTGAACATAACCCTTTTAACCTTCTTGTTTGCCTATTCAGTTCTGTGCCAAGGAAACAACTAACTACCCCAGTGTTTCTGTCTTTTCAGTTGTTGGCAGAGCAGAGAGTTGCATTGAGAAGCCCCAGTGTCTTTAAGTGAGCATTTTACCCTTCTTCCCAGGATCTGACAGGAAAGAAAAAAAAAAACAAACCTTTATTTGAATTTGAATTTAACATCTGTAGTTGAATGCCTGTGAGTCTGAGCAACTGTAAGTGTGTGTGTGTGTGTGTGTGTGTGTGTGTGTGTGTGTGTGTGTGTGCTGGGGCTCAGGTACTAAGCAGTTATGTTTGCCCTTTGTTTTGTGATTTGACTCTGTACAGTTACTTGTGTCATCATAATGAGTTTGCTCTTAACTGTGACATTTTTATCAAATGTGTGAATAAATACATAAAGATTGGTACAGAAGAGTGTTCATCTTCGGCCACATGGTGGGAAATTGTGCTCCTTGTCATCCTGATCACAAAATTGGCATGTTTTGTCAGTGGGTCTTATTCTTTCTTGGCAGACAATGGGTGACACCTTGCATAGACTGACCCCTAAGTGGCTAGCTTGGGAGCTAAAGGTAAAATGCCTGCCTGTCTCTACTCTAGTATCTTGATCCGATAACTCAGTAAGAACAAGGTTTAATCAAGGGAATCTATGTCAGATCTTCTATAGAAAGGCTTTGTAGAAGATGTGTCTTAGGATTTTATTGCTGTGAAGGGACAACATGACCAAGGTAACTCTTATAAAGGCAAACATTTAATTGGGGCTGGCTTACAATTTCAGAGAGTTCATCTATTATCGTCATGGTGAGAAGCATGGCAATATGCAAGCAGAGATGTGAAGCTGGAGATGAGAGTTCTCTGATCCGAAGGCAGCCAGGAGACTGGATTCCACACTGGGCAGACCTTAAGTGTAGGAGACCTCAAAGTCCCACCCACCCTCCTACCCAATGGTGACACTTAACTCCAACAAGGCCACACTTCCTAATAGTGCCACTCCCTGTGGGCCAAGCATTCAAACACATGTTTCTGTGGGGGCCAAATCTATTCAAACCACCACATTCTACTCACTGGCCCCCACAGGCTTGTAGTCATAACATAATGGAAAATGCATTTAGTCCAACTTCAAAAGTCCCCATAGTCTATCACAGTCTCAACAATGTTTAAAAATCCAAAATCTTCTGAGATTCATGCAATCATGTAACTGTAATCCCCTATAAAATCGAGATAAAGGAGATCACATGCTTCCAACATATGGCACAGGAGATATATTACCATTCCAAAACATCATAGAAAGGAAATACTTGATGAAAGAAACACCAAAAGCTAGCTGGGCAAACTTCAAACTCTGCATCTCTGTGTCTGATGTCAATATGCTTTTCAGATCTCCAGTTCCTTTCAGCTTTGTTGATTGCAGCACACCTCTTTCTCTTTGGCTGGTTTCACTCCCTGTTAGCAGCTTTCCTCAGCAGGTATCCCACAGCTCTGGCATCTCCAACATCTTAGGGTCTCCAAGGCACCTTCTTCAACTTCACAACTTCTTGTTCCAATATCTGGAATCCCCACATGATCTGGGCTCCTCCATAGGACTTGTATCACTTTTCCAGCTCCGTCCTCTATAGCACTCTAGGGTCAGGTTGACTACTGCTGTTGCTGTTCTTGGTGGTCATCCCTTGGTACTGGCATCTCCAGTACACTGGGGTCTTCTGCTTCACTAGGCTGCACTTTCAACAGTAGCTTCTCAGGATCTCTTCATGATGCAAAGCTTCAGCTTCTTTGCATGACCCCTTCAGTCCTGGGGCTTCAACTGACACCAGTGGCCATTCCAGCCTCTCAACGTGCCAGGCCTCAGCTGCTCTCCATGACCCCTTATGCCTTCAAAATCAGTACCACCTGGGTGATTCTTACACATTAACAAATCCAGCTTCAGCCGGGCGGTGGTGGCGCACGCCTTTAATCCCAGCACTTGGGAGGCAGAGGCAGGCGGATTTCCGAGTTCGAGGCCAGCCTGGTCTACAGAGTGAGTTCCAGGACAGCCAGGGCTACACAGAGAAACCCTGTCTCGAAAAACCAAAAAAAAAAAAAAAAACAAAAAAAAAAAAACAAACAAATCCAGCTTCGAGCACAATGTTTTTATCTGGAACTCAGCTTCTTTGTGCTTAGAAAACACTTTCCAGAAGATTTTACCTCTGTGATGCTGGTCTCTTCATAATCACTGTTTAATTTCTTAGCTCCAGCTAACCAGCATCAATTGTCCCAGTAACCCCTTCTGTTCTTGATTCTAATGCCAGCCATCTGGCTGAAGTTGCCAAGTTCTGCTGCTTGCTGGGGTTGAAACATGGTCCTTTTGTTCTATTACATCTTCACCAGTTTTGTGTTTTTGATGATTTCCTTTATTACTAAGTGTGGCTCTCCTGGAAAGTGGTTTGTAGACTGATTTTGAACTCGAGATCTTCATGCTTCTGTCTCCTGAGTACTGGATTAAAGATGTATACTACTACCGCTGTACCTAAGCTTCTCTTTAATCCCTTTTCACAAGTTCTTTCTGAGTTCTGGATCATAGTTCACTCCAGATATCGTCAAGTTGACAAGAATAGCCACCGTAATCCATCCCTTGTCAGTTTAATACACAATCGTATCTCCTTATATCTAAATGAAAACAATAACTAGGTCATAATAATGCCTAACATGATATAGCCATACATCATACAACTGCAAATGCATAAATAATAAGCTTAGCTGGATGGAATCTTGCCCCAAAATCACCTCTTCCTTAATTCATTTAAAATCCTTAAACACAGGATTTATCTCCATTCTATTTCCTGGTGCCCTTTAATACTTGAACCATACTTTTGATATTTTTCCTTTCTAAGTTTGCTATGCTTGATCAAAAAACACTGTATAAAAGTAAACCACTAGATAGTCTATGCTAAACTGTTTTGAGTTTTCTTTCCTCAATATGATTAATCTAAATCTCTTCACTTTAGCCATAGCTTGACTCTTAGACAAGGGCAAAACGCAGCCACATTATTCACAGAAATACCACAAGAATGATCTCTAGACAACATAACATGCTAAAACTCTTCTTTTCTTTTTTTTTTTTTTTTTTTTGGTTTTTCGAAACAGGGTTTCTCTGTGTAGCCCGGGCTGTCCTGGAACTCACTCTGTAGACCAGGCTGGCCTCGAACTCAGAAATCCGCCTGCCTCTGCCTCCCAAGTGCTGGGATCAAAGGCGTGCGCCACCGCCGCCTGGCAACCAAGGCAAACTATTTTACAGGCAAACATTTAATTGGGGCAGGCTTACAGTTTCAGAGGTTCAATCCATTATCATGGTGGGAACCATGGCAGTGTGTATGCAAATGTGAGCCTGGAGGAGCCAAAAGAGCTACATTTGATCTGAAGGAGCACAGGCAGCCAGGAGGAGACTCATGCAGCCAGTCAAGAGACTGGAATTCCAAACTGGGCAGAGCTTAAGTGTAGGAGACCCCAAAATCCACTCCACAGTGATACACTTACTCCAACAAGGCCATACCTACTCTAACAAGGCCACACCTCCTAATAGTGCCATTCCCAGTGGGCCAAGCATTCAAGCATGAGTCTCTGGGGGCCAAACCTATTCAGATTACCACAAGATGACTTGCCTTATAGGTACTTCTAGGACCCAAATTTCTTCAGGGATTCTATAATTGAGAAGTTTTGGAGCACAGCAGATTTGGGGCTTTTGTGTAGTTTTGCCTGTGGGTGCCAGGTGAACAGACAGCTGTAACTACTTGGATGAAACTGCATAAACATGCAAGGTACACCTCCTCTTCCAGGGTACAAAGCTCCGTGTCTTACTGCACAGGACTAGGTCCATCTTGATTACAAAACTGCAGCTGCAGTGGTGCCTGTCCCTGCTGATATTCCCTCCTTTTGCTCTAGCTTACCTTTCATCTTTATCACCATATTTCCTCTCATTCTCTTCCTCTGCCCAATGGGCTCCTGTCAGCAATTTACAGGCTTTTTCGGAATAAATTTGTGTATTTCTTACCCATTGGTACATATTTAACTGCCACTGGTTTGGTTTATCAGAGTTTTTGAGCCCCCTCCTTTTTAATAAGCTATAAGGTTTGTGTGTATTCTATCTATCTATCTATCTATCTATCTATCTATCTATCTATCTATCTATCGTTATTGGAGTGGAGGGAGTGTCAAGAAAATGCCTCCAGATGATGCTTAGGATAGAACATGTGGAATAAACATAGTTTCCTCCGTATCCAGGTAATATAGCTGACAGTTGCAGTCCTGTCTTTATGGGATGAAAACAGTCTCTATCAAACACTTTTGGTCACGTGTTTTTCTCCTGCAGCCTGAAAGTTCTTGAAGAGAAAGATAACAAATGCCTGCTGCTACTACCCTTTTAAAGTGCTATCTTTTGAAAAGCACACCAGTATGTGTTTTAGATTCATGTCCCTGTTTTAGGGAAATGACAGTAGTTTCAGTTCTGATGGTATAAGCAAAACAAATAAAACATGTTTCTTAAAAAAAAAAAAAAAAAAGAAAATGCCTCCATAACACCAGTCTGTAGGCAAGCCTATATGGCATTTTCTTAATTGCTAATTAATGCAGGAGGGCCCAGCCCACTGTAGGTAAGGACGCCCCTGAGCTGGTGGTCCTTTGTTCTATAAGGAAGCAGGCTGAGCAAGCAAGAAACACCTCTGCTTCAGTTCCAGCCTCCAGCTTCCTGCCACATTTGAACTCTTTCCTTAACTTTCTTCAATAATGGGCAGTGATATGGAAGTGTAAGCAAAATTAACCCTCTGCTCTCCAACTTGCTTTTGGTCATGTTTTTTTAACCATAGCAATAGTAACCCTAACCAGGACTTGTGTACGTGTGTGCATGCATGCGTGTGTGTCTGTCTGGCCATCCTCAAACTGAAGGACCATGGGATATGAATCCAGAGAGGACTCCATAGGCCACATGCACTCAGGTGTAATTCCAATGATGATGGCTGGGAGTTAAGTGTTAGTGTGAGCTTTTTACTTTGAAACTATATGTCTAAAGGTTGAAAAAATTTTTAGAATTACTTTATATCGCATGGGATGTAGCTCAGTGGCAGAGTGCTTGTCTAGCATAGGTGAAGCCTTGGGTGTGACCCTCAGCATTGCACGGTACTAATTCCGGATTACAAGTAGAGCCAGGAGGATCAGAAGTTCAAGTTCGTGGCTGCATGGTAAGTCAAAGGCCAGCCTGGGATATAGGACACTTTGTTATGTTACTCATTGTGACAAAATACAAAAAGCCATTTGAGGTAAGAAGAAGGCTCATTCTGCCTTACAGTTCCAAGGGATACAATTTGCCAAGACAAGAAAGGCATGATGGCAGTAACAAGAGACTTGCTGACCTGACTGCCTCCCAGTCAAAGCACACAGTGAACAGGAAGTGGGACTGGCCTTTAAAACCTCAAGGCCCTCCCTCAGTGACTCACTTCCTTCAGTGGGCTTCTACCTCCTAAAGATACCACAGCCTTCCCAAACAGCACCACCAACTGGTACCAAGTATTCAGACACTGCTGAGGAGGACTGGCACAGTCAGACCACAGCAGGCCTCAGAAACCTTGGATCACTCTTTCCCGGGGTTAAGCTGCTGGGAGTACTTCTGCATACACTTTTTCCAGGATTGTTTGAAAACAAATGGCAAGCATGCTCCCCACGCCCACATAAGACCACAAAGAGCATCCTTTTAGTGATACAGATGCCACAGTGCCGTTAGCACGTAAGATAACTAGGTCATTATCTCTTTTAGAATTTTACTGTGTGTGTGGGAAGGGCATGTGTTTTGTGGCATAGGTATGGAAGACAAAGGATAACACCATTTGGGTCTTTCCTTCTGCCTTTATCTGGATTCTAGGGATCAAAATCGGGTTAGGAGACTTGCACAGCAAGCCACTACTGAGCCATCTTGCTGGCCCCAATAGTGTCACCTTCTAGTAATGCAGCTCATGTTAAGATTTCCCTGTTTGACCCCCAAATGACTTATAGTTTCCAGTGTCCTCTAAGCATTATGTGTTGCATTTATCTTTATACCCATTAATATTCTTTTGACATTTATTGTGATGGGGGAGTCATATTGTCTCATAGCATGCATGCAGAGGACAACTTCCAGGACTCAGTTTCTCAATCATGTGTGATCTAAGGACTGAACTACAGTTGTCAGGCTTGGACACAAACACTTTCACCCACTGAGCCAGCTAGCCAGCCCAACTTTATCCATTTTTTTAATCTAGAGCAACCGTCTACCCTTTGTAATATAACATCACCTTAAACTTGGCTACACACTGCTCATTTTTCCAAACTCCTGGAGCCTGGGCAGGTACCCCAGCCCAGCCCAGGCATCAGTATCTCAGAGTGAGTTTACTATAGTATGGTCTTCCAAGTGCAGCATGCCCTAAAAGGTGAAACCAGACCTCTCCCTAGATTGTGCACTTCCATGCTAATGTCACACTGGTGGCTTAGAGGGAATTCAGAGTTGGGCAACACTGAGAAACTTGGTGTTCTAGTACTGTGCTTCATGCTTTCTTCTAAGTCTCCTGTGCCACTAACCCTGTATTACAGAGGAGGAACTGCCATAAGAGGTATTGTAATCATCTTGCTCAAGGCCACACGGGAAGTGATGATGGAGCCAGGTCAATGACCTAACCTTGACCTCTCCATAGACACCTAGTGGCATAGCTTCCCTGGGGCACTGAGTTATAGCTCTTCTTTTTTTTTTTTTTTTTTTTTTTTTGGTTATTCGAGACAGGGTTTCTCTGTGTAGCTCAGGCTGTCCTGGAACTCACTCTGTAGACCAGGCTGGCCTCGAACTCAGAAATCCGCCTGCCTCTGCCTCCCAAGTGCTGGGATTAAAGGCGTGCGCCACCACCGCCCCAGCATGGGTCTTCTTTTTAACACATCTATAATAATGTTCCAAGCAGGACAATGACTTGAGTTTGCTTGTGAGGATACCTGAGCACTGTTTCCATGTCTGAAGCATTGGTCTCACTTTTTTCACAAAAACCTCTGCATATACATCATACCTAAAATGTGGAGGGCACTCTTGGGCCAGTCTTAAAACATCATTTTGGAGCTGGGTGGTAATGGCAGAGGTTGGGGGATGTCTGAGAGTTCGAGGCCAGCCTGATGTACCGAGTGAGTTTCAGGACAGATAGGGCTACAACAGAAACCCTGTCTCTAAAAAAACAAAACCAACCAGCCAAACAAACAACAAAAAAAGTCTATTCTTAGAGCCCAGTGTGGTGACAAATATTTAATCCCAGTATTTACTCTGGAGGCAGAGGCAGATGGAATTCTCAGAGTTTGAGGCTAGCTAGCCTGGTCTGCACTGTTCCAGACCAACCAGGACTGTAGAGTGAGACACTGCCTTAAAACACAATAACTTAACATTTTATTTATTTGTTTGTTTGTTTGTTTGTTTGTTTGTTTCGCTTTATTTTGAGACAGGGTTTAGCCATCCAGCCCTAGTTGGTTTGAAACTCACTATATAGATCCATTTAGCCTCGGACATTTAGCAATCTTCCTGCCTGCGCTTCGTGGATACTGGTTATATATGTATGCATCAAGGAGCCCAGTAACACTTTTTTTTATTATTTATTTAATGTATATGAATACACTATTGCTGTCTTCAGACACACCAGAAGAGGGCATCAGATCCCATTACAGGTGTTTGTGAGCTACCATGTGGGTGCTGGGAACTCAGGACCTCTGGAAGAGCAGTCAGTGCTCTTAACTGCTGAGCCATCTCTCCAGCCTCAGTAATTCTTTCTAAAGTCTTACATTTCAAAGTGACTAGTCTCTGTCCTTAGCATGGTAGGGTTCAGATAGTGAATATGGAAGATCTAAGATCCATTATTTCCAATAAATACATCTAAAAGTCTTCAAAATTAATGATGTATAGAAAAAAAAAATGTGGTCTTAAGCAAGATGCTCCATTCCCATAACCCTCAGTGGCGGCTCAGTATATCATGCAGGCAGAACCCCTTGGCTGTGTACTGTCAAGGGGTTTTCCTCCCAGTGTGATTGATTATGTTTCACACTTAAGTTAGGAAGTCAGAACCTGACTTTACATCTACATAGCTTAACCACGCCTTAAAATTGTACGACAAGTTTTTCAAAGCAGTAATACTTGAGCATTTAGACAGTACATTCTCATGCATTCTGGCTCTGCTGTGCAGGTTAAGTTATGCTTTCATGTCTAGGGACAGAAAGGAACAGCATGGCTGAAATAAATCTACTGTTGGAACTTGTGAATGCAGCCAGTCCACAGCTAGTTCAGTGGCTCCCTAGCCCCCAGTCCCAGGCTCCTGCTTTTCCCTAAGGTAGAATTAGAGCATTTCAGGAGTGAAACCCACCATCCTGTTTTACATTCCCAAGAGTCCTCATGTACAATAGCTATTGAAACACCAGTGAGATGTCTAAAGCTTCTCTGGAGCCAGGGCCAAGAGTGTCATGACCTTGGACAAATTACTGGACCTCTGTTTTCCTCATCATTAAAATAAGAGTAAGACCCCTGCCTTATGGTGTGTTGTGAAGATTAACTAGTGCTCTGAAACTTGGGAACAGACTTGGAATTGGAGGTACTAACCTCAATATAATTGACTCCCTCTTGCAGGATATTTGATCATATTGTGAACCCCAAGATTATGAACTGGAAAAACCTAATTGTGGTATGGCTCCGCTCTAGCACACACCTTTTATGAAGAGCTTTCCATAAACAAGAGCTAAAGGAAGTCAAAGATAAGTCAAGAGGCAGAGCAAAGCAACCAGTTGACAGGGAGTAAACATGAGAAAACCCAGGAAAGAGAAAGGAGAATCTTGGAGCTGAAAGTATTTAAGGCAGTGTAGAGAAGAAGAAGCATTTTCCTTAGGGGACGTTAGTGGAGTAGGAAGGTCCGCTGGGTGCTTTCTCTGCCTCTCTGAGCTAGCAGGCTTTCACCACAGCATTTGGCTCCTCAGCCTGCCTTAGTAAAATTGAACGGCTGGAGTGTTTTGGTTTTTTTTTAAACAGTAACTCCCACCTCTCAAAAGAATCACCAAGAGTTGGGCAGTATTGGCACACACCTTTAATCCCAGAACTCAGGAGGAAGAGTCAGGTGAGTCTATTTTGAGTTTGAGGCCAGCCTGGCCTACCAAGTGAGTTCAGGTATAAAGAGAATCTCTTGTGCACCGTTTGGAAGCATCACCTATAAATAAAGAGCTGATGGCCTATTAACAAAAAGCAGGAAGGAAGTAATAGGTGGGAGTTTCAGTAGAGAGATTGGAACTCTGGGAGGGAGACAGAGGCAGGAGATTTTTCCCAGTGCACGAAACTGAGGAGAGGTGTAACGATTTGCGAAGAATTATACTCCAGACTCAAATAGTATGTAATAGCAAAGAGCATTTTTTTCTGCAGAGATCCAGCATGCAGGGGTCCACCAAACATCAGGATGGAAGACAGAGGTATAAGCTTTGCAATTTAAAGCCTATTAGAGTAGGAGTGGGTGACTTTTACCTTTCTTTCCCTTGATTAGTTGTCTCCAACTCCAGGGGATATAGATGCTTTTGTGATTCACTAAGGCTCAGGGGGAGTTGGGGGGACTTTTGCTGATTAACTATACTTGGCTCAAGCTAGGAGGTGGGGTAGCTTCTACAACTCCTGACTGACAGCCCAAGAAGTTAGATCAGGCTAGTAGTGGGGCAGCTTCCTGATTGGCTGACCAGAGGGGGATTGTGTGTGTTGTGTGTTGTGTGTGTGTGTGTGTGTGTGTGTGTGTGTGTTTCCTGGAATTGACTTACTTCAGACTTTTCCACTTCTGGGAAACAGAAATATATGCCTAGTCTCCCAAACTGCCAGTTTGCAGCCTGTCATGGAGTCAGTCTGGCTCTTGCTAACTTTGTCCTCTCAAGGTAACTAGCCTTATGGCAGATTTAGACTAGTTTAAATGGGATCATTGAGTTACAAGCTAGTGGGAACAAGCCAAATATTATGACCTAGGCATTTATTCATAATTAAGTATCAGAGAACAAAGGAGCCAGGTAGAAAAGCTCGTGGGTACATGAAGACTACACAAAGAAACCTTGTGTTACCTCCCTACTTCTGTGTGTGTGTGTGTGTGTGTGTGTGTGTGTGTGTGTGTGTGTGTCTAAAAACCTGCTGTTGCCTTAACTGGTAACAGGTGCTGAACATTTTGTTCAGGACCCTATGACTGTGATAGGGAATTTCTTAGAGCTAAACTGCTTAGGGTGATGACTGGCAGGGAGTTCACGAAACCTCCTCAGTATAGAGTGTAGGTTGAGGGCTGGAGAGATGGCACAGCAGTTAAGAGCACCATATCTGGTAGCTCACAGCCTTATATAACTATAGCTCCAGGTGACCTGACACCTCTGGCCTCCAAGGGCACATACACATATTCACATAGTTTTAAATAAATAATTGAAAATAAAGTGTTGGGTGATTAATTTTATGCTGTGAACAATTCAAACTGTGGCTGTGTGTTTGTTTCTCCTCTGCAAATGACCCTGCATGTTTTGCATTTGTGTGCATAAGTTTTATAACTTTCAACTATTGGTTTTTTGAGATAGGGCTTCTCTATGTATCCCCGGCTGACCTTGGATCTTGCTTTGAAACCAGGCTGGCCATGAACTCAGAGATCAGCCTGCCTCTGCCTTTTGAGTGCTTGGATTAAAGGTATGCACCACTATACCTGACACTCTAAACTTTTTATAATAAATTTGTGTGTATCTTCTTGTCTTGTTTCTTAAGACAGGGTCCTTTACATGTAGCCCTGGCTGGCCTGGAACTTGTCATGAAGCCTAGGCTGACCTCAAACTCACAGAGCAGTGCCTGCCTCTTCTTCCAGATGCTTCCAGATGTGTGTGCCTCCACACCCAGCCATTTGAGTTTATCTTACTTATTAAATGATTGATACTGTTACCTGCATAACTTTTTCTTATTATGTCTGTGTTCCTATGTCTGTGAATGTATGAGTGTAGATGCCCATGAAGGCCAGGAGAGGGCATCAGATCTCTTGGAGCTTGATTGACAGGTGTTGGTGAGCAGCCTGATTTGGGTGCTAGGGTCAGAACTCTGGTTGCCATGTTTAAGCAGCAAATGCATTTAACTACTGCCCAAGCTCTCCAGCTCCCATATTTTTTCCTTAGTATCTTCAATGCTTCTAGGCTCCAAACTTCATCTGCATTTTTTTCTAATTGTCAGAAATCTCAACAATGACAAATCCACATATAAATGGACCTACGAGAGTTAAAATTCATGTTTAACTGTGCTCACAGTGTGCTGAGACACTGCCAAATCCATTTCATATTTTGTAGCATGTCAGTGCCCTTTTAAACTGTGGAGTTCAGTGCTGGACTCCATCTGCTCCTACAAGGAAAGGATCATACTGGCCACTGCCACTGGTCCCTTGGTAGCTCCTGCTTCATTGCCAGCCTTCCCATCTGGGTTGGGATAAGGAGAAACAATGGCATGCTCTTGTTCTGAGGAGTGCCGATCTCCTGAGAGCCTATCATTCCTTTTCACAGCCTGACAGTCAGCATGTAGTCAGAATACCATTGCTTCTGAGAAGTAGGCTCTAAGTCAGTGGCTCTCAACCTCTCTGATGCTACGACCCTTCGTATAGTCCTCATGTTGTGCTGACCCCAGACATAAAATTATTTTCACTGCTACTTCACATCTAATTTTGCTGCTGTTATGAGTTGTAAATATCTGTGTTTTCCTAAAGTCTTAGGCAACCCCTGTGAACCAGGCCTTTGACCCCAAAAGGGGCCAAGACCCATGGGTTGAGAATGACTACTCTAAATTCTGAGCATTCATGAACCCATTCAGAAGTAACTACTAGGGCAATGAGAAGAACAAAAGTGGGAGGCAACCAGTAGGCTTTGTTAAAAATTACAGCTGCCTAGGAAGCATGTTACATTTATTTATTTATTTATTTTTATTTTATTTTAAAAGGTATTTATTGTTAGTGTATGTGGAGGGGGGGCATACCTGCCACAGCATGGGTGGAGAAGCCAGAGAGCAACTTCTAGGGGCTGGTACTCTCCTTTCATCACAGGATTTGGGAATGGAACCTGAGGGCTTCAGACTTGATCCACACACACACGAGGTGACTGACTCCACTCAAGGTCAGCTTGGTGAAACAATTAGTTTAATTGGGGTTAAAGTGTATGAGTGACTTACTGACAGTTATAGCACTGAAGAGGGGTTCCAGCAACTGTTAACTACTTATATGTCCTTGGGAGGGGCAAGACCTTGTGCAAACATAACAGCCCTTCAGTACGCCACAAGGGAACGTTAATAGGTCCAACCTTGTGTCACTTGAGGGTGATCACAGCTGTTTTGACTTCATCTCTTTTAATCACTGTCCTTTCTATTGCTGTGAAGAGCAACTGTTAGAAAGGAAAGCATTTAATCGGTGGCTTGCTTACAGTTTCAGAGTCATCAAGGTGATAGGCATGGTGCAGAAGCAGTAGCTAAGGAGCCTAATCCCCAGATAGGGAGAAACTGGGCCTGGCATGGGCTTTTGAAACCTCAGAGGCCACCCCAAGTGACACACCTCCTCCAACAAGGCCACACCTAATCCTATCAAAGTTGCTTCTAATCCTATTAAAGAGTTGTACTCCCTGGTAACTAAGCATTCAAGTATATGAGCCTATGGGGGTCATTCCTATCACACCACCACATCATTGATGGTCAGAGTCCCATGAATCTTAAGTCCCATCTTCTCTTTCTTGATGTATCTCTCAGTGGCTGCCAAGGGAGACAAGACAGAAGGTATAATATTGGAGTCCCACCTATACTGGCTAATTATTACAAGTACTGAAATGTCAGTTTGAAACATATATGCATTGTACACAGGAACATATACCTACAAACACATAAGCAAGAAAAAAGTATGTGTGTGGGAGGAACAGAAAAAGAGGAACATTAGAGGCTAAGTTTAGGTAACTTGTCTGAGGAATAGTTGGATCAAATGAAATAAAAAGGAAATGAAAAACTTATAGAAAATTCTCCAGATCTCAAGCCATTGCCCAACGACAGCATCGTGTATGGAGGTGAAATGCTTGGCCAAGAGAACTCAGTCTGGGCTATCGAGGAAATCAGAAGGTTTTCATGTTGTCCCCCAGTTTTTATTTTTAGGACCTTTCTCTGTTGCCCAGGCTGGCCTTGAACTCCTGGGCTCTGGTGTCCTTCTTTTCTTCACCTTCCCAGCATGCTAGACAAGCCCTCTGCCTTGGGACTACCTCCCCAAATCAACAGAGGATTGTTATTTTATTGTTGTTTTTGCCCCTGTGAGATTAATGATGGCACCCAGGGCCTTGTGTATACTAGGCAGTCAGAGTGCATTTTCTAGAATTCTGTATGAATGGAGTCTTAAATATATATGTATATTTTTAAAGATGTATCTTATTTTTATTTATGTGTTTTGTGTATTATGTATTAGGTTTTTGCAGGTATGTGTTTCTGGGTAGAGGTACGTGAAGAGGGCACCAGACCCCCTGGGACTAGAGTTAGAGGTGATTATTGGATGCTAAGAACCAAATTCTGTTCTGGAAGAGTAGCAAGTATTCTTAACTGTTGAGACATCTCTCATGCCCCCATATTTACTTTATTTATTACTTTTAATATTTATTATTTTTTGAGACAGGATCTCTATAGACCAGGCTGGCCTTGAACACTGCCTACCTCTACCTCCCAAACACTAGAATTGAAGGTCTGCACCACCATGCACTACCATATATATTTTATACGTATGTTTTTTTAAAGCATGTATGTCTGTATACCACATGCCTGTCTAATGGCATTTAGAGACATGGAATCCCCTGGAACTAGAGTTTTGAGTTTCCATGTGAGTGCTGGGGATCGAACCCAGGGCTTTTTGCATGCTAGGCAAGCATTCTACCAACTGAGCTACACCTCCAGCTCCATTTTCCATCATTTCTAGGGTAAATACTTACGAATGGAATGGCAAGATAGTATGATGGACTGGTTTTTTTTTTGTTTGTTTGTTTGTTTGTTTTTGTGAGACAGGGTTTCTCTGTGTAGCCCTGGCTGTCCTGGAACTCACTCTGAAGACCAGGCTGGCCTCGAACTCAGAAATCCGCCTGCCTCTGCCTCCCAAGTGCTGGGATTAAAGGTGTGCGCCACCACTGCCTGGCAATGGGCTGTTTTAAAACACTCTAAAGGCACTGCCAAACGGTCTTTCCAAAGTGTGGCACCATTGTGTGTCCCCCTGCAGAGTTTGAGAACCTCAACACCCCATCTCCTTGCATGAACCTGCTGCCATTCCTTTTAATGCTTTAATTTGCCTCTCTGATAGGCTGTTCACGTTTTCAGAGGGTGAGTTCATGACCATCATGGCAGGGAGTATGGCGGCAGGCAGGCAGGCAGGCAGGCAGGCAGGCATGGCACTAGAGCAGTAGCTAAGAGCTCACATCCTTATCCAGAAGTAGGAAGCAGAGAGAGGGGGCGGGGGCAGGACTTTTGAAACCTTAAAGCCCACCCCAGTGTCAGACCTCCTCCAACAAGGCCACACCTCCCAATCCTTCTCAAAGAGTTCTCTCCACTGGAGACATAAGCACTGAACTGTGCGCCCGTGGGGACCATTCTCATTCTCACCACCTCCCAAGCCATGCATGTGTATTTGTGCCTAGCTTGTTTTGTCTAGCAGAATGTTTTCAAGTCTCATCTATGTTGCACCATTATTAGTATTTTATTCTTTGTTTGTTTTTTGTTTTTGTTTTTTTGACACAGGATCTCTTTGTAGCCTTGGCTGTCTGGAATTTTCATTCATTTTTCTAGCCATGTAATATTCTATTATATGGATATGCTACATTTTATTTATTCCTGAGTTGCTGGTCACTTGAGTTATTTCTGTTTTTGAGGGAGAGGGACTGCTACAAAACTACACCATTCTGAACATTCATTACTAGTGTTGTGTGAACCGTGGTTACAGTTCTCTTGGTTGGAACTAGGAGTAGAATTGCTGGGTCATGTGGTTATTCTGTGTTTAACACAGAATTTGGTGAAATTTGGAGGAACCACCAAATTTTTTCCAAAGCAACTGCACCATTCTACACTCATACCAGAAATACTTCCCTGCCAACTCCACACCATTGCCTTTTAGTTGTTGTTTTTGTATGAAGTCGTATCTCACTATGGTTTTGATTTGCACTTTCCTGATGCTTGATGATATCAGGTGTCTTCCTGTACTTGTCTGCTTTTCTGTACTTCCTTTAAGGGATGCCTTCACACAATCCTTGCCCATCTTCAGACTGTCACATCCTTGTCAGACGGTATATTGATATATTTTGAATGCAAGTCCTTTGCATGTATGTGTGTTGATAATATTCTTTGTTTGTGACTTGACTTTTTAGTTTTTATGGTCTTTTTCAAAAATCAGAAGATTTCAATTCTGGGAGAATCCAACTATCAACTTTTACTTTTATGTTTTGTTTTTGTGTCCTAAGAAACTTTTGTCTAAGATCTGAAAGATGGATCAAGGGTTAGGAATATTTACTACTCTTCCAGAAGACTTCAGTTAGGGTCTCAGCACTCATGTAAGGGAATTTACAACCTCCAGTTGCCAGGAGACCCAACACCCTCTTCTGGTCTCCTAGGGTACTCATATAGTGTGTATGTACAATTTATTTTACAAATAAAAGTAATTAAAAAAAAAAGAAATCTAGACAAGTGTGGTGCAATATGTTTTTAATCCCAGCATTTGGGAAGCAGAGGCAGGTGAATACTTTTGAGTTTAAGACCAGCTCAGTCTACAAAGTGAATTCAGGACAGCCAAGGCTATACAATAAGACCCTGTCCCAAAACAAACAATGAAAAAAATATTAAAAAAAAAAAAAAGAATACTTTAGTTAATTTAGAGTCTCACATATCTTCTTACATCAGGTGGACACAATGACCTTGGCCATGTGGTGGCTGTGACAAGCTCAGTGTCCAGATGGTGGGTGGCAGCCGCTCCTCAATGTGATTTAATAGATAGGAGTTGCAGACAGATGGACCAGGAACATAGAGAGTGGTCTTACCAGTAGAGAGACACATGGAGTCCTTTAGGTGAGACAGACTGGTGGTGCTACAAGGACATCCATGTAACATGGTCAAGGCTACACACAGTGAGACCCTGTCTCAAAACAAACAATGAAAAAAAAAACTTTTAAAAAAAAGGGAGGGTCCTTTAGTTAATTTAAAGTTTCACATATCTTTTTTTTGGTTTTTCGAGACAGGGTTTCTCGAGACAGGGTTTCTCTGTGTAGCCCTGGCTATCCTGGAACTCACTCTGTAGACCAGGCTGGCCTCGAACTCAGAAATCCACCTGCCTCTGCCTCCCAAGTGCTGGGATTAAAGGCGTGTGCCACCACCGCCCAGCTTTCACATATCTTCTTACATCAGGTGGACACAATGACCTCGGCCGTGGGGTCATGGCTCAGGCTCACCAATACGATTGACTTAGTCACAAGTTTCTGTCAGAGCTACACAGGCTAGAGCATTGTTCACCTAGCAAGGAGATCTGAGACCATCCACAATCAGCCACACTCAACACAGGCCTGACCACAGTCGGGGCAGCTTCTCCTACCCTGCCCTGGAAGGAGAGCAGCTGAGGAGAGGAGAGATAAGGGCAGTGAGAGAGGCTGGTGGGATCAGCTAGTGGAGTTGGGGAAGAGAAAGAGAGAACTTCCTGCTGCGGGGTGGGGGAGTGGGAGGGCAATGGGCACTCCCAGGGTCCTGCCAGGCCTCTGGGAAAGCATCAGGCCTTTGTTCCCAGTCATTCCCATCTCTTCCTGTCTCTTTGAACTGAATCAAAGGGCTGGTGTGAGGGAAGTGGCCCCACAATGGCCTATGGATGGATTTCTGGGAATTATAGAAAATAGCGGATGTTGTATGGTAGAGGCAGGAAGAGGTAGATTTGGAGGCTCCTGTCCTGGGGCCTCAAAGGCCTCTTTGGTCCACCCATTAATTCCCTTATTTGGCCTCACACCCAGAGACCACCCCTGCTGGACTCTGGTAGCTCAAAGGAGGCTCAGCTTGCTAAAGGATCCTGCTTAAAGCCATACAGCATGTTAGTGGTCGTTAGCTTCCAGCCTAGACCTTCAACCTTCACCTAATTCTTACTCTCCTCACTCCTCAACCTCAAAGATGGCCTATGAGGAGGCTACCCCAAATGGCCACACTAGACACATTTGAGACTGTCACCTCAGCAGTAAATTCCTCAAGCCACCAAGAAGCTTAAAAACAAGAGATCTGTGGCTTGCCTTTACCTCAGAAAAGCCACGTGAAAACCCAGGAGGCGGGTGGGAGCCCAGGGCGTGGGGCCCAGCTTTGTCAGAGGGTCGGAAACAGGATGTGAGCAGAGAGGGGGCTGTGAA
The DNA here is from genome assembly GCA_021653895.1 of Mastomys natalensis. Taxonomy (NCBI): domain Eukaryota; kingdom Metazoa; phylum Chordata; class Mammalia; order Rodentia; family Muridae; genus Mastomys; species Mastomys natalensis. Next base: position 1,270,219 of record JAJTUV010000257.1, on the reverse strand, counting down.
AATCAAGGTGGCTTCCAGCAGAAGGGGCCACTTGGCGATGTGTGTTCTTAGCTGTGGAAAAAAGACCCTGGGCTGTGTGGGTGTCATCACATCCTGCTGCTAACCAGCCCCCCACCCCCAGCCTTGCCTGTCCCTTTCAGAGCACGATCTGACCCCTGGGCTTGGGGCGGGTGTGTGTGTGTGTGTGTGTGTGAGGGTGTCTGGTAAGAGAAGGACTGGATGTGACCTTTCAGAGGGATGGGATTAAGTGGTAACTAGTGCTCCTGAATACCCAGGGAAGCCTGGTACTCAAGGGTGAACCTGAACAGAAAACAAGGCAGGCAGAGTGGGCTGTCCGTCCAGCCAATGAATGGAAAAACTGACATCCAGGCACTAGCTGGTGTGACAAAGCAGAACCACCAAGGCCTACTCCCTGATGTCAGGGAGCTCTGGTGGGTGGACATAGAATAAGGCCTAAAAGGGGCAGAACCTAGGCTCTGAGTGGCTCAGGGACAAGCCTTTGATTCAGCCTGGCATCTGCAAAGGCTTCTGGGAAGAAGTATGGTCTAAGAGGAGTTTCAGAGGATGGGCAGGTGTATGTCCGTGAGTGTGCATGCATGTGTACATAAGTGCATGTGCTGTGTATGTCCATGTAAGTGCGTATGTGTGTGTGCTTGAGTGTCTGTGAAGTCTGTATGTTTGTGTGTGTGTATATGAAGGTGAGGGGACATTGTGAGCTTACAGTGTGTGTGTCTGTGTGTCACCAGGGCCTTCTGCCTGCACGAGCCCACTCCTTTGACTCACATGGGGGTTTTCCTGACACAGCTTTCTAACCTGGCTTCTCCACTCAGCTGAGGGGTTGCCCTTGAAAGCTTGGTACGAATCCCCAAGTCACCATCAGCCATCTGATGGACCAAGGCTTCCCACTTGGCTTAACACCAGACTCTCCCATCAGGAACCCTTTTTTTTTGTTTTGTTTTGTTTTTTTTGAGATAAGATTTCAAAAGGTATAGCCTTGGCTGTCCTGGAACTTACTCTGTAGACCAGGCTGGCCTTGAACTCAGAAATCCACCTGCCTCTGCCTCCCAAGTGCTGGGACTAAAGGCATGTGCCACCACCGCCCGGCTCAGGAACCCTTTCATATTCAGTTTTATATAGAATCTAGATCTTTCTCTTTTATTATTTATTTTTGAGACAACATTGTACAATATGACCTCTCCCTGCCCCCCCCAGACAGGGTTTCACTGTGTAGCCCTGTCATCCTGGAACTCACTATGTAGACCAGGCTGGCCTCAAACTCACCGAGATCTATCTGCTGCTGATAGCTGGGATTAAAGGCACGAACCACCACCACCCAGCTATGACCTTATTTTTGAAGCATCCTTTTTCACAACTTGGCTTGGATTTTGTTTTAGATCAGTGGTCTGGGTGACCATCCTCCAAACCAAGTAACCACTACCCTGGGGAGTTCTACTCTGCTCTCTTACAAAATGATTGTCCCAGCAAACTGTTTACACCTCTTATGGAGGGATCATGAAACCTCCCCCGGAGTATCCAGTCACTCCCTACTACCTGTTATATATGCACCTCTGTCTTAATTGATGTGGCTTTTGAGAGGAACTAGAGTATATGGGGAGGGAAGTCCTCATCTCTACTGGGTAAAGGCTTTCCAGGTAGGGTGAGGGTAGTGAGGCAGGGAGTGGGACACACCCTTGTAAGCAGCCCCTCATCTGTGGTCCATAAGGAAGTCCACACTAAACTCATGGCTTTCCCAGAGTGAACTTTGGTGGGATAGTGCCTCAGTCTGTTGTTGAGACCATAGGAGAGGGGGTAGACATTGTATTTGTCTCTTCCAGGGAAGGAATTTTGGAAATACGTAGGTATAAAGTCAACATTATGATGATGGTGATGGTGATGCGTTTGTATGGGGTGTGCACTATAAAATCGTTTCTCATTTAGACAGAGGCCATGCTAAGTTGGAAGTCTTCATCCAAGTCTCTGCCTTTGCATTGCTGGTGTTCCAACAGTGTTGTTGGGACACTCCTAGCAGAGGGCCCTGTTCTCTCATCTACCTGCTCTGCCCACTGCCCGTGTGCTTGCCATGTGCTTGCCGTGTGCTTGCCACCCTCATGGGTGACATACTCTTCTCATTCATTGGGTAAACTGACATTCTTTCACACTTTGGCTTCCACACTCCTGGGAACACAGTATGCTTGATTCTTCTTCGCTTTATTGATGATTGATTGATTGATTTTGGGATAGCTCACACCTTTCCTAATTTATACTTCCATTCTTTCTTCCTTGAAGTTCATATAGCTCCCAGAGTTTGGAGCTATTCTGAGCATTCAGAACCTTAGGACGTTGGCAGGGCCTTTGAAAGCTATAACCAGGCTCTTTGCTTCCTGCCTAGTCAGTAATGGTAAGTTGTGTTGGAAGCCTGTCCCAGGATGGCCTCACCCTCCACCATACCCTCCTGTGGCTTCAAAGGTGTCTAGTGTGTGCCAGGCACTGTCCAAAAGTGCCGGAAACTTTTAACATTTAAAACCTGCCCTCCCAGGATTGGTGAGTGAATGTGTGGCTGAAAGAATGAATTCGAACCTTCTCTTATTTGTGGATGCTTTGCCTGCGAGTATGTGTGCCTGGTTCCCAAAGGGCATCAGATCCCTGGAACTGGAGTTAGAGATGGTTGTGAGCTGCCATGTGGGTGCAGAGAATCGAACCCAGATCCTCGGGAAGAACAGCCAGTCCTCTTAACTGCCAAGCCATGCCTCTAGCCTGAGTTAGAACCTTTAAGCTGTCTTTTTGTTATTGTTGTTTTAAATCAAGTATTTTCCCCTGTTCTAGAACTTGCTGTGTAGACCAGAGAACTCACAGAGATCCACTGGCCTCTGCCTTCCAAGCACTGGGAATAAGAGCATACCTGGCTGTATATTTTGTTCTTATTTCAAGTTATTTAATCCACGTGGATTGTGGGAGTTTGAATGAGAATAGCCTCCATGGGCTCATGTATGTAAATTCTTGGTCCTCTGTGGGTGCTACGGCCACAGGGGCCTAGACGATGGTGAGGGAGGCTTTCATACCGCACTGATAGTATGACAGCCCATGTCTGCTGGCATACCTCATGATACAAAATAGAGGATCCTAGCAAACTAGTGGGAACTCAGAATGGGCCTGGAACAGGGCAGTGGCTGCTTCCTGTGTCTTTATGGAAGTCTCTTTGGGTGCTGGCAGCCTGGCACCTCCTCGTAGTGCCAGTTGGATGGTTGGCTACTCCAGAGCTCATGTCATTTCCCCATTGGTCCAAGTTTGGATAAAACCACTTGCTGATTCTCAGTACAATAGAGCTGTTTCCTGGTTCGTGACTTTATCTCCTTCACCTTCTCCACTTCCCACAGTCCTCAGTTAGTGGGACTGTTTGAGGAAAATTAAGAGGCATAGCTCTGTTGGAGGAGGCGTGTCACGGGGAGTGGGCTTTGAGAGTCCAAAAGCCCACACCAGGCTCAGGCTCTCTTCTCTTCCTGCTGCCTTCCGATCAGGATGTAAAGCTCTGAGCTACTGCACCAGCGGCATGTCTGCCGGCATGCTGCCATGGCCACTACTATGATGATGATAATGGACTAAGCCTCTGAAACTGTAGGCCAGCCCCAGTGAAGTGCTTTGTTTTTTAAGACCAAGACACTGGACAGGAAACAATCCCCTTTGACCCCTGTTTATTCTGCAGTCACACTGCAGAGCCCAGTGTCGAACTCGCACAGACTCCGTTGGGGTTTAGCCTCAGTGTACTAGAGATAACTTTGCTTGTTTGGTTTGTTTTGCTTTGTTTGAAGCAGGGTTTCTCTGTGCAGCCCTGGCTGTCCTGGAACTCACTCTGTAGATCAGGCTGGCCTCAAACTTAAGAGATCCACCTGCCTCTGCCTCCCAAATGCTGGGATTAAAGGCGTGCACCACTACCATCTGGCTGAGGTAACATTTTTTGATCATCATTTCTCACTGAAATTTCTGGGGTATGAAAAGGCAAAGATTGGCGTGTGATCTCAATTTTGCTTATATTGTTGATTTCTCTGGGCTAGGGTTAGTGTTAGGGTTAGGGTTAGAGTTAGGGTTAGAGTTAGGGATAGGGTTAGGGTTAGGGTTAGTTGTTAGTTAGGGTTACGGTTAGTGTTAGGGTTAGGGTTAGGAGTTAGGGTTAGAGTTAGGGATAGGGTTAGGGTTAAGGATAAGGTTAGGGGTCAGGGTTAGGGATTAGAGATAGGGTTTGGGTTAGGGGTTAGGGATATGGTTCAGACTGGGGTTAGGATTAGGGTTAGAAGTTACGGATCAGATTAGGGTTAGAGTTAGAATTTAGGGTTAGGATTAGGGCTATTTTCTCACTTTTTCCTCATCATATCCTTTTTCTCCCATGAAGGGCCTGAACTCCTGGAACAGGAAACCATAGTTTTTTCTTGTACATCTTGCTTTTCCAAGGATTGCTTCACTTAGCAGTGTGATGGGCTTGACTATTTTTAAGTTTTTATGTTTGACTGCTAAGTTGTCTAGTGTTCTAAAAACCTACTTCCTGTGACCCCGATGGATGTTGAGTGTTGACAGTCTCATGGCAAGCTTGCTGGACAGACAGCTGTGTGCACAGTATGGCCCAGCCCTCCTTACAGTCAAGTGTGGCCAGGTGATCACCTTCTGGACATTGGAATATAAGCAGAAGTGACAGATATCCCTCCTGAAAGTTCCTAAAGAGAGATCTTTCTTTTCCCCATTCTCTTTTTTATTGGCTCATGTGTCAATGTGATCGCAGGAGCTGCAGCAGGTATTATAGACTATGAGGCACACTTGGAAATGGGTACCATATACTGCAGAGGTAAGGTTGGAAGGAGCCAGTGCCTGGGAGCTTTGAGGCGAGCCTCCATGCCAACCATGAACTCCTACCTAATGCTCAGCCACTGTCCCTCAGTCACTGTCAAATGAAATCTCTCCACTGTGGTTTGAGTGTCTGTCTCACTCAAGTGTGTTGGCTCTTCAATCCTCAGGGCAGCAGTGTTGGGAGCAGGAGTCATGGGACGTGTAGGAGTCATGGAACCCCTCATGAGTGGGTTATCCCTTCCTTGAAGGGATGGGTTAGGTATGGTGGAGTTCAGTTCCTTTCTCATACACATGTTTGTCCTTCTGCTTACTACCATGAGCTGAAGCAGAACAAAGCCCCTGTGGCTTTCTAGCCTCCAGAATCATAAGCCAACATTAGCTTCTCCTTTATAAGTTACACGGCCGCAGGTATTGCTATAGCAATAGAAAATGGATAAAGACAGGTTTTAAGCAGAGGAATGACAAGAAATATAGTTTTGAAAGTTAATTCTGGATGCTGGGGCAGGAACTAAGCTGGAGAGGGTGTTCTGTCAACTCCTCCACCAAAGATTACCAGGGCCACATCGGTGGCTGAGCAACCCAGTCTTATCTACAGCATAAGGAAGCATGATACAGGAAACCATGGTCTCTCAGCAAGGGTGTGGGAAAGAACCTGCTCAGGATTTGGGCTGTCTTCGTGACTTTATTTTTAAAAAATGTGTTATCACTGGGGCTGAAGACATGGCTCACTGGTTAAGCACACAGATTGATCTTGTAGCTTAGTTCCCAGCACCCACATTGGATGGCTTGCAAGTAGTGCCTGTGACTGTAGCCCCAGGCCACTCAAACTCCTCTGTTCTCCTTAGGCACCAGCACATATGCACACCCATGCACTTGCATACCCGCACATGTGCACACACACGTGCACACACACAGACACACATGTACAAATGTTAATTATCAGTGTGTATGTGTGTGTGTGTGTGTGTGTGTGTGTGTGAACATGATGAGGTACACTGTGGGGGGCAGAGGACAACTTTGCAGGGCTGGTTCTCTTCTTTGGCACTTATTTGGGTTCTGGGGATCAGACTCTGGTGTCAGGCTTGTGTGGCATTGAGATATCTTGCCAGCTCCCTTGTAACTTGTTTGGGCAAAGTGTGGAGAGTGAGACTCCAGCTCTGAGTAGAAATGTATCAAAATGGCATGAGCATTTTTGCATTGTGCTTCAGAATGTTCATACATTGAAGGGCACTGGAAAGACAGGAGGACAGAGAGACGTCAAAGCTGGGGCCATGATAAAGCAGCTATCCCAGGTGCCTAGAGTCCCAGGAAAACTAGCTACTGCCACACATGAGTGCTGGAGGTAGGGCTGGCACAGAAGCCCAAATCTCTCATCTCTTTGCCTGCCTGAGCCTCCTGCCAAAACCCTTAGGAAGAGAAGGGAACTCACTCAGATAGGTCTTAAGGTCCAGAGCAGGGAGGAAATGGGCTGGGAAGGCAGAGAGTGAAACAATAGCCAGTCCACATAGTGCATCCCCAAAGCTGAGGAGTTGCCCAATGCTTTAACTTGTTCCAGAACGGTGGTGTCTCCCAACCCAGGCTGTAGGTTGCTCTTGGGGAGAATTTGAGGGGTTAAAAGTTACTGTTAGCTGTGCTGGCACAGCCTTTATCTCAGCATTCTGGAAAAGGGGCAGGCAGATCAGAACTCTGTGAGTTCAAGGCCAGTCTGGGCTACATAACAAGTTCTAGATCATTCAGGTCTGCCTAGAGAGACCCTGTCTCAAGAGAGAGACAGAGGCAGACAGAGTGACAGAGAGAGATGGAGACAGAGAATGACAGAAAGATACAAACAGAGAGACAGAGAGAAAGAAGAGAGGAGACCAAGAGGAGAGAAATGAGAGAGAGAGAGAGAGAGAGAGAGAGAGAGAGAGAGAGAGAGAGAGAGAAGATAGATTTGTTTCAGATACCAGAAAGGAATGGGACGACTCAGGACACTCAGGACAGAGTAGACAGCCCCCTTCCCACAACCCATCTTCCACATATTCCTGGCTCCTACAGATGTCCCTGACCTGAATTAGCTTCCTAAGGTATGAGGCAGGATGGAGCAAATCAGGCTGGCTGACCTGCTAGGCCTATCCAGGTAGAGTCTGTCTTCTGTCCTGCCTCCTGATGGGGTGTAATGGCTATTCCTGATTGTCAACTCGACTACATCTGGAATGAACTACAATCCAGAATTGGAGGGCACACCTGTGATCCAGATCTTGAGACTGGAAGACACAAGTTTCTGACCTGGCCATGAAAAGTTTAGGCCCAGCCAAGATAGTACATTCCTTTTTCCCAGGAGACTGAGGCAAGAAGATCTCTGAGTTCAAGGTCAGCCTGGGACAAAGCAAGTTTTAAATCCACGCTTGGTTGGCACACAACTTTAATCTGGGCCACACCTTCTGCTGGAGGCCTACATAAGGACATTGGAAGAAAGAAGATTCACTCTTCTTTGACTGCTTGCACTTACTTGCCAGCACATCTGTTGGAACTACTTCTATAGAAGACCAGCTTAAACAACTAGCCTTGTGGGCCTGAGCAACTACTAGACTCATGGACTTCCTGTTGTGTTTTTATAAAAAGAAAGAAAGAACCCGGATGTGTTTCATAGAGGCATGGTATGGTGAGGTGGAAAGGGGGCCTCTTCGAGCAGGCCCATGCTGAGGTATCCCTTTCCCCTGAGGGACCAGCCACTAGTACAGAATAGAATAGAGTTTATTTAGGGCATGGGGAGGAGAGTTGAGGGAGTAGAAGCAGAGAAAGGCAGAGGAAGAGAGAGAGAGAGAGAGAGAGAGAGAGAGAGAGAGAGAAGAGAAAAGTTTGGGCCAGGAACACGTGGAGAGAATGGGGAGGGGAATGGGGAGAGAAGGGACAGAGGGTAAGAGAGGAAGAGAGTGAGGAGCGTGCAAACAGCCCCTATTATAGTGAGTTAGTGAGTCAGGCATACCTGGCTATTACCAGGTAACTGTGGGATGGAGCCTAGAAAGAATGTTAACATTACTCCATTTTGGTTTAATTAAAAAGGAAAAACTAGATAGGGGCAAGGAATAGGCCTTCATGTTCTTTAGTTACTTCCTGCTGACTCTGTGGTAATGTGTCCCTGGGAAACCTAAGAAAATGGATATGGGGATGTTGGTCCAGTCTCTCTTAGAGAGTTGGTTGTTTCTTTGCTGTCTGGGGTCTTTGGAACCATCTGTGGATAAGAAGGAGCAGGTTCAGTAGAAGTGTCTGTGAGAGTGGATTAGAGCATCTGTGGGTTGCTTCTCTGGAGCTGTCCTGGATGTAGATTTTGAGTAAATGCCTGGACTTGACAAGCTACTGAAACACACATATATATTAGAGGTAGCGAACAAACTTACGTACATTTGGGAGAAAAACACTTTTTCCTTAGGTGTACATTTGAAACCCTTAGGTCTTGGTGGTTAGGGGTGAGGGGAGTCCCAATCCCAGAGTTCAGGAGAGGAATCCCACCCTGTAGGATAGGTAGCAAGGGAACTTAGGCGACTGATTGGCAGGCGTACTTTTCTGGATGGAGTTTATTTGGTCCGTGAGAGGTAGATATGAGTGGGTTTCCTGTAGCTGATAAGTTTACAAAAGAGATAAATTTGTTAATAGCATGATAATTTTTAAGGGAGAACTTAGGTACACCTAGCTGTTGCCAGGGAATCGTGGGGCTGAGCTTAGAAGGAATGCGAACTCTTCCCATCCACAGTTGCGCACTGTTGTGTTAGTTGGACTACAGACGGTAAGTCATCACAATAAATTCCCTTAATATACAGAGGCATTCCGCAAGTTCTGTGACTCTTGACGACCCTGACTAATACATGGGTGAGCTTCATTGAGTATGTGTGAGGCAGCTGATCTTGAAAAAATTCTTTCAGGAACAAGTGACTGACAGCCTAGGAACAATTTCTCCCGGTCCCAGGCCTTTCCAGGCCTAAGCACATTAGTGCCTCTGTTTCCAGAAGACAAACCTCTCAGCAAAAAGCATTACAAAGAAGGCTCAGCTAGGCTGGTGGGGGCACTGGCTGTCTGTGGATTAGTCTGAAGGGGACGGACATAAGGGCCTCTTTTCTCTTCTCTCTGACTCCAGGATTCAGGAAGTGGGGCAGGGGCTAGGAGATGAGGAACCAAGAAAAGAAAGGCCCTGAGGGAACATATGTCCTCAGCTGGGAGAGGGCACATAGGACAGAGGCAGTCCTATGCCGGGGCACTATGACAAGCTTGGGCTCTCCCTAGAGATGGGTGCTGCCCCTGTTCCCAGGCCAACTGACTTTCTTGAATGCATGAATCTGCTGTTTGTTTAAATCATTTCCCACAGACCGCCCTTCATGGTTTCCAAAATGCCTTCCCGGATGGCGAGGCTCGGTGAATTTCCACAGCATATGCTGAGGTGGCCCTGCTTTGGCCCCTTCCTCAGTGAGGCTAAGGGGACATGACTCATCAGCGGGGTGGCCCAGCATTGGCTGGGAAGGGGAAGGTTCCTTGTTGTTGGTACACGAACAGTTTCTATTTCTCTCATTTGATGAGCTGTTGGGTCTCTTCTCTGCTGGGATCAGTTACCCACACTGGACTCAATAAAGAGAAGCTACCCCTGCCCTGCAGGGTTGGGTATGGTGAGATGTCTGGCCTTATGTCAGGGCTTCCTGGCCTCTGGACACCACCTTGCTGGGTGCCCCCAGGATCACCCCCTTGTATCCTCTTCTCTGTTGGAGGGGCCCATTAACTAGTTAGCCCCTCCTTCCTATACTACCTCCCACTTCTCAGGCCCCCAGAGTCTTGGCTGAGGAGACAGGTATTACTAAAACCAAGCCTGGGGTACCCTTGAGATAATTCCTTCCACCCTACAGGAACAAGGCAGTTTCTAACCTCTCATTCAAAGAGCTGTTGGGTCTCTCCCCTGCTGGGATCTGTTACTGGCCCTGGACTCAGTACTGAGAGGCTACATTGCCCTACAGGGTTGGCTTTCCGAAGCTCAGACGCTGATTGGCTCTTGGGAGAAGGAAGGACCAGCCAAGGCCTGCAGGTGTGTGTGGGGTGCGCTGGGGGTGCATCCTGAGTCAGTCAGCGTGATGGGGGAGGGCAGCCTGAACCAATCTGCCCTGGACAGCCCTTTGCTTAGGCCGCAGTAGACCATGAGTCATTTCCCTCTCTGGGTCTCAGATTTCTCCCATGGAGGCCTGAAGACAGTCCCTGGGGTGAGGATGGAGGAGGTCACTGGGGAGAGGGTGGGTGGGTAGTAACAGCTGAATACATCCTTGCCTCAGGGGATCAAGCCTCTGATTGCTTCACCGTGCTGGGTGCTAGGCATTCAAGAGGTAGTCACTTGGCAAACTAGGAGCCTTCCTGGAGGAGGTGGCATTGGTGCTGCTCTCCAGCAAGGGAGCTTGGGGCATTCTGCCTCTCTCTGGGCTCTTAGGTGAAAGGATGCTGTGAGCAAAAGGGGTGTGGGAACCCAGGGGGAGCTGTTTGGCTTTGCCACAGAGCTGAGCCAGACATAGGAAGAGATGACAGCCTAGACTGTCCCACTGAGGGGTTCAGGTTCCCCACAGATGTCCATAGAAAGATATTTTGACCACAGTGTGGAAGCCGGCTGGAGCTGGGAGGCAGGCGCCCGATGCCTGGGCAGGAGGTACCATTATCATAATCAGGTCAGGGCTGAGGGCAGTGGCATCTGTCTGTGATCCCAGCACTTGGGAGGCTGAGACAGGCAATGGGGAATGTTGAGGCCAGTTTGGGTTATATGATGAGATGCTGCTGCTGCTGTTTGTTTTGTTTGTTTTTAAATCTGGTTAGGAGATGACAGGGCCTGGTTAGTTCTGAAAGGAACTAGTTGTTTTGGGAAACCTCTCTGTCATAACCTCAGGTTGGCCTCAGAACAGTTTGTTCTGTCACCAACATGCGTGGGTGGTCAGTCTAGTATCCTTTTACACCATGGTGTTAAGTATTTCTCTGCTTTCCTGTTAACCAGTGCAAGCTGGGGTCACAGCTCAGATGGTCAAATGCTCTGCTCTTAGCTCACGCAAAGCACTGGGTTCAATCCCCAGCACTGTGTAAAACCAGGCACACATGCAGTGCCAGCTCGGGAGGCAAAGAAGGCAAGAGGAGCAGAAGTTCATGGACAGCTGGGCTGTGCTTGGAGTTAGAGGCCAGCCGGCAGCCTTGGATCTATGTACTAAGCCAAATCAAAAAACCAAAACAACGACAAAAACTTGGATTCTGCATCCAAAAAAAAAAAAAAAAAAAACCACATACAAAACAACAAAAAAATCACCAAACAAACAAATAATAAAAAACACCAAAACAAACAAAAAAAAGCAAACAAACCAAAATAAAAGCCTCACTCTTCGCCCTCCTTCCTTATCGTCCTTATGACCTCATTCCAAACAGGTTCTGAAGGGTCATGGATGAACGAGGGAGACGATTCAGCAGGTAAAGCTCTGGCTTCACAAGCCTGGAAGGTGGAGGGAGACAAACAATTCCACAAAGTTATGCCCTGATTTCCACAGGCATGCTATGGCATGCCATACCCTGCTATCCTACACACACACACATACACACACATTTTTTTTTTTTTTTGAAAGAATAAAGACAGGTGTATGGGGGAAGAGAGTCCCAGCCGATGGGATCTGGCCACATATGAAGTCACATGCCCCACGTCCTGGACAGGTTCTTTTCTGTATTTTCAGCTGAAGAAGATGGCACCATTGGCTTTGGGGCTGCTAGAGTGGAACCAAGAAACCCTCAGTGCCAGGAGCCTGGGCCTTTGCAACCAGGCTTGGTTTCTTGTCAGGGATAGCCTGGTTCCAGGATCTCGGGAGCAGGTGGGTGGTGTATGTATGGGGAATCTTCCTGTTGGGTCCATTAGTAACTAGGCTAGAATCTGACACCTATAAGCTTCCAGGTCTGGCAGGTGAAGAGTGGACAAAGGTGCATGAGGAAGTTGCCAAAACTCTTGCTGTACTTGCCTGGAAGGAACTGTGAAGGTCTTGTTGGCCATTCCCCTGCCTCAAAGGGGCCTCAGTGCAAGGTGGGGAAAGGTGCAAGGACAAAGGTGCAGAATTTGGGGTTCAGAGAGAATGAAGTTCTGTGTGGAAGCTGGGTTTTCTGTTTTTTTTTTTTTGTTTTGTTTTTTGTTTTTTGTTTTTTTTCAAGACGGGGTTTTCTTTATGTAATAGCCCTGGCTATCCTGAAACTTGTTTCTTTTGTAGACCAGGCTGTCCTTAAACTCAGAGATCTGATTGCCTCTGCCTCCTGAGTGCTGGGGTTAAGGCATGTGCCATCACAGGTAGCTAGTGTGTGGAGTTTTTTTAAGCCAGGCTTAAAGAAGAGGGAATCAGTTCGATGATATCCTGAGGCTTTGAACAGGGTAGACTCCAGTGGCTGGGTGGCAGGGGCAACCTTTAAGTCTGCAGAAGAAGGCTGACATGGAGAAGGAATTGTCAAAGTGTGGGAGGACTGGGCCCCTACCTCAGCACTGGCTCAGCCCTCCTCTGGCTAAGGCTCAGGATTGGGGGGTTGAGGATGGGGCAGCCTAAAGAGGGCCAGGAGAGAGGGATTGAGGAGGAGGGGCAGGGCTGGCAGAGTGGAGAGAACAGAGCCAGACGGAGAGAGAAGTTAAGACATTGCCCTTTGACTTTCCCTGGCTTTCTGGCTTGAGTGAAGGTGGCAAGTCTTCCCTTGTGCTGTGTGTCCAGCCTCCTTCACCCTCAGCAGGGATGCGCCTCAGCACAACCAAGGCTCCTTCCCAGTCTAGCCTGGGAGGCCCTTCTTGGCCACTGGACGCCACCTCTCCAGAGATTTTTTTTCTCCCTGTTCGGGGTGAACCTGGGTCTGCTTCTCTGCATTTGGAAGCTGAGGAGGTTAATCCTTGCATAGGCCCCAATATGGGGGAAAGGCTGGGAACAGGACTAAAGGGCACTCGGGCCAGCAGCCTCAGCCTAGAAGGAAGAAGGGGACAGAGGGTGATTTATTCTCCAGAAAGTCCTGGAAAGTATATGGCATAGCATGGTGCTACCACAGCACTGACTGATCCGCCTCATCCCAGAGCAGTGAAGGACGACTGCAGGCTTGCATCGCTGTGATGACAAAGCTCATCTCCATCTGGCAGTATCCCTGGGGTGCCCAGTATAGTGCCTGACAACAGAGGCAGGGTAACCCTACTAAATTTACAAGTCAACCACAAGTCATGAACCATTCCCTTCAACCTGGAGATCTCCCAAGTTGACGTCCCTCTCAGATCAGCATGGATAATGGAGGTGTAAGCATGTGTGAAGGGTGCATGTGAGGTCTTTGGATCTAACCAATGTGATGTGTGCATGTGTATGTGTGTGTGTGTGTGTGTGTGTGTGTGTGTGAGTGATTGGTGTACATGTGGATATGTCACAATGAGGTACATCTAACAGTGAATGTGTAATACTGTTGCAGGTGTCAGTACTTATGAGAGGATAGGGCAGTAACCAGGCCCAGCGGTGGTCCTTAGCAGTCTGAGAGCTTGTTCCTTCCTGGGCAGCACAGAGGAGGTAGCACTGTCACTCCTGAGCTGACTGAGAAAGGCACTTGAGGACTTTCTAGGCAGGTATAAGTTCCAGGCTAGAAGTGGACTGGCACTTACAGGTAGTGTTTTGCCTCTGCCTGAGTGGTCGGGGTGGAGGTCTGTGGGCTGCAGAAAGACAGATGGGAGTGTGTGAGGAGTTGTCCTGTGGACCTGGGGTCTGGCTCCTAGGCGGAAGTGCTGACGCAGGGTTTCTGTGGCCTGTGCTGGCACTTGGGAGGCCACATCATGGAGGACGTGTCACGTGTCCATGGGCCATAGAAGGTGTCTCCGTTTAACTGTGTAGCACTGTGGCTTTGAGGCCAGGTATGCTAGCAGGGCTGTGTGAGCGTGAGGGTACATGTATGTGAGACTGTGTACACAGCTGTGTGTGGGGTACATGTGACCTGGGTGTCTGGGGAGACTCTGTGACAACCTGCAATGGTTGGGCTTTTTCAGGAACCCACATCTGCAGGAAACACTTATCTAACTTGAATGTTAATCCTGCCTGATCCTCCCAGGTGCTTCCTCTCTGCTGTTAACTTGAGGCCCTGTCCCCATATCCTGCTGTGTCTGTCCATTTCCCCTCCACCCCCACCCTATGCCACGCCCCACCGCTGCTAGTTCTCTTGGAGTGTGGCTTGGATACTCTCCTTTCTTAGCTTTTACCTCAGATTAGAGTGAGCAAACCTCTTGCAATCATAGAAGTCTGAGTAGCAGGGTGTACACAACTGGCTGGGCTCAGGCTCTGGAGAATGAGGCCTCATCATGCCCTAGGTATCTGCTACTTGGACAGTCCTCCTCACTCCTCCTCACAACTACCCCTTCCAGTGGGCTCAAAGTTCTTGCTGGCTCTTTTCATTTGCTACCCAGACTGAAGTCACTGTCCTCGGTCCCTGAGCCACTGCATTAGCATCTGGCCTTACTCTGTAGCCACCTTTACTCCCTACTTGTTCATCTCTCACAGCTAAGTGCCAGTCTGATGGTTCTGCCCCATCAGAACCTTCCAAGGGTCCCCATTGGTCTTTTAATAGGATCAGATCCTCACTGGAAGTAAAGGGACTGCCAGCCAGCTGCTCCCTAAACCCTTCTGCTTGACCTTCTGCTGTTGCTTTGTTCTGGGTTATCTCCTCCCAGCTGGCCTCCTGTCATCCCCCAAATTATAGCTAAAGGTTCAGTGGAACCCTCCTCCTTATGGGTCTGCTATCTCCCTGCCCTCTGAGTACTTGTCATAGCTTCTGCCACTCTGACATGACATATTCACAGTCTGGTTTCTGGCTCCCATGGAAGGTCACCCCAGAGAGGACAGAAGCCCTGTCTATCTCATTCAAGGTCACATCCCTAGCACCCAGAGCAAAGCCTAGCACCCTGTAAATACACCTGGTGAGCCATGAGTACTGGGCTGTGAGGAGGTCTGAGGCAAGTCACCAAAGTGGAAGTGGCTGAGCTTGCCCTTGAACCCAGGATGTTCTGGTCTTCCTGGAAATGATGATAGGCACTCTCTGATATGCCTGGAGTGTTTGCTTTCTGGAACCATCCTCTGCTCTGAGGACCTAAGAACACTTTTTTCCTGGAGCCTAGTAAATGGTGGGAAGCCAGTAGAGATGCCCTGATCCCCAAACCAGAACTGGACACTGTGCTTTTTTGGTGGGGAGCACAATAGACTTTTGGCAGGGAGCACAGGCCTGTGTAATTGTAATTGTAAATATCTGCAGCCCCTAGATATTTATAATTAGGTTGAAAAACAGCACTCCTGATCCTGAGACAGCCAGTGTCTCTAAGATGGGAAGCTTAGGGGCCAGGGCTTAAAGAGAAGAGATGCTGTGGGCAGAGCAGGATGTGTGGTGGGATCTAGGGCCTGGCATGGATCCTGGGAGCATGATAGGAAGGGCACAACACTGAAGTTCCAAGTGTGGCTGTCAGCTGACTTCAAGGGCCTGGGCAAATTACATAGTTTCTCAGCACCTTGGGTCCCCCTTTAGAAAGGTCTCAGGACAGGGCAGGGCCTGTGACATGCATAAGTCTCATTCAATGTAGTCATTATTGTGAAGAAGGGCATGTGGGTGGTATGTGTCCAGGGACGGGTGAATGCAGGACAAAGGCAGGTCCTTGCAGACTCAGGCTAGAGGCAGGGAAGTCTAATAGTTAAAACCCAGGCTCTACTCAGTATTCCCATAGGCTGGGTGGCTGTCCTAGTTAGGATTACTGTTGCTGTGATGAAACACCATGATCAAAAGCAAGTTGGAGATAAAGGGTTAATTTTGCTTAGGCTTCCTAAGCAAAAACACGTCTTTGGTCCGTCATTAAAGGAAGTCGGGGCAGGAACTCAAGCTGGGCAGGAGCCTGGAGGCAGGAGCTGATTCTAGGCCGCTGTGGGGTGCTGCTTGCTGGCTTGTTCCCTATGGCTTGCTGTCTGCTTTTTTTGTAGAACCCAGGACCACCAGCTAATGAGTGTTCCCACCTACAATGGGCTGGGTCCTTCCCCATTAGTCACCAATTAGGAGAATGCCCTACAGGCTTGTCTAAAGCCTAATGCTCTGGAGGCATTTTCTTAATTGAGGATCCCTCTGCTCAGATATCAAGTTAACAAAAAAGCAGCCAGCACAGTGATCTTTGTACCTCCACTGGCATGGTTTTCAACTTTGGTTTCTTTTAGTTCATTTGTGCTACTATAACCGAATGTCTGAGACTGCACAATTACTAAAAACTGGACAGAACCAGAAGGCTTTAAAAAGTCCAAGGGTTGACATCAGTGGAGGGCCATCTCACTCTGGTGGTGGTGGTGGTGGGGACTCATTTCCACAATACAGACACCAACCCACTCAACTCTCTTGGCATAGTCACCTCTCACTAGGCTCTTCTTCTAAATAAGTGGTTCTCAACCTTCTTAATCTGTGACCATGTTGGGGTAATCCCCAACCATAAAATTATTTTCATTGCTAACTTATAACTGTAATTTTTCTACTGCTATGAATTGTAATGCAATTATATGTGTTTTCTGAGGGTCTTAAGCAACCCCCTGTGAAGGAGTCATTTGACCCTGGAGGGGTCATGACTTACCAACGGAGAACCAGTGTCCTAAACATTGCTGCATGGAGCACTGTAAGTAGCCGAGGTATACTTTTGTGTAAATGTATTGAAGCCCTTGCAGTTTCTCTGTCTCTTGGAGACAGAGATAAGTAGGATATGATGAAGCTTACACATAGTGCCTGTAAGGCTCCTAACAACTGCTAGCCATTGCTTTCTTTATCAAGGGCCCAGAAAGGTTAAAGCATTTGCCTAAAATCCACACCGAGTAGCCTGTGTTTCAGCCAAGGCCATGTGACTCCAGAGTCCCTTTGTCTCCCACCACAGTGTACCTTGCTCTGGTCATGACAGAGACCCAGGAGTCTTCTTGTCACCCTGGAACCCAGTTTGGTCATATTTCTGAGAATGAACTGCTTGTAAAGCCGTACCATTGGTGGCAGCTTTTCCTCCGTAGCCTGCTCTTCACTCCTCTTCTGTGCCTAAGCCACAGATACCTCTGGCTACCAACATGGGAATGGGGTTAGTTAACTGGGGGGTGGGGGGGGTGGTCATCCAGGCTTGAGAGCCCAATATATGCTGGGGATGATGGGTATACTGGAGGGGGTGTCTCATTCAGCCATGTCCAGACACACAGGCAGGGGCATAGGCAAAATCCAGTCCTTGCATGGATACCTGTGGGCCTAGGTGTAGACTCTGCCCTGACCATGGGGGTGCTCACCATTGTCCACTCTGGCTCCTCCTTCCCCTGTGACTCATGCTCTTGTCTTTATGGGAGACCATAGCCATGAGGAGAGCCAGATTCCCAGAACCACACAGCACACAAAGCTGGAAGGGGCTGTGACTGCGTCCTCCAGGGCAAGGTGTTCCCACTCTGGCGTCTCCTACCTGCATCATCACTTACAAAGTGTTTGGGAACTGTCTGTGTCTTACCTAATAGCTTTCCTAAGTTGACTTGATTTTCTTTTACAACCCTAGCATTTATTTTAAAAGGAAAGAGATAACCATTACTCTAATGGATAACTAGTGTCACTGGCCAGGAATATAACATAGTCATGAGAGCAAGTATTTCTGGGATGATGAGGTCAGCTCCTTGAAGGCGGCACTAGGGGTTTACTGCTAGATCCCCACCCCCAAAGCAGGCCTGGCAGTCAAGTTCTCAGGACTGAGTCAGTGAATGAATGCAGGGGTAAGGGACCTGAGCATTAGTGAAGAGGAGGAGAAGTGGAGGTCACAGGGGCCCCAAAGCCAGCCAGCCACAAGTGGACAGAGTCGGATCACTGAAAGGGATTTGAAAAACATAGAACTTCCTCATTGTGTGCTTTGGAGTTCCTCAGTGCACTATTCAGATTCTGCCTCTGCATATCAGAGAACTGCATGGGTACAAGAGGGACCCAGAGCTCAGATGGCAGGCCCCTCTTGCCCACATTTAGGACTGGTTCAGGAGAGCCTCCTTGGTAGAGCTGCCTACGTCCCTCTGCCCCTAAAAACTAATCTGACAGATGTGTAGGACATGCCAGTTCCGCCTACCACATGCCCGTCTACTTCTGACCAGCATGATCTTTGGGTCTTCCTGAGTCACCTTCCCCAGCAGGAGACTGAATGGGCCATGTGACCTTCTGGCAAGGCTGTGATGGCAGCTGAGCTCAGGGCCTGGGGTTCAGGTCTTTGCCTGCAGGAGGCTATGGGGGTGGCTGCAGCATAGCATCTGGGTGGGAGGCCTGGCACCGGAAAGCTGACGTCACTCCTGACTCACTCCCTCTTCAGGCAGGGCTGGGGTGGCCTGTCACTCATCGCCACGGTCACTCTCACCTTTATGACTACCCTGTCTCCAGCCTCTCTGCCCAGTCACTCACATCTCCTTTCCACCCTGGGCCATCTGCTTGAGGCTGGGCTTGGACTGAGGAGGAAGGAAAAGAGCATCACGGTAGAGCCCGGAGCATCTGATTGTGGAAGGGAAACCCATGCTTGCAAGCAAGCTGGGTGGACAAACCGGAATCCCAAAGGCAGAAGGCCAATGACGTCTAAGCAGCCATCCAAATGAATGGTTACAGACAAGAACAACACAGAGAATCATCACTTCTTCCAAACGAGTCCCACACAGTTTTAATTGAAGAAAGAAAAATAAATAAAACCTGAGCCCCAAACTCACTTGTTAGGTCTGTTCTGTAACAGCCAGGCCATGAACAACCTTAAACAGAAACCAACTGTGTGGTCACTTACTGAAGCACTGACAGCCAGCCTGGCTGGGCCCCATCTCATGCTATGCCCAGCATATGTCCAGAGTCCTGCCTCCTCTTGGCAGGCTCCCAGCCAATGGCTCTGGAGAAACAGGGTCCTGAGGAGGTAGCAAGGGGTAGCAGACACCCTACAGATGACTCATTGGTGGCAGTATCGGGGGATCTTTAGTCAGAAGAGGAGCTGGGGAGGGATGTGGGCTCTTCTACCCCAGCCTTGGACTTTCATCAGGTATTGAAGGTGGGGGTTTCCCCCTGATTTGGGACTCCAGCAGAAGATGAAGGCAAGCTGCTCTTTTATGGTTAAGTTTGGCCTCGTTGAGTTCATCTGTGTTTGTCAGAGCTGAAAAGGGTACCACGCCAAGGACAGTGGCTTTGGGATGTATGTGTGACAGATCCACACTAGCTTATATGCAAGGGTTGAGGCACCCAACAAACTCTGAGCAACACACTCTGACCCTGCAAGGAGGCCCAGCAGCTCAGTTCAGCACTGGAGTCAGGGGGCTGGAGTTTCCCTCAAAGCTAAGCTGATTTCATTCCTGCTGCAGGGATCTCAGCTAGCAGGGCCTCCCCTCTTCTCCATAGCTGGAAGGCTGTGGCTCCAGGCATGGCAGGTGACTCTGTTCAGCAAGACTAGACATGATGGTCCCCCTTCATGCTCTGTAATTTGTCCCTGGAATCAGCCATTAAGTCATCTGTGAGGTTAATGCTAAGGATAAGAGCCCCTATCAGCTTCAGGGATCTATGGCCCAGACTCCCTGGCTGGGCTGACAGTTCTGCTGTATCAGCCTCTAGACGGGCTTGGTGGGAAGGCACCCAGGCTGTGGTACAGCCTTATAGCCCTGGGACCAACTTGCATGGTGGTGCCACTGAGACACAGGTCTGGTCCAGGAGCCCTTGCATTCTGTATTCCCCACAAGAGCCAAGTTCCCCAAACAAAGAGGAAAAGCATACTATTCTGCTCCAGCACCTATATACCTACCATACCTTAGGTTGGGGGTCCACACAGGTTCTAGCCACAAGCCTCCAAGACAGTAGAAACATAGGGTCTTCAGAGAAGCTGGAAGGCTTTTACTAAAGGCACAGAAGATTGGCTCAGGGGAATAAAGATTTGGGAGGCTGGGTTCTGAACACTGTCCCCACCCACTTTGCTTGTTTCAGATGGAGTTTTCAGCCACCTACCAACTTTCTCGACCCCCAACCCAGGAGTGTCCCTGGAGCCCACGTGCAGCTGGGCCTCCCCACATCCGGAGAGGGGGCAGGCACTTGAGTGGGGGAGGGCAGAATGGCTGTGAGTTACCCAGTTTTTCATTCTTACAGCTTGGAGTGGGACCAGAGCCTGTACCAGAAGGGTTCGCAGCTTTTAGGGGGGTCAGAAGGGGACAGGTTCTGTGAGTAGTTCTTCCCTGGAATTCCTGCCAGGCCTGGCTAGGCCCTGGGAGAGCCCAGCATCATCAGTAGAGTTCTTCTTTAGCTGTGGCCTGTGACATGGGAAGTACTTCTTTTTAGGCTCTTGGGGGTTTCCCTGGGCCCCTGGGGAAAGAAACTGTCCCAGTCATAAGTGGAAACTCGTCACAGGCCCCTGCTCCCCTTCCCCACTAAAGCCCCCCAGACCCAGCGCTTTGGTTTTACGGGACTACCCCAGCTGGGCCTGGGCCTGACATGAGGAGAAGGGGACAGACATTTTCTTAAGTTCTCTAAAATGAGACGACTAGTGTCTTTCCTAATAGTGTATCATCATCGGTAGCAACAGGTCATTTGTCCATTTTTTGCTATCGAAATTCTTAGAATGAAAACCCTGGGAGAAAATGGGAAAAGTGAAGAAGCCTAGGACCCAAGTAATTCGAAGGCTCCATGCCGCTGAGATGTGGAGTTCCCAAGCACTTAGCGGCCTGGAGCCCGGCAAAGAGTAGGCGCACTGGAGCGCATACATAGGGGAGAAGTGGGTGGGGCCTCTAGACTCCAGGCCAACACTTGTCGCGGTCTGGTTCCCAGTTTCTTCCCCCGCGTGTCCCTCCTCCTGATGCCCCACCCCGTCCCACCCCCGTCCGCTCCGGGAGCCCCGGGGGCGGCCCAGCCAAAGCTCCACGTGAAGCCGCGGGGGCGGGCACCGGCGCCTTCCTGCCCTACCCTTGTATGGTGACCCGAGGGACCAGCCCTCGAGTACTTAAGCCCGGGCGCGACGAAGAGCGCCCAGAGCTGTCAGCTCCCGCCACACAGACGCCGCGCCGCCGGAGCCGAGGGGAGGACCGCGGGAAGCTTTGCGATGCCGATCGCCATGGGGCTGGAGGCGGCGTGCGAGCTAGAGTGCGCGGCGCTGGGCGCGCTGCTGCGGGAGCCGCGGGAGGCCGAGCGCACGCTGCTGCTCGACTGCCGCCCGTTCCTGGCCTTCTGCCGGAGCCACGTGCGCGCCGCGCGACCCGTGCCCTGGAACGCGCTGCTGCGGCGCCGAGCGCGCGGCACCCCCGGCGCCGCCCTCGCCTGTCTGCTGCCCGACCGCGCGCTCCGGGCTCGCCTGGGTCGCGGGGAGCTTGCCCGCGCCGTGGTGCTGGACGAAAACAGCGCGTCTGTGGCCGAGCTCCCGCCCGACGGCCCCGCTCACCTGCTGCTAGCCGCACTGCAGCAGGAAATGCGCGCGGCACCCACGGCCGTGTGCTTCTTGCGAGGTGAGCCCGCGCCCTGTGCCCTGTGCCCTGCGCCCTTCGCCCTGCGCCCAACCTCTTGGCTTATCATACCGTGTCTCTCTCGCTTTTCCTCCCCGCAGGCGGTTTCAAAAGCTTCCAGGCTTACTGTCCGGATCTGTGCTCTGAAGCCCCTGCCCAGGCTCTGCCTCCTGCTGGGGCCGAAAATAACAGCTCTGACCCGAGGGTTCCCATCTATGACCAGGTGAGTTTATATTCGAATTCTTTGTCTTCTTATCTAGCTCACCTAGAAGGATGCCTCTGGAGAGAGCCAGTGGGGAAAGACAGGGGTGTGTTCAAGTATACATTCCCCTATGTGGAGAGTGTATGTGTGACCTGCAAATGGTGTGAACCGGTATATCCTCACACAGACTTTAAGGCATATGTGACACATGGTGTTTGAACATATGTCCCCTTGTGGCCTCAAGACTTCAAGTTCTGTCCTGGGTCAGAAGGACTGGCCTGGAGCACCCCTTGTTTCTAGTCAGCCCAGGATGTCTGGCTCAAGACCTCCAGGCCAAGGCTGAGGTCTCACCACGATCCCCTTTCTCCTACAGGGTGGTCCTGTGGAAATCTTGCCCTACCTGTACTTGGGCAGCTGCAACCACTCCTCAGATCTTCAGGGGCTGCAGGCCTGCGGTATCACAGCCGTTCTCAATGTCTCTGCCAGCTGCCCCAACCACTTTGAGGGTCTTTTCTGTTACAAGAGCATTCCAGTAGAAGATAACCAGATGGTGGAGATCAGCGCCTGGTTCCAGGAGGCTATCGACTTCATTGGTAAGGGAGCCTCAGCCCAGGGTCTGTGGGAACTCTAGGGGAGAAGGCACGGCCACCTGACTCCTCTACCCACCTTCCTGTCTGACTCTCTGCTCCCCGTTTCCTTTTCAGACTCAGTGAAGAATAGTGGGGGCCGGGTGCTGGTGCACTGCCAAGCGGGCATCTCTCGCTCAGCCACTATTTGCCTGGCATACCTGATTCAGAGCCACCGGGTACGGCTGGAGGAGGCCTTTGACTTTGTTAAGCAACGTCGTGGAGTCATCTCCCCCAACTTCAGTTTCATGGGGCAGCTGCTGCAGCTTGAGACCCAGGTGCTGTGTCACTGAGGCAAGGCCCAGCCTGGCCCCACCTCACAGCTCTGGCTTTCACTGACTCCTGGGGGAAGCTGCTGTGGATGGCTGGGCTCCTCTCTGGCCCAGCTCCTCCCTCCTCACCTTGTCGTCAAACTGGGGTGCTAGGAAATCTAGGATGACGATTCTGATGTGGTGCTCTTCTGAGGGGGCTTAAGGGCTGGCCCTTATTTGCTCTCCCTCCTTCAACTTAGCAGAAATTAATTGGACTCTAAACCCATGTATTGCCGTCCCACTATATTAAAGCTCTTGGTGACCCAAGAGCTCAGAAAACAAGCTGTGACAAGCAGAAACCATGTCTAGGGGTGTTCAGCCCTTGACCCAAAGCTTAAGCCTTGTGCTCCCAGGGGAGCCAGGAAGTGAAGTGTGTGTCATATTACCGACATCTTACTTTTGTGTGTGAGTGTGTGGGCATCTTGCTGTAATTGGTGCTGAAAAGTTATTTGTGTTCAACTGACATTTAACACTCCCTCCCTGACTTCCTCCCAGCCCTGTGGGCCAGGGAGGGGGCGTTGGAAACAGCACTTTATATTTATATAGAACATTGAGGTTGTGTTAATAAAAACAGTGTTTTGTTAAAAAAAAAAAAAAAAAAGAGAGAGAGAGAGCAATACCACATCGTCTGGTCTCAAGTCCATGTCTGCGATGGCTGAACGACTGAGCGGTCTCCCCTGCCCTGGCCTGGGGTCTTTCCACACAGGTTCTAGCTTGTGGTTGAACTGGGAGGTTCAGAAGACGCAGGTCTCAATCTCAGCAGCTCCGTGCTTCCCTGAGCAGACCCCACTTCCTTGGGAACCACATTTACCCTGTGTGTGGTGAGCAGGTGTGTGGAGGGCACTGGCTCCCTGGGGCTGAATGAAGGGTGCATAACTTGCCTCTGGCACCCATTCTGTCTGCCCTGGGGCAAGGCACTCAAGAGCAGGGGTTGTTCTGAGCCTTCCTCAGGAACTCTGTTTTTTTTAAAAAAAATGATTATTTAGGAACCTCACATCAGGCACCCTGATTGTGCTCCCCTCCCCCAGGAAAAAGCAAGTCCATATATTCACTGGAGCATGGTTGGATTCTTAGTGACCCACAGGGAGGATGAGTCTTAGCCTGCATCCACACCAGAAGCCATCGACAAGAAGAGCCAGTGAGGGGCAGGGCCAGCTCTCCCACACCCACACCCACAGACATTAACATGGTTTCAGGCAGCTTGCTTCTGTAGTAACCACAGACATCAAGTGGGCAGGCCATATCAGGGCCACTAACCCACTCATGGCTCACAGCAGCTGCACAGTCCGTGGGCAGATGCTACAACATGGCCTCAGGTGGCTACAAATGCCGCTCACGTCAGGATGCTCTCCACCTCATACCTCGTCCTCTCCCAGGCAGCAAAGCCCAAGGACATCATCAAGTCATCAGTCAGGCACAGATTTGTGTTGCAGTGATCTCAGGCTTCATCCATCCTGGGGCAGCAGCATGGACTATAGACACCAACATGGCTTCCTGTGAGTCCTTTAAGGAGGTCTAATCCAGAAAGTAAACCTTTCTTTATCTTGGGCTTCTGTAGTTGCCCAGAGCCAGCAGGATTTCAAGGCCAGGCAGAAGGTTTGGGAGTTGAGTCTGCATCTGCATAAGCTCCAGGTTGCCATTCTGCTGCCCTTCCTGGCCAATGACAGCACGTCCGCCCTCTCTCTCACCCCTCACTGCCATCACATCTCCAGTTTCGCCTCCCTCCATAGCACACACACACCACTCAATTTTTCTACCCCTCCTACTTTCTGTCACATATCTATTTATTGTAGTGGTGCCCACCTGCACCAGGCCACGGGGCGGGCAACCCTACTAATTTCTATTGGGACCTACCTGTGAACTTGATGTTCAGCTCAGGGTGGACATCTGTGGCCCAGAGTCATTAACATTTCGTCATCATCTTATATATAGCATGGCTGGTTGCTGGCAGTCCCATTATACCTCATTCCTTGCCTTTCTGTGTTTCTAACATCTTAGCCTCCTAGCAAATAGCCTTTCCTCCTTCTTTTCTTTCTTTCCTTTCTTCCTTCCTTCCTTTTTTTTTTTTAGACAGTCTTACTATGTGGCCTTGACTTGTCTGGAACTGGATATGTAGATCAAGTTGACCTCAAGCTCACAGGAGATCCACCTGCCTTTGCCTCCCAAGTACTGTGATCAAAGGTGTGAGCCACCAAAAATGACATTTCATACTCTCATGTGTGTGTGTGAAAGCCATAACAAGTTTTATCAACTTTACTGTTCTAAGTGTTCTGTAGTGTTAGATAATAGATTGTCTCTAGAACTTTCCATCTTGAAAAATGGCAACACATTGTAGTTGGCACTGACTCCCAAATCGTCCTCTAGGTGGCCTCTGCCTTTGCTGAGTTGGTGACTCTGGGGACCTCAATGAGTGGGGCCAGACAACATTTGTTTCCTTTTAAAAATACATACTCTTTATTCTTTGAGAATCCCATACATGCATGCACGTGTGTGCTCATATTCGCCCCTCCCCCCACCAGCTCCCCTCAGCACGTCTCTCTCCCATCTTCATGTCCTCTTATTTCCCAACCCACCATGTCCAGTTAGTGCTCCCCAAGTGCTCATGGGGGTAGTGTCATCCAGTGGAGCCTGGGCACACTCCTAAAGAAAAAGACTGCTCCAACAATCACTAATCACCAATAACTGCTTAGCTAGACTAGAGGCCTTGAGAGCCCCTCCCCATCCCTGGCTGGAACCTGCCTTGATCTTGCACAAATAACCTCAGTGGCTACAAGTTGGAATTCCACAGCCATGTCATGTCCAGCAGACAGCATTTCACATCTCCTCCCCATCTGCTGGCTCTTACGGTCTTTCTGCCCCTTTGTCTGAGGTGAGACATTCTCTGTGCCTTGGGAGGACGGTGATACAGATGCTCCATTTAAGGACGAGTGCTCAGAGCCACTTATTCTCAGCACACTGACCAGTTAGGATTCCCTGTATTAACCACTGTGAACTGCAAAATGTTTCCCCAGCTAAGGCAGAGAGCAGCACTAGTTTATGAAATGAATTGCTGGCACAACCACATGGAGTTGAAATGCAAAGCTCTCAGACCCCTCCAGCACTAGCTGGTTTGTGTTGTGCTCAAAATGGAGCCGTGTGACTCATGTTCAGCAATATTGTCTTCTTGTCACTGGCTACTCCGACTTAGTTCACGACATTCTTGTTGGAAGGAAAGACTGCGTTTCTGACCAGGTATGAGATTTGCCAGTAATGTGATGATGACGATGATTTTACTAAACACATTTAAGTACTTGGGCCATTGTTTCATATATTTTTTTGAGATGGACCCTCATCATGTAACCCAGGCTAGTTTTAATTAGCTTCTATGGGATTACAGGTGTGAACTACCATGACCACTCATGTCATTTTTATGGCAAAAAATTTGAGTGTTTAAGGTACCTGACAAGCTTTGACATATATAAGTGCCATGAAGGAATGATTCTTTCAGTTGAGCTAGTTAGCATATTCATCAGATGCATGGAGACCAGTCCACACTCTGCTCAGGCATCAGTAGTAGCATCTGCTTTTATCCCCCTGCCCCCAAATGTGGCTCTGACTTCCATTTCTTGAGAAATGCTAGCCCCAGACTCAGCAGGAATGCCAATGGGTCCTTGTGGAGAACAACCGGTGCCCTTGGCTCTGGCTTTCCTTCACTGAACATGGGATGGACTTGGTGTGTTCCAGGCTGTCGATCCAGGCAGGGTCTCTGGGTGGCAGGATGTAGAGGACAGGAAGAAAGTTCAGGAGCTTTGCATTTTGAATTAGCAAAATGGGAAGGAGCCCTGGGTGATCATGCCAGAGGGCCGTGGCATTGGAAGGACCAGTCATATGAGAGTCTGAGAGTTCAAAAGTGTCCCCTCTGCTGTGGGAGGTGTCTCTGGATACTGATGACTCTGGTGTTCAGTGTGGAGTTTCTCAGAGTCCTGCAACCTGTGCTGTGCAACTGTGTACTTTCCTATATGGCCTCTGAGATAAAAGCTTATAGCTGGGCATAGTGGCACATGCCTTTAATCTCAGCACTCAGGAGGCAGGCAGGCAGCAGGCAGAGCTCTCTGAGTTTGAGGCCAGCCTGGTCTACATAGTGAATTCCAGGACAACCAACCAAAGCTACATAATGAGACCCTCTCTCAGAGAGGGGGAGGGAGGGGGAAGGGGAGATAGGGTGAGGGGGAAGAGAAGTGGGGAGAGGGAAAGGGAGAGGCGAGAGGCAGAGGGAGAGGGAGAGGGAGGGGAGGGAGAGGGGAGAGGGGAGGGAGAGGGAGGGGAGAGGGAGAGGGAGAGGGAGGAGGGAGAGGGAGAGGGAGAGGGAGGGAGAGGGAGGGGAGAGGGAGAGGGAGAGAAGCTCATACAGGTGTGGTGACCTCATGGGTAGAGGTGCCTTGAGTTTTCCAGCAGATTTTCTGTGTTAGGGTGAGACAGGAAAAGCCCCTTTTTAGTGCTGGGATCTCAGTCCAGCTCATGAGCTACATGAAGCTGCAATGCTTCTCTGCCCTCTGGTGGCAGGAGGGGGAATCTCAGGGAAGCTACATGGCTAAAGGTATCTTAAAGGTTTGTTTTGTGTCCCCTGCCCATTTTTTACCCACTTCGGTCAAGATGGGTGAGAATATGGCTCATAAGGCTCAGGCCTGGGGACAGGTAGGGTCCTCCGTAAGACTGGGCAGGTCTTCAGGTGCCAGTCGTTGGGAGGAACTGCAGGTGTAGCTGGTTGGGAGTCTGCAGGTGAGGACTGGAGAAGCCCCTATTAAAGGCGGTGGGTGGTAGCGCGCCTGAGCTAAGGAGCTTCTTCCTGCCACGATCTTGTGCATTGCTTGCTGAGAGGGCAAAGAGGACTCACCATGGGTAGCATGGGAAGCCTGTGGCCTTGGATGTTAACTATACTCTCCTTGCCAGGTAAGCTGGCTCCAGCCTCTGGGTCATTGGGAAGAGGCTGAGGCAGAGGCGGTGGCTTAAAGTAATCTTAATTGAGCTTCACAGCTCCAACGTGCAGGGCTGTGCCTACAAGTGAGCTCCTGGGGACCGAGGAGGAGACCTCCTGATACTTGTAGGAGCAGAGAGGGCCCACCTAACAGTAGATTGCCAAGTGTCATACTGCATACCTACTTGTTTTAAGGTAGAGGCTCTGTTCTAGTCTGGCTTGGGCAGCAGGCACTTAACCTGAATTTAGAAAAAATTTCAAGAGAAGAGTCTGAGGCTAGTCCTTAATCTGGTGCCACCTCAAGATTTAAAGCCCACTGTGCCTCTTTTCTGCCTCATATTAGCTGCCTTAGCCTTTCTGAGCCAAGTGTTAGTCCATTAAAGGGATCTCCTTCACTGAAGGCATCTAAACCTTGTCACTAGGTATGACTGAGTGAGATGGCCAGGCAGACTTCAGGGATGCCTGCTGGGAGGCCTCTCCGGGAAGGGGCTGGGTTTTGCTGCCCAAATCCCTCAGCTTCCCCATGTCCTGCTGTCCTATCTCACAATGGAGCCCTGGGGTATCTGTGTGTCTACACTTGTCTGCCTGAGCCAGGTTTGAGCCTGGGAGCACCCTCCACATCCAGATGTTCAGGAGTCTGCAGTACCAGTGTCCCAGAAGGCTTCACTCCCGAGAGAAGCCGGATATCTCAGGACAAGGACATCCCTGCAATTAACCAAGGTGAGAGCACAGGGCCATACTCCAAAGCCATGCTGGATGTGGACATGTGGAAAAGATTGAGAGGAAATGTCCCCACATATGCAAGGACTTCTAAATAAATGCACGTTTCATGAGGAGATGCTAAAGTCTTTTTTTCTGTATTCTTTTGCTGGTTAATTATTTTTATGAGACACTGTAAATTTCTTTAAAATTATCTGATAAGAGAGCATTGGTGTCCTCTCAGCCTGGGACTTGAGCAAAATCATCAGTAGATACTTGAAAACATGCCAGTCATTCAGTGAGGAGCGGTGTGTAGGTGTGACCTAGCCAGGTGGGGGTGGGTTATTAAGGAACAAAGAAGTCTGTGGCTCAGGCATCTATCTGTGGATCTCAGACGTGAGGAACACAGACACACTGAGCTGAAGTTGGTGGCAATGCAAATGAGTTCAGATCTTGGAGCTATCATGGATTGAAATGTTGGCAGACAGAGGTAACCTTGCCTTAGGGTAGGTGGCGATCACTGCTCCCTTCTTTCTCTGTGAGCTGATTAGAAGCTCAGATGGACACCAATCCTTGTGTCAGTCATATGGCTTCTGGAGGGAGTCTTTCCTGGCACTCACTCTCTAAGTCACAAAGTTTTTCCCATGCTAGAACCCTCAGTAGTTGCTAACAGCTGTCCCTGCCTAGCTGATGTCTTGTTGGAAACACCACTAGCTGCAGCTGCTGTGAATGATGGCTCTGAGGGCTAAGACCACACAACTGTACCAGATCCTAGAGAGTGGCCTTTTAGATTTCAGGATGCAGCCTTGATCAGATGATCCTGGGGTGACTTTTCCTACCTAAGGTCTCACAAGGGGGTGGGTCTAGTCTGTGTCCCCATCTGTAGTCAGAAGTTATGATGGGATCAGGCAGTGCTCCTGTATTCCTCTCAAGCTTTCTGTGGCTTCCTTCACTGCCTAGTGGGTCCTCCTGGGATTTCTCTTCCCAGCAGTCAGCTGCAGAAGGTTCCCTGATAGGAGGAAGATGAGAAGCCAAAGCAAACTGAGACAAGAAGTATTCACCCTCCTCAACTCCCTTCTGTGGTTATGACTTGTAATTTCAGTTCCTAGCTACCTCAATGGTTCAGAATATAACAAAGATAATAGGAACAAGGTGGTGGGTGGGGGCAAGGTAAGGCAGGAGAGACCAAGACATGTTCTAGGGAGTGGGCTAGAATGAGTCTGGATGGAAGAGGCGGCTACATCCTGAGAGCAAGGGGCCTGGAGTTGGGATTGGATCACACATACTGAGGAAGCCATGACTGTGTTTAACCAGGAGGATGCATGCAGGCTGAGAACCTCACAAACCAGGGAAGGATGCAAGCAGGCCGAGAACCTCACAAACCAGGGAAGGATGCAAGCAGGCTGAGAACCTCACACACTTTTGCAGGCTGGGATTCAGCAGGTGCTATTGCACTTTCCCAAAGCCACACAGCCTTGGTGCTCATGAAGGTTTAGTCCCAAAGTAGAAGATACAGACACTGGTATATATTGCTGGGTCTGTCCAAGCCTGTGTTCTGGAAGTCAAGGCTCTCACACATCCCTTCTTCCTTTCCCTCCCAGGGCTATCTCAGAGGAGACCCCAGAAAGCAGCTTCCTGGTAGAAGGGGACATCATCCGGCCAGTGGATACGCACATGGGGTGTGAGCCTCTTAAGGCTGTGAGATCTCAGAACCTCTTCTAGGTGTCATGCGTGCTTGACAGTTGGGGCCTATCTTTGGCTTGTATGGCTGGCTAGGTACCACTTTCAAGGTCATTATGAATATGATAATGGTGACAGCTGAAATGACTACTTAGTCTGCCCAAGAGGGCTCCATTTGACACCCTGCCCAGGGAGAGTGCTTAGAAAACACAAGGCTAGAAACTTAAACTTGGGTCTGGTGGTAGTGGCGCATGCCTTTAATCCCAGCACTTGGGAGGCAGAGGCAGGTGGATCTCTGAGTTTGAGGCCTCCTGGTCTAGAGAGTGAGTTCCAGGACAGCCAGGGCCATACAGAGAAACCCTGTTTTTCAAGAAAAACAGAAAAACAAAAGCATTACATGAGCCCAGATTGACTTGTGCATGTGTGTGAGACCTTGGTGGCTGTCAAGATTCCTCTTAGGGAAACCAGAATAAGGAGTAACATGGAGAGACCATCTTACCTGGGGATGGAGATCTGAGGTGGAAGGGAGGAGGTTGGTCGAAATGAAAATGACTTAGTAGTGCCATCATAGGTGGCAGAGGACTGCTGATTATGTCAGCAGTGGAAAGCAAGACTATTCTACTTGGTCAGAGACCAATGGCCACCGAGGCTGTGCTGGAGTCCATAGGCAGGAGAGCTCAGGTTATCCATTTGAGATATGTACACATGTACCTGGCATTTGAAACCCATAGAACAGAATCAAATGTCGATGGCTAGAGGTGCAGGGCTTTCTGGTAGCCATGAAGCCTACACTGTAGAGTTCTGGTTAGTGGAAGATGGGAGGGAAGTATTGTCAGACTGTCACTGAGTTGGGACCCTTCCTATTCTTATATTAGGGAAGCTTTGCCATATTCCTTCTCCAGGAGGTCCCAGGCCTCCTGGTACCAACCTTAGGTGCTTTCATCTACTTGATAGGACAAGTTGTGACCTCTGTCATCTGAGTTCTCACAGCTGGCCCATCGACTTCCCATGCTTCCATCACCCTTCTAATGGTTTCCTCAATCCCAACTCCATGTCCCACCTCTCATATCTCCAGAGTCCTGGCAGACTTAGGCATGGCACCCTGGAGAATTAGAAAGCCTAAATGGCCTATGTCCTTCATTTAACTCTGAGCTGCCCTCTCTCCTCAGAGCCCCTTCCGATTGTTGTCAGTGACCAATAATAAATGGCCTAAGGGTGTTGGTGGCATTGTGGAGATCCCCTTCCTGCTTTCCAGCAAGTATGGTGAGTGAGAGCTGAGGTGGGCCTTCCCACCCTGCTTCCTGTGCATCAGGGCTCCTGCAGCATCTGTGCATTATGCATCTCCTTCTGCAGAACCACACCCCCTCTCTTATGCCAATAGTGCTGTGCAGAGCTCCTGTCCCCAGGGCATTCTGAACTGTGGTAGAGAAAGGGGTATTGAAATCCTGGAGATGCTGGTGGAACTCTCTAGTCCCCTCTGAGCCATGTAGTCACACAGCTAGGGCCTTTCTGCAGCTCGGGGTTTCTCTCCTCAACATTGTCCTCTCTGAACACTGTGTTGGAAGATGAGCTTCATGTCCTGGTCTCAGCCCCCATGTGGACTTCAAAGCTCCTCAAGAGCTATGGGACCTCTGCAGGGGGTCAGCCATGGTGTGTCTTTCCCAGATGAACCCAGCCGCCAGGTCATTATGGAGGCCTTTGCTGAGTTTGAACGTTTCACATGCATCCGGTTTGTTGCCTACCATGGTCAGAGAGATTTTGTTTCCATCCTCCCTATGGCAGGGTAGGTGCTCCTGGTGGATGGGGGCGGTGTGTGTTAGGGTCGGGGGGAGGAGAGCTCACTCTGTTTATCCCTTAGTGTGCACAAATCTAAGCCTATTTCTGGGCCTGTTTTCTTGGGTTCAGCTCCAGCCTCCCCTGAATGGTTCATTCATGGTCTGGACCTTCAAGCCCTCACCTTTGGAGGTCTTGTATGAATCTGGGCAAATGCTGGGTCCTGGTTCAGTCACTCATGTGCCATTTGAATCTAGATAAGTCCCCTATCTCAACCTCTTCTGTCTTCTTTCTGAGGTAGGGGTAGTGATAATACCTATATTCTACCTTCATTGGGGCCTGTCATGGTGTGTATGAAGTCTGTGGCTCAGGCTTATGACATAGGTCTGCTTCTATTGCACATGAGTGTCAGGTGCCACCTTTTGACAGCTCATGTAGTGCTGAGGTTTCTTCACAGGCCAAGCTGTCAAGGGACCTGGGAGATGGGACAGAAAGTCTGGGAGTAGAGTCTAGGATGGAGACGGGCATTCTGTATTGGTTCATCCCAGCTTCTAGAGCACAAGCAGTGTCTGTCTTGATGTCCGGTGACTTAGTCAGGGTTTCTATTCCTGCACAAACATCATGAACAAGAAGCAAGTTGGGGAGGAAAGGGTTTATTCAGCTTATACTTCCACATTGCTGTTCATCACCAAAGGAAGTTCTTACAGGAACTTACACAGGGCAGGAAGCAGGAGCTGATGCAGAGGCCATGAAGGGCTGTTACTTACTGGCTTACTTCCCCTGGCTTGCTCAGCTTGCTTTCTTATAGAACCCAAGACTACTAGCCCAGGGATGGCACCACCCACAGTGGGCCCTCCCACTCTTGGTCACTAATTGAGCAAATGCCTTACAGCTGGATCTCATGGAGGCATTTCCTCAAGGGAGGTTCCTTTCTCTGTGATAACTTCAGTTTGTGTCAAGTTGACACACAAAACCTGCCAGTACACCCAGCTAGCTCACCTCCACTCCAGCTCATCCTCCTGGTCTTACAGGTGCTTCTCTGGTGTGGGACGCAGTGGAGGGATGCAGGTGGTGTCCCTGGCACCCACGTGTCTCCAGAAGGGCCGGGGCATTGTCCTACATGAGCTCATGCACGTGCTTGGCTTCTGGCATGAGCATTCACGGGCAGATCGGGACCGATACATCCGAGTCAACTGGAACGAGATCCTCCCAGGTAAGCTGGCTAGGCTGGGCCCAGAGGACCCTGAGGGACACAGGCCTCAGGCCAGGGTTGGAGCTGAGTTGCTCACCTCCCCTGGAAGAGTTTATCTCCTACACTGTCTATCCCTTTCTCATGAGGCAAGTGGGATTCATGCCCTTCTGGTATTTGAGAGTGGTCCTCTGTGGCTGTTGCTCTGGGCTTCCATAGTTGTACCCAAGAAAGGACATCAACCATTTGCTTCATGTCTTGCTTCCCTCTGCCATTGTCAGTCATTCGAATGTGAGGTTGGTAGTGTCCTTTGAGTCTTGGCTCACTGACTCAGCTGTCCCCACATTGCAGATGCTATTGGGGCAGGGGTTATGTGTCAGTTGGGAACACTGAGCCAAGACAGAAATTCAGAGGAGCAGCTCAGATGCGTGGGTCAGGGAAGGGACAACGCTGAAAGGCCGAAGGAGCACAAGATGGCACCAATGGACATGTGGCTCAGAGAATTCCCTGGAAGTGGCAGAGCAAAGGCTGACATAAGGAGGAACCCCGATGCCAACAGGAAGCATGTGTTCTGGGCATTGTACAGGTATCAGATTGCAGTGTAAGCCTGTATGTGGAACTCAAGTGGCAAGAATGCTAACTGCCTTGGGCAGGAGGAGTGCTTGTGAAGGGACAGGACTCACAGCGTTTGGGAGTACAGAGGAGGCAGAGGCCTCCTGCCAGTGGGAACTGCTGAGGAGCCTCTCCTGATGCTCTGGGGATAGCCAGATGAAAAGTGCAAAACTTATCCCAGAGACTGTGCTTTGAGGTAACTAGGTAGCACATGACAAAAGGACAGGATTGGTTGGGTAGAGCTGGAGGTGACCATGATCTTTCCAAATGCTCCTGGGTGCTTGTAAGCACTCATCCAGTGACAGGCTGTGAGAAACTAGATTTGAAAAAACAGTGCAAACATCCTGATCATGACAGAACAGAAGCCAACGACCAACCAACCCCCAAACTGCTATCAAGTGGGAGCTAGTGTCAAATCATTTTAGTTCTGGAGGTGAAAGGAATTGCAGAGGTTTTCAAAAGGAAGGAAAGGAAGAGAAAACTATGTAGCACTCTGGAGGCTGGGGCAGAGTATCGTGAGTGTGAAGCCCAGGATACATAGACTCTGTCTTTAATTGTAAAATACTATTTTAAAACCAATGCTCTCTGGCTAAAGGTAGATTCAGGGGATGTGTAGAGGTTGTCAAAACCCACACCCATAAAAGCAAAGAGAACAAATAAATTAAACATGCCCATTTAAGTTAAAGGGGGGAGGGATTGAGGTAAAAGCATAAATTAGAATTGAACAGCTCTTGAGATTAATGTTTTCTAACAATCAAGGTGGCTCAAAACCACTACCCATCTAGGGCTAGGGATGAAGCAAAGAGGTACAGCACTTGTCTGGTTGTAACTAGGTTTTTATCTTAGTGCCAACAAAAAAGGTCAGCTATCCTAATGGGGAATATATGAAAAGTGAGATCCATTGCTACTAATGTGCACAAACTCTGAAGGCATAAACCTAATCACAGTAATTCTTTAAGGATTGAGAGGTAGAACTTCAGAGGAAGCAGGTGGTGTTGGAGACTCAAACTATCTTTAATATTTGTGCATATTATCTTTAATAAATGCGTATTATATTTCCATGGTACTGGGGATTGTGCTCAGGCCATTGTGCACACTAGATACTTGTCATTTGTTTTTATTTTGTTTTCTTGAGACAAGGTCTTACTATGTAGCAGTAGATATCCTGGAACTTACTATGCAGACCAGGCTGGCCTTGAACTCACAGAGATCCTCCTGCCTCTGTTTCCCAAGTGCTGAGATTAAAGATGTGTGCAGTACTATGCCCAGCTAAATAACTTGGTTTTTGAGTTAGGGGAATATATTGCCTATTCAAACTTACGTTTTAAAATAAAGGGTTTTTGAAGAGAAGAAATTGTTATTCTGTGGGGGCTCTGATTAAAGAGGCTGCTGATGGCTTTGGGGAAGGATAGTGTGGCCGCGGCCTGCTGGGTCTGCCGGGGCAAGGGACCAGGCAACAAAGATGTAAGGAACAGCAGCCCTGAGTAGGCAGCAACCTTCCCTTCCTCACTGACCTAGAGGGGAAAAGTGGGCATTCTGGGCAACTAGGATGATTGGACTGCTGGGATCCATATCTGCAGCTTTGTGGTCTGAGACGGGAAGAGGAAGATGGTCTGGGCACCAAAGGGTCAGGCACCAGAATCCTGCATAGAGAGGACCGCACATCTTTAGAGCTAGCCCAAGGAGTAGACAGGGAACCAGTGCCTAAGGCACAGCAGCTACAGCTTTGTGGATGCTGTAGGTTTGCAAAGATTAGTGCTGTGCAAAGTGAATTGGGAAGGAGAACGGTGGAGCGGGCTTGTAGGAGGCTATGGTTACATGGCCATGAGGCACCCCTGGTACAGGTCTGAGTTATTTCCAGGGTCAAGTAGAGTAGGGTAGCAAAAGAGCAGAAAACGGGGTCAGATAAAAAAGGTTCATCCAGGGGAGCCAGACTCTTCCACTCATAGGTTGTGGATTCTCAGAAGTGGCTCCATTTCCCCTTCCTCATCTGCTCTTCCCTGCCTGTCGTCTTGTTATATATTTACAAAGGTGTGTGTGTCTGTGCTTTAAGGCTTTGAAATCAACTTCATCAAGTCTCGGAGTAGCAATATGTTAGTTCCCTATGACTACTCATCAGTGATGCATTATGGGAGGTGAGCACACTCCCTTCCTCTTTGTCCCCTTCCCCGTGCCTTCTGCCTCCTGCCCCCCTTCCTTGCCCTCTCCACACCTTCCTCCTGCTCCTTGGCCCTGCCTTGGCCCTCCCTCCCCTTTGACTCCTCCCTTCTTGTCTCCCATTCCCCATACCCTTGCACTGCCCTCCTAGCCAGCTCCTCTACTGTGATCTAACACAGGTCCCACCCCTGGGTTCCAGGTTTGCCTTCAGCTGGCGTGGGCAGCCCACCATCATACCGCTCTGGACCTCCAGTGCTCACATTGGCCAGCGATGGAACCTGAGTACCTCAGATATCACCCGGGTCTGCAGGCTGTATAACTGCAGCCAAAGTGTCCCTGACTCCCACTGGAAAGGTAAGTGACTTAATCTAGGGAATGGTGCTGACGTGCAAGGGTAAAGATGTAAGGGCTGGTGACGAAGCAAGGAGAGGTGGGTTGGGTCACTGTGATTCCTCATGATTGAATCTGGAAACATATTTGAAAACACTTAATACCCACTAAAGACTAAAACCCATTAGCAAAGATAATGGACATCTACCAAAACTTAAAGTAGAAATAATTTTTAATGACAAAATATTAAATCTTAGGACCAAGGTAAGTTTTCCCACTATTATCCATCTATTCATAGGTTGAAATGGAGGTTTTGGTTGTAAAAGTACCTTTTATTCACCTGATATAATTGTCATCTCCAAAGCTTACTGCCACAGTCTGCTAACCTAGTCCCTAGTCCTGGAAGCTTCTCACTTCAGAACAATCTAAACTAGGCCTAGAATCTTTTCAGCCTCTGAGTCTTGCTCCTGAATAAGCTTACCCTTTCTAAATTCTGAACTGTGGCTGACTGATTCAACTTAATTGTTCTGGCTCAAACTCCTCTCCAAGCTGACAGATTCAATCTGGCTCCTCTCTTGGTCTCTGATTAAATTGCTCTTTTTGGCCTCATACTAACCTTCACAATGTGTTCTAATATTCAGGCTCCTTCTCACTCTCTGGCTTGTTCTGTTTTTACCTGTGTCTACCTTAATCTCTCGTCAACCTGTGTCTGTAAAACACTCTCCCAGTAAAACTGCCCCCTGCCCACCCCCACTCTCTCTCCCTCTCGCTCTTTTTCTGTGTGGCTTCCCTTTCCTCTCTCTCATGGGAATTAGGCATATCCTATTCTTTCAAGTCCTTCTCTGATTGGTCACTTTGCCACTCAATTAAATATCACTTTCAAACAGGGGTACTTCCTTCTACAAACCTAAGAGCATGTCTGTGTTCCAGCCAGAGGAATTAAAGGTGTGCTAAGGGTGAGGCAGAAGCAGATGTTTTTCAGTAAGTAACACAATCTCAGGGTTCACAGTGTGATCTAATATCCTACAACACTTAGCGACTGCCATCGTCAGGCAAAAAAGATACTAAGTTTTGTTAGATTCTCAGAAGTGGCTCCACCTAGAAGGGAAGCACAAATCTGTTCAGTGGTGACACATGCCTTTAATCCCAGCATTTGGGAGGCAGAGGCAGATGGATCTGAGGCCAGCCTGGTCTATGAAGTAAGTGCCAGGACAGCCATGCTTACACAGAGAAATCCTGCCTCAAAAAACAAACAAACAAACAAAAACAAAACAAACAAAAGAAGCAACTGTTACTAATCATAGATTAGTAACATACTGAAACAGGCAAAATCAATGAACAAATTAACACTAGGGTAATTTTAACGTATCAGTATACTCGACTGATAATAAAAATTATATTTCTGCAAACCTTCAAAATAATTTCAAGCGAGAACACAAAGAACAAGAGAGAAGCTATATAAAAACTCTCCAGGGGGAAATATTTATTTAAGATTTGCCAAGTGTGATGCACATCTGTGATCCTAGCATTTGGAAGCGAGGGGGAGGGCCAGTCACAAGTTTGAGGCCTGCCTGCCTACAAAGTGACAACCTGCATCAGAAATACTTAAATAAGTGTACGTCCTAATTACAGATAGGAAGACAGTGTTTAAAAATCTTTTGTTGTTGTTTTTGTGTTTTTGAGACAGGGTTTCCCTGTGTAGCCCTGGCTGTCCTGGAACTCACTCTGTAGACCAGGCTGGCCTCGAACTCAGAAATCTGCCTGCCTCTGCCTCCCAAGTGCTGGGATTAAAGGCGTGTGCCACCACTGCCCGGCTAGTGTTTAAAATCTTAAAACTTCCTAATTTGATCTAAAGAATTCACACTCAAGGGCTTGGGAAGATGGCTCAGTGGTTAAGGGCAAGCATTACTGATTTTTGGTTTCCAGCACTCATGCTAGGCAGCTCACTACCTGTGACCCCAGGGCCTCTAGCAGGCATCTGCACTCACCTGCACATATGCCCCTCCATATATTTAAAAGCAAAATAAATCTTTAAAAATTCACACTAAAAATCATAACAAATTTGATAATATTGGCAGAGCAACTTATGTGAGATGAAAGACAGCGGCCAAGACATTTCCTGCTGCAAAGCAATGGCGGGGCCTGGTGTGGTAGCACAGACCTGTGATCAAAACCAGCAACAGCACAAAAGGGGGTGTGCCCTAGCCAGTTAGAAGTTTACAAAATGTCCTTTTGTATATGTAAAGTACACAAATGTATCAAAACCTGTCTGCATTCTGAATATATGACTCAGAATTATATATATATGAATATATATAACTGCAGAGGATGGGTGTAGAGATACATAAGTGTCTGTGGGAACAGAGTGGAAAGTTCTGAGATGGATTCTATTCAAGTGAAAACCTAGCAGGCATGGTGGTACACAGCTCTAATCCAATCCAGCACTGGAGAGGCAGAGGCAGGTGGATCTCTGTAAGCTGGAGACAAGTCGGTCTAAGTAGTGAATTCCAGGACAGCCAAAGCTACAGAATGACACTCTGTCTCAAAAACAGAAAAGGAAAGGAACTGTCTCAAAAAAAGAAAAGGAAAGGAAAACTCCAGGGGTAGAGGCTTGATTATGAAAGAAAGGATAGTTTGTGGTTCTCAACCTGTGGGTTTCAACCCTTTTGGGGCTCCAACAACCCTTTTAGAGAAATCATATATCCAATATTTACATTATAAGTTATAACAGTAGCAAAATTAGTTACAAAGTAGCAATTAAAGTTATGGTTGGAGGTCACCACATGAGCAACTGTAATAAAGGGTGGCAGGATTGGGAAGGTTGAGAGCCACTGCTCTAGATGGTTCTGAGACAACTAGGTATCTAGGCACCTACTGTGGCACAGCATTACGTAAAAGACTCATATGTGAGTGGAGAAACTGTAAAAAGTTTAGCAAGAAAATAGCAAAATGTCTCTATAACATTGGGATGGGGAAGAATTTCTTCACAAATAACCTAACAACTAGAAAGATTAATAAATCCAACAGTAACCATAATAAGCACTGTTAGAGACATCACAAGTAAATCTAAAATACAAGTTATAAAGTAGAGATGCTTCTGAATGTAACTAGTAGTAGTATGAAAATGCTGTAAACAGAAAGTCAAAATACAGATAGAAAAATGCATGAGGTGATTAATAAGCACCTTGGAAGAAATCAAATGATTACAGCAATTACAACATTCACTCTCCCTAAATGAGCAGAAGTCTATTATCTCAATGATAATATCAAATACTCAAAAAGGGTACAGGGCAAAGATGTTGTACCCCACCAACGGGACCATACATGGCTGCAACCCTTCTGGAAGACAGTGTGACACCAGTGAAGCTGCTGTGCGCCTGTGACCCAGATTTTATTTCTAGGTCATCTACACCTGAGTCCCACCCCCTTTCCTAGCAGTCCTAGATAATCAGTAATCTACCTTCTGCCTCTATGGATTTACCTTGTCTAGACATTTCATAGAAACGGAGCCACGTGCCTTTTGTGTCTGGCTCGCTGCTCTCCACAGAACCTTTGTATTCATGCGTTAATGTACCTATGAGCACTTCGTTCCTCTTCTGCTGAATGACATTCACACTTCTTCACCGCTTGATGGACATTTGAATTATTTCTGCTTTGGGACCATTATGAATATATTATGTCGGTATCTGTCCCAGGCATAACATTTCTAGGCCCCATGGTGACTCCGTGCTCGGCTCTCTTCCAAAGCAGCTGATCCACTTAAAAGCTCCATTACCTATATATGGTGATACTGACTCTTCTGCATAATTGCTGAGGTTTGTAGTCTATGCTTTTGATTATGAACCTCCCCAGTGGGAATGGAAATATCTATTGCCACTCTGGTTTGCATTTCTCTAATGGCTAGCTACCTCCAGGCTCTATGAGATGGCAGGTCTTCTGTATACCCTTTTGATTTCAGACAAATGTCTACACAGATTCTTTGCCTCATTCTCAGTTGGATTGGGTTTTCCTTGCTGAGTGATAAGAGTTTTAAAAAATATTCTTAGTATCTCTTTGTTATGTCATTTGAAGTATTTCCTCATGTCTGTGTGCTTGATTTTTGCTTCCTGATAATATTCTTTGAACAGCAATACCCTTCCCTTTTATTCTGAGTCAGGGGTCTCACTATGTACGTGACTGTGCTGGAACAACATATAGACCAAACTGGCCTCTAACTCAGATTGGCCCACCTTTACCGGTGCTGAAATTAGAGGCAGTGTGCAACCATACCTGGCTTAGTTTCGCTCTTAATGTCACTTTTCCTGAATATAATATATATATATCTTTTAGTTAATCAAATACTACATAGTTCTTTGTTAACACTAGAGAATGAGATGTGAGAGCATTGCAGGTCAGCCTGGAGCTCTGAGAATCATGGAGAGCAGAGAACTGGGATTGGGAGGAACTGGTCCAAGGGCCGGTTGTTACAGTGGTGGACAGACTGGCATGTTTGGGTGTTGAAATGACACAGTGGAGAGGAGGGCAGGTCCTGGAGGAGAAAAGAAGGCCAATCAGAAAGGCGGGAGCGAGGGTCAGACATAGACATAGTGGGAAGGAAGACAACAGGAGTAGACCTGGGTCCATGTGCAGATCTGGAGATCACTCATGGCCTTGGCTCCACACAGTGAGGGGAAGCTGCTGACAGAGAGTGGGAGGGGCATGGCCTACAAAGTAGTAGCTGAACCTGGTAGAAACAGCAGGACATAGGATGGTGCTGGGGACTGGGGTATGGCAGGAACTTGGGACAGAAGGTGGCTGGGGATGTGGTCCCTGTGGAGGGATGATGGTAACTGAGGTAGACAACAAGCTGCTGCTTGATAGTGAATTGCTAGAAATGGAGGCTTTGACTTCCTGTGGTTTCTGGTGCTGATGTAGTTCAGAGAGGGGACATAGTTGTGAGACCAGCAGAATCAGGCAGGAGGAGGGCCACTGGTTAAAGGAGACAGCATGGATGGGTCACGGGACACTGATGATTGAAGTTTGTGAGCAGGAATGATGAGACCACGAGGCAGCAGTGGGGTTGTACAAAACTGTGCTGGTCAAGGTCTGGGTGTGGCAGCAAAGAGAAAGAAAAGAGGTTCTTCCCCCTCCTGGCAGTGCACAGACCAGAGAGCACTCAGGAGCTTCTGATGTCCTCCCTTGGCCTGAACAGAAATGGCTTCAGAAGATGTTCAAGATGTGTGGGTGGGAGGTGTGTGCTGGGTGGCTGAAGACAGATGTGTTAGGAGAAGGCTATATAGTTGGTTGGGCTAACAGAAGCCCAACTGGGCTGCTGGAGTGTGGGTAGGAAGGCCAGCAGAATCTTTTTGTGATAACCTAAGGGGCCAAATGAAGAAGGAATAACACACTTCAGTTGTTCTGGCTGTTCCTATTTGTCTTCAAGACATAGTTTCTCTGCGTAACCTAGGCTGAACACAAATTCCCAGTTCTCCAGCTTCAGTCTCTCAAGTACAGAGATATAGGCACAGACTGTCACACCCAACGGTTGTACTGGTATGCAGTAGGAATGTAATAGTTTGTGCCTTAATAGAGACCTCGTGGGCTATTAGAGACCTCTGTGAGTCTGGCTCCATAGCCCCTTAAGCCAAAGCCAATGTTAATACTTGCAGCCTTACTATATGCTTTCCTTTGCAGTTCTGAGATCTAACTTCTGCTCTCTCCTGCTCTAGGGTTTGAGGCCCACAGTGATGGGAAAAGCCTCACTCCAGCCTCTATATCACATCTACAAAGACTTCTGGAGGCACTGTCGGAGGAATCTGGAAGTTCTGCCCCTAGTGGCTCCAGGACTGGAGACCAGGGTATTGCCGGGCTTGTGGACAGCCAGCAAGGATGGGAGCATCCTGCTGAGAGCACATTCAGTGTGGGAGCCTTGGCAAGACCACCTCAGATGCTAGATGCTGCTTTAAAATCAGGGCCTGGAGCAGGTGCAGACAGCATTTCTCTAGAGCAGTTCCAACCAGCCCAGGCACCCCCAGCACCTCCTGTTCCATTTCCAGAAGCCAGAGAAAAGGCACCTATCCAAGATGCCTTTGAGAAGCTAGCTCTGCTTCCAGGAGGCTGTGCATCTGGAAGTCACGTTAGAGAGGTGCCCAGAGACTGAGCCTGTAGACTTCTGTCCCCAAGTGGAGAAAGTGTATTCTGCTCAGAGCAGTTAGGTCATCTAGTCCTTGGCCCCTCTGGGCATCACCCCTGTCTTGTCCCCTGCACTGACTATTCTTGGAGGCCCAGGTCACTCCCTTGGTCTCTCCCCACAACACCCCCATCTCTGCAGTTTCCTAGGGATAGAGAGGCCTCAGGGGCTTTTCTTGGCTTGAGCCCTAGCCTTAGAAGATGCTTGGCATGGAGACAGGATCCTGGGAGTGGCTGTCAAGAGCAAGGTTCCAGCCCTGAGGGCATCTGGAAGTTCTACAACTGAGAACTAGCTCCAAGCATGGATTCAAGTGCTGTCTTAGGCATGGACCTCAGTGGGAAGCCCTGTGGCTGGGACCCCGAATATCCTGCTGTCCATGATGCCTGGCTCTAAAGATGTTCTGAAACCCTGGGGTTAAGCCCTGCTCTCCAGGAGACAGAGAGCCCCCACTTTGTTCTCCTGCTAAGCTGGACTACCAAGAGGCAGTTCCTTACCAGCTCTGCAAGGTAGAGGCCTTGGCAACACCACCAGTCCCTGGACAGCAGCCTTGAATCTTAGTCCCACATCAGATCACTGTTTTGCCCACAAGGTGCTCAACTAGAAGCCACTGAGGGGCAGATGTCACACTACTTGTCCTTAAGCTATACCAAACTCCTTCTTGATCTTCCATGAGGTTTTTTCTAAGAACAAAGCATGTAGGTGCTAGGGTCTAAGCCAAAAGCCCTTCATTCCCCAGGAGCCTGTTGGGAGGCCAGGGGAGCCCTGCTTGGGGATAGAGGAACCAGAACCTTGAACTAGTGAGTAAGGTCACTTCATCCATACAGGAAAAGGCAGAAATAAAGTTGGGTGTTTGCTTCATGCAATGTGCTATGCTGACTATTCAAGTACCCACATGGGCTCCCAGGGAGTCACACCCTACTCTGTAGAGGGCCAGGCTTCTGAATGAATGTAGACTTGCTCAAAGTGGCAGAGTAGGAAGCAGACATAGAGCAGTTTGGTGCCTGAAGGTTGTTAGAACTTAGCCTTTGCTATTTTCTGAAGAGATCACATGTTAGGATTGCTTTGGGGGCCATGAGGACTCTGCAGTCTGTGTCCTCAGTCTAGCTTCAGAATAGAGTCTGTTTCCTGAGACTGAATAGGGGGAAGTTCTGAGTATCAATCTCAGCAAAGGATCATGCCCAGGGACACTGTTCCTTTCCTTGATCTTGGATATGGGAGGAGGGATCTGGCTGTGATGTTCGTAAACTGGGTTCTGGAAGTGTTTCTCAGAAGGGAAGCAGCCCAGTAGGAAAGACCAGACAAAATATGGCTGCCTTGTGACATCTTTGTCCAAACTAGGCATCTGGCACTAAACTGGGGTCTCCAGGAGCCCTACCAGACCAAAGGAGGGGATCTACTCTCAGCTCTGTGACCCCACTCTGAGAGACCAAGACGTAGCTCTCAATCTTCAAGTTTCAGATTGACTGAATCTGGTGGCTCCTCTGTTTGGAGGTAGCCAGGGACAATTTTCCTGTCACGCCTGCCCCGGGGAATCCATGTGTTCCTGTGAAAGCCTGGTCTCCATAACAGCTCTGGGTACTGGAATGTTTACTAAGCTACATTCTACAGAGCATCCCGTGGTCCAGGACTTGAAGCTCGCCAGCCTGGAGCCTGATCAGAGTGGCTTAGCCACCTCCCCAAGCTCCCCTAACACAGCTATGTGGTGGTGGCTGCTCACTGCTGGATTTGTTCAACAGGCACTTGTGAATTCCCATTACGCACTAGGGATAACATGAACAAGGCAGGGAAAGGAATAGATAACTGTAACAAAGTAGGCATCTTGATAAATGACAGAAGAGGGGGAGCACTTGTAGGCTGCTGGTTAGGAAGGGCCCCTGTAAGAATGCATGCACAGGCCTGTGGTTACCTGTGAAAATGCTAGGGTTGGAGCCACCAGTGCAAAGGTTCTGGGGTAGGAAGGAAAAAGTCTCTGGCCAGTGTATTAAGTAGGGTGAGGCAGGCAGGGATAGATAGAGGAAGAGCTTTCTAAGAACAGCCTG
This sequence comes from Mastomys natalensis, assembly GCA_021653895.1. Lineage (NCBI taxonomy): Eukaryota > Metazoa > Chordata > Mammalia > Rodentia > Muridae > Mastomys > Mastomys natalensis. Next base: position 1,226,167 of record JAJTUV010000257.1, on the reverse strand, counting down.
GAGTAACACAGGCTTAAGACATTTTCTCTAGTGTGGCACACGCCTTTAATCCCAGCACTTGGGAGGCAGAGGCAGGCGGATTTCTGAGTTCAAGGCCAGCCTGGTCTACAGAGTGAGTTCCAGGACAGTCAGGGCTACAAAAGAGAAACCCTGTCCAAAAAAAAAAAAAAAAAAAAAAACAACCAAAAAAAAAAAACCCCAAAACTCCCCCCCCCCCCGAAACATAGAATTTCTATGGGAAATAGATCAAAAGCAAAGAGACTTGGCCATGGTCATGAAAGTGAGAGTGAATGGCGTTGTAGAGATAGACAAAAGTGGGTGCCTTGGGCATATTTTGGGGTTTGAGGGAGCATGACTCCAGGAAAGGCAGGCGAATGAACAGCAACCTTGAAAGCTGAACCTGGGGAGAGGTAGGGATGGAGGAAGTGGAAACACTAGGTTATAGCACATGGCTGGGTCAATGAAGGGGGAGAAGGGGTAAGCACAAAGGCTCAGGACAGCAGACATGCCCTAGCATTGGGTGGAACTCCTGCAGAATTTAGATGCAGGAAAGGAGGGCTCTAGGACCAGACAGTGCGTTGTGTGTTCAAGATCTCGGCACCATCAGCCCTGTTACAGCCCTTCACTATGGCGGCTCACCTATGCGGGCTAGAGGTCAGTAGTAGCCTCACTATGCTGGGGCTGTCAAAGGTGTCTCAAGGCATTGGCTTGTGGGCTGAGTAGGACCACATTCACTGGGAGAACAGGATGCTGAGGAGGAATGGCATCTTAAAGTATTGCCAAGTTAGGGGTGGTGCACACCCCTAGCTCACTGAGAAAGAGGACACAGACAGGGACCTGGCTATTGGTGACTCATGGCATGGACTCTGGAGGGGAAGATTGAAGATGCATTTTTAACCCAAGGGGGTCAAGGATAGTATGTGGGGGACTAGGAGACTGAATGTAGCCTGAGGATAGTGGGGGGCAGTGTCTGTGAGTGGGGGTAGCTGGAGGAATGGAGACAGGAAGATTGACCACACAGAGCAGTGGTTCTCAACCTGTGAGTTGTAACTCCTTTGCTGGGGTAGGGGTGGGGTTGAACAATTTCACAGGGGTGGCATATCAGACATCCTGCATATCAGATATTTACATTATGATTCCTAACAGTAGCAAAATTACAGTTAGAAGTAGCAACAAAAAATTTTATGGTTGTGGGTCACCACAACCTGAGGAACTGTATTGAAGGCTCACAGCATTAGGAAGGTTGAGAAACATGATGTAGTGTTCTAGAAATAAGGGTTCCTTGGAAGGGAGAGTATGTAGCTCAACAAGGGGTGGGATCTAAGGAAGAGCAGTGCTAGAAGCTGCTTGGTCCCTACCAGGAGACTCAGTGCCACTATAGATGTCACACATCTTAGGTTCCATGCTAGCTTGCCATTCTTTGGAAAAAGAAGTCACTATATGCAAAATCACCTTGCCCCATCACCTGTCTTTCCAGAGATGGCACTCTGGGACAGCATAGGCACAATGGCTCTGAGCACATTTATGTGTCTGCCATACACTGATAGGTTTCTACCACCCCTCACCAGTCAACAATCCTGGCAGTTCTCAGCAATAAGGAGGTGTTCTGATGGAGATGGGATGTAATTCAATAAATCCTTGGACCACACCTGAGTGTCAAAGGGTATGCAGAGCTTGAAGCATGAGCTGAGCCCACTGAGGAAGAGCCTCTGGCTGAACAAAGCCCTGAGAAGGACTAATGGTATGCAGACTGGGACATTCCCTGATTCTGAGACAGCTTCTACTGCTCTCCTACCTGCAGGATAGGAGAGCATCTCTCCTGAGTTGTGGCCATCTTGGGCTGACGCCTGACTGATGAGTAGGTGCCCAGCATGGTCTGACACTTGGTAGACATAAGTTATCTCTTCAGAGAAGAACAAGGTGAATGTTCCTTAGTGGGGCTGGGAGTAAGGTGGGGTTAGGGGCAACCTTGACTGCTGTTCAGGCAGAATCCTGGAGACCTGGCCCTTTAAGGAGATTGGGCCATAAAATAACTCATCTGATGTTGATCATCTGGAAAGTCTTCTCTCAGTTTGAGTATGGCTGGAGGTTGTTTGGGACAGGCAGGAACTTGCCTCAGTGCTACTTCTCAAGCTCCCATGGCCACCCTCAGCCCTTTCTCAGTAAATGGGGCTACCAAGACTTTTCATCACCTATGGCTGTGGATTCTAGCCCTGTCCAACATGATGGTCTCAAGATGTCAGTTGAATCATAGGCTGTCCTTTTTTGAGCCTGGTCTACATGGCACCACTCTCTCTGGTTGTGGCTGTCCCATCTAAGAAGATAGCTAGTTGCAGCACAGCAGGAAGCATTGCCCCTTGTGGCTAGGTATGGTGGTCTGGAGACTGCCTGTTTAAGTTGGGGAAAGACTGGTCTGGTGGGACCCAAAGGTCACATATGGTGACACATAAGGCTCACAGTGGTGGCCATGAGGAGTAAAGGTCCAATAGACTCATTGACTTGAAGTGAGCTTTGGGAGTGGACTCCATTTTCAGGGATTAATTTATATATATAATCATATCATATACATATATATATATATAATTCATATATATATATATATATATATTATATTAGTAAATAGATTAAATAGTAAATTATATATTGCCTCAACTAGAGCTGTAATAGAGAGATTTCCAAGGGGAAACCTCCTTGAGGCTGGGGGTTGAGCAGGGTCTAGTTCAAAGTTGGGTTTTTTTTTTTTTAAAAAGATTTATTATTTTATGAGTATGATTGTTTTTGCCTGAATGTATTAATATGTATCATCTGTGTGCCTGGTGCCTGTGGAGTCAGGTGAGGTCGTCAGATATCCTGAAACTAGAATTACATTTGGTTGTGAGCTGATAGGTAGGGGCTTGGAACTGAAGTTCGGTCCTCTGCAAGAGCAAATGCTCTTAAACTGCCGAGTCATCGCTCAGCCCTCGAAGTTGCTTCTTACTCTGGTGCTCTCCCAGGGCTGCATGAGCATCTGGGGCGGACAAGGGCGGTTCCTTCCTACACCCGAGCCACGACATTGGTTTTACGGAGAGGTCTCCTCACAGTGGTCTGGAGGAGAGACCTCCTTTTCTGTTGATCGAGAGGCTCTTCTTCAAATCTTTGCTTTGAGTCCAAGCTGTTTCCTTCTTTAAGATTTGTTTTAAAGTATGGGTCATTGTGTGGCTATGTGGAGGGAGTATAGGTGCCAGTGGAGACCAGAGGCATGCCATCCCTGGGACTGGTGTTACAGTTTTGAGCTGCCTGTTGTGGCTGCTGGGAACTGAACTCAGATTCTCTACAAGAGGCACTCTTAACCGAGGATCCATCTCTCCAGTTTCTACTTTTAACTTTTTTTGCCTTTAATGGGAAAATGGAAGGAGCAACAGAGTGGTTGAAGTCCACTAGTCACTTCCCACCAAGGAGAGTCAGCTTTTTTGGCGTCTCTGGGACCTGCGGCACAGAGACCAGCCTCTGGCACTCAGATGGCAGCAGAGGGCGCTCGCAGCACAGAGACTCCTTGCACCTCGCAAGTCGGACAGAGTGGAGTTTTGGTGGGGAAGCACTAGGAAAGGGGGTTTCCGAACTCTCTCCCCACTCTGGTCCGGCCCCTAAAGTTCTCGGTTGCTAGGATGCTGGATGGGGGTGTGGCTTATTATGCTTAAGAGCTCAACACTCTCTTACACGCTTTCTGGAGCTGTTGGGCTGCTGCAGGCAATGTGAGCTCTGGCCTACCACCCTAGATTTGGGTGCTCTGTCCCAGACTCGCAGACAGAAGGTAAGTGGACCCTTGGGACAGACCAGCTCTGGGTTTCAGCTCTCGGCACGCACCGATTCTCTTCCGTTACATAGTCTTCCCAGAACCCCGACGACCCCAGACTCCCTGCTCTCCGGACTCCGCACAGCGGCGGGAAGGAGAAAGGCGTTGGGGCCCGGGGTGAGTAAAAGATGCGCGTCACAGGTCCATATCCCGAAAAGCGCACCTTCCACCCACCCCTGGTCGGATCGCCCGCCCCGCCTCCTTTCCTCCTCCAGCTCCCGCCCCCAGTCTCCTCCCTCCTCCCGCCGAGCTGGCTCTCCTCCTCACGCCCCTGCGCGGCGGGCTGACTGCAGGCGCAGCTCCGGGAGAGAGAGCGCTTTTTCCGAGAGCAGGCTGCGCTTCCCCAGTCGGTTCTGTGCGTCCTGCAGCTGTGCGGCGCGACAGCGCGACTTTCCTCTAGTCCCGGGACGGCAGTGGGACAACTTAGGAAACTTCTCTGGGGCGGACTGTAGGGGCTCCGGGCACCGGTGGAAGAGAACATAGGAGAGCGATGGCTGGTCCTGAGTGTCCCCGGACCTCCTGAGCCACTTTTGGTCAGGCTACCGTGCTCCAGAGCCATCAGCACCACCTGGGGGACGACCCCCAACAGTAGCAGAGCCAGGGTGGCGTTATCTCCTGCGTACGGTGAGTTTGGCCAGCATCGTTCCCTCTGGACATGTCCGGCCCTGCCATGGACCACCAGGAGCCCTACTCGGTGCAGGCCACCGCCGCCATCGCGTCGGCCATCACCTTTCTCATCCTTTTCACCATTTTCGGCAATGCGCTGGTCATTCTGGCTGTGTTGACCAGCCGCTCACTCCGTGCACCACAAAACCTGTTTCTGGTTTCACTAGCAGCAGCCGACATCCTAGTGGCTACTCTTATCATCCCTTTTTCTCTAGCAAATGAGCTGCTGGGCTACTGGTACTTCTGGCGTGCGTGGTGCGAGGTCTACCTGGCGCTAGACGTGCTCTTCTGTACCTCCTCCATCGTGCACCTGTGCGCCATCAGCCTGGACAGATACTGGGCAGTGAGCCGAGCATTGGAATACAACTCTAAGCGCACTCCGCGCCGCATCAAATGCATCATCCTCACTGTGTGGCTCATTGCAGCTGTCATTTCTCTACCGCCCCTCATCTATAAGGGCGACCAGCGCCCCGAGCCCCACGGGCTCCCCCAGTGTGAGCTCAACCAAGAGGCCTGGTACATCTTGGCTTCCAGCATCGGATCATTTTTTGCGCCTTGCCTCATCATGATCCTCGTCTACCTGCGAATCTACGTAATTGCCAAACGAAGTCACTGCAGAGGTCTCAGAGCCAAGAGGGTCTCTGGGGAGGGTGAGTCCAAGAAGCCCCGACCGGCCGCTGGGGGAGCTCCAGCCTCAGCTAAGGTGCCCACCCTGGTCTCTCCTCTATCTTCTGTTGGAGAGGCCAATGGACACCCCAAGCCTCCAAGAGAGAAGGAGGAGGGGGAGACCCCTGAAGATCCCGAGGTCAGGGCTTTGCCACCCAGTTGGTCTGCCCCTCCCAGGTCAGGCCAGGGCCAGAAGAAGGGGGCTAGTGGGACAACTGCAGAGGGGGGAGCTGAAGAGGATGAAGAGGAGGTGGAAGAATGTGAACCCCCAACACTGCCAGCATCTCCTGCCTCGGTATGCAACCCACCCTTGCAGCAGCCTCAGACTTCCCGGGTGCTGGCCACACTTCGTGGCCAGGTGCTTCTGAGCAAGAATGTGGGTGTTGCCAGTGGGCAGTGGTGGCGCCGACGGACACAGCTGAGCCGGGAGAAGAGGTTCACCTTTGTGCTGGCTGTGGTCATTGGTGTTTTTGTGGTCTGCTGGTTTCCTTTCTTCTTCAGCTACAGCCTGGGGGCCATCTGCCCACAGCACTGCAAGGTACCCCATGGCCTCTTCCAGTTCTTCTTCTGGATTGGCTATTGCAACAGCTCTTTGAATCCTGTCATCTACACCATCTTCAACCAGGACTTCCGTCGTGCCTTTCGAAGGATCCTTTGCCGCCAATGGACCCAGACTGGCTGGTGAGCCTGCCTGCTCGCTGCCTGTGCCAGGGTTGTTGTCAGGACCACCCAGTGGTAGTCCCCCACCTTCACAGTCTATATGGCCATTTTCCTGGGGCCCACTTGCAGACCTCATCCTCAGACTCCCCTGAAGGGGAAAGGACAAATGTGCTGTTCCCAGGGGCTCATTTGAAACCTTCCCTTGGAGACTGTACTGTGGGATGGCTCTTCCCTACTCTCTCCCTGGCAAGGGTAGCTTGGACCTTCTGGAATGTGGCCAAGCCCAGACTGATTAGAATACCTCCCTCCCAGCCACCTGTAAGCCAACAGGCAGGCTTCCCTTTCCTGGATACGCCCTGTGCCTTGGCAGGCCACTTGTGTGATGTTTTTGGTTTTTCCCTTCCTTCCTTCCTTCCTTCCTCCTTCCTTCCTTCCTTCCTTCCTTCCTTCCTCCTCCTCCTTTTCCTCCTCCTCCTTTTTCTTCTCCTCCTCCTTCTTCTTTATTTTGTTCATTTTATTTTTTTGAGGCAGGGTCTCAGCCTCAGACTTGCTATGCAGCCTGAGGGTGATCTTAAGATTCTGATCATCCTGTCCTCACCTCTCCAGCATGAGAATTAACAACATTCACCATCATACCTGGTTTACCTGATGCTGGGGAATGAATTCAGGGCTTCAAGCATGCTAGGGAAGGATCCAGCCAACTGAGTTGTAGCCCCAGCCTTGATCTTCTTCATGCCTTTCAAAGAACCGGAAGCCCATCTTCTGCATTTCCCAGGAGGACCTGATGCTGAGAAAGGGGACGAAATGAAGAGGATTCAGCCATGCTGAGCACCTGTGGTTCTCATTGGCTATTGGGATGGCTGGTTATGGGCTAGTGCTGGTTGTTGTTGTTGTTGTTGTTTAAGCTTTGTAGCTCCTTTAAGGCTAGAAGCATGGGTTGGTTTTCTCACTCAGCATCCCTCTGGGAGACAAGTGGGCATGTGGATGCCTCAGTGGAGAGGTCTGGAATCCTGGCCTTGGCCTCACTACAGGCTCCTGATCACTGGCATTCACCCTTGCAAAGAGCAAGGCGACAATTGCCTGCCGCCTACTTGCGGCAGGGAGATGAAAGGCTTTGCAGAGAGAGCTTTGAGCTCCGTGGGGGAAATGCGCTAGAGAGCCAGCAAATGTGATTATCTGGTGATATAAAAATCCCTTTCCTATGTGTTTACCACTGTGAGCCTTCCTGTAGACTTTTGTTCTGAGCTTGGGGTGTGTGAATTCCTACCCCATACTGGAAGTGGGTTGAGGTGCACCGAGTCACTCTTTCAAATTCCAGAATTTCTTTGAGAATGCATTCTTGTGCCCAAAAAGGTTTTGAGTTATTATGCTGTTGTCAGCTTCTCCATCTGTTACCTGTAACACCGACAGAGTTTTCAGTGGCTTGGCCCCAGCCCCATTAGGGGATAAGTTCTTTGTCATTGAGCAGGCAAATCGTTTTCCTAAGCTAAAAATACTCACATCAAGGAAGCAGTCTGAGATGAGATCCTCAGGTGGGGTGCTGGGGCTAGAACAGGCAGCCAGAGTCCTGTGGACTCCTAGGATAGCCACCCTCTGCGGGTGCCCAGACAACTCTCTGAACCCCATGTGACACTTTTGGAGACAACCTCAGCTCAGAAGGATATCTCATTGGCTGTTAAGAACCCTCACAGTGATATGGCTGTGCACTAGGGTGTCTCTACCTCCTGGTTTTCTCTCCAACTTAGGAATGGCTCCTCAGAGCGACTGGGGATGTGTCTGGGCCTTCCCAACAAGCAGCCTGACTTCATCTTTGGGCAATAGACCTCTTAGCCTCAGGGAAGGGGTAGCTTGAGCCATGCAGGCTACAAGCTACACAGGCTATTAGCCCAGGGTAGATTTATCAGATTTTGAAGGTGCTAAGGGAGTTTTCTCAGGTAGAGACAATGATGTGTCCTAAATAGAATTCCTCTTGGAGAGGATGAGTGTCCAGCTTGGTCTTCAGTTGGTTGGTTGCAGTTAGTTGTGAGCTAGGACATTGATTTGGAATGTAGCTGAGGGGCTGGCTGATTTGGTTTTTTGTTTCTGTTTTTTTTTTTTTTTTTTTTGAGACAGGGTTTCTCTGTGTAGCCCTGGCTATTCTGGAACTCTGTAGACCAGGCTGCCCTTGAACTCATAGAGATCTGCCAGCCTCTGCTTCCTGAGTGCTGGGATTAAAGGCATTTACCACCACTGCCTGGCAGAGGGGCAGATTTGTAGCCATCTGCTGGCTGATCTTGTGTGTGCTTCGTGGGACCCAAGCCCCCTCTTGTGACATATAGGTGTTTCTAAGACTCTGAACTATTTTATCAATAAAGGCTATTTTGTAATAAGCAAGCCGAGTCCTGCGTCTAAAGGTTGCCTGGAGAAGTTAGGTAACTCCTGGCATTCTGGGAGTGTCAGCCTGCTGAGACAACGCTCCCTCCCAGCCCCTGCTCTTCTCTCTGCCTCACCTGTCTGATGTTTTTTCATCTTTGCAGGCAGAATTCTTACTCAACTCAGGCCACTAAGATCCTCTGACCTGCAAGAGAGGGACAAGAAGACTTCCCGAGGAGGTGGCATTTGGGCTGGGTTGGGTCTTGGAGCAGGAATGCATCAAGAGACACTATAGAAAAGAGTCTGAGGCAGGGAAGGCTGCGTAGAGTGATGGAATCTGGGAGACAGCTTTGAACTTCCCTGCTGTGTGATCACGAGTGGGTGGGGGGAGGGGCTGCTGGAGGCAGCGGGAGGCAGTGGGAGGCAGGTCACTGTGGAGTGGTGGATACACAGCAGCTGTGTTTGGCTAGGACCAGGGAGTGGATGGGAATGCTTTGCTTCAGCTATCCCAAACCAACACCAGCTCTCCAAGCCAGGAGGCTTGTGAGGTGCCCAGAGCCCCAAGTCTCCTATGAGTGAGAAGAGGAACTAGCCATGCTTGGATGCCACTGAGAGGGCAGAAGAGGCAGCCTCTGGGGCTCCAAGCTGGGCCTACCTGGTTCCATTAGCAAGGGAAGAGCCATCAGGCTGGAGGCAGGAGGTCAGCATCAGGGTCAAGGCCCCTGGCAGATCCCAGGTTGCAAAGGACAGAGGGAGGAGCAGTGGGTGATCTAGGGTTCAGGGATGCTCTGCTCCCACATCCTCAGAATCTACACTTTCATCATCTTCATTACTTTCTTTAGACCCATGCATCTGCTAGGGACAATCACCAAAAATGCCAGTGTCTCCACTGGCCTCATACAGGCACTCGTCTACCTCATCCTCAGAGATGAAGATAAAACTCAGAAAGGTGCAGTGATCACAGATCAAGCCCCTACTCTCTCTGTTGGATCACATATCTTTCTGTCAGTTGAGGCTACAAGGGCCTGGGAGTAGATGCCACTGGGAATGGAGGCAGGTGGAGTAGGACTTAAACAGTTCTAGTGCAAGCCAATTTAGATCCTACTATGTCATTTAATCCACACACTCTTTCTATATGAGGTCATTTTACAAGAGAGGAAACTGAGACACAGGGTCACCCAATTGAAACCAGGAACCACACAGTTATCACGTCCAAGCTGAAGGATTTATGCTTGCTCTCTCTCTCATCTGATAGCCTTTCTTCAGTATGGAGTTTCTGAGGCTGGAAGCCAGTTGGATTCAGTAGGCAGGTGTGCTGGGATTGATTGTTCATGTCTGCCACTGACATTAAAGACTAAAGAGGTAGTAATTGTGCCTCAGACTTTCCACTTCTGGCAACTCTTTGAGGGCCCAGTTCTGAGGACCCAGAAAGGGAAGATTGCTTGCCTTAGGAGGCATCACATAGACACACATGGTGGCAAGAGCTGGATCTAGCATCCAGGTAGCCCAGTATACCAAATTTTTTTTTAAAGAGAAAAGTGTGTGGGTGTCTTGCCTGTACATGTGTCTGTGCACCACATATATGCCTGAGGCTCATGGAGGTCAGAAGAGAGCATTACATGCCTTGGAACTGGAATTACAGATTTTTTGTTGTTGCTGCTGTTGCTGCTATGTGGTGCAAGGAATCAAACTCAGGTTCTCTGCAAGAACATGTGTACTGCAGCTTCTTACTGAAGGACTTGCTGTACATGCAGAGTCAAGAATAATAGGCCCATGTTTAGGAAAGGTCTGCTGGCAGCCTGCTGTCTGCCAGACCCTGGGCTAGGCATACCTCTTTTTGCTACCTTGGTTCTCTGGACTCACCCAGGTCCACACAGCTAATGGAGGGAGTGGGTGCTGGCTCCAGTTTCATCCCTGTTCTCTCTCTCTCTTCCCATTCCTTTATACCCCATTCCTGATCTCTCTGAACCCAACTGAGGACCACTAGGTTAGTAAGGAGGTGAAGGTACAAGGGAGAAACTTATACAAATAAAATGGAGGCATGGCTAGTGGCCAGAGTGCCAACAAGGGGGATCTGATGTTTGCCTGGTAGAGGAGAGCTGGGAACAGGACCTTCAGAGGATCTCTTTCTATGACAGAGGGTAGCCCCACTCCAGAAGACAGTTAAAGAAGCAGTCCCTCCTCCAGCTGTTCCTGCTTTGTGAGAATGTATTCCTAGGACACAGTAATTCCCCTGGGGGAGGGCTTCAGTTAGTCCATGCTCTTGAGCTCTTGAGAATTCCTATTTAGAGCATCCTGGACTACCTGTTCAGAATAGGATGCCCTGGAAACAAGGTTAGTCTTATGGGTAATCAGGCCCAAGCCCCTTCCCAAGCCCTGTGTAGTCTCCATTGGGCACATGTGTGCAAGGAAAGTCACCTGAGGACCAGCCTGTAAGTGGGACAGCTGCTGGCTGGGAGGAGCCTCTGTCCAGCTAGAGCTGATACAGGACAACCTTTGGCTTTCCTACTAGGAATTCTGCTCACGGGACCTGGTCACTGTGGGTGTCAGGGCTTGTGTGGGGCTTATGTTTCCATGAAATCTCTGTGGGGAGGTGGGTTGCCCAGGGTTCATGTCTTGCCTCTACTAGTTCTGAGCTTTCTTGAGAAAGGCTTCACCCTTCTCCGGGCCTCGTATCTTTGCCTACCCATTGATTGCCCCAATGGTTCCATAGTTCTCCAGCCTGTGGCTTCCTCTCTGCCCTCCTCCTCCCAACTCCCTGGAAGGTTCAGTCATGGGGATTCTTCAAATTAATCGACTGTGTTAATCAGTTGTTCTCAAAGCTTGAATCCTGGCAGGATCCAGCTGTTTGCCTCCCTTTTGTACCTTAGAGAAGAACTGAGCACCAAGCCTGGAGTGACAGATCTGTTTGTAGTCCTCTGAAGTATGCAGGAGCGAGAGAAATGAAGACAGCTCTGAGCTGTCGGGGTCCAGGGCTTAACACGCTTTGCCTGAGATGTTGTTATTATTATCCCTGTGCCATAGGTGAGGGGACTGAGGTAGACAGAGAACTTGCTGTCCACCAGAGTCGAGACAGGGACTCATACAACCTACGGCCCCAGCCCCTGTGTGTGTCCTCAGCAGCCCCCAGAGCCTGTCCCTGGGTGAGCTGTAGGGTCACTCTGGCTGTGTCACCTTTGTGGTTTGTGGGTAGACCCTGCCTGTGGCACCCCCATTAAAGCAGGAGCCCAGGCGGGGTGCAAACTCCCACCCTTCAGCCCCTGCTCACTGTGAGCAGGGGAGGTGGGGCGCACTAGGCTAAAATTAGCTTCTGGGATTCTTTGTGCTCTGCATCCGTCCCTCTTCCATCGTCTGGGGAAGGATGCTGTCAGGAGGCCAGCACTAGAAGGAGCTGGTGTCAGCGTGCACCCTTCCACAGCTTGTGGGCTCTGATCTTCTCACACCCTGCCCAGGCTCTGGGCCAAAGGCTTCTGCCCTTGCCTTGGCCTTGTGGCCACCTATTGATTAGCAGTGATTTCCAAGGGAGAGACCCGTCATCGTCCTCCCTCTGGCCCTGGGATCCTAGCTCCAGGGCCCCTATCCCCTCCCTTCTCTTCCTTCTTTTCCTGACCCTGTCTTTGAAGACTGCGCCTCCCCCTTCTCAGCCTTCCTGCCTCCTCTGGCTTCTTCCTTACCCAGAGGGATGGTCCTGGCCCTTCAGAGGCCCTGCAGGCTCCATAGACCTGTGGTGGCTGTGAGGGAACCGGAACAGTGTAGAGACCAAAAGAGTGCTACCCTCCCTGGAAAGTTGGGGCTATTTCTGTCCTTTCTGCCTCCCTCTGGGGCTCTGGGCTCCAGAGCAGGACAAGCTGGCGGGGGAAGTGTGGGGCCTGGCCTGTGCGTGTTTGTGTGTGTGTGTCTGTGTTTGGTTTCCTTGATAAGGGGACAGGCCCACTTTGGAGCTAAGGGGTAGGCCTCTCCAATCTCAAAGCTGCAGGTCTTCATAGAATGACACACATACTACCTCCACCCACTCCCCCATCTCCCCTCCCATGGGGACCTGGGGCCACTTCAGGAGGGAAAAGTGCTGGGCTGTGACTAAGGGGACCCAGGTGTCCCTGTGTCCCTTTCCCAGCCCATCCCAGCTGCAGCTGTGAGGGAGGGAGCGTGAGAGGCTGGCTGGGCTTGCCACTAGGATTCCCTGGACAATTGGGGGAGGGGAAGGCAAGGGTTAAACCCAGCCTTCCTCCCAGTCACAGGGTGGAGAGTGGCCCAACATGGTCATAGGTTGCTGGCTCCACTGGGTCCCTCCCAGAATGCTCTCAGTCAGGTGTCTCTGACACAGCTGTTCCAGCTGGAGCCCTTCCTCTGCTGACCTGGTAGCTCAGGCTGCAGGGACACCCAGCTACTGGCTTTTTTTTTTTTTTTCCTTGAGACAAAGTTTTTCTGTGTAGCCTTGGCTGCCCTGGAACTCACTCTGTAGACCAGGCTGGCCTTGAATTCAAAGATCCACCTGCCTCTGCCTCCTAAACTGGGTTAAGGCGTGTTCCACAGCCGCCCAGCTTTTGAAAGGCTCCCCAGCTGTTTTAGAAGCCCTTGTGGAGTCCAGATGCAGGACCACCAAATAAATAGCTGGGTGACATGGGTAAATTCCTTCACTTCTCTGGGCTTCTTTCTTAATTGATGAAGGCCCAAGACTAGAACAAACTAGTTCAGATAACATCCTGGGGCTGCCTCAGGAGCCACAGGGAAGAGGAAGAAGAAGGGGAAACTAGGACAGGGACATGGCTACCTGTCTGGGCTTCACTCTCTGTCTAAAGCATGGCCCAAGGAGAGAGCGTGTGTGTGTGTGTGTGTGTGTGTGTGTGTGTGTGTGTGTGTGTGTGGTAGTGGGGGAGGGGCAAGGCAGGAAGTGAGCTGAGACCTTGCTGGTGGGAACCTGCATTCTCATAGGTCATATCTTAGATTGACCAGGTCAGGCTATGTCTCCTAAGCATGGGCTGGGCTCACCCAAGCCTTGGCAACAGAGGGGCCCACAGAACTAGGCTGTGTGGATAACCTAGCCACAGGGCTCCAGCCCCGTCCCCTCAGTCTCAGGGTAGACATTCAGTGAGGAGTTAGGGGACCTAGGAATGGTTCGTCAAATTGGAGCCATCTTGGCATTAGTCATCCAGATGCTGGGGACTCTGGACTCTGGGGACATGTCTTGGATGTAGAGTTTGTATTTTGTTCTCTGTTTTGGTTTGTGTTCCCTACAGTTTCCTTGGGAGATTCTTCTGGGGATCCTTCTGGTTGTGGCTGAGAGCTAGAGGCATAAGAACTATTTTCACAGAGTTTGAAATGGACCAGGGCAAGGATTGGCCACAGAGAGTTGAGGTGTAGACCAGCTGGACTGAGAGGAGACTGGAAGATGGGGCGTGGTTGAGGCTACTCTGATGGCAACATGGAACAAAAACGGGCTCTGGCCACAAATGTGGCTCTGCTGCTCACTGTCTGTGTGGCCTCAGACAAACAACTAAACCCCTCTGAGTCTCAATCCCCTCATTTAAAGTGGGTTGACACTAGATACCTTCAGATTGGAGATGGGGAGCTAAGAGATTGCAAAGAGCTATAGGATGTCCTTAAAGGTTGTGGGGGTGCAAACAGCAGAATCACAATGTTACTCTGGAACCCCAGATCCTCTGCAAGGTGAGCTGACAGAATCTTTTGCTCAACAACCTGATGAAGGAGGGTAGATTCTGTGTCCTGGTAGATGACTCTTCCAAAATATTCCATCTGGAATTCCATCCATCTGTTCTATCTGTCATCCCTCACCATTGATTCTGTGGCTCCAGAGTCCCCCCACCCCCAATTTCAGCAGGTTTCTCCAATGTGAAGGATCTGAAGGTTTTCAGAGGAACATCTAATGTGCTACATCTGTGTGTCTGTCCCCCCACCCCATACTAGGCCCATGATAACATCAGTAATAGATCACCAAACTTTCTCTGTGAACACAAACAAAACTTCCTTAAGTTCCAGGTAGGCCTCTTGAAATGATTGATGGAGTGAAAGATAAAATTGGTTTGTCCCTGAGTTCTGTTGGGGAATCCCAGCTTCATCTCATGGGCATTGGAGAAAGGGAAGTCCACTGTGGTATGAACAAGTCAGTTGGAACAGTGGGGGGAATTGACCCCCAGAACTTTTAGGATCTCTATATTGCTGCTGCAGCAAGGGTCTACCAGATATCCCCAAGATCATAAGAAAGCCACCACAGGAAGCAGAGCAGAGGTCTGAGGCAGAAGCCTGGAGTGGAGCAGGCAGTCTGGGGAAAGGGAGGCAGTCCAGGACAAAGTAGGCAGCAAGGCAGGCACTGATGAAGATGGAGCTCTTGGATCTGCAACCCTAGACCTGGGCTAGAGTTAAGAAGGGAAACCTTTTGCGGTCTTATCCTCTCAGGAAGCTAGATACAAGGTAAGGATGGCTGCAGAGGTACCAGACCTCATGCACAGTCACTCTCTGATGGTCTGACCATCTGCATCTAGGTGAGTTTTGATTTCCTTCAAAAGGGGAATCCTAATCGCACTCCCTCCTTTACCTGGTGATCCCTAGCCGTGAGCCAATCCTGATATCCTCATCCTCAAAATCCAGTATCCTATCAGTGTGCTCCGAGGATATCTGTACATCTTGTTTACTGTGTGACTCGTGAGGGATGTTTCTGATATCATCTCTTGGAGTGCCAAAATATCCCTGTAAGGGTGGTGAGATAGAGGAAGTCATATTTGTTTTTTATTTGTTTACATCCCAAGCACTGTCCCTCTCTTGGTTTTCCCCTCACTGAGACACTCTCCTCCTTTCTTTCTCCTCTGAGAGGGTGGGGCATCCCTGGGTATCCCCCAACCCTGGCACATCAAGTCTGCCAGATTAGGGACATTCTGTCCCACTGAGGCCAGACAAGGCAGCCCTGTTGGGGAAAAGATACCACAGTCATGCTACAGCATTAGGGAGAGCCTCTGCTCCAGTTGTTAGGCGCCTACACAGGGACAGAGCTGCACATCTGCTGTGTATGTGCTAGGGACTTCATTCCAGCCTGTGTGTGTTCTTTGGTTCGTGGCTCAGTCTCTGAGAGCTCCCAGAAGTCTAGGTTAGTTGACTCTGTTGGTCTTCCTGTGGGGTTCCCATCCCCTTCAGGGCCTGAAGTCTATCTCCCAACTCTTCCATGAGAGTCCCTGAGAAGAAGCCATATTTGTGAGATTTCCTCCCAGGGATGGGGAACTGTTGAAACCTCCAGAGATGAATTTGAGCGAGAAGCAAACATCATGTCTGCTGAGTGGGTCAAGCAGAGGGTGAGCACCCAAGTCTCTGCACAGTTCAGCTTCATGCTGCCATGGTGCTCTGTGCAACTTGGGGCTGGTAGTGGCTTGCTGAAGACCTATGTCCCCCAGCCCTTCTCCTGTCTGTAGTTACAGCACGGACAGCTGGCTCAGAGCCATTTGATTAGTCAGGAATTGTATCTACATGGACACCTGGATCCCTTTGTGCCTGAGGGCCCCAGAGTACTCAGCTTGATACTGGCCTAATGTACCACAGAGGGAGTCAACATTCCCTTGTGCCCCAACATTGAAGGAATGGGGTATCAGCAGTGCCCAGGCTTTGGAGTTCTGCCTTAGTGCATACACTTGGAGGAAGGCAGGACCCAGTGGGTACCTGTAGAATGTGAGCTTTGGTTAGGAGGGAGAGTGGCAGGAAGATGGTGTTGGAGGCAGGAGAGTCTGGTGGTGGAGTTGGGGCCCGTGCTAGCAGGCTGTTAGAGTGGGCTTGCTCACGACATGAGCTCCCTCCTTGGAGCAGGAGACAGAGCAGGGTGAGGCTCAGCAGCAGCTTCAGCTCCAGAAGCATCTGACTAAAAGTATGTTGGGATGTCAGGGGCTCTTGTCTCCAGGAAGTGGGGAAGAATGTGTTGGGAGGGGGCTTTTGGATGGGATGGACTATGGAGGCAGGCAGGAAGAGGAGACGGGGAGGAGGGTGTCTCTGCAAAGGCAGCCAGCAAGCTTGTTTGTTTATCTTCTTCCCTGACCCCATATCTCTCAGTCTGTTGTTTTGTGGTCTAGTGCAAGTCATTGAGTTTTGTGGGACCTTTGGTGTTATCAGTCTCCCTACAGGCACAGTCCCTGGGGAACTCTCTGAGGTATATCCTCAATGTGCTCAGACCTGTGGGCACGCAGCAAATTACTACCATAGTATGTACAGTGCTTACCTTCCTTAGCTGCACGCCAGGCTCTGGCCAGGAGACCCCAGCTGCTTTTACTCTGCCTTCTGCTCCCTCAGCATCTCAGCTCTCCTAAGCCTAGCCGGAGGCCATCTGCAACTAGAGAGCCCCCTTTTCCTGTGCCCTGCTTTCTGACCTCCTGTTCCACTGCTTAGTGAACCTCCACTGAGTGGAGAGCCCTGGAGGTGGTTCAGGGTTACTGGCTGTGCTAGATCCTCAGCTAGGCAGAGGGCAGGTCCTCTGATGCACTTGCCAGTTCCTGTTGTCCTAGGTCTTCTGACTGCAGCTGGTCTGGAGACCTGAGAGAGACTTTAGAGTGAGCAGGGCTCCTCCTTGTCACCTACAGCTGCAGGGAACTGAGGGGAACAGGACTGAAGGAGACAAGGAGAGGCCTGTTGCCAGCCAGCTCCCTATCTTCTCTCCTTTTCCTCTTCATGTTTAAGAACATCTATTGACGAACTCTAGAGACTGGTATTTCCTCATCCCTGTCTTCCTAAATATAGTTTTAGCTTAGTAATCACAATCTGTCTCTCTCTCTGTCTCTCTTGTCTGTCTCTGTCTCCTCTGTCTCTGTCTCTCATGTTTGGAAGCCCCCACCCAGGCTCTTTCCTCTTTCCACTGGGCCCCACCCCACCTTGGCAACGTTCCCAGGTTCTGAGGATAATTTTAGGAGTCACAGGGGTCTGAGCCCCATCCTTAAGGAAGCTCCCTAGGGATGGGCCTCCGGGTGTGAAGAGCTTCCCTTGGCCGTCACCCTGACGCCAGTCAGGCAGAGCTCTGGGCTCTAGGCATGGGATTCAGGCCTGTGGCCTGCAGAACCTCATCCTTCTAGAGATTGGGATCCACTCACAGACATGGCCTCCCACACAGGCCCTGTCTTGTTCTGCTGCTTTCACCCCGCCCTGCTGGTCTCAGCACTTCTTGGAGTCAGACATTTCACTGCCCTTTGACCTGGCCACCCATGCCAGTGTCCTGTAGGCTATTTGTGTGGCAGACCAATAGCCCAGAGGATGGAGGAGGAAAGGATATCTGTATTCCACAGCTTAGGCCCAGAGCTACCCAAGCTGGAAGGCAGCTAGGACCTCCAAGGTCCCAAACTCACAGACTTAAAAGATCCTAGTAATCTAAGCGTTGGTCCTATAGTTACTCTGCATGTATGTGGAGTGAGCATACATTTGTTTCAATCCCAGGTGTGGGATATGGGGCTGCTTCAGATTGTCCACAGCAGCTGATTATGATTCGTCTCGTGCTATGGCAGGGTCTTGGTTCTGCCAAGCTGAGGCTAGTTTATGTTTGGAATTCTGGGGACTCTTTAGAGGGTATAAAATGCCAGCACCCTGAGAGGTAGGGAGGCTGCTGCTAGTTGTTGCTTGTTTGCTGGTTGGGAGATATTCTGACAAAGATCAAACTTGCCCCAAAGAACTCGATGCCCCTAATTAGCAGGAACTAGTCTAACGATGCTGATGCTCCCTTTCCCCTCTAACCTTCTTTCTCTCCTACCTAGTGTTGGGGGTTGGAAAGGAATAGGGGTGCTGTAGGGAGGTAGGAAAAAGAACCTAATAAATAGACCAAAAGTCCAGCTACATATACGCTCCCGATTCAGTGAGTTACGATAGAAGGGTCTCAAGGGACAGAATGGTATGTGGCTGTGGATAGCCAGTGTATGAAACATTCTCAGCTTTTCTTCTTTTCACTGGCACGTTTGATCTCCAGCTCTTTGCTGTTGGTGCTTGGGTTCAAGGCCAGCCTGTCTCTAGTCTTTCCTGGGAGCAGCCCTAGCCCTGGAAACCACTGGGTTGGGGCCGAGTGGTATGTTCAAGCTGTGCTCATTTCTTAGCTGGCTTGGTCTGTGACCTCAGTGGAGTTACTTAACCTGACTCTTGTGCTAATATTTGAGACATGAGGTGGCTGCTGTACCTTTACCCTGAGGGCCACAGCAAGGGATATATTGAGGTGCTTGGTTTAGAGATGTCTGGATGCTGCACCTGGCTCAGTTGCCATCCTAGGCAGGATGTGGAGAAGACAGCGAAGCCTGACGCTGTGGCTCAGGGCAACACTAGGGTTGAAACTGGGGTTGGGGATGTCCTGACTAAGTGGAGGCTGGGTGTGAAATGCGACAGGGTGGGAAGCAGGCTGTCTCCAAGCCCCATTCCTGGGCTGTGGTTATCTCTAGTCTTGCCACCTCTTCCCTGTGTTATTCACCAGTCATTATCCTACATGTGACAACTGTTGTCATGACGACACATTACCCATCCTCAGATAAAAGCCCTGCTTGCTGGGGAATCAGGCTGCCTCTGGCTCCCCAGACTCCATCACCGTCCCTGCATAGCCTCAGGGTTCCCTAGCAGACCCTTCTTCCTACTTGGGTCTCTCGAACAGGTCATTCCTGTCTTTCTCATTTCTCATAGAAGCTTAGTCATGGCCATCTTTTCTCACTGTGTCCTGAACCCTCCCTTCCCCCACCTTCCTCTTTCCCCTCTTTCTGGATTCTGAGCCAGATTCTCTCTTGCTCTGTTGCCTCTTTTTCCCATTCATGGGCACAGCAGGGTAATAGGAAGGTGGGTGGTGGGAATGGGAGGGCTTCCAACCATTATGGAATGTTCACACACGATGTGTATATACACACGTGTGTGTGCACATAAATATACACATCCATATGTGACCAGGAAGACAGAAAGGCCTAAAGAAATGTGGCTCAAGGAGCTGCCCTTCCAGCAGCTGAAGCATCAGCACAACCCTGTGTAGTCTCAGCTCTGATGATCCCAACAGGCCTTGCACACTTCCCTGGTGCTGACTGTGTTCCTTAAGGGCACTGACTGAGGAACCTTGCCAAGGCTCCAGGAGGTGAATGGCAAAATTCCATCTTTGCAGGCTAGGAAATTAGGGATCAGAAAGGTCAAACAACTCACTCACAGCCACACAGCTGGCCAATAGAGGAGGCAGGATTTGAAATTCCGTCCCATCACTGAGCTCCATAACCATGGTGCTGTCATCATAACAACACTGTTTACTGAGCACTCACTCAGCGTCAGACAGTGTGTTTAGCAGCATGTGGAGTCATCTAGCCTGCTGGACCCTGAACACCTATCTGTTCCACCAGTGTGGGAATTGGGGCACAGGAAGGTTAAGTCACTTCCTCCAGATCACACTGGAGTCAGGGCAGTGCTAGGATTTGAAACCAACCCCTCTCTGCCTCTTAACTTTCAGTGCTGCATCTGAGAGACCCTCTGTAAAGTCCCTGTGGTTCCAGTTCAGGCCAGTTTGGAGAACACGGGGAGGAGGCCATATGTCTTCTTTCTCAGGTTCCAGGTCACTAGGAAAGTCCTACAAACCCTACAGCAGCACTGTCCCCTGGAACCCAGGGCTCCTGACACTGGCATAGCACCCAGGAAGAGCAAGAAAGAGGATAGAGGTGTGGCTGGGAAGCCTGGTGGAGCCTGGCTTCTGCTGAGTGTTCCTAGCTCTTCTTGTCGTTACACAGTCCCTAGAGAGCAGCCTGGGCCTTGGAACACATTGTCCCAGAAGTGCTGCTGTCGGATGATGAAGGGGCCAGTTATTTTTAACAGCCAAGACTCATGGACAGAAGCCTCTTCCAAGCCAGGGACACTAGGGAGGGTAGGGACCACAGACTCCAGGTCCTTCTACTCTCTGCTCTCCCTCCCCCTCTCCTTGCTACTGAGAACAAACTTGGGTTAGTGATATCCTGGGAAGGGTGGGGCTGCTACCTTTCTCAGGGCCTAGAGTAATGATGGCCTCAGACATGAGTCCTCTCCTTCTCTAGAGACTGCAGATATGGAGGCTGATCAGGGTCAAGGGCCAAGCTAGGAGGTCAAGGGACTGAGACCTGGCCTGCTCTGGCTAGCCACGGCCCCTTGTCTTTCTAGGTCTTTCTGCCCATTCTGAAGAAAGCAGCTGGCTCTCCAGTTACCTAGGGCCTTTCAAGAAACTTCTGTATCTCATGTGATGGGGCTAAACACATTAGGACCTCAGGTTCTTCCCGCACCCCTGGACTTTGTTGGTTTTAACTCCAGAGCTTGTGACCTGGCAAGCCAGGCACTATGATGATACTCATTCTTTCCTCCTAAGGTCTGCTACCTCCAGTGTGTCAGGGACTCTTCTGCTTTCTGCCACTGACTTGAAAAGATACGCTCCTGTTTATACTGCACTAGCATGCCCCGTTGACAGATACTTACGAGATATTGACTTATGTTTGGATCAGCTGTCACAGGGGAGACATAGTGGACAGAGTAACATACTTATGCAATCGAACAGAGAGAGGGGATACTGGGTTGAATCACCATTTTGTCTCCTCCTCCTCCTCCTCTTCCTCCTCCTCCTCCTCCTCTTCTTCCTCTCCTCTTCTTCCTTCTTCTTCTCTTCCCTTCCCCTCTCTCTCTTCCCTTTCCTCCTCCCTCCTTCCTTCCTTTCCTTTCTCCATTCTTCTTTCCTTATTCCTTCCTTCCTTCTTCCTCCTTATTTCTCATCCCTCTTTCTTCCTCCTCCTCTTCCCCTTCCCTCCTTTTTTGAGATAGGGTCTCTCTATAGCCCTGGCTGCTATGGCTATAGTTAGGTTGACAATATAAAGATGAACCATTGTATTTGGTACTTTTGTTTTACTGTGACAAAATAACCAGACAGAAACAACTTCAAGTGAGAAAAGTTTGTTTTTGTTCAAGGTGTGATGAATTGGAGACAGGTGTGTGGCATAGGCTTGCTCATGCGCTGTGGACCAGGAAGCAGAGACAAACTAGACCAGAACCAAAGACCTCCACCTAGTGACTTCTGCCAGCTAGGACCCACTTACTGAGAACTCCATAGCCTTAAAGAGTGCCACAAGCTGAGGCCCAAGTGTTCACAACAAAAGCTTTTGGAGGACACTTCAGACTGAAGATCATAAACATCGTCGTCATTTCTTAGCAAAGCATGTTCTGAGAACAGCCTGCTTCTGGGAGTGAGCTCTGGGCCTGGGTCTCTTCATCTGGGACAAGGGAGTGGTGGGGCGCTCCTCAAAAGCCCTTTTTGCCCGAGCCCCATACTGGCTCCATTCTTGGGGTTCAGACTGACCAGCCAAGTCTGCCAGATGAGGGATGCTAGCTGGATGAATATGCTTGTTTAAATATATAACTCTCATCTGCTGAAATCCCATAAACAATCACCGAGGCTTATGCAGGCTCACACTCATGGTTGTTCACCTGTGCGACCACCACTCAAAGCCAGGTGCCCCTTAGGTAAGGGTGTCCTTACCCAGAAAGTCCCTAATTCCTGTCTCAGAATATCCCATTGTGGTGGTGTGGATGAGAAGTGTCTCCCCTAGCACATGTGCCTGAACTTGTGGTCACCTATGGGTCATGTTCTTTGGCAGGGTTATGGAACTTTCAAGGTGTGGGGCCTTGCTGGAGGAAGTTTGTCCATGAGGCTGGGCTTTGAGAATGTATAGCTTCAGTCTGAGTTTGCTCTTTCTGCTACCTGCTCCTACCTCTGTGCCTTCTCCACTATTCTGGACATCGAGCCCTCTGGAACCTTAAGACAAATTCTTAAGTTACTTCAAGTCATGGTATTTATCACAGAACAAAAGTCACTAATACCCCTAGAGAGAAGGTACTTCCGACATCTCTCACCTCTGATTACTTTTGCCTGTTGTAGGACTTTAGACACAAAAATACAAACATACTCTTTGAATATGGTTTCCTTTCTTTCAGATTCCTAACTGAATGAGTTACCCATATTGTATCAGTATTAATTCATTGTTGCTCATTGCTGAATAGTATTTCATTGTATAGACATGCAGTTATGTATCCATCCTCTATTGATGGACATTTGTATTACTTCCAGTTTGGGTCAACTATGAATAAAGTCAGTATTTATGCCTGTTGATATACCTTTTTAGAGACACACATACTTAGTACTTTTGGGTAAATGCAAAGAGGTGAAATTAGTCATAAAACAGGCAGATGTTTACTTTTAGTAGATATTTCTGGTTTTCCAAAATTATTTTCCTAATTGACAGTTGCCTGGGCAGGTGTGGGTTCTAGTAGCTCCTTATCCTTGTCCATGGTTAGTGGTACTGTTCTTTTGCCCTTACTTAGTTTTGAGGTATGTTTAATGTCTTGCCTTTTGGGGCAGGGAAGATATTTTTCAATTGTTTTCATTGTAAAACAATCTTATTTTAACTATGTCTGTGTGTATGTATGTACTCACATGCACATGTGTTTCTGTGTTCATTGGCGCCCGTGTGTGTTCATATACATAGAAGTCATGGTCTGATGTATGGCTCTCCATCCTTGAGACCTTATCTCCCACTGAACCCAGAGCCAATGGCATGACTAGACTAGCTAGTCTAAGACTAAGCATTGGTCTATATCCATCCCCAGGTTATAAATCCCTCTATCTTAAAATATTTAAGTAGTCTGTTGTGGCATATTTTCTCACAAGTTGGGAGGAGCTAAGGTGGGAAGAGTAAAGAGAGGAAGAGGAGGAGTAGGGAGAGGAAGAGAAGGAGGAAGAGGAGGAACAGAGGGAGGCAGAGATGTAAGAAGATGGAGAGCCACACATGTATGGAGAGCAGTCCTGGGTAACAACTTATATCTAGGTTTGTTAATTGGGAAACACCTTCAATTGTGTAGGCATCTTGTTATTGAGCATTACCAAACATATAAAGTCTTTGATTAATCTTTAAGCATTAGAGTCTCATTCCACGTGGATGGGGTATGGTCTGGGCTCATCCCCCATGTGGAGACAGCCTGGGAGAATGGCAGAGCCATCCTCCCACGCTGGTTTCTCGTGGGTGCCAGGGCTGGTGTTTCTGGCTGGCCGTTTCTAGCTGTGGCCCATGCATGGCCTTTGGCCACTTCCAGCTGTGGAGCACTTGGCTTCAGGCCATGGCGCATGGCGGCCTGAGCTAAGCAGAGCCGCCACCACATAGTCGGACCCGTCCAGTGGACTTCATTAAATATCTAAAGCAACAGCAGTCAACAATATTAAACATACTAATGTACCATCCTTTTTTGTGGGTTTTGTTTTGTATTTCAAGATGAGTTCTGTGTAGCCCTGGCCGTCCTGTAACTTGCTCTTTAGATCAGTCTGGCCTCAAACACAGAGATCTGCTCCCAGGTGCTGGGATTAAAGGCATGTACCACCACCGCCGGCAATGTATCTTCTAGTAATGTCCATCTTAAACTGAAACATTAGCCATCAAGCACTGGCTCCCTCCCCTCTCACTTCCACCATCTCCACTACTTCAGGAACTCAATGTAGAGTCATACAGCATTTGTTTTCTCATAAGCAGCTTATTTCACTGGGGGGTTCATCTGCACTATGGCCATGCTGTCTTTTTAATGGCGGAATAACGTTCTCTTGCATGTTGTGTTTCCCTGCTCATTAGCCCACTGACTAAGAACTGATTCTACCTTCTGACTTGAACCATGCTGCTGTGAAGGTGGTGAGGCAGGATAGAAAGATAGAAAGATGGGCTGTGGGAAAGAGCCCCCTGTCTGATCTGACTGAAACCTCTTACCAGCTGAGTGGCTCAGTTCACAGCATTGGCTAACATAGGGACCGGATTCCATTTATATAGAATAAAATAAGCACATTAAAAACAGCATGAATCACACATGAGGTCTAAGTGCACATGGCTTTCATCTGTTCCTAGCTGAAAGCCTATGGTTTTCTAGCAATCTCACAGACACAGCATTTACAGCACCAGGCTAAATCCTACCCCCTCACACAACCCTGGTGGCTCCCACTTTTACATCGACAGATTGCAATTCTATCCCAGGCACCTTCAGAGTCACTTATCAAAATGGAAGGAGAGCTGTAGAGATGGCTCAGCAGTTAAGAGCACATAATGCTTTTGCAGAGGACCCACATTCAGTTCCCAACACCAACACGGAGGCTCACAATCATTAGCTTCAGGGGATCTGGTGCGCTCTTCTGGCCTCCATGGGCACCTGATTCTCATACATATGCCCCAACACATGTACATAATTAAATTTTTTTTTCCTGAGATAGGGTCTCTCTGTGTAGCTTCAGCTGTCCTGAAACTCATTCTGTAGATTAGGCTGGACTTGAACTCAGAGATCCACCTGCCTCTGCCTCCTGAGTGCTGGGACCAAAGGTGTGAGCCATAATTACCTGGCTAAAAATGTATTTTTTTTTTTTTTTTTTTTTTGGTTTTTTGAGACAGGGTTTCTCTGTGTAGCCCTGGCTGTCCTGGAACTCACTCTGTAGACCAGGCTGGCCTCGAACTCAGAAATCCACCTGCCTCTGCCTCCCAAGTGCTGGGACTAAAGGCGTGCGCCACCACCGCCCGGCAAAAATGTATTTTTTAAAGGAGAGAAAGAGGAAAACAAATTTCTTAGCAACTCTTTAGACGCAACTTGAAAGCCAGCAAAGTGCTATATGCTAACTGCTAAGACGCCTCACTAACTCTCCCAAGAAGCCCATACCAGGCTGTTTGCTCTTTCCCTAATTCCTACATGCCTTCCACTAACCACCTGTTTTTATGGACAAATACCAAAAAGTGAAATTGCTGATTCATATTTTGCTTCAATTTTTTTCCATTTTAAATTTTATTTATTGAGACAGGATCTCCTATAGCCCAGGCTGACCTTGAACTCACCGTGTAGCTGAGGAGGGGCTTGGAGTCCCGACACTTCCCTAATGCTGTGCTTAGAGGTTTGCACCACCATTCCTGGCTTTATTTTAATTTTTAAGTAGCCACCACTACCATTTCCCACACTAACAGTACTTTTTAATATAAAAATGTATTCAGTTTTAAAAGATTTTATTTTGTTTTTATTTTTTTTTTTGTTTTTTTTTGGTTTTTTTTTTTTTTTTTTTTCGAGACAGGGTTTCTCTGTGTAGCTCGGGCTGTCCTGGAACTCACTCTGTAGACCAGGCTGGCCTCGAACTCAGAAATCCGCCTGCCTCTGCCTCCCAAGTGCCGGGATTAAAGGCGTGTGCCACCACTGCCCAGCCCACAGCAACTCTTATGAAAGAAAGCATTTAACTGGGGCTTGCTCACAATTTTAAAGGTTTAACCCATTATTGTCATGGCAGGAAGCATGGTAGAATACAGACATGGTGTCGGAGACATAGCTGAGAGTTCTACATCTGGATCCACAGCAGCAGGAAGAGAGTGAGACACTGGGCCTGGGTTGGACGTTTGAAACCTCAAAGCCCACCCCCAGTGACACACTTCCTCCAACAGAGCCACAACTCCTAATCCTTTCAAATAGTGCTACTCCTTAAGCATGTAAATATATGAACTATGGGGGCCATTCTTATTCAAACCTTCACAGTGTATAAGTCTATGTGTGGTTAGGTATGTGTGAGTCCAGGTGCCTATGGAGGCCAGAGGCGTCTGCCCCCTCCCCCATCAACTGGAGGTCTAGATGGTTGTGAGCCTCTCAGTATGGGTGCTGGGAAACAAAACTCAGGTCCTCTGCAAGAGCTTACTTGCAAGTGCTCTTGACCTCTGAGCCATCTCTCCAGGCCCCTGCTGTGTTTTTGAGACAGAGCCTCCTTGCTGAGCCTAGGCTGGCTTCTGATTATGGCAGTCCACCTGCATTAGCTTCCACAGTGCTAGGATTACAGATGTGGGCCACAAGGCTGGGCAGCTGTGCTAACACCACATTCTCTCCAGCAGTGAGCAGCTGTTGCAAGCTATTCTCTGTTTATTTTTAAAAACAAGAACCATCCAGTGAGTTTTAATTTGCACTTTCCTGGGCTAGGACCTGGACAAGTTTTTAACCGATTTTAAAAACTGT